>OX411552.1:57670916-58295393 GCA_948146395.1 Fragum whitleyi
CCAAATGAAGCGATTCTAATGCGTTCAACATAATAGGATTCAGTAAGACTTATACACCAATCGATATATGCAATCACCATGATCTTTTCACCATAAAAGCCTAGATGTAAGATCATACTTCAATCTACAAGTTAAATGATAATGGAATGACTGTGGAATGAAATTGAAAGAGTAGGATGATTGTGTTTTGCATGAAATTAATTGGAGGCTAAACAATAACGCTTATTTCGTTCACGAAGGATTGCAATTAGCGATAGTTATTACCACCCTTTTAAAAAGAGAAACATACACGTTCTATGAATAGATTTCTTTTATTCTCGCACCAATTAGAACATTTCGCGTCGCTCATATGGGCATATTCTACAGTAGGGACGCCCCTATATAAAACGGAAATAGTTTTTAAGCTTTATTGAGGTATTTTCAGCGACTTGAATTGTTTGAAATGAATGGGTGGAATGCTGAGCGAGTGATTCGGAATGGCTTAATAATAAACTAAAATGATGTCCACTTAAAACTTTATCTAAGTATTTATTGCTAATGCCTTTATCCCGGCATCAACATACACGAGGCTGAGAAAACATATCGGAAAGCACCAAGAAAGATAAACATAACCTTAGCACACCGTACAACCGGTTGCGGTGACGACAGGTGTGAGTCAACTACGACAGAATCGGAGAATTATGCCGAGGAGACGGAAGGTCAAATAAATTTATTGGTGTAAATAAACGATCGAAGCTCTGGTATTCTAAAGTTGACAAATGATCGTGTAAATGTTCAGCGCTTCTAAAGACTAAATCTTTTCTTCTTATCCCTTCAAAATAAGGTCACAGTCATTGATTATTTCGGAGGTTTCACATGAAAAGTTACGAAATTAGACTTTGTGCTCTCATAGTTTGCCTATCTCTCAATAAATGCTAGTTTAACTTGTACACAGCTGAAATCTTATCATTTGCCGATATTTCTTCCAAATTTAAAGCCATAATTCAAAAGAAAAAAATAATAATGAAATAAATAAATTGACAGTGGGTCCTCAAAGACGACATGTAGTAAAAAGGTGTTACCTACCGTCTGTTTACATTGCTAAAATCAGAAGTTGTTGATATTGATATCTTAGAATCATATTTTGAGTAGATACTAATAACGTATGTGCCTGTGCGTGGCATTTCCAACAATTTGAAATGTGCGCTAAGCAAATACTCTGACCAACCTGTGCATCTGCACTGTCTGCTCAGAGTTTTGGCTTTGCACTTTGTTGAGAGATCAGGCCTAGAAGTGTCTTCAGACAGTTAGCCAATTTTCCTGTTACACCGCGGGACTGTTCCGACTGCTCAATGTTTGCAGCTCACACATGTTTGAATTTGTTGGACATGTCACGCAAAGGCTCATATTATAGAATGGCCCAGACTGACTAGGGACGCAACTTTCGCGCTTTGCTTATTTTCTGAATCTAAAATGACCAATCTACCTTACTGTGAAAGAATTTTTGAATTGCGATCTCTTGTTGACCCATGCTGAACCTGATCCCTTTTTCAAATATTTATTTTACAGAGGATCCATAGGGTCCTCTTTCGCTTGACGGGTCACATATATCTTCAAAGAGTTGTTAAACTCCGCAACTAAGCGTCATTCCTTTTAATAAAAATGTTTTAATGATTAATTACCAGATTTGTAATACCCACATTATGATCGCTATTATTATCGTCATCATTTATTATTTATGTCATTATTATTATTATTATTATTATTATTATTATTATTATTATTATTATTATTATTATTATTACATGATTTTTAATTATGATTCTATGTAACTTGTCATTTCTCTGCTGATGAACAACGCGATATGAGAACAACAAAATTTAGTAAGAGAAGTGCAGTATTCCAGAACCTAAATGCTACTTCGCTTCAGTTTACTATCGAAAAACCACGTCTATCAAGCGAACCTTTTTAATAGGCCACCATCATAAAACCATCTCTTTACTATAACAAAACCCCAGAAAAAGTGAATACTTTTTAATCAACAAACCGTGTACCATTGTATCTTGTGTTGTTGGAACCCATTAAAATCGTCCAAATGAAGCGATTCTAATGCGTTCAACATAATAGGATTCAGTAAGACTTATACACCAATCGATATATGCAATCACCATGATCTTTTCACCATAAAAGCCTAGATGTAAGATCATACTTCAATCTACAAGTTAAATGATAATGGAATGACTGTGGAATGAAATTGAAAGAGTAGGATGATTGTGTTTTGCATGAAATTAATGGGAGGCTAAACAATAACGCTTATTTCGTTCACGAAGGATTGCAATTAGCGATAGTTATTACCACCCTTTTAAAAAGAGAAACATATACGTTCTATGAATAGATTTCTTTTATTCTCGCACCAATTACACCATTTCGCGACGCTCATACGGGCATATGCTACAGTAGGGACGCCCCTATATAAAACGGAAATAGTTTTTAAGCTTTATTGAGGTATTTTCAGCGACTTGAATTGTTTGAAATGAATGGGTGGAATGCTGAGCGAGTGATTCGGAATGGCTTAATAATAAACAAAAATGATGTCCACTTTGAACTTTATCTAAGTGTTTACTGCTAATGCCTTTATCCCGGCATCAACATACACGAGGCTGAGAAAACATATAGGAAAGCATCAACAATGGCAAGCATTCGTTGTCGCCACAAACGGTGGTACAGTGTGCTTGGGTTTAAACGTATTTATTTTACATCGATTGGAAAAAAAGTTCTTACAACTTAGATTAATCCCTCTCGTTTCTGCTTCCTTACAAAGATCGATAGCCGCTCCCGGGAAACGAACTGAGTACCCTTTGGCCAAGAGGCCGACCCTCTTCCTCTAGACCACGGACACCACACCACAACAGAAATAGGCCAAAATAGATGTCAATGGAAAGAAAATAGTAAGAAATATACTGTTTACATTGCTAAAATCAGAAGTTGTTGATATTGATATCTTAGAATCATATTTTGAGTAGATATTAATAACGTATGTGCCTGTGCGTGGCATTTCCAACAATTTGAAATGTGCGCTAAGCAAATACTCTGACCAACTTGTGCATCTGCACAGTCTGATCAGATATTTTGCTTTGCGCTTTGTAGAGAGATCAGGCCTAGAAGTGTCCTCAGACAATTAGCCAATTTTCCTGTTACACTGCGGGACTGTTCCGACTGCTCAATGTTTGCAACTCACGCATGTTTGAATTTGTTGGACATGTCACGCAAAGGCTCATATCATAGAATGGCGCAGACTGACTAGGGACGCAACTTTCGCGCTTTGCTTATTTTCTGAATCTAAAATGACCAATCTACCTTCCCGTGAAAGAATTTTTGCATTGCGATCTCTGGTTGACCTATGCTGAACCCGATCCCTTTTTCAAATATTTATTTTACAGAGGATCCATAGGGTCCTCTTTCGCTTGACGGGTCACATATATCTTCAAAGAGTTGTTGAACTCCGCAACTAAGCGTCATACCTTTTAATAAAAATGTTTTAATGATTAATTACCAGATTTGTAATACCCACATTATGATCGCTATTATTATCGTTATCATTTATTATTTATGTCATTATTATTATTATTATTATTATTATTATTATAATTACATGATTTTTAATTATGATTCTATGTAACTTGTCATTTCTCTGCTATTTAAAATGAACAACGCGATATGGGAACAACAAAATTTATATTTGGCGACAATTTGCTGTTCAAAATGTATATTTAAGCTGAAGTTACGACATTTTGGTCGTCTAACAACAAAATGTTTTGTTTAAATTATAAATAAAATACATTGTAGTAAATAAATTTACTCTTTATTCAGAAAACAAAGTAATCAAAAAAAAAAAAAAAAAAAAAAAACCGAAAAAAGAAAAAAAAAAAGATCGACACACGTCACTTTAATGTTATGGGCATTTTGTTCACTGACAAATTGACCGGTTTCACATTTTTGTAATGTTAAATGAATATATACATATATAATACGTACTTAGTGTATTATATGAAAAAAAATATCTAACGAGGTTGGGAGAATTGAAAATTGTCGAGGCTCTGCCGAGACAATTATTAATTCTCACAACCGAGTTTGATATTTTTTTCATACAATACACTAAGAATGTATTATATTTATCTTATAACCTATATTCGTCTTGTTTTTGTCGGTGTTTCTATCTGAAATGCAAGTTTCTAAAAATAACCACATTATATCATGTTCTAAAAATAACTATGTGATATCATAAAAAATATCATACGGGATGTTATCATACGGATATTTGTATAGTTATAAGATAAATTATACATTTATATCACACCAACATAATTTTTAAATATGACAATATTTTTCATCAAGTGGGAGTGAACTACCTTGATCCATATTGTACATATATAATACGTACTTAGTGTTTTGTATGAGAAAAATATCCAACGAGGTTAGGAGAATTGATCAGAGCCTCGACAATTTTCAGTTCCCACAACCGAGTTAGATGTTTTTTTCTTACAATACACTAAGTATAGGTAGATTTTGAGCGGTGAGCCCTGGAATTTACTTTTAACGGTTAAATTTGCATGCTATTCTTTCAAAATAGATAAAATAGACATAACAAAGATACAAATTAGCTTTCATATGAAACCTAGTGCTTGTCTTACGTCTTAAGATTGACTCATATACCTACGGTAATGGACTCAGCGCCTAGGTCAGAGCTCAGTTTCGAAAATACACCTATACGTATTATATTTATCTTATAACCTCTATTTGCCTTGTTTTCGTAGTTGTTTCTCAAAGAAATGCAAGTTTCTAAAAATAACCGCATTATATCAAAGCTTTGTTCTAAAAATAACTATGTGATATCATAAAACATATCATGCGGGTTGTTATCACACGGATATTTGTATAGTTATAAGATAAAACTAGATTGAGACCACTGTGCCATACGGATTACAGGTAGCCAACACGGGTGGGGATAGTGTAAATTTACCAAAAATTAACCACAAAAAACTTTTATACTAATTTCTTTTATCACCATTTATAATATTATACATTTGATTAAAAAAATTAGTATAATAATTTTTTGTGGTCAAGTTTTGGTAAAATTATACTATCCCAACCCATGTTGGCTACCTGTGATCCGTAACCCCGGATGTATTTCCAAAACGAGGAAAAAAACATATAAGACGATGTAAACGAGTCAAGATGCACGATGAAAGTGATGCTGCAGACCCGAATATCGAAATCAACACTTTTCGTTGCGTTTTCAATATATTTAAAACTGTGTTGGGAGATATAGAATTAAATTTGAATTTGAAAATTGCTTTTCAGGTGAAACAAGACAACAGCTAATTAAATGAAATTTACAAAATTGGCGGTTGCTTCTTTTCATGTGAAAACCGTTTGTGTCCTCTTTTCCCCTTACCCTTATCATATTTCATGTTAGGGAAAACGAGGAGAACATTGATTGATAAAGAAAAAGCGAAAGATGGAGCAACCCCCTCGTGGTTCAGTTGGACGGTCAAATTCCCAAGTTGAGCCCTGGGCATACTTGATCGACAGAGTTTGTCAAGAGCTTAATCCAGATGACATTCAAAAGGTTTACTTTAATATGTTTGGTTTTGATAAAGACGATGAGGGTATTTCAATGGAAACGGAGGAGGATGGACAAGAGGATGTCCATGCAATGTTTAAAAGAAAAATGGCGGACGGTAAGGGTACACTACCATTCGGAACACCACTCGGCTGATCGCACGATCATCCTCGGATGTAGCCTACATAGACGGACTATTTTTAGAAAATACGGGAAACCTTTGAAAAAATCGATGATGTCAGTTTAACTAGCGTTAGCCCTCGAAACTTTGAGAGAAAACGTCGCAAGCGCTTCCCGTTTAAGTCACTGAGGTGAAACCATCGTATCCTTATATAAACATCTTTAGATTCTTAAATAACGGCTGAAAAATCTTAATTTGTGAGAATGACTCGTCATCCGTTATTTGCTGTAAAAATATCAATCTAAGGATAGCGCCGGTTGTTTCCGTGCTAGTTTTTCTTACACTGATTCCGCCTAACAAATTACACAATTTTGTAACATACCCATCCGCCCTATATACATCCGAGGTTTGTTGCAGTTTACGGAAATGGCCGAGTGATGTTCCGAATGGGTACACTACTAGACGCAGCTAGATATCAAAGGATAATGTTGATGAACAAAAATATTGTGCAGGTATCCGAAAATCTAGAAATCAGCCTTGAATATAGGTGAAATCATTTTGTAGATATGTATCTATACACTATGAAAGCGGAAACAGAGTTAAATGACATCACCAGTTGGTACTACAGCTTGATTAACATTTTAGATACCAACCGATGATTTGATTAAACAAAAGGTTTTTTTTACATAAAGAACGTATACAATAAAGCACAAGAAAATATAGGCCCTCTCCGATTTACAAGCAAACGGCGCCTGTAAAATAATGGCTTGCCTTCATTTAGTTGATCCTTTAATAATATTAATCTTTTGAAATTTGATTTGTTAATACTTTTTTAAAAGAAAATGATACTAGTTTATTACAAAGATTGGACTTAATTTTCAATTTTGATTTCAGCTACTAACATTGAAAGTAAAGCAAAGAAACTGCAAGAAGTTTTTGATGATTTGACTTTTCACAAAGATGGAGAGAAAATGTCACGATTGGTTTGGGAGTTTTTGGAGAAGCATTATCCTCCAATTACTACTCACAAGATGTTTGTTGGAAGAGACAACGAAGTCGAGGACATTGTTCAAAAGCTGAAAGGGCGAAACAAAGTAAAATGTAAGGGAAATGAAACTGTTTTTTTTATGGAACGCCCTTTTTTCATTTTCATGTATTCAATGGCGTTTTACAATAATAATGAAAATAATAATAAAAGCTGTGTAAGACAAATTATAAAAATTAGATTCCAAAGTTTCTTTTGAAAATAGAGTTAAATGCCATACATACATGCAGTTAATTACAACGTGAAATTGACATTCACCTCAATCATAATCATTCTAAATCGCTCACTCAGCGCTCCATTCATTCTTTCCAAACACTCACTCAAACCATTCAAAAAAGCCCAAACCCATTTGAAAATATAGAATCAACAACACAATTCAGAGTAAATTTTGATAGAGAAAAATCGCGATTTCACTGACATAATTCAAATTGTAAGCGTCTTATAGGTTCTTGTAGAAATAGGAAGATATGTATAGAACTGAATGCATTTTTTTCATTAAAGGGAGGTAATCAATATCACAAATTTTGTTCAGCCAGAACAAAATTTGCGAAAAAGTATTATCTTCCATTAAATTCGCTCAAAACTTGCTCCACACACTCATTCATTTTCATTCCTAAATCATTCCAAAATCATTCACCATGTCAATTTCACGATGTTGTTAACTGTACATGTATATTGGTATCGACAGTCACTGTTGTTCAAAATAGATCATAGAAGTTGCTTAAAAAATAGGTAAAAGATTCTCTTTAAGTCCTTTTACATGTATTTGACAGTTTGTTTTCGGGTGAAAGTTGATTCTATAACTTAGGACTAACTGCTTCTGTCACATTTTTTACTCGTTTAAATGGACAATGAAGTGAATACAGTATTTGTACTAGTCTACCTCTAGGGCATAAATACTATTACGCATATTACGCAAATTCGTAAGACAAATAAATCATCTTTCGAAAAATATCGCTGATTAATGATCAAAATCTGGTAACTACAGATTATAAGCTGTAGTTACGATGTTTTTATCATTCACCAACGCTCAATTCATATATAGGATAGGCGGGTAGAAGGCATAAAAAATTTCTTATGTCACAGTCCATCTATTGCCTTTATCCTATATATATTCTTTGTTGCTGCCTTCGGGGTGCGTAAAAATTTCAAAATACTAGCTACGCGAATGGACCTTAGACCTAGCATTCTCGGTACTTGGCGATTCAATTTTTCTATGAAATAAGTTGGGATGTGTGGATACTTGTTTGGCATCTAGACCGGTGAAATGACCACAATATATATCCCCAAATATTGCCATGTCAAGTCGCTAGATACATGAGGAGGCAGTCATATCGTGTGCCATTTCTTACTTTGAGGGAAATGTAATAGCTTTAATTTGCTGTTAAAAACAACAAAGATTATCGATTCTAAACTGAATCAAACAATTATCATTTATTAATAACCAATGTAAAATCACTTTCTTCTAATTTATTTTCTTTGTGGCCTGTTAGTATTTATTTTTCAGTCGTCACTATACATGGCATTGGGGGACAAGGAAAGACAACTCTTGCAGAACATGTATGTGGTAGGCTTAATTGGGTCATATACAAGGCTAACATGAGGTAATTTTTTTCTTAAAAGTGTTTTCTTATATAAAAAGCCCATTTTTAGCTCCCCTGAGCACGAAATGCTCAAGGTGAGCTATTATGATCGTACAATATCCGTCGTCAGTCGTGCGGTATGCGTCGTGTGTCGTCTACAATTTCTTTAAACACCTTCTACTCCTAAACCGGTTGGCCAATTTTAATGAAACTTGGCAGGGATGTTCCTTGGTTCAAGCTCTACCAAAGTTGTTCAAATAAATGTAATCCACCCTTAACTTTCCCTTAACCCTTAACAAAAAGGGTACCAATAAAAAAAATCTTGGAAATTATTCTTCTCTGAAACCAGATGGCAGACAGCTTTCATATTTGGTATGAAGCATAATGTAGTGGACCTCTACCAAGTTTGTACATATCAAGACCATGGGGTCATATTTGGGCTCCACCCGGTCGCAACCCTTTTTACATAGAATTAAAGGCGAAAATATATTAAAATCTTCTTCTCTGAAACCAGATGGCAGACAACTTTCATATTTGGTATGGAGCATCATCTAGTGGGCCTATACCAAGTTTGTTCATATAAAAAAACCTGGGGTGATATTTGGGCTTTGCCCGGGCGCATCCCTTTAAGCTCTTCTGAGCACGAAGGGTAAAAAAGGAAAATCTTCCAAAATCTTCTTTACTGAAACCAGAAGACAGACAGCTTTCATATTTGGTTTGTGGCATCATCTAGTGGACCTCTACTAAATTTGTTCATATTAAGACCATGGGGTCATATTTGGGCTCCTCCCTGGCGCAACCCTTTTTAAATAGAATCAAAAGGCAAAATCTTTAAAAATCTTATTCTCTGAAACCAGATGGCAGACAGCTTTCATATTTGGTATTTAGCATCATCTCGTGGACGTCTACCAAGTTTCTACATATCAAGACGTTGGGGTGATATTTGGGCTCAACTGGGCGCAATCATTTTTACATAGAATCAAAGGCGAAAATCTATAAAAATATTCGTCTCTTAAACCAGATGGCATACAGCTTTCATATTTTGTATGTAGCATCATCTAGTGGGCCTCTACCAATTTTGTTTCATATCAAGTCCGTGGGTAGATATTTGGGTTTTGCCCGGGCGCATCCCTTTGACCTCCGCACGAAGGGTTAAAAAAAGGAAAATCTTGGAAAAAATCTTCTTAACTGAAACCAGAAGACAGACAGCTTTCATATTTGGTATGTAGCTTCATCTAGTGGACTTCTACCATGTTTGTTCATATCAAGACCATGAGGTCACATTTGGGCTCCACCCTGGCACAACCCTTTTAACATAGAATCAAAGAGCGAAAATCTTTAAAATCGTCTTCTCTGAAACCAGATGGCAAACAGCTATCATATTTGGTATGTAGCATCATTTAGCAGGCCCCTGCTAAGTTTGTTCATATCAAGACCATGGGGTCATATTTGGATCAACCTTGGCGCATCCCTTTTACATGTAGCTCATAGTGCATGATGGGTGAAAATAGGAAAATCTTCAAAAATCTTCTTCACTGAAACCAGAAGGCAGACAGCTTTCATGTTTAGTATGTAGCATCATCTAGTGGACCTCTACCAAGTTTGTTCAGATCAAGACCCTGGGGTCATAATTGGGCTCCACCCGGGTGCACCCCTTTTTACATCAACGAGCGAAAAGGCATATCCTTCTTACTCTTGGCTGAAAACGTTACATAGTATTGATCTTATGTAGAAATTTTCTCCCTGCTGACATCTGCCTATTTAATTAATGTGGTGTCCCAGGGGTCAAAGAGACTCAGGCGAAGGAATCTAGGACCATCATGGTCCCCTCGTCATGTTAAGGATGATATAAGTCAACCCAGATCTAAGATTTATACGGACAAAGATTCGAAGTTATATTTTTTTGGACAGAATAAAACCCACACACAACTGTTACTCGGACCTATAAATGTTCACTGCAACGAACTTCTTAAAGATCTCTTAGTTTACCAATCGAAAGAGATCTATGATAGAAAATTTATTTATAGAAAGCCAGTAGTTTTTCAGTAATTTTAATTCATGTCATGAAGCTGAAAATATGACTTGTTACTCTTGAAAGGAACTGTTCCTGTATTTGACCTAGCTTTGACACAAAGAAAATAAATGTGTTATCCAGAAAACGCATAAGTGAATTGCCAATCAAATAAAAAATATATATTGTTTATAATTTATGAATGAATATACGTTTAACCATATTACTTAAAGGAAAATCGCATTGAATTATCGCAGCAAAATCTTACTCGGCAGAATAATCGCAGTTAAAGCTTTTCGTATAATAAGATATCAGGCAGTCTATTTGTATATATTTACATACACTTTCACATCTATTTCTTTTATTTTTCAAGGGTTAATCGATATTTAGCACTGAAAAGTTATGCCTGATAAACAGAATAACATGTAAGTGTCGTAAAATTTCAATGTTATCTGGTCTCGACTGTGAGAAATTATCATGACTCAGCAAAGCCTCGTCATGATATTTTCTCCCAACCTCGACCGAAAATAATAATGATATTTAAAGACACTTACATGTTATTCTTCTTTTATCTCTTGGCAAAAATCAACATAAATATGTCTTTAGCCATTTACAAGAGATTACGACACAGACTTTATACCTTGAAATTGTCTAGTGTACAAAATACAGAAAGGAATATTTTAAAGAAAAACAAGAATGTACTATATAATGTGCAAATAAATATTCTCTTTATAGACGTCATCAAAATTAAACTTTTGAGTAAAGGTATGATTGGTGTTTTTTGAAAACGATCTCATAAAAGTGGCGGTCACCCGACTAAAATCGAAAAGTTCGACACAAACTCATTCGACACGTAAGAAAATAGATATGAGATGTATATCTTTGCACTTATTTTTTCTGTAAATGTAATCTTCTTCACTAATGTAAATAAGTCCAGTGTTCACGAGAAAAAAAACATTTTAAACTGATACCAATCATTGCAAAAATGCTTACGTACAAAGCATAATACCATTTTCAATCATTCGTGAAAAGAAAGATTTATTTTATTCATTTTACAATGTCATATTATTTATTATAACACGATGGCATAAAACGCAATTATAAAATAAGAAGAAATTACATAGGACTTTTCTGCATTAAAACCATATGTCATGTGTTTAAACTATGTTCACAGATATCTCCGCCTATTTTTTATGCAACGTCATATTTAGCGTTGATTCTTTTGACTGGTATAACCCACGTTCTAAATGATGTGCTTTGCTTTCAGAGAAATTCGGCTGACGACAATCTCATTACATTTTCATTGATTTTAAACCTAGAAAAAATGTTTTAATACTATTTTACATCCAGAAAAGGGTAAAAAAATCAGAATTGCGATCATGTTACAATGGATATAATTTCATGTGTCATGAGGCTCCTCCCTCGGATTTTAATTTTTGCATATAACTTCTCCCTCACCAGACTTAATTCGTGGACACATCAACTCGAAATTGAAATTCTTTTATTGATAATACCGGCTAATGTTGATATTATTTTCGTAAGAGATAAAAGATCGACATCAGACATGTTGAAAGCTTTACTCGGAGAAGAACATTTCGCCACACAATCAGATGAGAAACTACTGGAAGAATTTAAGCAGCTTCTGTTGGAACGAAACGGTATGGGAATATTGTTGTCAAATTGAATAATTTGTTTCGATTAAAGGTAAGAGTCAATTTCAGAATGAGTAGCTACGTTTGTCCTTTTTATAAGCATCAATTTGCCAGTTGAGTGCCTTTTTCTCATAAAGGTCAAATGATAAAAAATAAGTATATCAGGAGTATACATTAATGCACATTGTACATTAATGGACGCTTTTCAAAATTGGTGCAACTATTCTTAACAAGATATTTTTGTAGTTTTGAAGTCAGGTCAATGGCATATTCTTTGTCAACTTGAAAAAAAGGGCGTATTCAAGACATCACTTTTGCGAAATATCAGTCTTATCTCGACTTGTGGAGTACCGAACCATGAGTCATGGCCACTTATCACATTATCCAAACCTTGATCCCGTATCTGATAATGCAGCATCTCAACTAACCAACTAAGATGGTTACTAAATGATTGATCAGAAACCAGTGTACATGTAAAATACCTACAAATGTTGCAGGCTGTGGGATGAATCTTTTAAAATCATGATAATCAGTCTAGCTTTACAGAATTTAAAAAAAGTCTGCTATCTGCAACAATTTTTCACGCGGTCTTGACATTTCCATTACTTCGACAGAATTTTCATTTTTAAGTTCGTGGAAGATGTGAAGTAATGCAACGTTTTCGTTGTTGTATTACATTTTTTATTCTCGAAACAAAACCCTTCTGTTTGGATGTATGAGTAAGACGAGCAACCATGGTCAAGATCAATTAGTTTTTCGATATCTGACCAACGTTTGTTTGATATTTCGCATCGACTACACATTGATTATCAAAATGAACCACTGTAACAGCAATTCAGGATGCATGATAGTCATTTGCTGTTTTCAAGGTCGTCTGTCAAAAGAACTAATGGAATCATTTTAACACACTTTGATACATACAAAAATATTTTATTTGGAAGGCTTTATTTAATTTTTATATTAATTCTGTGGATGGATTTGAAAAAATTCCGGATTTAAAAATGGAGTACTTATTACTTTTGCTAAGTGTGTGTTTTATATTTAGTTAGATAGTTAATGTTGAAGGACGAAACTCGATTGACCTTGTTTGGAAGCAATATTATCAGGAGTAAAAAGGAAACTAATATCTATGTTTCAATGTAAATGTTTTAAATTTTCCTCCACTGTTAACTTTCAGGGTCCAAACTGTTCTACGTTGACGATTGTGACGAGTTGGTGATGCACGATCATGAAAACTTTTATAAAATACTGAATATAATTTTATGTGACACTCTTGAACATGACGAGGTATGGATATAATGGAAAAAGATAGATGAATATGAATCAAAGGCAATATACTTATATTAAATTGAACAGTTGTTATGTGTGGATTTAGCACACCTGTTTGTATTTGTGTTTGTAATTGTGCCTTCCATCCAAAGAATATCGAGTGCTCAGTGCAAGACTGTACTCAGTGTATATAATGTGTATATAACCTGAGTACATCCTTGCACTGAGCCCTCGATATATACACCCAAACTGTATTTTTGTTAAAAAATCCATCTCTTGAGTCAATATTAACTTTAAACGTCTTTAATTAGATACCAACCTTGAAAAAAAATAATTTATTTAGTCGCTTGTTTCTGTACAGTCCACCGAGCAGTAACCATGACATCTAAGGCTTTTCGTAAAGGTTATTTCAGACAAAGAAAGGTTCAGACATCCAGATAGAAATAAAAAGCATTAAATGCAAACAATTCCAATCCTTTCCTAAAGAAGTCACAGTCTGTAATGAAATGACAAGGAAAAAAGATATATTACACTAATGGATTAAAAAACCCGATACCTTTAGAAAGAATAAATATTTTTTTAAAGAATTCTAACGAAATCAAACGTATTAAAGGATTTAAAGTTTCCTTAAGAACCTCGTTATTTGTGTATAAAAGTGTTTGCTTCTGATATTTTAGGTCAAGTTTTTGTTTACATCAAGAGTTAAGTTTGACGCGGCACGGATCCGAAGAGGAAAGAATAATATTTTCCAATGTGAAATCGATTCACTCCTGAAGATAGATGCTATTGACTTACTCCGTGAATTATCTGGCAAGGTAACGCAAGACATTTTCCCATACTAAGACTAAATTTTTCTCTCATTACAATAGTTTAAAGAAAAATTCAATGATTATTGGATATTATTTTAATGATTAAGAAAATACATAAGCATTATGGTGTGTATTCCATACATTTTAGGCCTTTAAGTTGTATTAGAATTAGGAGCATCTTTGAAGTATAAGTTGTATCTTAAATTTGCTTATCATTATAAATTACAATGTTACAGTAACCAAAAATTACAATTTTTTTGTAACCAAAAATTTTGGCCAAAAAATTAGTAAAGTCGATGCCTAGATGTAAAAATATATAAATGTCATATTGACATATACGATGTTTTTATTTTGTTGTCCCTTCTACCCTTCTATTACGTTTAAAATTTCTCGAATATTTGAATCTCTAAAGGACATTCTTTGCAATTTTGATATAGGTTTTTTAATGTGGAAATGATATCCCTAGAGGATATTGAAGGAGTGGTCATTGAATATTAAATTTATTATGCCCCCCCCCCTCCCCCCCGCCCAAAAAAAAGCATATAGTCGCCGGCTTGTGCGCGTGTTTTTCGTACGTTCTTCCTTCCATCCAGCCGTCTGTCCGGCCGGCCGGCCGGCCGTTCGTCCGACGTCATATCTCAGGAACCACTGGACCTAATTGGTTGAAACTTCATATATAATTTTTCTACACTATTTCCAGGACAAATTTATTAGAGCTTTCCATTAAAGGCTGTGTCATGGAAAACGGGGCTTTGATATTATTTTTTCCCTCCTAGTGTCTCCTAGTGTAATTTTCAGGATATTATGAAATCTCATATATGAGTAGCAAATGGAATCCCCTTGACCTCAAAGTATCGTAAAAATACGTTTAAAAAACATGTCATTGGAAAAGTGGCCTCAATGTTATTAGCTTTACGTAAGATGTCTTTTTGTCTTGCAAAAACTTTTTATTGGCCATAGCTTTTGATTGGTTACAGACATAGTCTTCATTTTTCACATGTGCATTGCTTGTGATAAACCCTGATTTTGGAACCAAGATGGAGGTCATCTGTCAAGGTCAAGGTCATATGGCAAGGGAAGAACTTAGAAAAATTAAAACTTTAAAATTGGCTATACTTTTGCAATGGTAATTGATATAGGCTTCATATTTCAAATATACATGACTTGCAAAAAATACTTTTTATTAGAAAACTGAGGCAATGCTCTGCCTAACAACAAGGGTAATTTGTTAAGGTCAGTCATCTCCATCATAAAAACTCAAAGTTGGTCAAGAATTGAAATGAGATGGGTCTTCATATTTCAAATATGCTTTGCTTGTGCTTAGACATTTCGGTTGGTACCCAGTTCAATGTCATCAGTCAAGGTCAAGGTCATTTTTCAATGCCCAATTTGAGAAAAAAACTTAAACATTGGACATAAACTTTGGAAAGTAAGGGATAGGGCTTTCATTATTTTAACATGATGGTTGCCTTGTACAAGGCTTTCTGTTAGTACCAAGTTCAAGGACATAAGTCAAAATCAAACTCATTTTTCAAAGTCTAATTTTTGTGAGAAAATTTCATTGATTATATCTTTCAAATGATAAGTGATTGGGCTTTCATATTTCACATGATGAGTGCCTTGGTCAAGTACTTTCTGTTGGTACCAAGTTTAAGATCATCAGTCTAGGTCAAGGTAAGTTTTAAAGGTTCAATTTTTTTGTAGTTTAAATTATATTAGCCGTATTTTTGGATATGTGAGTCATAGAGCCTTGAAATTTCACGATGACATTGCTTATGACTAGACAGTCACATGCATAACAATGTCAAGGTCATTGATCAAGGTCATTTGGTGAAAGTCACACATTGATTACACTGAATCTTCACAATTTGCTTTGAATTTTGATTGGTAAGGACACTTACTGTCGAAAAGTAATCTCTAGAAGCATTTCGTGCAAATAATGCCCCTTTTGGGACTCGGTTTTTACACCATCTTGCACTTAACAGCCGAGCGTAGGCACCTCTATGCGGTGCTCTTGTTCGTTTATCCACGAAAAAGCATAAAGAGAATGTTCAATTCGCCTAAGCATGAGCTACTGTTATATTAATAGTCACAAATACATTGAAACGAACTTCTAAACGGCCATTTGGTTTTTGCTGAAGAAGTAATATGTTCTTTGGTATCTGAAATAGGAAGTACTTGAGTTATATTAGAAAAATTATTTAGGAAGATTCTTACATAATCATCGACTTGAAAAAATGTGAAATAAGTAGCGAATTTGACGGGAATTCAGAGGTACCCCTGATTTAAAAATTAACATTGGAGGGTGGGGTAATTTTAGCATTTTATCCTTGTGTGAGAAACAAAAGGACCTGAATGTAATTTTCTACAGGGATTTGGTATCTTTCATGCAAAAGCCATCAAACTATGTCAGTTATAGGATTAATCGCCGAGTATTTCTGAGACCGAAAATTTAAAATTCTTCGAAAATATGCACTTTTTGTGACTTTCGTGATGGAGGTTTCTTGTGTTTGATCGTTTGCTACAGACACCAAGGATAAAAATTCGAATCTATTTTTCTTTTAGATTACGACACATTAAACAGCCTTTCATATGAAAATAAAAGATACTTCATTAAATGACTATAGATATGTTAAAATGTGGCCAATGCATTTAGAAGTTCGTTTCAGTGTAGTGGTTGGAAAAATATGTCCAATGAACACGTCTTTTAAAAGGCGCTTGATGTGACATCTTTACATTTCTCCCAGTAATATGTACTTAATGTTGCTACACAACTCTTGAACTCTCCAGCGTATGCTATTATAAACTACATGCAAAAGATGTCCTGGTAAACTTTTTCAGTAAATTTTGACTATTGATTTAAAGCAAATTTAATTATCAAGCACTAAGTCTAAGAGCATTACCCGTTACTGACGGCTCTTGTTAAATGAGTCATCTATAAACAGATAAACACGAGGCTGCACCGAGTTCTAATTCGTTTTAGATGAGGATTTAAATGAATTCGGTATTTCATGAGACCAAATTTGATATTCTATCTATAATATGTCCCTACTTTTCGATAAATCAAGGAAATTCCAGAAATAAGTAGATTCAATTTTTTTCCGCGAAACATTTAACGTCGTTTCAAGTTCACTTCCTCAATTACATTATAACGGTATTCTCGCAAAATATATGACGTTGCTTTAAGTTCTACGCTCATTTGCATAGTTATTCCACGGGTGCAATAACCCCCGTGAATTATCAAAAATATCCGAAGGGGTTATTTCACTCCTGCAACATTATATCAAGTTATAATAACTTTTATCTTATAACTATACAAATATCCGTATGATAAGATCCCGTATGATATTTTTTTGATATCAAATAGTTATTTTTAGAACATGATACAATGTGGTTATTTTTGGAAACTTGCATTTCAGTTAGAAACACCGACGAAAACAAGACAAATATAGGTTATAAGATAAATATAATACGTACTTAGTGTATTATATGAAAAAATATCAAACTCGGTTGTGAGAATCGATAATTGTATCGGCAGAGCCTCGACAATTTTCGATTCTCCCAACCTCGTTAGATATTCTTTTATATAATACACTTAGTCTTAGTACGTATTATATATTTATTGAACAGGATATCCCCCAATTACAAGCGGAAGAGATTGTAGCCGAATGTGCCTGCTCTCCCCTGGCTATTACAACCGTAGCATCGATGCTACGGGAAGGAAAATTTACCGTGGAAAGATTACTTTTTCACCTGAAGATGGACAAAAAGAACGTTACCAAAGCAATCCAAATTGACAAATGTATCAAAACTGTGATCGATCACATAGCAGACGAAGAACGAAGAGTGTTGGTCAGTTTATCTGTTTTCCAAGCACATTCATTTGACAGGGAAATGGCAGCAAAAGTTTGCTCTTCCACGACTGAAAGTAACAAAGCGTCCTTACAAAGATTATGTAATGTCCATCTTGTTGACTGTCACTCAAGTTTTAAAAGAGATGACGAGGGCAACGAGGAGAAGGGAAAGAACGAAATATTTTCTTTACATCCGTTAGTTTACAAATACCTCCAAGAATGGCGCAAACCTAAAAGTATGGAGGACTTATTCATCAAAGCAAGTAGGAAATTCATTGGACTATATGAAAAGAAAATATCTGAGATCGTGTTTAAAATGGATACAAAGTGTACGAAGGCTATGAAAATGTTGGAGTTACATAAAAACCACATATTGAAATACTACAGCCTATACGAGACAAGAAAGGCGTTACTTGAACCATATCCCAAACAAAGTCGACAAAGAGATTTTCTGAGAAAGAAGAGAATTTCCGATCTTACGGATCTAATCCTTCCAGACGTACAGAAAAGAAGAATTTTCAAGGTAAGGGATCTTGGTGCATAAGGGCGACGACCGTAGTGCAGATAGTAACGAGATAACATTCAAATTATAGTCTGTCTCTTGAAAACTTATTTTATCGTATCTGATATACATGTACCATCAGTGATGGAAGACATCAATCTGACAAAAACGAAACTTCGGTATAAGATATGTGCTTGTTTGTTATAGTGTCATTAATACTGAAAGGTGAAGGCCTGCAGTTTTGATTCGTGAAACAAGTTTGCCTTTGAATGCACACTACCTTCCTTTATTGACAGGTGTCTGGTGGTTGGTAGCTCTAGTTGATTCCCCAATAACATTTGTTTATGTTAACCAAGCAAAGAAGGAATGTAACTGGAAGCTCAGATTTACAAGCACAAGTTAATGCTTTGTTTTGTTGTTTGTGTCGATATGTCATGTAGTCTTAAAGTCAAAGAGCAAAAACATGTATAAATAATATTATGTTTACATTTTGGATGATGAAGTAGCATACATATGTATAATCAACTTTGAGAAACCGTCAGTTTGATGTTGGAAATTTCAAAATTTGAAATCAAAAGGGTTTTTAGACAGATTCGTACTTTGGAAGCTCAAAACAGAAACTTCATTTAAAATGTATTTGTATTGCAAACACCTTTCCCTCGTATTGCGAACGTCCTTAACAATTTTTTGTGTTCTTTTTGACCTTGTAGAAAATCTAATCTCTGGGTTCAATACTTTCCCAGAAGAAAGTACCTAGAGTATGAAATATCTTATTTAGTCTGAAGCACAGCGAGCCAAAGATAGCAATAATGATGCTATGTATATATTTTGGACTGTTGAAGAAGCCGATGTATACATGATGCTAAGTGACAAGCCTTCGGTTGCCATGGAGTTACTAGACAAACTGTCAAATGGAAAATATCCGGGTATATTATTTTTATTTTGAATCACTCTTTATTATATAATTCATGATAATTCTTTATGTTTCTGTTGTCCATAAGTCTTTTTCTTTGATCTTACTAGATTATAAATAATTATATCTCAATTCACCTGAACACGAAGCGCTCAATGTGAGCTTTTGTGATCATAGAAAACCGTCGTCATTCCTGTATCAGACGTTGTCAGGTTTCAACAATTTAAGTGTGTACACTCAAGAGTAGACAAGTATACAATAGTTCAATCTTCAATGAAACATGGTCAGAATTTTTACCAGCTGCTCTTTCACAGATCGGGAAAATATGATTTTTGAAAAATTTTGAAAATCAATTGGAAATAATGACCTCATCCTGTTGAAGCCTTTAAAATGATAAGATTCAATCTGGTTATGGATGGAAAGCAAGACCGATATTCCTGAATTAAGCGAAAATTATTCTGAAAAATAAAGCACCTACTAACGCCTTAAAATTTTTTCTTCGATTTCGAGCCAACTATTTATGAATATGGATTCTGCATCTTTGTCTTATTCAATCAAAGATAAAGGTAAAAGTATTTGACAGCTGGAAACTTCATATCATTACAATCAAAAATGACAGATTATTTACGGAAAGTAACGATTTTGTAATTTATAGACTCGAAATAAATAGACTGGATCCCTTATTGATAAGTTACAAAATTTTTGAAATATATTGTTTTCAGTGCCAATGCCCTTTAGCCATTCTTAATTGTCTTAAAATACACACAAGTTTTGTTTTTTTGCTATGAAAAACTGTGAAAGAGCAGCTTTAAAAGGATGAATCCTTATTGCAAAGAAGGATCCATCATGGGAAAGGGAGCCTTAATGAAATTTTCTTGTTAACACTCTGGTGGGGGCAAAAATATGACCTTATTTTCATTTAACTTTATAACATTTTTTACAGGTCACAAGGATGAATTTCATTTAAAATGGAAAGGTCAACTTGAAAACACGGACAATGGAGCTTTGTGATAATTTTCTTGTTTATGTGTTATTGATATTGCCGATACAAATCTATTTCTCCTTTTCTTTCAGCACTCAGTGGTCTTCATTCAGACCATTTCATTCCCCATCTCGTCCACTCGATGTTTCATAAAGTAAAGGGACTCGTATACTGGAAACAGTTGAATCATGAACAGGGGCTACAACATTTAAACCTGTCTTTCAAATTTCTCGATCAGTTTGAAGACAATAAAAACTACAAGAACTACCTTGCAAAGATCCTCAGCTATAGTGGTCAGATTTACATTGAGCTTGAAAGGTTTGACGAGGCATTGGCGTCACTTAAAAAAGGTAAATTTCCACATTTGTGTCAAGAATTATTCATAATTCAAACTTTAATTGAATAGCGAAATTATAACAACATAGTGTTGCTGTCTTCTCCGTTGTGAAATCATTATTCAAACTTAAATGAAATAGTACAATCATTACATCATAGTGTTGTCGTCTTCCCCGTTGTTAAATCATTATTCAAACTTAAATGAAAAAGTACATTCATAACATCATAGTGTTGCTGTCCTCTCCGTTGTTAAATCATTATTCAAACATTAATTAAATAGTACAATCATTACATCATAGTGTTGCTGTCTTCTCCGTTGATAAGTCATTATTCAATCTTTAATAAAATAGTACAATCATTACATCATAGTGTTGCTGTCTTTTCCGCTATAAGGTTATTATTCAAACTTTAAGTAAATAGCACAAATATTACATCATAGTGTTACTGTCTTCTCCGTTGTTAAGTCATTATTCAAACTTTAATTAAAAAGTACAATCATTACATCATAGTGTTGCTGTCTATGCAAGTATGGCATTCCAATATTAACGATTCGAGTAGGCTAGAACTCTATAGCCAGTACAAAGATATATTTGAATGTGAGCCATACTTAGACAAAATTTATTATACAAAACATAGAAAAGCACTAACGCATTTTAGACTTTCATCACATGATCTTTTAATCGCACGAGGTAGACACTTGAACATTCCAACAGAACAACGCATCTGTAATCGTTGTAATATGAATGAAATTGAAAATGAGTATCATTTCCTACTAGTATGTATAAAATACCACGAATAAAGAAAACAACTTTTAGTAAGTATTTCTGCAGAAATTTTAATGGCCAACTTTGCATAAATTCAAATACATTATGTCCTCAAAAACGCAAGCGACGCTTCAAAATTTAGCAAAATTCATACAAAATTCATACACTCAGCTTTTGAAATCCGACCCGAAACCTAACATTTTTTCAACAAAAATAAAATTTCATTAGGTATATATATTGTATACCGTTTATTTCGGAATAACCTTCTCTTGAAAACGTAACATGTTTGCTTTCTCCATGCATGCATTATGTTTATGTCATTTTGTTTATCAGCTATGAACTTGTAATTTTATACTGAATAAAATTGAGTTGAGTTGAGTTGAGTTGAGTCTTCTCTGTTGTTAAATCATTATTCAAACTTTAATTAAATAGTACAATCATAACATCATAGTGTTGCTGTCTTCTCCGTTGTTAAGGCATTAGTCAAATATTAATTAAATAGTGCAAACATTACATCATAGTGTTACTGTCTTTTCCGTTGTAAAGTCATTATTCAAACTTTTATAAATAGTACAATCATTACATCATAGTGTTACTGTCTTCTCCGTTGTTAAACAGCCGAGAAGACAGCAACACTATAATTTAATAATTGTACAATTTAATCAAAGTTTGAATATTGTATTTAATTCTTTTAATTCTGGCTTCAGTGTTTTTTCTTTTTTACCTGCTCAAAAGTTCTTATGATGTTAATTTCCTGCAACGACGATGATAAAACATCTAATCTAATACGGAACCCTAAGCTGTCTTTCATAATTAGACTAATCGTTCTTGAGCATTACTTTCTACAATTGCAGGGAATGAACTCATAAAGGAACTTATGGATCGAAAGGATGACATACAATGGGACATCCCACGGTATCTTGGATATTTCGGACTAATCTACCTTAAAAAGGGACAAATAGAACAAGACCCAAGGCTTAAAAGGGAGCTTCTTGATAAAGCTTTGGAAAATCTAAATAAAGGTAGATATCTTGTTAGGGGGTTTCAAAACAGCGCTCGAAAGATCCATCTCTAGAAATAATTTATGAAATAAAACCTTAAAAATCGTGGGAAAAGTATTATCCCCCCGTATCTGACTAGATTAGAAAATGACTGAAACTGATAATTTTTTATTAGTTTTAGAAATATTCTTTTAATTTGTAAATTGAGTAAACTTGACTTTATATAGCTATATTATGTTCTAACTGATTTGGGAATTGTCATGTTTTTTTGTTTTTTTTTATGCCTTTAAGCTCTTACTTATTTATGAATTTTTTTATTTGTAGAAAAAATTGAACATGATTTATTCACCAGGAATGGACTTGGACAGAAAACTAAAGCTTGATAGTTTAGATGGATATGCCATGAAGCGAAAAGTTAAAGCTGACGTTCTAATTGTGAGAGGGAAATACGACGAAGCACTCAAAGAAGCCGATGCAGCCCTGGATCAAAGAAGAGCCATTATACAACCACCACATTTTAAATATGCTGAAAGTGTGCACCAAGTGGCCAAAATTTATCTTCTCAAGGGGATTAAGCTTCGAGATGAAGGAAATGTCGGTATGAAATATAAAGGAGATATTGAACGTGTGGTCATGAAATACCGAATTTATTAAACGAAAAGTATATAGACAGTTAAAAACGAGTCTCTGACAAGTTTTCATCTGTTATAGACAATGAGTTTAATATAGTCGGTTTCCTAGAAACACGAATCTGATATTCAGTTCATGATATGACCCGAACTTTTGTGATAAATCGTCAATATTCCTGAAATTCACGATTAAAAATTTTCCGCCTATTTTGTCCAGCCGTTTAAACATGACGTCATCAAATCCTTTCATATGCCATGGTTTCATAAAAGCGTTAAAACCTGTGTAATAGCAAAAATATCCAATTGCGTTATTTAAACTTTCGTGCCATGTGGTAAATAATATTCATATATGTGAGAAAGGTCAGGAAATAAATCTTTTTCATACAAAAATGGAAACATTATATAAAAAACTACTGAAAACCTCTTACGTTTTCATCCCGACATTGACATATATTTTACCATAACTAATCATCTTACAGTCATAATTTTATGAACTCATTTTAATCCTATTTATATCAACCTTTCGAGCATTATCCGAAGTTAAAACTTGCAGAATTCAAGTGACTTATTTGCCAAAATGGCAGGTCTCAAATCAGTTAAAGGCCGCATCACAACAATGCACCAACTTTTTATCGAAACTAGACGAGACCGTTTTGAAATTAGACGTCATTATGCTTCAGAAAACTGAGATCTATGCGAATTTTGTTATGAGTTACTGTTATTTAGAATACACATATCGCGTTAAAATTCTTGTTGAAAAAAAAATGCGGATGTTTTTGTGTTATTCTAAATCGTTATTCGAATTTTGTCATATAATAGACGTCTCGTTTTCATTCACGATAGAGAAAATTCTGAGGGATATATTATTCGATTTCGTTATGTTTATAAGTTGAACGAAACATTTTGTATTTTTTTTTCTTCTTAACAGAGCAATTCAGAGGGTTTTGATAAACGCATCGTGTTACACCTCGAAATGGAGAAATCTGAAATCCGAATAGATGTTAGTAAATCAAACGTTGTTCGAACCTTAACGTTTTGTAAAGGTTTTTTTGTGATGGAGGAAATACACATGGTTGGTGTTAGTCGAATCCGTAAATTGAACTTTATCATTTAACAAAATTGTGACCCGTCAAGCAAAGAGGTACCATCTGGGAACTACGTGAGATTTAAATATATGAAAAGGGAATGGTTTCATTACAGGTTAACAAGAAGTCGCATTTTAAAAATTCTTTCAGAGAAAGCTAAATATATCATTCTAGATTCAGAAAATGGGTAAAATGCGAAAAGTTTCGATTCCAATCAGACTGCGCAGTCCGCGCAGTCTGACTAGGGTCGTCACTTTACGCACAATCCAGATGGTCCATTTTTCGCTTGACCGGTCACAATTATTCTTTTTAATTATTGGACAGAGGAAGCCAAGAAATACTGGCGGACATCAAGAGACTACTTTACCGAAATGGAAGATCATCATTTAGTGAACGGCAGCATCACCACAGCTCACCCCTTATATTACGAGATTAGGAAGGACCATTTTGAAGTTCGACGACTCCATGACGGGGAAAACTCGGAGGGATGGAAGCAGCTTTTAGAATTTTATACGGTAAAATAATTTATAAAGGAATTGAATTTAACATGTAAGATTACATTACCCGTTTGCTATCATATAAATTTACTTAATGGTTTAAAGAACCCGTTAAACAAATTACTTTTGTGGTATACAGAAATCAACCTTTTCGTCCGTTAGTCTGTTTGTTTATCTGTCTGCATATGAACAAATGTAACTTGGTTTTACCACGAAAGTACAAGGCTTTGCTTCTCGTTGCTTCTCATTGTGTTTAATTTTATAATTAGTCTCAATTTCAAGTGTTAACTCTTTTTTCCTGATAAATGGTTCATTGAATTAATTCATTATTTCTTAATAATATATTTACATTTTAAAATCACAAACCTTAGTTGTATGGAGGCTGTAGCGGAGGTACATGTACCAAATGACAAGTATTAAAATTGTATTACACACGGTAACTGACATCTACCATCACATCGTCGAGCATTTCAAAGATGTTATTTTGCGTATCGCGCTGATTTATTTCTTGAATTTCTTTCTGTAGAAACTAGAATCAGGATATTTCAAGTCCCGTGCCGACTCTCACCTCAAATCGTTTTTATCGATGACGCAGACGGTAAAAGAATTTATACAAGAAGCATTTGGATTTGGTGGAAGGGAATTTGGCAGACGAGAGGTTGAAATGCAGGTACGCTGTTAATGGGAGACGTTTGTGTGTTATCTCCCTTATTTTTCTGTAGATTATATCAAAGGTGCTCCAAAATCGTTAGCGGTCGTTTAAGTAATTTTCCTTTGATTTATCCATAGTTTCTATGGGGAAGTTGCGAATTTAATTTTTGTAAATGCGAAATACTTATTTATGTAATTTGTATTTATGTAAAAGTTTTAAATAGTAGAGTAGAAAATTAATATTTATTTTACATCAAACGTATCTTATAAATTGCGCAATATTTGATTTAGAGCTTATCTTTAAAAATTATAGTGCAAAGGCAATAAAGATAAAACCCAAGGTAGCCCCTGATTTGGACCCTTCCTCCTTTGGCAGTATTTCAAGGGAGATAACCAACTGATATTCCTCATTCATTCCCACAAATTGTCGCCTTCTAACGAGTCAATAGTAACACATTCAAATTAAAACATTGGGGAAATGAAACAAAATAGCTTGCATCTAACACGTTCTACAATTTCCACACTTTATTTAAACATTGAGATAAACAAAGATAATTGAAATTTTGTGAATATTAAATTATCGTTTGCAATGTCTTTATCTACCTACGTCTACATGTCTAAAATACTTCTATATAGCATGGATCGATGGTAGGGCGGAGAGGGGGGGGAATTTAACACCATTTCAATTGCAAAATAGTCTGTTTTCGGGTTCCTATGCACAAGCTTGAATAATTTGAATCCGATATTCGCTCTGTTTTAGCTGATTTGTGTTCTGAAAAACTTCATAGATTTTATTTATTCAAGAATCGGTTAGCTCGAAATTCTCGAGTTCGACCGAGAGAAGTGTCGAAGGAGCTATTGTTTACTGCAGTTACCTCATTTCGTCGTCAAATATCGAATATATACCTATGTCCTTTATTTTCGAGAATTGTCCTTTATTTAGATATAAGAGTATGGGGCCAATCAATCCGAACAAATGCTGGGTGGATGCTATGCAGAGGACACACACGAATCAGGACATAAATCTGTTAGTTCGAACTTCTAGAGTTCGACTGAGAGAAGTGTTGAGGGGGGTTATTGTTAGCTGTAGTAATGGCATTCTTCTTGACAAACAACGGAAACAAACATTTTATGACATTTACTCTTTTAATTTGCCTTTCTTTTAGATACAAGAGGAGTATGCCGCCAATCAAATCGAACAAATGTTAGACGGACGTTACGGGGTTGATAGGCACGACTCTGGACATGAATCCGTTAGCTCGAACTTCTCGAGTGCGAGTGAGAGAAGTTTCGAGGGCAGAAGTGCTGCAGGCAGCGGTAGTCTCTCACACCGTATGGGTGAATTACAGCTAGAGAAGTCGATCTCAATCGAGGACGAAGTGTTTCAAACTAATGGTAATTAATGGCTTAGTGTGACTCGGTTGTAATTGCCTATAAATGTTTAGGCAGTTACAACTGTTTTATACTCAGACATTTTAAAGTTTATTCAAGAGATGAAGAGAGTATTTGTCGATTTTATTTAGGTATGCAACTAAAAACCTTATCACACAATATGAATGCGCGAGAACCGTAATTCTACATAGGCTTTTATAATTATAATTATTCTCCTCGACGAAGTGCTCAAGGTGAGCTTTTTGGGTTACTTAATGTCCATTGTCCGTCGTGCGTCTTCAACATTGGTCAGGATGATTATTTTGATTAAAGCTGGGACATGTTCGAAATTGGGTCAAGTGGGGTAAAAAATTAGGTCATGTGGTCAAACCTTATAAATACCTTGTGGACAGTCTTGAGGCCATATTTTTAGCCCAATCAAATTCGTCAGAATGATTCTCTTGGTGAAATCTTGGACGGGTTTGAAATTATGTCAAGTGGGTGGCAAAACAAGGTCATGAGGTCATATCTAAGAAATACCTTGTGGACACTCTAGAGACCATATTATAAGCCCAATCAACCTGAAAATTGGTCAGGATGATTACTTGATTAAAGCTGGGTCAAAAATCAGCTCATGGGTAAAACCTTAGAAATATCTTGTGGACACTCTTGAGGCCATATTTTTAGCCCAAACAACTTGAAAATTGGTCAGAATGATTATCTTGATGAAATCTTGGACAAGTTTGAAATTTGGTCAAGTAAGGTCAAAAACTATGTCACTGGGTCAAATTTAAGAAATACCTTGCGGACACTCTAGAGACCATATTTTTTAGCCCAATCAACCTGAAAATTAGTTAGGATGATTATCTTGATTAAATCTGGTACATGTTCGAAATTGGGTCAAGTGGGGTCAAAAATTAGGTCACATGGTAAAACCTTACAAATACCTTGTGGACACTCTTGATGCCATAATTTTAGCCCAATCAACTTGAAAATAAGTCGGAATGATGAAATCTCGGACAAGTTCGAAATTGGGTCATCTGGGGACAAAAACTAGGTCACAGTGTAAAATCTAAGAAATACCTTGTGGACACTCTAGAGACCATTTTTTAGCCCAATCAACTTGAAAATTGGTCAGAATGATTATCTAGATGAAATCTCGGACAAGTTTGAAATTGGGTCAAGTGGGATCAAAAACAAAGTCAAGGGCCAAACCCAAGAAAAACCTTGTGGACACTCAAGAGGCCATATTTTAGGCCCAATCATCCTGAAAATTTGTCAGAATCATTATCTTGATCAAATATCTGACGAGTTTGAAAATTGGTCAAGTGAGGTCAAAAACTAGGTCACAGGGTCAAATCTAAGAAATACCTTGTGTACACTCTTGAGGCCATATTTTTAACCCAATCAACCCGAAAATAGGTTAGAATGATTATCTCGATAAAAGCTTGGACAAGTTCGAAATTGGGTAAAGTGGGGTCAAAAACTAGGTCAAGGGGTCAAATCTAAGATATACTAAGTTGACACTCTAGAGGCCATATTTTCGCCGCATCGTCCTGAAAATTGGTCAGAATATTTATCTTGATAGAATCTCGGACAAATTTTAAATAGGGTCGAGTGGGATCAAAAATTAGGTCACTGGGCCAAATCTGAGAAAAACCTAGTGGACACTCTAGATGCCATATTTTAAGCCCAATCAACCTGAAAATTAGTTAGGATGATTATCTTAATGAAATCTCGGACACGTTTAAACTTGGATCAAGTGGGGTCAAAAACTTAGTCACAGGGTCAAATCTTAGAAATACCTTGTGGACACTCTAGAGACCATATTTTTAGCCCAATCAACCTGAAAATTGGTCAGAATATTTATCTTAATGAAATCTCAGACAAGTTCGAAATTGAGTGAGGTCAAAAACTAGGTCACATGGTCAAATCTTAGAAATACCTTGAATTTTTGTAGATTGTTAATTCAGGTGAGCGATTAAGGGCCACTGTGGCCCTCTTGTTTTATATACATGGGCATATTTTGTTACCATTTGCCAACTTGTTATAATTATGGTATGGTAGCAAAAATATTGATATAGTTTTGAGTAAAATTCGACGGCTCTAATGAATGTTTTTATTGTTCATCGATTTTGGCAGTTTTCGGAGAAAACCTTGTGTATATTAAGCCTTGATGTGGTCGTCGGCATCGTCTTCGTTGTCGTCGTCGTGCAAAAAAATATTTAGTGATATACAGTTAAAAACATTGACTGTGTTAAAAATTGAATGTGTGCGGGGAGCGAGTTTTGAGTGAAATTAAAGGGAAATATTCCAATTATACTTATGATGAACAAAATTGGTGATATTTATTACCTCCCTTTTAAAAAATGTACGTACTATTCTGTTTGTGTGTCTTCGTGAGCCAATCAGACACTTGTAATCCACACCAACCAAAAAAATCAAAGAATGGTTTGATCGATTTGAATAAAATTTTCAACTTCTTGATTGATTTCGAAATAATTTCAAATAATTTTGGAGATTATCTGATCGATTTGAGTGAGTGTTTGAATGAATGAATGGGGCGCTGAGTGAATGATTGAGATTGATTTTGATCGGAATGAGTGTCCATTTCACGATGTAACAAACTATACCTGGTATTATTAAAGACATTTGCTTTTATCGCATTCTCTCTATCAAAAGAAACAACCTATATCCTCAAGGGGGATAACCCTAGATTCTATTTTTGCAAATTATGCCCCTTATTCAGCTTTGTTTTGTTAACAATAACCAGCACCCAACATGTGAGAGTAGGCATTCGTTAGCGCTGCTCTTGTTTGATTGTTAGAGTGACAGATCTTTCACTTATGATTCGGGAGATCTGTCGGCTAACCCTCACCCTAAATTGTTACGCCAAGTCATACGTACATAGTGTTTGGTATGTAAAAAAATCTAACGAGGTTGGGGGAATTGATAATTGTCGAAGCTCTGCTAATTGTCGACTATTATCAGTCTCAGTTAAGTGAACAACATAGTGAAATTGGCAAGGTGAATGATTTTGGAATGAAATGAATGGGTGCGATGAGTGGGTTTTTAGAGAAATTCAAGAGAGTTTAAACAATGAATGATTTAGAATGGATTTGATCGGAAAAATTGTCAATCTCACGATGTTGTTAGATGTAACATTGTATTTGTATTTTACTGTTTCAGAGAGAAACCCATTGAAACGCCAGAAGACAATTAACGAAGAACAGAAATGATTCAGTTCTATCGACATTCGTGCAATGTATGATCTACAAGGAATTTAAAAAACTACAAAGTTTACCATATTCACCAAAGCTTGGGTTGTGTATTTACAATTAAGAAATCGACAAGATCAATAATTTTAGAATGATTTAGGAATGAAATTTCACGAGTGTTTAGGAGCAAGTTTTTAGTGAAATTCAAGGGAGGACATAAAATATCGCTAATTTTGCTCAAGGTGAACAAAATTTGCGATATTCATTACCTCCCTTTGATAAAATATGCATACAGGTTCTATGAATAGCTTTCTATTTTTTCACGAACCCAGCATACGCTTACAAAATTCAATAATGTAAGTGAAATCGTGGATTTTATCTATCGATTTTTATTTTGAAGGTAGTTGTTAATCTTACCATTTTTAGTGATTTTTATGCGACTTTGGATGGTCTGAGTGAGTGTTTGTAATGAATAATGAATGCATTAATACATGAATGGTTACATGAATGGAGCGCTGAGTGAGTGTTTGTAATAAACAGAATGACAGTCGATTTCTCGATGTTAATAACTGTACCATGAACAACACCTACTGATGGGAGTTTGTTTCATACAGCATATATACTGTGGTAATGATTACGACCGACTATGATATATAAAATCAACGGATTTCCTAATGTTACTACATGTAGTTTCATTACGGAATATTGTGATACGTGTATTTCAGTTATTTTATGTTAAAAGATACGTCTATTGCTAAATAGCTTTTTTCTGGCAATTGTCATGGCGGGGTGTCAATCGTCTATCCGTGCGTCCGTGAGTAAACTTTTACTTTAATTAAATTCTTCTCCTCATTAAGGACTGGATGGGTTCCAATTAAATTTCACAGGAATGTTCCTTGGGTGACCCTCTATCAGATTCCTTCAAAGAAGTTTAATCGGTTGAAAATCATGGCTGTAGGCGTGGCTAATTTCCATATATGGTAATAGGTGGCTTTTCTCAGAAACTAATTGATGGATATAAACCAAACTTCACACGAATTATCCTTGAGTGGCCCCTTATCAGCCTACAAAAAATCATTGTGTTCAGGTGAAAAATATATCTTTTATGGGCGGAGGTCATTTCTCTATATGTTATTTAGTGGTAACTTTCAATTCATTCATATTTCTCAACATACCTTAAATCCTCCTAGGTCGCATTCCTGGGGGGAAAATAAGGCACCAAATACAAAAGGTGACATATTATTATCATCGGGAAAAACTGAGATATTTTGTTTATATTTCATGACCCATTGTACATAAAAAATTTTGTGAACATTGAACCAAAAACTTTGAAAATCATTTTCTCAAAATGTTACTGCTGGATATCAATCAAACTTCATTAGTATGATCCTTGGGTGAGCAATCATCATGCAGCTTTGCAGATGGATTTCAACTAAATTTCACTAGAATAATTCTTTAGTGATCCTTTGTCAGTTTACAAAAAATATTGTGATCAAATGAAAAATATGTCTTTTATGGGCAGAGGTCATTTCCTCAGATAGGTTATATGGTGGAATATCCAACATAGGTTAAAACAAACTATCTTGAAAGTTTAAATAGAAGGATTAAATATCATGGGAATTTTATACCTGTGAATTTGTAGCAGTCTGCAAAAAATGTTTTGATTAGATGAACAGCATATTTTTTTATAAAGTGAATATTTGATCACCCTTTCGGTATCACCTAAATGCTGAAATTTTCTAGGCTTATAAAAATTCAATTGGTGTAAAGATTATAGATTTGTTTTGCATGTTGAATTTGTTCTCAAATATTACAATGAAAAAGAAAAAAAATGGAAGATTACTTTACAGGAAACATAGTGTGATTTTGTTTGGGTTTTGTTTTTGTTTTGATACATACGGAATTTGATATTATTTGCAGAATATTTGAAGTGTTTTTGTTATTTTTTCAATCATTTTATGCTCCGAGTGGCAGCATTGTGCTTCTTTAATGTCGTAACATCATTTCTTTCTAAACTCGAAAAAAGGCCTTTCACATAATGGTAGAATTACCATTCTAGATTCGGAAAATTAGCGAAAGTTTCAACACAAGTTAGTCTACGCAGTCTGTATCCAGCATTGGTCAACCAGGGGCCGCAATTAAAAAAATTCTTCACCGGAAGACAGATTCAACATTCAAGATTCAGAAAATACGCACATTGCAAAAAGTTTCGAGCCTAGTAAGTCAAAAAACCTAAACACACTGATGTATAAATTTTCTTCGCGTAGCCTATCTATAAAATGTTATCAGACTTTTAGGGGTCATGCTTTTATGTATAAAAAAGATATTCCCTCTTCCCTAAATTATAATACATCAAAATTCGCGTTCTCCGATTGGCTCAATTATTTCTACAACTCTAACAATTTAGGTCCTTTCCGACTATCTGTCTCTCACAAATGGGTTGATAATCGTAGACCTATGTGAGATAGCAGCTGGAGGCTACAAAAGGATGTAATGGTAGTACTGTTAGAGAAATACCAGGAATACATTGTTTGTTGCTCGAGCCTCCGCGATATAACTGGGATACAGAAATTTAGAGGTCTTTCTTACATAAGCTGTTTTGAATACCTAAACTCCTGTCTAATAGAACCCAGATGAACGTAAAAGGATTTGTATATCGTTGTCCGTTTGTGGTTCAAAAAAGGTTGGTAAAAAATCATTTGAAAAACATTAATCAATCAAAATCAATACAAGTGGCAAAACGCCCATAGTGTCCGGGAAACTGAAATATTTACCCCAATCCAGAAAACGCATCAATATCCTCATTCGTTTCCAAAATGTCACCGAAAAGTCATTTGTGGGCGTTTTGTCCCACCCGAGTGTAGGACAAAACCCCACCAGGACAAAACTCCACCGGGACAAAACCCACTAGACAAAACCCCACCAGGACAAAACCCCACCAGAACAAAACCCCACCAATATATATCATAAGGGTAATGTTCAAAGTGTAAGAGTTATTAAAAAGTATATATATTAATCATAAAATTCTGTTAGTTCTTTACCACAAAACACCATTTTAAAGAGTGTTGTAAGGGACAATTAAAATACATTTCTTCAAATATAAGGTTTGAAATAAAGCAAAAAACAATATGTCCTCTTACTGATTTGTTTCCTTGTTTGAATGAGATTTTACTACTTTTAAAGCAATTTTTCAGTCATATTGAAGCCTCTGGAGCACCTTACAATTGATTCCTGATATTCCTCACATCAGCATTACCATTATATCCCTTTCAAGCACCCAGCTGCTATCCCACATAGGATTCCAATTATCAACCCATTGGTGGGAGACAAATACATTTAGTCAGATATTATGATTCCTAACATTGGGAATCAGAACCGGTTCCATATGATTTACAGTCTGCATGCAATGCTTATCTTGAAGAGATAGAAAAACCAACTGTTATATTCTAACTTTTTTTGTAGATTTAAGTTGATAGCTATTAGTTTGTAACAGGAATTTATCTCAATGACTGTTTCAACAAAGTAAAGAAGGAGTCTAAATTAGCAGAAAAAAATAAAAAAGAAATAATTATTTTGATGAAACAATTAACAGCTGAATGATTATTTTCATTAAATCTATAAAAATGTAATTAAATCAAGATAGACTTCACTAAATATTTTCATATGAAAAAGTGGTGGGGTTTTGTCCTATTTGCTAATAATAGTGGTGGGGTTTTGTCCTGGTGGGGTTTTGTCTGGTGGGGTTTTGTCTGGTGGGGGTTTGTCCTGGTGGGGGTTTGTCCGTACCCCGTCCCACCCTACCCAATGCAACGCCTTTCGAAAAATGGCGGATATAAGATGGCCGGCATTCTTCAAACTTGCATGTCTGTTAATTAAGTCGCCATTCAGTTTGGCTACTTGGGGCAGACAATTCACAATAGAAGTATTTCACTTAACTATCTCCCTTGCGTTCTCTTAAGTCACATTGACATAACAATGCAAACCTTCGTTTCTCCACTCTTTATTTCATTGAAATTTATCCGAATTAATCAGTCGATTACAACTTTTAATAAAATGGATCATCCAACTTTTATAATTCAAAACAATACTTAAATGTCATTAGAAGCTATTTCGATCGCTTTTATGAATTTTTATTTTTAAATATCGAAAAAAAAAAGCGACGTTTGATTTTAATTGGGTGGAATGAATTGCAGAGATAAATCTTCAGAGTTTTTTTACTTGATGAATTTATATTTTCTGGTCGAAACAGATATCCTTCACTTAATTTCTACAATTTTGAGAAAACACTTTGATATGAAAGTTTGTTTGGATTTCTTTCATTTTGACTATTCATTTTCATTATTTCACCACTAGTAATTGCATAATTGTTCGTTACAAATCGATCGTAATTAATTAACTAAAAAATACAAAAAAATCATAAAAAGGTAATAAAAAAAAATGACAACGAAAACGACAGAATGCAAATTCGACACATGTTAATTTTTTTTCTCTAACGAAAAATGAAAAAAAAAAAACCGAAAACATATCGAAAGATAAAGATAGATCTAATGTGAAAAGGGGAGAAATAATTCAGTCGCAGGTTTATTATTAAGAGTTGCTATTTCATTTTGTTAATGATTCAAATTTGATCACATACTTATATTGGGAAGGGCTTTTAAAAACATTGGAAGCATACATTTCACTGTTTCGAAATTAATGATTTTGTATTTTGTAGTACTGAGTCTATCTTTCTTTTCGCGCAGCCTTTTTTAACACTCACCTCTTATGAATCCAATTAAATTTCCGAATTCACGAATTATTGAACTCACAAAAACACCTTTTATGAATATCTTCATCATGAAGATGTGATAGAAGTTAAATACGATAATACCATATGTCACATACGACGCTTAATTGTCACCAGTACAATGTTTATTTAGCGCACGTGTTGTAACTTATGACTGCTGCTTTAGTGTTTTACCGCTCTTTGATCTGGGGTTTTTGGTATATTGAAAAACCATTTCTAGAATCATAAACACACATGAAGATTAAAGTCAACCCTACATGATTTTTTTTACACTTAAGTTTTTTCAAGCGATTTGAAAAACAACAGTGCTGCAAGGGGCTTGTGCTAAAATATTTTAACGATTCTAATTGAGTATTAGATATATGGCCCCTATACGATAAATAACATGAACATTACTTTAACTAAATCTGGTCTTTCGTGCTATTTACAAAATACGACGTAGGCCTTCTTTTCCACAATCATGATTCACAAAGTGAAGAATCGTCAATGTGTTGGTTTCAGTTTTCTCTTTTTGCCACGAAGTTTCAACAGCGCAATATCACAAACTAGAAAGCCATGAATGGCTTGTGTCGCTCCACAGGCTTGAAATTCTTGTAAAAACAAATAAATGTTTTGACTAGATTTTAAGATATTTGGGGTTCTACTGATGTTGAAAATGATTTTCAAAGTTTCAACTATATAACAAATAGAGAAATGACCTCCACTCTTATAATACATATTTTTCATCAAATCAAAATAATTTTTGGCTGCATGATAATGGGTCACCCAAAGATCATACCAGAAAGTTTTATGGATATCCATCAGTTACATTCTGAGAAAATGATTTTCATAGTTTCCACTATTTAACATATAGAGAAATGACCTCCACCCATAAAATACATATTTTAAATCCAATCAAAATAATTTTTGGTACACTGATAAAGGGTCACTCAATGATTTCCAGTGAAATTTTGTTGATATCCAAAAATTAGATTCTGAGAAAATGATTTTGAAAGTTTCCACTATATAACATATACAGAAATGACCTCTGCCCATAAAATGCATATTTTTCATCCGATCACAATGATTTTTTGTAGACTGATAAAGGGTCACTCAAGGATCATTCCAGTGAAATTTGGTTGATATCCATCTATTACTTTCTGAGAAAATGATTTTCAAAGTTTCCACTATATAACATATAGAGAATTGACCTCCGCCCATAAAATGCATTTTTTCCATCTGATCACAAAGATTTTTTGTAGACTGACAAAGGGTCACTCAAGGATCATTCCAGAGAAATTTGGTTGATATCATTCAGTTACATTCTGAGAAAATGATTTTCAAAGTTTCCACTATATAACATATAGAGAATTGACCTCCGCCCGTAAAATACATATTTTTCCATCCAATCACAATGATTTTTGTAGACTGATAAAGGGTCACCCAAGGATCATTTATGTAAAATTCAATTGGTATCCATTGATTAGAATCTGAGAAAACTCACTTTTTACCATATTTGGAATTTAGCCACGCCCATAAAATCAATGTTTTTCATTGGATCAAAATTTCTTGAACAACTTTGAAAGAGGGTCACCCAAGGATCATTCCTGTGAAGTTTGGTTGAAATTCATCCAGTAGTTTCTGAGGAGAAGATTTTTAAAGAAAAGTTTACGACCGGACGGACGCACGCACGGACGGACGGACGGACGCACGACGGACACAACGCCATGACAATAGCCCCAGTGGCTTTCAGCCAGTGGAGCTAAAAAGAGTATTGAACGCGGTGGTGTATTTGGTTGGAATATGCGCTCAACAGTTTATCTTATTTTATTTTTTCATTATTACTTTTTTCAAGAATACATTTCCTTGTCTCAGTGTGTTGATAACGATGTGATGGTAAAAATGTTCTATTCAAAGAAATTTATATAATACTATAATAAGAAATAATTGAGAAGGCTACGTATTTTTCATTTTTTAGTAATATTGGGGTTGTAATGAAAAGAGCGAGATAATTGAAAAGTCTGAATAAAAAAAGGAATAATATACGAATAAAATTAATTCATAGAAAAACTTTGAAGACAAAATTTAAAAAAAAGTCAGTATAATGAAAAAAAATCAAAATACTTCTTCATAGGTCAGAGACGCTAAATAGAGTTAGATAAAGATATGTTAATCAAAAGCAAAAAATAAAAAAGGACAAAAATAGGCATGAAGTATTTAAGCATTAAAACTACATTCTTATTATGTGTAAAAATAAATTTGATATTGTTTATAACGACTAGTATTTTGTGGTTTAAAATTATACTATTTTGCTATAAACTTTTACGGGACTAAAATGACATGCCCCCTCGTTTGTATAAGGGGCAGAGTCGAGAGATTTCCGCGCATGCGCAGACTTATGTGAAACAAGTCTATTTGACATCCCGGTTGTTATACATCAGGGGCCCGTTTTACTTAACATCTTAAGATCATTTTTTGCGTAAGTCAAAAATTACAGTTGCTCCTACAGATGTAACTAGATGTGAAATTCTGCCATGCATAATCTCATTGGAATCGTCTGCTAAAGACGATCGAAATGAGATAGTGCAAGGCAGAATCTAACAATGAATAAATCCACCATGTATGATCTGTAATTTTGACTTACGATTAACGTTTTCTTAAGAAGTTTAATAAAACGAGCCACTAGCACTAGAGAGTGAGTTCGATATCTGACGCGGCCAGCTATCATCAAACATTTGGCTTCACCAATGGGTTGAAAATCGTAGACCTATTTGAGATAGCAGCTGGAGGCTAGGAATGAGTGTGATGGTTATAATGGTGAGAGAAATACCAGGAACCCATTGTTAGGTGGTCCAGTCGCCGCAATTTAACATAAAAAATCTTGAAAGCGGCGTAAAACTCCATTCAATTAATCAATCAATCAGTCAGTCAGTCAGTCAGTCAGTCAGTCAGTCAGTCAGTCAGTCAGTCAGTCAGTCAGTCAGTCAGTCAGTCAGTCAGTCAGTCAGTCAGTCAGTCAGTCAGTCAGTCAGTCAGTCAGTCAGTCAGTCAGTCAATCGATCGATCGATCGATCGATCGATCGATCGATCGATCGATCGATCGATCAATCAATCAATCAATCAATCAATCAATCATTTTGCAAAAGTTATCGTGACTAACGTCATTTTTCCCCCTCAATATACGCCTTAGGAAGAGCCGCTGGTGGCTCGGATGCGATGTTCTGGTTGTAGAGTAAGAAATGACAGGAAATCATGGATAGGTGAACCAGCTTTCGGGTTTATAACTGAAAAACTTTTCAGGGCGACGTTCAAATTCACATAAACAGACAAACGAATCGTTTCGTAACTGCGGCTTGAGAAGTCAGTCGAGATGAGATATCCCCCCCCCCTCCCAGTGACTTCATATGGAGGCGTTATTGCCATTGCACATTTTCTTAAACATTTTGTCAAAGGAACGGTAACTGCAAGCTTATTATGAATCTTCGGTTCAGAATTTGGTCACACACGATATTGAAATGACTTTCTGCACGTAAAAATCGAGAAAAGATACTATACACATCATTAAAACGGCTTTCTTCCATTTTTCTGATTTTTGAAATCGCTCTTTTGCCCTTTGAGCATCAATAAGCCCATTATTTTACAGACATCCGGTGCTGACCCTTCCATAGACCGAAGGGTATTGCTATCTGGTTTCATAAAATATATATACTTGTGTAATCTATATTGCTTCATAACGATATTACAACCTTCACTATGTCATTTTAAGTCACTTATTTTGTATTGCTAAGTATAGTTTTCCATAGTAAACGCTTCGGAAATATACCATCTTTATATAAAGTGATTGCAGAAAATGTTATGTCATGTCTGACTAGTATGGGATGTACTCGTATATCTGTCAAATAACCCGAACTACATGAATCTGGAGAGAAAAAAGTATATATTTAACCCATTCCCATTGGCTACCATTTAGGGTTTGACACCCCGTTCTCGAGAAAAGCGCATAGGATATTTAAGCTGGGGAAAACCGTTTAAATTGAAGGGAATTATTTCTAGGTCCCCTGATTTTTTCTCAATTCTTTCATAGACGTTTTGTTAAGTGGTGACAAAAAGCTCAATAGTGTGGGTACAAAAAATTCTTCATTGGGCCTATCCGCGCGGAAGATTTTCTCTGTTGAAAGCTTCCTAAAATAACGTGAACTACTTAAGAAATTGTTTTCTGCGACGACTTTCAATTCGCATTGAGAGGGTTCGGGGTTCAAACGAACCCCCTTTTGAAGCCCAATCATTTCATTCAGAGTTTCAATCAACTATATCATCTTGCTGTCCAAGACATATTCCGATTGTGAACAAAACATAAGCGGACAGTTTCAAAGTCAGATCCTCGGTTATTCTGTCTGCCATTTACCTGATTTTTGTGAGAAAAAAAAACAAACCTTGAGGCTAACTCGATATGTAAAAAAATAAAATAAAAGAGCATGTGCGTGACATTTCCAACAATTTCAAAGATGCGCACAGTCTGACCAGAGTCTTAACTATGCGTTTAGTAGATGGATAAGGTCTGAAAGTATCTGTAGGCCATCAAGTAACTTTATATACAGTGTGGGCTACCAAATGTTTGCAAATCACTAACATTTCAAATGTTGGAAGTGTCACGCATAGACTCGAATAACACTTGAAGAAAATGTATTTAAACAAAATGTTTTATTCAGCAGGATAAGAATTAAAATTGTGTACAGCTATGAGACCCCCCCCCCCTTCGTTTTGTATGTTCTAATCCCCTTTTCAGAAATTCCGCTGATTCGTTATCTGGTAATTTCTCATAGGATTTTCCCAGCCTTTGTACTGTGGCATGCCCTATCGGGATACCGACAAAACCGGACGTAACCTGTTACCTGTGCCGGCGTAGAGACCGTCAATAGGCTGGACTGGAACCTCTTTGGTTCGCTTCTTCTGCTATTCTTTCCTTTCTAATACATGCGTAAGTCGAGGGTTTTCGTGACAAGGCAAATCATGAAATTAAATAAGTGTATCCCGAGCACAGATGCCTGAGAATTCAATCTAAATTTGATCCGAGAAGTGAGTCTGGACAGTCACCTTTGACAGTCCACAATTAACGGTTTCCAAACACTATTTTTTTCTGTTTGTCAAACACGGACCCTGTATATTGAGAGTCCCTGGCCCTTACTCTGACAGTGAGTTTGAGAAGCTTTACGGGTTATTGTGGTTTTTTAAAACAATAAAAGTTTCAGGCCGGGATCAGTTGTTTGATTTTAGAACAAAAAAGTAAAACATACATTTTTAACAAAATTATGAGAATTAATGCTATGTTTTCGACTAATATCATTTTGGCAGCAGGGACAGTCGTGATACGTCATGCCCGATAAAAAAAAAAAGAAGGGCGAACAGCGTAGAAGACAGACTATCTTGTCTATTTCAATTGTAGGATATTCTAGTCTATTTTTTTCGCAGTATTTCGGATATATATTTGCAAATGTCAAAAACAAAGTATTCCGAGTGGATCGGTATCCGATGTAAACAATATGGCGGAGGAATGTTTTGATTTTTCTAGATTTTCTTTTTATTTGTGTCAAGTTTAACCAGTTTTGAGAAAGATCAGACAATTAAGTAACATTTACAATTGAAAAATTACTCCACTAGAAAGAAGACATATTGTTCTTGACCAAATAAATAAGGTCGAATTAAAACAAAATTATGCCAGGAGCGACAAAGGCAGAGAAGCTGTATGGTCCCCCGGGTGCCCAAAACAGTGCGGTATTGATGGACATCATCAGCAAACTAAAACACGATCTTCAACAAAGTCGAGCAGAAAATGGAAAACTTGTAGACCAGCTGAACTGTCTCATCTCACTTGTAAAAAGGTAAAATTATCTTCCAGGTAGCAATATCAAAGGATAGAATCAAGGGAGGCAACCACCCTCGTTCACTTTCATGACAAAATGTTGAAGCTACCTTTCATTTTTAACTTCTTTCCTGTTTTGACATGAGGAATTAGGAGTTCTTATAGCCTGCTTTAGTGTGGATATGAGCGCTTTTAAGTATCATTAGGGCATTTATGTACATCAACTTGATACATGAAATTAAGTGACAGAGAGGTGAGGTAATTGGCGAATCAAATATGACAACCAAATCAGATTATAATCTGGTTTATTTTGTAAAATTAATTTTCCTTTGATATCGCTATTCCAGGGTTTGGCACTAACTGTTGTTGGAAGAAATTCAATGGACTCCCACTGCAAGAAATCATGGAGTCCATACTCAAAGCAAGGAGTACGAATGTTCGTATGTTTGAAAAAACATTGTGAAAAGGAAGAGATTGCTTGCTAAAAGCAATTTCTTCTTTATCACATGTTCTTTCTGAGGTGTTATCTGCAACAGTCTGTAATGCTCATTCTGTAATGCTTTGGACTGTTATTTCATTGATTGTTAGTTCAACGTGCTCCCATCTTACTTTGCAAAAGCCATAAAGTAATTTAGAGTTCAAAAGTGTGTCCAACTTAGTACTTAGGCCAATGACCCTCAGTACACTAGCATTGAGCTCTACCATCTAAGCTTAGCATGGGCACATGGTTATGATTCAACCCACTGTCGACTACTACAGTTAATGAGCCATGAGTCATTTGCATGGACAAATGATGATTCTGTGTAAGTTGGCACCTGGTGGTTTTGATAGAGTGCAATGTTTTTAAAAGTGTTAACAGCAACAGTAAAATCTGATGTAGGTGCACCAGCCTCTACTATATAACTACATGAATGTTGAAAGTGGCATTAAGTCCAACGCAATTAAAAAGAATAAATAAATAAATAACAAACAAGTGAAAAATTCATGAAACCATAAAAAATGAACTCGCTATCTATTCATTTTTATCATTATTTTTTTTTTATTATTTAATTTTTTTTTTACATAAATCCTATTTATGTTTTGTAACTTGTTAGGACTGAAATTGTAGCTCACAAACTTAAAGGCATGTTTCTGACCTATCAAAGCATGCTTTTATTAGAACTTTATCTCAATCTTCAAAAATATATTGTATTGAAAGAATCTTTAGAAATACAAAGCGACCTAGTGTAGCGGGTCCTTCTGTCGGTTAGACTATATTTAGAATACATAAGTGGAGAAAAGATTGCACTTTGATTATTAAAATCACATCCTTTTCATTTGGTCCCTACAGAACCACAACTGAATTTTCATATTTTGCAATTTTAATGTCTATTTCAGGGCATGGGGTGGTGAGCAAGGTGCAATACTTCATCTAGCAAACATTGTTGGTAAGATATTTAACTACTTTTATTGAGCCTCAATATGTAAAGACAAAGATCAGATAATTTCTGAAAAATCTAGATTCTGATTTAAGAACCTGATTGCTGATATTTGAAATATAAGATATAACATACATACATGTGATATAAACACAAAAGACAGTGATCAAACTTGCTTTTAAGATAAAAACCTTCAGAAACATTTGATAAATGGTACAATTTCTACAACAGTATTAAACATTTCTTATTTTCTCATTCAGGTATGGAGCCCCCAGCTTTTTCAGAAAATGATATGAACAGAAATACCCCATTACCAGAAAAGGTATGTCTGAGGCGAGTAGGAATATTGTACCTTGGTACCCAAGTTCTTGTTACCCGTGGTACTTGAGTACCCAATGATTACTTTTCATATATTAATTTCCTCAGCTTAATACAAAGGCAAATCCAGAAATTCTGTGAAGGTTGATCAAAAGGCATATTCTGACAGGGTTGTAAGGGACGCATGTGTTGTGACTTGTGAGTGTGACTCACAAATTAGTAGCACAGACTCTCAAAACTATCTGTCAATATAAGTCTGTAGAACCATCTGGAAATCAACTTCAGAAAAGAATTGAAGACTGTTTTAAACAGTCTTCAATTCTTTCCTGAAGTTTATTGCCAAAGGTACATAGGTCTTATACAATAGTAGGTTAGCATGGGTAATGATTTAGGACCTGGGAAGGAACATAACCCTGCTTGATACCTGGGTACTGAAGAACTTGTCCTAGCTCTAGTCTGAATATCATGGTTTATCTAATTTGGTCCATGACTACATTATAATGTTAAAAGGAACCTGTAATTCAGAGATCAACACTAACACCATTCATTGGGCGGCCCAAGCTGGGCCAGAAACCTGTGGATTTCTGATAGGACTGGTATAAGATACAATGTACCAAGTCACAGGTCCTGCAATCCTGTAGTTCATGGCCATATTATTTCTTATCTGTCAAATTTTGGAAAAAAGTAGTTTTCTAAAAAACTTTTTTTTTCTCATTACTCTATGGAAAACATCGAAAAAGAAGAAATCAGTCAGGCATGTTCAAATAATTTGCTATTTTGATTACATTGAACTAACTCAATTGCTTCAGAGAGTCTTGGTTGTAATTTTTTGCAAACATTTAGAGGATAATTGTTTGTTTCAGTGTAAGATCTATATTTATATTTCATTGAGTGAAAGTGAACAAAAGCTATATTTTCACCTGTGCAACTCATGAAAATATAGCTTTTGTAGTTCACAAAATGAAAAATTAATCAATCTACCTGAAAAACAAATGATCATTCTATTTCTTTAATGTATAAATTTGACAGAATGAGAGAATTTTTAAGGACAAATTTCTTAAAGCACATCATTATGCATGGAATTGCTATACAACAGGCATGATGCAGTCAATTTTTGGGCTCAGCTTAGATTACCTCAAATAGTGTAAAATGAATGTAAGCGGGGTATAAGTATTTGGTGATTTCACTAGTAATAAGGCGGTGATTTAATCAAAATGATAATCTACCGTTATTCCTCGATAAACTACCAAAAAGCACCAAAGGAATCCTGCAACTCTAGCAAACATTGAAGTCTTTTCACTTGAAAAACTTTGTTATATTCATGCATAGTTTTTCAAGGATTTAAAAAGATAGTGTTTATTCACTTTCATACATGTTGTGACAAAGACCTTTTTGTGACAAGGGGCCTATGTAATAAACAATAAGCTTAATAGTAAAGGTTATGCCATTATGCAGTGAGAAAATTTTTGCAGTATATGTTGTTGTCAATTTAAATCAAATATTTATTTCATACCTATTTTCAGACTGGAGCAGTTAAAAACTGGGAGAAATTGGCCATTAAGTTATTGGAGAGAGAATACAGAGCTATTCAGGCTGAAATTCAGGAAAAACAGAGACTTTATCTTCAGGTAAAACAATTGGTCTGCACAAAACTTTTTTAAGTGCCTATAAATATATAGGCACTTACAAAAGTTTTGTTCTGACCTACCCAAATTGTAAACCTTTCTATAAATTAAATGTTCTTGGAGTCAAAACAGAGACTGTTGTAGCTTTTACATTTCTGTTGTCATTGAATTTGATATTTTGTGAAGGCTTAGGAAACGAGACACTACTTTGCATGTGTACATGTGACATGCAAACTGCAAAAAGGGGTATCATTGCGAAACATAAATACAAACTTTTTGCATCCTGAAGAATTCAAAATTCAATTTTTATCATAGAGGATGGTGGCTGTGTACCATTTTTGTTTTTTCACTGTTCAGCGGCAAACAAAAGGTAATCAGTATATTATCAAAAGCTTCAGTTCATGGGTTTTGAAAACAAATAGCAGTAGATTCAGTGCATTACCTTTCATCTATGTAAGTTACACTTTTTAAAGGCTGGAATTAATATCTTAGTAGCTCCCTTATATGAAGTCTCTATCATTTCTTACCTTGCATATTTCACTCTTCTTTCAGCAGGGAGGGAGTACAAGCAAAGATAATCCTGCACATAAAATTGGCCTAATTTTAGTCTACACCTAACACCACGTTTTTTCTCTGTTCGCCCAGGGTTGTTAAGAAAGTTTCAATAGGAAATAACCCACAATTACTCTTTCTGTTTGTGCTACAAACTCTTAACTCTTAGGTTAAGAAAATTGAACTTGCCAGAACTTAAATAGTACAAATTATGACTAATGATATTATTATCTCAATGAGTTTTATGGAAACTTACATAATTGAGATCTTTTTTTCTGTTTTTTTAAGTAATTTTTCAGTGATTTTGATATACTCACTTTTCCAGAATCGCCAAATGTTCATGAATGACATTATGACAGATCACAAGCAAGAAATGTCAAAATATAGTCTACACAAGAACAGTGAAATCAACGAAGTTGACAAAAAGTTTCTGCGCTGTTTTAGTGCCAAGGTACTTGTTTATTGTTCTTATGGCTTAGAGTTTGTCAGAGAAGATTCTAATGTATTACTTATAGTTTGGTATACAAAAGCATTGTCATTTTGGTATAACTATGAGATTTATGAAAGCAGTGTCTTAAGGGATGCAGGTTTTGTAAATCAAAGATTTGAACATTAGTAGCAAAGAGTCTCTCAACCATCTGAGGTGAGTTATTTTGACTACTAAAAGCATCTGAAGATCAACAAGAGAATTGAAGACTATGAATCACTCTCTATTACTTTCCTGAAGTTGAGCCCCTAAGGTTAATATTTATTTTATTATTTCTCTGCATCTAACTAGGGAATGGCTTTAGTTTTAAATAAAAACAAAACCCTAATTTAAAGAAAATAAAGCAATGACTTGTTGATGTTAAACTAAGATCATGTGTAAAGGAATTAATTCAAAATGAGTGTTTACTAACAAGAAAATAATTTGTTAATACTATGGATAACTCTTAAAGCATTTTTATCAGAATTACGTCCCATTTTCATTAGCTTGGCTGTTTTCAGAGAAAACCCGATGTATTGTCATTGCCTTGGTTTCATTAGGGTTGGCATTTCTAATGTGGTTAGCGTAGCACGACAAACTTTAACCTTTGTCATATTTTTGTTGTCATTGAAGATACTTACATTGGGGAGTATCGCATATTACATAGAAAAAGAGGGAAATCTTGAAAAATCTTCTTCTCTGAAAATAGAAGGCTGACAGTTGTCATATTTGGTATGTAACATTATCAATTGGACCTTTATCAAGTTACTTCATTTTTGACTTTAGGGTCAAATTTGGGATCGGCCATGGTGTGTCCCATTTTACATAGGAATCTAAAGTAAAATCTTCGAAATTTTCTCTGAATCAGGAAGCATAAAGTTTTCATATTTGGTATATAACATTATCTTGTGGGCCTTTATGAAGTAAGTCCATAGCCAGGAGTCAAGTTTGGGCTCCACTCAGGCCAATCTCATTTTACATAGAAACAAAGAGTGGAATTTCTACTGCTCTGAGCCCAGATTGCAGATGGTTTTCATATTTGGTATGTAACAATAGACATCATCTAGGGGACCTTTATTAAGTTTGTTAATGTCATGTCCCTGGTGTCAAATTTGGGCTCAGCCTAGGCGCATCCCATTTCACTTAGTCTTCCCAGAAAACAGTCTAGGAAATTGATATCATGTAGAAATCGAATCCTTGTAGACATCTACCTTTAACTATTTCATAGTTTTGATGCCCCAGGGGTTACAGAGACTCATGAGCAATCTAGGACCATCATTATCCTCTTGTTAAGTTGGAATGCGGAGCATTAACAAAACCGCAAAATGAACACAAGATAAATTCATTTCGGGTTTTTTGAGAACACACATCACGTGAACAGGAAGTTAATACACTTCGGCATATTTTGTATATCTCAACTTGACATAGACATACAGCTTATTGCATCAAAAGGAAATAATCCTGTACAATTACACAACTATCACTTCATGTATATTATTAACACGCTAATTCACGATTTAAACGATATTTATTGAAATTTGCGTACGAATTTACTAGTATCATATGTTTACATTACTATATTTGGAAATCATGTGATAAGTCAAGTCAAATAAGGTCAGCTATTGAAAATAGCACTAGCCAATCACGTGATCTGCTTATTTGGCAATGTCGCGATCTGGTTTCTCAGTATTGTGGCAATAGCACAGGCAAATCACGTGATCTGCTTATTTGGTAATGTCGCGACCTCTTTTCGTAGAATTATGTTATAGCTTCTTTTAAAGGTATAGTTTCTCTTTCTGAACGACCTTATCACCTCAATTAACTTATGACAAATTGTTATATTGTACATTTCTGCCTGCAGTTACGAAATAAAAATCTTTAGTTTTTCTTAAAGTGAAGATACACTTTTTAAGTTAAAAAATATTTTTGCAACATATTGTCGTTTGTTTTCCGTCATATTGCAATTATCTACACAAATGTTTCATTGTCAAAGCCCAAAATTCATCAAATAAAGTCCTGGCCACCACATCTTTAATGGAATTATGAATATCTTTGCCCAATTGCATTCCATCACCAAAATAACTTGCCATTTGAAAGTTCAACTTGTTTTCTTCACATTTTTGCACATCACCACGTTTAAGAGCACCATCATACAGTTAGTTGCATCGTGAAATTGACATTCATCTCAATCCAAAACATTCTTAATCGCTCACTCAGCGCTCCATTCATTTATTTCAAACACCCACTCAAACCATTCAAAACTCTCAAAATTACTCAAAAAAATAAGATCAACTTGTACATTCAAAATGAATAAAGCATTTTAGAACCAAATCGCAATTTCACTGACATAATTTAAAGGTTCTGATTGGTTCTTGGCGATATATAAAGCTATTGGTGGAACTTTCATGCATTTTTTATTAAATGGAGGTTTTACACATCGCTAATTTTGTTCATCCTGAACAAAATAAGCGACATTGGATTCCTTTCTTAAATTTCACCCAAAACTTGCTCCGCTCACTCATAAACATCATTCCTAAATCATTCCAAAATCGTTCACCTTATCAATTTTACGATGTTATTAACTATACCCCAAATTCAGAAGTAGAGGAGCACATATTGATCTCATCATGTCTGTCTGTCAGTCCATTGACCTTTTGCTTTCTGCTAGCTAAACGGAGAAGCAATTGACCTGCAATAACGAAACTTTTCACAAATATTGCCAATGACCCAAAGAAATACCCTATTGTTTCGGGGTCATACATGTCACGTTCATAAGTTACCTTGAACTGTTAACAGTTTCCACTCTAACTGAACAACGAATTGACCCAATTCATAAAACTTGACACAAACGTTGTCAATGACCCAAGAAAGTGCCAAATTTTGGAGTCACGAAGGTCGAAGTTACTATTGAACTTCTTCCAAAAATAGTCCTGCGATTCCAACTCATGAAGTAAAAGACTTCCCTGCGAAAAAAAGTTTTTCATCAAGGACAAAGCGCTTGTTGAGGTCCACTTGCGACAATTCTAATTAAAAATGTAATTGATAACTCAATTGCAGGCCTGTATAGCGAATCAGGGGTTTAAGCGGATCTCGTTGTTGAAATACATTGATTTATATACGCCCGTCAAAAGACGAGACGTATTATGTGATCACCTGTGGTTGGCGGGAGGCTTGAGCTTCGTTTGTGGCTTGAGGTCACCGTCTCTTGAACGCATTCCAACTTATCAGTACTTTCAGTACTTTGATTGTAAGAGTCATGCCTCTTTTTTGACTTAGATTATTTGCATTATCCAGCATGTGATTAAATACATTTTTAGTAATAATTTCCTTTTTGGTTCCATCTGTATATATGTTAATTTTCCTCAAAAGATATTTACTTTAATCAAGATTAAACCATATCCTGCCGAATTCAAGCTTTGTTTCAAATGAATTTTGCTACTTTTTGATATGATTCGTCAAGTCTTGATCAAATTTTCACCATAACAATTAATTAGAAAGCAGGCAGTGTAGGCTAAGATCAGACTGCAAATCTGTGTAGGATGGTCTTAGTCTATACTGTCTGCCAAAGTTCTCACTGTTGTATGAATTTATCATGCAATGAGGCTTGTATTGACCTGAAACAACTGTCTGATAACATGACATGATATCAGGCAGTCTATTTTTAAAACAATTTGCTTACACTTTCACCTGAATTTTTTTTATTTTTAAGGGTTATTTAAATTAAGCCCAAATAAGATTGCTTGTTAGATAGAATAATATGGATGTGTTTTAAAATATCAATGTTATCTGGTCTCCGCAGTGAGTAATTATCATGACTTGGCAAAGCCTGGTCATGATAAATTTTCCCAACATCGACCAGATAACAATGATATTTTAAGACACTAATATGTTATTCTCTCAAACAGCAGCATACAGGTAAATAGAAAATACAAATTGAATGTATATGAATAACTTCAGACAAGAAAAGAGAAGAAAGCACCCACAGGATATAGGCCCCACTCAGCCTACAAAGCACCATCCCGCACTGCTGGTGATATGGTTGAGAAAGTTGACATGAGGGTAGGGGACATTATAGGTCAACAAACAGGGGCTGGACTGGACCCACAGGGACAAACAAATAAGGTAAATATAGTAAGCCTTATGCAGTAATGGTTGTAGGCCTGACTCACTCTCCAAAGCCCTACTGCCATACTGTCGGTACCGTATTTCTCCTTATAAATTCACCCTGGGGCTATACACACCATATTATTTAGTATGCATTTTCTGATTAAAACAAATCATTAAATGTATGTCTTTTAGGCCCTTTTCCCTTCAATTTGAGGTAAATTTGATCTAAATTGGAGAAGAAGTCTCAAAACCCCCCTAAAATTTAGGCATTTGAAGCAGATTTTCTTTGTAAAAGATTTAGGGGTGCTTCTATTAGAGAGGGTCCTATTATTGGGGAAAATACGTTTTATTTTGATGAGATAGTAAATACAAGCTAGGGTGACATTTTCGTTCAATAGATTGGTCAAAGGCCGGACAACAAGGACAAAAAAAAAACAATTAGAAAGGAAATAGTTGGGTTTTTCATGCTTTCAGTATTATCAACACTTTATCATGAAAATTAGGAAGAAAATTTGTCAAACAATTTCACCATTTTGTCGCATTTTTGCATGAAAGAAATAGAATATTTGTTTTTCTTTTAAGTAATCACAAGCTGTTCACAGACAAGTTAATTATTTATATATTGCAGGCATTCAGTGGTCTGTATAAGATGGGTTCACAAGAGAGGTTACTGTACAGGCCTAAAGAAAAATTTGATGATCCAGCAAGATATAGAACGGTTTGTAAATCAAAATTGACATTTAATACTTTAGCTTTCTCAGGGAGAATTAGATATACCCATTGAATTTTGTGTGATATATTAAGTGAGTCATATTACACTAGAATAATAACAATGAATATCAGCCAAATAATTAAAGCCCTGTCATTTCTGTTCACATAAAAAAGTAAGTCAGCATATTGATAAACAACACAAAACAAACAGTGATGTTCATATCACAGAAATCATTGGTCAATGAGTTTTGATCATTTTATCAGTTTTTGGCAAAAATCGGTTTCTTATTATAATATGTAGAAAGTCAATTTTAGGGACATTGAATTCTAAATCTTTTATGGTTGTTATCGTTTCATAAGCCCCTCAATGGCTAACCCTTTTGTCGATGGCCAAGCCTAGTTGGTGATGTCAGCCTGTAAGTCATGATATCCATCAATCCCTATTCATGGCAAATATCCTTTCCAACATTAATTTTGTCTCATACTAATTACTCTCCACCATTTGTAGTTGTTAGCTCATTAGACTGTCAATATAGGAATTGATTCCCGAAGGCGGCACTCATCCTTTCCAACTATTAGTCTCTCACAAATAGGTTGATAATTGAACACCTATGTTGGATAGCAGTTGGAGGATAGGAAAGGGTGTAATAGGTATTGGTTTGAGAAATACCAGGAATCCATTATTCCAGCATTGCAAACATTAGTACGTAAGCCGCCAAAGGATTTTGTGGTAATACTGGTAGAAGACTACCAGGAACCTATTGTTTAGTGCTCCAACTCAAGCAATATGACTAAAATACTGTTTAAAGTGGTGATAAATGACAACCCTCTTCAAACAAAAATACCTATTCCATTTCAGAACAATTTGTTTGACCCTGATGTGATCTTCAGCCCCGAGATGATGGAGCATCCGCGTGAAAATAAAGATCGTCCATTAAGTGCTAAATCAGCAGTAAGCCACACTGATGGAAGAGCTGGACAAAGGACACGACCTAAATCTGCTGGTATGACATTGATTTGAATTTTTTATTGAAATTTGAAAGAATAGAAAGAACTCAAATTGAAAAAATTGAAAGAAAATGGCCGTAAACTTATTATGTACTGGTAAGCAGGATAGAAAAACAGAGAAAGAAAGCATCAGTCAAATTGTCCTTTCTTCTATTTCTTCCATGTTGCATCAAATAATTTATAAATGTGACCAGTCGTGTTTAAAAGGCACTAGATATGGTACAGTTTGTTATCAAAATACAAGGTTTGAAATTGCAAACTTCTTGTGCCTTCTTTATCCTAAAATATCAACTGTTAACTTGTTTTAAGAGACAAAGTACTTGTAAATCGACTAAAGAAAGGTCAGAATTTTCTTCTGTTTCCATGATTGCATTTGATTTGATTTTTTATCCTTTAAATTTTGCACTGAAAAGATATGTTAAGATTGCTGATCAAATTATCAATTAAAAACTTCAGCATGAAGACTAATGAACAATTGCAATGAAATTTCATTTGAATTAATCAGTGCTGCATTTTTCAAACTAGTATAGATAATGTTAGAATGCTATAGCAGCATGTGAATTACAGTCAATCTTGCTCAAGCGACCACGTCTATTAAGCGACCATTTTTATTAAACGACCGTTTTCAAAAATCCCATTCTTTAAATCAAAATATCTGAAAAAGTAGTAAGAGTTGGTTTACAAATTATCAAAAATGAATCATATTTTGTTAAAACTCACCAGAATCGTCTCCACGAGACGATTCTGGTGAGTTTTAAACAACATAGGATTATTGAGAACTTCGGAATAATATGCATATTAAATCAAAAGTTAGGTTTCTAATTTGTTAACAAAACGTGTTTTAAGCGGTCATTTCCTTCAACGACCACTTTTTTATGGTCCCGTTAGTGGTCGCTTAAAACAAGTTCTACTGTATGTCCTTATTTTTTCCAGTATTCTTAACAGAAGGAAGGCCTGAAAGACCTCTAAGATATGAAACTACAAGGCCTGTGTCAGCTAAACCACGCACTGGTTCCAGGTCCAATCTCAGGCAGCGGCATAACTCAGCATCAAGTGCAGAGCGCAAGCCTCCTCCATCAAACATCAACAGAAAGGAATTGCACAGTCGATCTCAGCTCATGCACAGCCACTCTCAGTTTGAAATTGGTGAAAATCTAGGGAACCAGACTGAAAATGGGTCAGGTGACTTTGTAGAAGAGCCAATCAAAATGGATGACAGTGGTCACATGACATCTGATGATGAAGATGGGGTGGAGCTTCCACCAAGGGAGAAAACTCCAATGGCAGTAAAAATCAGGCGGAATGATCCTGTAGACAAATTTGTTGAGGAATTGAAAATAATGCAAGAAATGGAATTAGATTTTAAAAATTCTGCTATTCAACTCCAGAAGAAGATTGGTTTGGATAGGGATGGATTTGTGTTCTAAAATGCATGTTCATGAATATAAAATTTAACATAGATTTACTAAATTTAGCCAGATTAGTTTATGAAATCTTATAAAATATGTCAAAGTTTAACCTGTTTCGTGCTGAAACTGAAATGCTCCTACTTTGGCAAGAGATATAGACAAAGATCAGCCTGCACATATGTGCAGTCTGATCTTAGTCTACACTACCTGATTTTCCATTTAAACAAGAAAGCCCAATTGCATAACAAAAAGTTTATTTTATGGCTGTATTAAGTCTGCAGACAGCCTTTAAAAGATGTAAAACAATTTTCCAATGGGTACAAACTTTCCCTGTATGCACCTGAAACACATGCAAATTAAGCTGGATAATATTTTATAAAAATGTTCACACTTATTTTTTATTCTGAATGCAGGGCTGTTGATTAACTTAACAATGGATTAAATTATCTTTTTGATACGCAATTTGGTCAAAAAGCTGAAAATTTACTGTTTTCGAAACAGGAAATTTTTCACAAATAGAGCATCCGTTTTTTTTGCAGCACTTTGATTTAATGACAAGACTTAATAATACATAGTTACACAACCAACATTTTCTCCTATGCACCTAGTTGAAACTTTTAATAGTCGTGAATGTCTTCTCAGCCAGATCAGGGCCCGAGGTTGTAAAGCTTTTCTCAGGCTCAGGCTCAATTTTCTCAAATTTTAAATTAAAATAAATGTATGAAAATAAAAGATAATATTAATAAGTTGTTATTCACAACAAGTTATTTATATCATCTATTATGTTTATACATTTGAATGAGTAATAAAACAAAATTATGGCTTTAATTTCAAATTGAAATTTGAGAAAATTGAGCCTGAGTCTGAGAAAAAATTTTATAACCTCGAGCCCTGATTTGTTTGTTGACAGACATACAGAAACTGTCCTGAGATTTTATTTGAGATAGGCTGATCTTAACTGAGTCTAGGATAGCGATGTTATTAAGCGAGTCTTGGCTAGCATAATAACATTTCTATTCTAGACAAGGTTAAAATTAGCTTGTCTCAAATAAAACCGATAAACATATTCCTTTTCTAACATTAACAACATTTTGTATGTTAAGGAGGTAGAAGCGGAACCGACGTTTGGCAGTGCCGATGAGTTGTCGTAAATTTAATTGGATCTTTATTTACTCTAAATTTTAAATCAGATAATTATAATATATTTTTATTTTGATTTGTAGTTCAATCTTTATATTTCTTATCTATTTCATAGCTTTTTTAACAGATGATCGTTTACGACGAACCAAACCCGGTTTATGATATAAATGTAGTCCGCATCACTAAAGCGTTTGGATTTTGAACTCGTGATTTTTAAAACAATAAAGAAAGCATCCATTGAGTATTACCGATCAAAACAAACACGGATAAAACACGAGTTTCCCTTGAAAACAACCGATGTACAAAATGATAAACTCGTGGCATGTTCCCTCGAAATTCAAGTGAACGAAAGCAATTTTCTTGGTGTAAGCTCTCGATTGTAAAATGCGTGTAACGCTAAATTTAACGACGGACTCATTGACCTCGGTGCAGTTTGATTTTCTTGTCAGCGATACAATGTCACATCAAGCACGGGGTACACGGTGGAAAGGAGGGTCGTCGAGCCTGATTGAACCTACTGTCGAATTTTATCATCAGCCCATTGTCTTAACAGGTATTCTTTTGTAATTGATTTAATGTCTTTCACCTTTGTTCCATATACATCTCATGCAGTTTGCAAATTTTCTTTTTGATTTCAAAATTAATTTTGTGATCATATTTTTTGGGGTGGGGTGGGAGGGGGAGAATAAATTGTGTTTCTGTCAGCAGTGAATTTTACTTGCAAAATGATTTTATGCCCTGCATCAATAAGATCATGGGCATGCATTTTCTTTCGGTGGCCTGTCTGTAGCCAAAACTTAATAGACTGTCTGTTGTTTCTTTTAACTTGAACACTCATCAAGGGCCAACTTATTTCTGGCCCTTACCGTCCCAATTTTGTTGATTTTCAGCTGAGCCACATTTAAAAACCAGCTCTGTGTTTCCTCTGAAAAGATGTTGAAAACCGTTTTCAAATTTACATGTCCAGCTTTGCACATGCTGGTGTGTGTAAAGTGGGTAAAATCTAAAAATGGTTTGCAACATCTTGTCAATGCAAGAGGATTGGTTACTAATTGTGCCCCAGCTGAAAAAAACAAATACCGGACCTGATCAGACGAAAAATAAGTTGGTGCAAAGTTACCATGCTTTTACAGGGCACTTAGCTCGTAATGAGATCATCGGGACTTGGCATATTATCTCGTTATAACCAGGTCTCATTATAACAGGGACAGACACAAATCAACTTTTCTTTAGCTGACTATAGGTAAAAGTTTTGATGTGTCAAAAAAAAAGATAATTTGTTTAAACAATTTTCATATTCATCCTCAAGACCCCCTGTACAGAAATCCTGGATCCTCCTCAGCTATCATTGTTCTTTTAAGAGCTCCGCTATTCAATTTAAGATAAAATTATGAATGAGCCAACATATTTCTCCTAATAAACGTTTCCTGGAGCATGGTCAGGAAGCTTATATTTAGTATGCATTTTCTGTTTTATAAAATCATTAAAATTGATGTCTTTTAGGCCCTTTTCCCTTTAAATTTAGGTGAATTTCCTCTATGATTGTTTAGAAGAAATTCATCTCAAATTAGAGAAGAAGTCTCAAAAAGGTTCCTAAAATTTAGGCATTTGAAGTGGGTTTTCTAAGTAAATATGTAGGGGTGCTACTATTACGGAGGGTGCTATAATGAGAGGAAATATGGTATAGTATTTTTTTGTTCTAATTATAGGTTAAGAAGCCCATAAAGAGATGAACCTATAGACTAGCTATGTCCTTAGGTCTGTTTTGATGCATTTGTGAAGCAGTCAATTTTATTGTCACTGGTGATAAGCATGAGAGAATATATATTGTCAACTCAAACCCCTATGTGTGGTAAGTCTTTATTTTATATATAGATCATTTTTACAGTTAGACTCCTGTAATATTTTTTTAGAATATACAGGGGTGGGGAAATACTAATTTTCTCCACTTGTCCCTAGACAAGTAAGAAAAGATTTTCTACTAGAAGTTTTTCAGGATCAAAAGGAGTTGTCTGTTAGAATAGGATCAAAAGGAACTTGTCCACAAAAAACAAGTAAATTTTGAGAAATGATTATCTTTATGAAGAAAATGCTTGAACTCAGCGTTTTCTTTTAATTTAAAAAAAAAACAAAAACAGTTTTTTTCTGGCCTTTGAGGTAAACATTAGGATATTTTGATCACTCAAGATTTTTTATTACTATTCCAAGATTTGCCTTGTCATCAATTTGTCTACTGACAAATTGGAAGATATTGGATACATTTGCATTTAAGTAATTTGACTGTGACATGCCAAGTTTAAAAACCCATTGCAACTCTGATGTAATTTTGAGCACTGTGTTGATGTTTAGTTTAAATCCATTCACTTAACATTGATTGAGAAACAAGTTGTAACAACTTGAATTAGTCCCTCTCGTTTCTGCTTCCTGGAAAATTCACCAGTACTTGCACCGAATATGAGGGCAAATGAAGGAATCAAGAATAATATCCTCTTTTGGGTATTGAACTAGGGAGTCTTGGACAAGAAGCTGAAGCTCTACCTCTCAACCATGGAATTAACATGGATTGGAAATACAAGAATTGCTCATATTAAGAAATTCCTCTACTCTGTACAATGTATTCTACCTCCCTACAGTAATAGAGCTAATTTTAGGATAAATTTGAAACTTGATGAGTGGGAATGGGTTACCATTATTAAATGTTAAAATATAATTTATGAAAAATAAAGCACTATGTCAAGGTAAAATGTTTGCCAGTTCAAAAAAGTTGCCCCTTAAATTAGATTTTAAAATCTGGCATCTTGATTTTATTTTTTCATCAAAATTGGGGTATCTGTGTTAAAATAATCCAGCAAAATTGATCAAATTTTCACACTTTGATCTTTTTCTTTAGGAGGTGAACTACTTGCACATTTCTTAAATTGCTTTGTCATAGTTATTAAGTTTACAAAATTAATGCTAGTTAGCTAACAAGCAAATTAATGAACATTTTCTCTTTTTTTGGTGTACATCTATGAAGTTTGTTTTGAACAGAATCCTTCTAATTCTGCTCATGACAGTGTCCTATTGTACAGTAAGCTTTGACAGACTGCATAGACTAAGGTCAGTCTTCACAGATGTGCAGTCTGATCAAAGCCTTCTCTATCTACTCTCTCCTGTCTAACTATTAGAAACACTATGTTTTGTAAATTTGCCCTTTGTTTGAAAATTAAAGTCAGCAGGATTAGGTTTAGATCAGGTTATTGTAAACACTTACTGTGGTAATGATTCTTTAGTTTGTCCAAAATTGTTTTTCAGAAGATTTTATTTTTCAGACAGAAACAAGAAATATAAATCAGCAGCAGTACAAAACTCTGACCTCTATGTATGGTGTTCCATTAAAGAAGATATCAGTGCTTCCTAGAAGATTTATTGCAGAAGAATTCCTACCAAAATGACAGAAATCCTCTTGAATACAGCTAGTAGGACACATGACATCATGGGGTCATAAAAGTGTAAATGAAATGTTTGCGAAATTATGAGAAACATGCCTATTTTGAACATAGTGTCGCTGAACAAATAGACCTACCGTAATTAAGTGACCTTCAAAACTCTTCATTTATGACTAGTAGACACTTTTCCAGTAATTGCCTGTGTTAGAGAAACAGTTCTTATCACATTATTCAAAATAAATTTGTACTAAAAGGAAAATTTCACATTCGTCTTCCTTTTAAGCTTGGTAGTTTTGAACAAAAATATGAAATAAAGTAGTTGCCATCACCCTGTCCTTGTCAGTGTAGATGTAGCAAAGGTGTTTGGGGTGTTACAAACTTAGCATTGGCAACAATATCTCAAAAAATATGTTTAAAGATATTCAAATTTAACTTAGCATGTGTATTCACCATTACAAAAGTAATACATACTATCAAGGAAGATCATTATTCATACTATTTCATATGAATTGTGCCCCCTTATTAGCAAGGAATGCTCAAGAGGAGCTTTAGAGATCAGTCTGTCATTGTCCGTCTATCTGTCAATCTAACTGTCTGCACAACCATCCACAATTTTAAAAAATCTTCTCCTCATAAACTTTCCACCAGTTTCAACCAAACTTCAAAGAAATGATCCTAAGGTTAAGCGCTTTCAAAATATTGTGATTAGTCATTGTCTGTCTGTCAGTTCATCCACAATTTACAAAAATCTCCATTAGATTTCAACAAAACTTCACTGAAATGATTGTTGGGTCAAGCTCTTTCATTCTTAACACTTCCCAGATGAGGAATCCATGCAGGACTTAGGTTGCCATGGCTACAGAGTGGTTTCTTTTTTATTTTTTAAAAAAACATAAGTCCTAGAGCTTTTATATTTGGCACATGGCAATGCTTGTCTGACAAAATACTCAGGGTTATAACTTTAGGTTGGAAATAAGCCCCATTTTGTCCCAATTCTGGATTTTAAGTTATTCTGTCATATTGTGGTGATGAACGTTTTCCCCTTGCTTTGATTAACATTTAAAGGAAGATAATGCAAAAAATGAGTAATTTGAGATTTTCTCCCTCACATCCCTATATTGTTACAATAGATAGAATTATGCAGGGAATGTAATCTTAGCACAAAAAATGTACTGTCAATATTTGTCAAGTGTCCAACTTTATTAAGTTACCATAAAAAAATACTCACCAGAAGCAAAATCCATGCAAAGTTGACATTTTTGTGGTCACCTAAGACAAGGCACACTGCATTTAAACATGAAAATTGAAATCAACCCTTATAATGCAGAATGAAAATCATTGCAAACTTGTATAAAAGTCAATGTGCTGAAAGCACTGAATGCACAATTTGTGAGTCAAAATAAATTTTGAATTCGGAAAATAAAAAAAAATCTGGTTCTAGAAGGAAAATCAGGTAGAGTAGACTAAGATCAGAAACCAAGCCCTGTGTTGTAGGATCCCAGATTTTACAAAGAAATGATGCAAAAATATTTGAAATTCTTTTTCTCTAAATTTATAAGGCTTAAAACTTGGCATGACATGTTGTCTCAAGACCCTTTATCCAAAGATTTAAAATTGAATTATTATAAATCTAAAAATGCCCTACAAATGATTGAGAATATTTGCCTAAATTTTAATTGGAATCTGTTGATAACAATTGGAAATATGAGCCATGCAAGCTTTTTTTAATATTTGACAAAGAAATGTGACATTAATTTTGTCTTGGAGCTATCTAGAAAATTGCACATCTTCTCAAGGTAGAGAACAATTTTGCCAAGGTATCTTTTGAATTCTAATATGAATATAAGAGGTCTGTCCTAGACAAGCTCAATTGTAATGTTGACCTTGAGCTGTGACCTTGACCTTGCAGCTATTTAGAAATTTCTAGCAATTTAAAAAGCGTCACAATATTGAGAACAATTATTCTAAGGTATTTTGGAATCCCTCCATAAATGTAGGGATTAGAGCCTGGACAAATCTAGCTAGAGAAACCAACTCATCTGTGACTTTAAATTGACTTGTGATAATTATAACTATGCCCCTGCAAGCACAAGTGAATACTAATAAAGCAACATTTTTTAAACAAAACTGCTTTCTAGTAATGATTTATGTTAGTATATTCAATCTGAATTGATCTGTGAATGCATTGAAAAGATTTTTTTTGACATTTTCTTGTAATGCGATTAAAGTGGGTGGGGTAAGATGAATTAATCACAAATTAGAAAGTGAAAAATAATGTTGAAGTTGGTAATTTGTAACTGGTAAAAGATTTGGTGCTTATCTTCTTGTTTTATATTTTCAAAGTAATTTAGAACCTTGATTACTCTATGAATTCAATAATAATGAGAAAATTGCTATGATTTGTTTTTTTCTACAAAATCACTACACTTCAAATGCCTGTAGCAAAAAATAATCCACGGTGACCTTTCAATTTCTTTTCATCAAAAGTTTGCCTACTCCATTTTCTTACCTATCGAAAAATATTGTATGGAAACCTTTTATATGAAGGACACAAAATACATTTTAGTGAACTTAGTTCCATTTCTTAGATTTTGATACTTTCTCTGGAGTTTTAGCAATTGTTAACCTAAGAAATTTGTCATATTTTCATTATTTTTTGACGGCTCCAACACAAAATTGTGAAATATCATAAGTAGACTACCTTTCTAAGTAAATTTATTAATTTCATTGATCAAACTTCATATGTTCCAAGTAATTTACCTTCTTTTAGAACCCCTCCTCTTTAATTTCGCCATCAGAGACCAATTTTGTTATGCTTCATACATGGGTTGCTTTATGACAGATTATCTAAAAATAATCCACGGTGACCCAAAGGTTTCTTCATATTTTATGAAGTATTATAGAGATATCTAACAGGAAACACTAAAAGTTAACTCCTAAGTATCTTTTGAAAATTTCATGCAAACGCTCCTACCTCCTTAAAACACTTGTTGAAACGCTCCTATGACAGAAATATTGCTTTGTTTGTTTAACCCTATTTAATTACCTCAATTGGGAAACAAGTTCTTACAACTTAGATTAATCCCTCTCGATTTGCTTCCTGGAAAATTCACCAGTACTCGCGCCGAATGTTAGGGCTAATGAAAGAAACAAGATCATTAGGGAATCAAAATATTGCTAAAAATGTGTAAGACGACATGGTGAAATTATTTACAATATTTCCCAACATACTAAAATACAGGGTTGTATGGTTCAGGGTTTATTTATCTAGATGTTTAAACTATTGTCTGTTTTTAGTATTAAAATATTTAGAAGATGTTATTTTCAAATTAGCATGTTTTCTCCCTAATAAAAAGGTGTGTGTCAATACCCTAGCATCCTTGGTGTACTTGTTAAATAATTAACAGATTGCTAAAGTCAATCAAACAAGAATTACTTGAGGCTGAGAATGGCCAAGTATAGCTCCACCGGAATTGCCCAGAGTAACCAGTGCAAACATTAAAGTTGCTTAGAGTATAAGTTAAGTAAAAAAAATTTTTAAAGGGTTCAACGCTAACTACTTTTTGCCACAAGCCTGAAGGACCTGTTAGCCTTAAATCTAACAGGCCCTCACTGATGAAAACAGGTCCTCCAAGAAAACTATGGATATTTTTTTAGAAAATGAGGGGAAAATTGTAAAAAAATTATTGTGGTAAAAGAAGAAATTTCCTTGTGACAGGCAATTTCTTCTTTTCCCCCAATAATTTCCATAGGAATATAAAATTATTTTTATTAGAAAAACACCTAAAGAGTAAGAACTTAGATGGATAAGAAAATTTAATGATATGGCAATTACTTACAGGCCTAAAGGACCTGCAACATGGTTACTTCTACCATTGTTTCTTAAAATCCACAGGTCTTGAGCCTGAGGACTGGTTTAAGTTTCTACCTCTGATCTTGGAAAGCAGCACAAGGTCAGTGTAAATGGTTCAAATAGAGAATGCCAGAATCAAAGATAACCATCTGTAAAAATTAATTTGTGACATAAACAGTCCAACACCTAATAATTGGCTCTAATAATCAAAAGATCAAGATAAAAGTTCAACATGATGCCAGAATCAAAGACTATCATCTACCAACCTTTACTATTGATTTAATACAGACATATATCCTATTATTTTAAATTTAAGAAAGTAGGTCAAAGGCTGGTCATGTAAAGGGTCAAAGGTTCAACCGGTTGCATGAATCAGTGATAATCACCAACTAATACTCATAAGTAGCAGAAGATAGTTCTTGACCTAATAATTGAATATTAAAGAAATAAGGTCAAAGATCAAGATCTGGGTCAAATATTCAACATGATGCAAGAATCAAATTACAATCATCAACTTACATTTATTATTGACTTTAATACAGACCTTGACCATATAATTCTATATTTCAGAAAGTAGGTCAAAGGTCACAGTCACGTTCAAGAGTTCAACGTGATGTAAAAATCATAGATCATCTACCTGCCATTATTATTGACTTGATACAGTTCAATTCAATTCAATTCTTTATTTCAAGGCCTTAGGCCTCTGGCCCATATACATATATATATATATATTACACATTATTCAAATACAGAGAGTGACTTGCTATGAAAATAACTATCATATAATTTTACAATATAGAATAATACAAGCTACTTTTGGCTCTAGCATATGCCTTTGGTTATTGGATATATTTGTCATGTGATTTTTTGATCATTCAAATTACATGTATTCATGAATTGTTATGTATATACAAATTTTGCTACTGTTTTCTTCTTTGGATCTTGAGATTGGATCAACTAAATGCATGGAGTAGAATGTGTTAAAGCAAATCTTTTCTTAACTCGAAAGAATTAACAAGAAACTTTGATACCCTTTCTACCGTTGTTTTATCTTTAAAAGCTAGAACAAATCTTTACCTCTGTTTTCAAGCCAGTATTTAGGAAAATGTACCCTTCTCAGGTTCTCGTGTGTAGGACATTAAAAAAAGAAGTGAAATTCATTTTCAACTACGTTAATATTTTTTCTTTTACAGAAAGGACAAAAACACAATTGTAATTGTAGACCTAATAATTCAATTTTTAACAAAGATGGTCAGGGTCAAGGGTTCTACAGGATGCCAGACCAAAAGACAATAACTTATTAGTAGCAGAAGATATAAGTTGTTTACCTGATAATTCAATATTTTAGAGAGTAGGTCAAAGGTCAAGATTCAACTCAAACATTCAACATGATGCTAAAATCAAAGATGACCATCTACCATACTGTATTATTGACTGTATACAGTCTATGACCTAATAATTCAATATTTTAGAAAGTATGTTAAAGGTCAAGGTTGGGTCAATGGTTCAATATGACACAAAAATGAAAGACAATCATTCTGCCAACCTCTATGATTGATTTTATACTGTCCTAGACCTAAAAATTTAATATTTGAGAAAGTATGTCAAAGGCCAAGATCAGCTTCAAATATTCAACCGGATGTCAGAATCAAAGACAATCATTTACTGACCCCTATTATTGATTAAATTAAGTCACAGACCCTAAAATTCTAAATTTAAGAAAGGTCAGGATCAAGGGAACATCATGAAGCCAGAATCGCAATCATTTACCAACATTAATTAATTTCATTAGTACTGTAATTTGATATAGTTCTATAACTTACAATAAAATATATGAGAAAGTAGGTCAAAGGTCAAGATCTGGGTTAAAAGTTCAACATGATTCTAGAATCAAAGACAATCAATCATTTACCAACCTTTTTGGCCCTTTTTTGCTTAGGTGAAAGCCAAAAGTACCCAATCTCTTTGCCCAACAATAATTTAACAAAGAAATCTAAAAAACCATATCCTAGGGATCATTTCAGTGAAGTTTGGTTGAATCCTGATAAGTGGTTTCAGACAAAAAGATTATAAAAAGATCCAGTAGGTCCATGATTTACTCAAATACCCATAGAACCCAGGGGTCTGTTTTACATCATTTACGATCATTTTTTGCGTAAGTCAAAAAAGTAAGTTGCTTATAGATAAGTAAATAGATTTGGAATTCTGTCATGCAGTATCTCATTGGAAACGACTTCTAAAGACGATTCCGATGAGATATTGCAAGGCGAAATCCAACAATAAATGAAAACACAAGGTACGATTTGTGATTTAAACTTACAATTATTTTTTTCGTAAGAAGTTTAGTAAAACGGGCCCCAGGTGTGCAGCACAATAAGGATTAAAAAGAAGAAATCTAAGAGAACATGTCCTAAGGATCATTTGTCTGAATTTTTACCAGTAGTATCAGAGAAGTTTTTTTCACATTCTAACATGATGGCCCATTTTTTTTGTGACTCGACTGCCCATAAAACAAGTGTATGCAGCCCAATCAGAATTGTACGAGGAAATCTGAAAAAAAAAATGTCCAAAGAATAATTCCTGTGAAGTTCAGATGAATTCTGAAGGGAATTGAATTTTCAGATTTTTTTTTTTAAATTTCATCGTACAGGACTATTTATTGATGATGCAGTACACCCCAGCACTCATGATATAAGCCAGAATCCAAATTTAATCACGAAATCTGAAAGAGCATGTCCTAAGAATTATTCCTATGAAGCAAGGTTGCATTCAGACAGGTACTTTCAGAAAAGACGTATCTACAATTTCACCATATGGGACCATTTTTTGATGACACAGCAGCCAATGATTTTAATCAAATCAAAATTTAACCAAGAAATCTGATGGATAATGATTCCTAAGATCATTCTGGTGAACTTTAAGTAAGTTTGAATTCTGTACAATAGTTTTAGAGAAGATTTTGTTAATACTTCACCATTGAAGTTTTGATCCAAGTGGCTAATTTCCAAATATGGTAAAAAGTGAATCTCAGATTCTAATTCATGGATACCAATTAAATTTTACATGAATTATCCTTGCGTGACCCTTTATCAGTCTACAAAAATTTGTTGTGATTGGATGAAAAATATGTATGTTATGGGCAGAGGTCATTTCTCTATATGGAGATTTTGGTATATGCACTTACTACAGTCTTGCACCGAACAAATTTTACTTGAATGATCCTTGAATAATCCTTTTTCAGTCTACAAAAAATTATTGTGATCAGATGAAAAATATGTATTTTATGGGCGGAGGTAATTTCCTTATATGTTATAAAGTGGAAACTTTGAAAATCATTTTCTCAGAATGTAACTGATGGATATCAATCAAACTTCATTAGTATGATCCTTGGGTCAGCCATTATCGCGCAGCCAAAAATTATTATCATTGGATGGAAAATATGTATTTTATGGGCGGAGGTCATTTCTCTATATGTTATTTAGTGGCAATTTTGAAAATAATTTCAACATCAGTAGAACCCAAAATATCTAAAAAATCTAGTCAAAACTTAGATTTGCTATTACAAGAATTTCAAGCCTGTGGAGCGACTCAAGCCATCCATGGCTTTCTAGTTTAATATTTCACCATTTTGGGCCCAATTGTAGGCGACATGACAGCCCAAAGCTCCTGTGACATCATCGCAATAAGATTTTACTAAAGAAACATGAAAGAGCATGTCCCATGGATCATTCTGGTAAGGTTTGGTTCAATTCTGACCAGTAGTTTCAGAGAAGTTTATTAATTCACCATTGGGAGCACCTTTTATGGTAACACCTCAGCCTGTAGGGCGGGTGTTATCAACCCAATCAGAATTTAACAAAGAATTCCAAGATTCATGTTCTGAAGATAATTTCTGTAAAGTTTGGTGGAATTCTGACAAGTAGACTTAGAGAAGAAGACTTTTAGCTTCACTTGACTGATATCATGGCTTGGTTTTATATTTTGCCATTGTGGGGCCCATATTCTGGTGACATGTCAGCCTGTAGTGCCCATGCTGAAAACCCAATGAAAGAGTAATTGTCCTGAGGATCTTTTCTGTAAAACTTGGTTGAATCCTGATCAGTAGTTTCAGAGGAGATTTTTTTATATTTCACTATTTTGGCCCATTTTTATGACTCTTTAGCTTGAAGTGTCCATGATATCAACCCGATGAGAAATTAAAGAAGGAATCTGAAAGAGTACGTCCCAAGGATCATTCCTGTGAAATTTTGCCTAATAGTTTCAAAGGAGAAATTTACTTGAAAAGTTTACACACAGACGCACTGACTAAGCCTTAAGTCTAAGTGCTTATGACCCACTAGACAAAAGCTCTGCTAGACTTAGTCCAGTGTGTCACATACTATACTTCTCAACCTTTGCTAAGGATCAACACCGAAATAATTTATTGTGTTTCCCTAGCATTTTATTAGTTCGTTATAAAGTAATTGTTTGCCGTCTTCCAACATTTCAATAGCCTTTTTGTAGCTATTGTCATCATTGTTGCATCTTTAGTGTGTTTGTTAGTGTTAGTGTTGATGCACCATTGCTGTAGTTATTAATGGTATCCTCTTAGAATTTGGCACATGTGTTTATTAGATCTATTCAGAAAGTCAAGGGGAAAATTCTATAAGCAATTTTGTAAGAATGATATCCCCTTTCAACTTTACATTTTCGCATTATCCAGCACATGCAGTCGAGAGTTGGCATACCAAGGCAGTGCTCTTGTTGAATTTTATGACGATATCCTATACATGATAAATGATGCTTTTGTTTGAATGGAATATCTCATGGAAAATACATAGTCTTTTGATTACATGAATTTTAATATCTGTGCATACATGTAATATAAATTAGAGTGCATTTAAGACCCAACAAACAAAATCAAAATGGAATCATACATTAAGTACAGGCAAGGGTAGACAACAACTTAAGTTAATGCCATATTACTGATTGTAGAATTGCCAAAGTACATAAGAATACAAAAATATAAGAACATGATAATCATGATAGAGATCAAATACTATTGAAATTTTTCAAATAATCCTATGTTGTGAACACTCACAATAAAGATTAATTTACAGCAGTTTTCCTGAGGTCCCTATTCAGTTACCATTTCAAATTTTAGAATTAAACCTCGGATTTCCAACTTTGCTATTCAATCTTTTTGGATCATTCATGATATGTTTAAATGTTTGGTCCAAAATGAAACAGTGCCCTTCTGCTCTATTTTTTTTACCTATGTAAAGTATGGTCACACATAGCATGGTAGACATAACTTTAGAAAATTGAAGAATCCTTAAAAATTTAGTAAATTCTGTAGCTTAAAATGGGTCAGTGAATTACATAACACATACTATATCCTGGTTTATTTTTTGAGATTTAGTCTGCTCTCTATACAGTCGAATCTGTGTACAGCAGCCAGTAAAGGGAGAGGGCTAAATTGGCTGCTGTACACAGATTGGCTGCTGTTCACAGTATCCTTAGGGCGGCCATTTTGTCGTACCACTTTTGTTTAGCTCATTACCAGATTGCAAAACTTTAGACTTCTCAAAATTGTAGGCAAATCCAAAGTTTTATTTTAAGTGTTTGTCATTAAAAGAATAAGGAATTATACCATTTAACATAAAAAATATCTTGTTTGCGTTTTGCCACAGTTTGGGCCTGCTTACGACCTACACCGAACTCATTAGCAAAATCCTGGAAGAACGTCCAGATTCAAGCATGCATATCACTTTCACATGATCCTCTAGAGAGAAGAATTTACGTTTAGAGAGCGTCATTATGGCGAGAATTGATATCAAAAGCAGGTTTTCGTCCATTTTAAAGACCTCGAGAAATCAGTTTGCTAAATGTGTAAACAACCTGTAATGCTCAAGATCATTTTATTTAAAGAGACCCGACAACTGAGAAATTCCATATCCTTTAATCAATTATCATCGTTTAAGTAGATCAAATATATAATAATGGCCAATTACACGTTATTTAATCGACAACACAGAATTAAATCGCTAATTGGTTGTTTATAACTTGTACACTACGATAAAGCGACTTTGGCTGTTTACTATAGTGGTGATTATCAATTTTTTCAAACAGGACTAATTAAGTCGCGTGTGTTGTCAGATGACCGTTGTAAAGGTGGGATATACAGTTGGAATTAGACCAATTAAGGTGACTGCCAGTCGCCTTTCAGGAGATCACGCTATTCACAGTGCAATTACAGAATAATTTGCACGGGGGGAAACTGAGTGGCTGCTCTTGGCAGATTGGCCCCTATGCATAGTTGGCCGCTCACACAGATTTGACTGTACTTTGATCAGATTTGTTTATCATCAACTTAATGTAATAACAGCCACATTTTCATGTCATGGTTAAGACTAATTAATTAAGAACAAGTGCATGTCGTATTGCGATGCAATACAGGAGTCCCCCACCGGAAAACAAAAAATCCTCTCTTATAATATATCTCCTACTTACTAGATCTATAACAGTAAAAGTTTAAAGTTGCTAGCACTTATAGTTTAGGAGATATGATCCGGACAAGAATGTAAGACTAAAAACAATAAAGGGCAATAACTCAAAAAGTGGACATGGCAGAGTAACAGTTCTTGTACATGACACTTGTCCTCGATAAGATCTATCAGTGTACAAAGTTTGAAGTTGCTAGCACTTATGGTTTAGGAGATATGATCCAGACAAAAATGTAAGGGTAAAAACAACAAAGGGCAATAACTCAAAAAGTGGGCGTGGCAGAATAACAGTTCTTGAACATGACACTTCTCCTCAATAGGATCTATAAGTGTACAATAAGTGTACTATAAGTTTGAAGTTGCTAGCACTTATAGTTTAGGAGATATGATCCGGACAAGAATGTAAGGGTAAAAACAACAAAGGGCAATAACTCAAAAAGTGGGTGAGGCAGAGTTATGGATCTTAAAGATGACACTTCTCCTCAATGAGATCTATAAGTGTACAAAGTTTGAAGTTGCTAGCACTTATAGTTTAGGAGATATGATCCGGACAAGAATGTAAGGGTAAAAACAACACAGGGCAATAACTCAAAAAGTGGGTGTGGCAGAGTTTTGGGTCTTGAACATGACACTTCACCTCAATGAGATCTATAGGTGTAAAAAGTTTGAAGTTGCTAGCACACATAATTTAGGAGATATGTTCCGGACAAGAAAGTAAGGGTAAAAACAACAAAGGGCAATAACTCAAAAAGTGGGCATGGCAGAGTAACAGTTCTTCAACATGAAAATCCTCCTCAATGAGATCTATAAGTGTACCAAGTTTGAAGTTGCTAGCACTTATAGTTTAGGAGATATGATCCGGACAAGAAAGTAAGGGTAAAAACAACAAAGGGCAATAACTCAAAAAGTTGGCGTGGCAGAGTAACGGTTCTTCAACATGACACTTCTCCTCAATGAGATCTATAAGTGTACAAAGTTTGAAGTTGCTAGCACACATAGTTTAGGAGATATGTTCCGGACAAGAATGTAAGGGTAACAAGAGCTGTCACTGTAAGATGACAATGCCCCCGACACCGCTTTGATTTTAAATTATGGCCAATCTATGTTGAAGGTCAAGGTCATCCAGGGGTCAAGGTCACCAAAGTATGTGCCTACAGAAAGGTAATGTACCAAGGAATGTTGTGGTAAAGTATGATGCGAATATGTTAAGTAATAAGGAAGTTATGGCCAATGTTAAAGTTTTTGGACGGAATGACGGACGGACGGACGGACAGACGGACGGACGGACGGACGGACAAGTCAAATTTATGATGCCTCCCTATTGGGGGCATAAAAACAACAAAGGGCAATAACTCAACAAGGTGCCAAATTGTCACAAGATACGCCCGTCACACTGCTTAGTATTGACTGGGGGTTTGAATAGAACTGAGGTTATTTTGAATGAATATTTTTTGCACCCATGTAGTTTCATTATCCTAGCTATTATACTTTTACAGATATACTCCGGACAAGATTCAAGTCTGAAAAACGACAAAGGGCAATAACTCAAAAAATAGGCCAGGTAGAATTATGGTTATTGTACACTGCACTACCCCTTGGTTAGATCTATACACCCATGCAGTTTCATGATCCTAGCTATTATACTTGTAGAGATATACTCCGGACAAGATTCAAGTCTGAAAAACAACAAAGGGCAATAACTCAAAAAATAGGCCAGGTAGAGTTATGGTTCTTGTGCACTGCACCTCCCCTTGGTGAGATCTATACACCCATGAAGTTTCATGATTCTAGCTATAATACTTTTACAGATATACTCCGGACAAGATTCAATTCTGAAAAACAACAAAGGGCAATAACTCAAAAAATAGGCCAGGTAGAGTTATGGTTCTTGTGCACTGCACTCCCCCTTGGTGAGATCTATACACCCATGAAGTTTCATGATCCTAGCTTTTATACTTTAAGAGATATACTCCGGACAATATTCTTGTATGAAAAACAACAAAGGGCAATAACTCAAAAAATAGGCCAGGTAGAGTTATGGTTCTTGTGCACTGCACTCCCCCTTGGTGAGATCTATACACCCATGAAGTTTCATGATCCTAGCTATTATACTTTAAGAGATATACTCCGGACAAGATTCTAGCATGAAAAACAACAAAGGGCAATAACTCAAAAAATAGGCCAGGTAGAGTTATGGTTCTTGTGCACTGCACTCCCCCTTGGTGAGGTCTATACACCCATAAAGTTTCATGATCCTAGCTATAATACTTTAAGAGATATACTCCGGACAAGATTCAAGTCTGAAAAACAACAAAGGGCAATAACTCAAAAAATAGGCCAGGTAGAGTTATGGTTCTTGTGCACTGCACTCCGCAATGATGAGAAGAATATAATTGCCAAGTTTGAAGTCAATCGGACTTCAAGTGACAGAGTTATGCTCCGGACAAAGAAGTGGACGCCGCCGGACGCCCGGACGCCCGGACAACCGGACGCCGGACGCCACGGGTGATCCCATAATACGTCCCGTCTTCGACGGGCGTATAAAAAGTTGGCATGGCAGAGTAACGGTTCTTGAACATGACACTTCTCCTCAATGAGATCTATAAGTGTACAAAGTTTGAAGTTGCTAGCTCACATAGTTTAGGAGATATGTTCCGGACAAGAATGTAAGGGTAAAAACAACAAAGGGCAATAACTCAAAAAGTGGGCGTGACAGAGTAACGGTTCTTCAACATGACACTTCTCCTCAATGAGATCTATAAGTGTACCAAGTTTGAAGTTGCTAGCACATATGGTTTTGAAGATATAGCCCGGACAAAAGCGTGACGGACAGATGGACGGACAGACGGACGGACGGACAGAATCGAGCAAATCTATAGTCCCCCAACCGGTAACTGGTGGGGGACTAATAACATTTTGATGTAATTATACAAATATTGCAGCAATTGTTAATTAAGAATAACATTTTGATGTAATTATACAAATATTGCAGCAATTGTTAATTAAGAATAACATTTTGATGTAATTATACAAATATTGAAGCAATTGATAATTAAGAATAACATTTTGACATTATTATACAAATATTGCAGCAATATTTAATTAAGAATAACATTTTGACGTAATCATACAAATATTGCAGCAATGTTTCCAAGCAATTTCCGATTCAGAATATAGGATATCAAAAGAAGGTAAACTTTGTAGGTTATATTTTATTAATTCTGTGGCAAAGTGCATCCATTATTTTTTAATTCTATGTGTCTGTATTTGTGACAATGCACTTTATAAACACTTTGGCCCAATTGCATAACGAGAGTTTAGAGGTAACCTCAAGGTTAACTATTTAAACATGATGATTAACCCTAAGGTTACCTCTCCATTGTTAGGTGCTCAAGCCACCACCTTGACTGAAATATAAAAGTGGCATAAAACCTCATTCAAACAAATAAACCTTTAAACTTATGCTACTTAATTGGGCCTTATAGTCTAAATTTTTTTAAATGTGTCCATATTTTATGATGTCATTGTTTTTTCCTTAAAAACAACATCTAGTGCTATAGACTGAGGTAATTTACTGGACGAGATCTTCCAAAATATTTTGATAAACAACAAGAGGCTATATCCTGTTGCTCTATAACCACTAAACTTGTGTTATGTAAATGTGCCTTATAGTCTAAATTGTGTTAATCATGAGTGTTCATATTTAATCATTAATCTTTGTCTGTTTTGTTAACTCTGAGTGTCCATATTTTCATTTAGAACAACATCTGGTGCAATAGATTGAAGTAATTTACTGGATGAGATCTTCCCAAATATTGTGTTCAACAAGGCAGGGCCATATCCTGTTGCTCTATCTCCCTGAAACAGACACATAAAGAGACATTTAATAAAAAGAGGGCCATGGTGGCCCTAAATCGCTCACCTGAGTTAACAGTCTTAAGATCTGACCTCTTAACCTAGTTTTTAACCATACTTCTAAAGACAATTTCAATCTGGCTAATTCTCTGGATGATTGGCCTCTAGAGTGTCTACAAGGATTTTCTAAGATTTGACCCTGTGACCTCATTTTTGATCCCACTTGACCCAAGTTCATCAAGAAAGTTTCTCTGACCAATTTTCAAGTTGATTGAGCAAAAATATGGCTTAAAGAGAAAGTGTCTACAAGGTTTTTCTAAAACTTGAACCTGTGTCCTCATTTTTGATCCAATTTGACCATAATTCAAACTTTACCTAGACTTCATCAAGACAATCATTCTGATCAATTTTCAGGTTGATCGAGCTAAAAATATGGCTTCTAGAGTGTCTACAAGATTTTTCTAATATTTGACCCTGTGACCTCATTTTTGACCCCACTTGACCCCATTTCGAACTTGTCCAAGATTTCATCAAAACAATCATTCTGACAAATTTTCAGGTTGATTAAGCTGAAAATATGGCTTCTAGAGTGTCTACAAGGTTTTTCTAATATTTGATCCCATGACCACATTTTTGACCCCTCTTGACCCAATTTCGAACTTGTCTGAGATTTCATCAAGACAATCATTCTGACCAAATTTTCAGGTTGATTGAGCAAAAAATATGGCTACTAGAGTATCTACAAGATTTTTTCTAATATTTGACCCCATGACCTCATTTTTGACCCAACTTGACCCAATTTAGAACTTGTCCAAGATTTCATCAAGACAATCATTCTGACCAATTTTCAGATTGATCTGTCAAAAAATATAGCCCTTAGAGTGTCTTCAAGGTTTTTCTAATATTTGACCCCATGACCTCATTTTTGAGCCCACTTGACCCAATTTCAAACTTGTTTGAGATTTCATCAAGACAATCATCCTGACCAATTTTCAGGTTGATTGAGCAAAAAATATGGCTACCAGAGTGTCTACAAGGTTTTTCTAAGATTTGACCCATGACCTCATTTTTCACCCCATTCGACCAAATTTCATACTTGTCCAAGACATTGATCAAGACAATCATTCTGACCAATTTTCAGGTTGATTGCGCAAAAAATATGGCTTCTAGAGTGTCTTCAAGATTTTTCTAATATTTGACCCCGTGACCTCATTTTTTACCCCACTTGACCCAATGTTGAACTTGTCAGGAATTTCATCAAGGACAACCATTCTGACCAATTTTCAGGTTGATTAAGCTGAAAATATGGCATCAAGAGTGTCTACAAGATTTTTCTAATATTTGACCCCGTGACCTCTTTTTTGACACCACTTGGCCCAATTTCGAACTTGTCTAAGATTTCATCAAGACAACCATTCTGACCAATTTTCAGGTTGATTGAGCTGAAAATATGGCCTTTAGAGTGTCTACAAGATTTTTCTAATATTTGACCCCATGACCTCATTTTTGACCCAACTTGACCCAATTTAGAACTTGTCAAAGATTTCATCAAGACAATCATTCTGACCAATTTTCAGGTTGATTGAGCAAAAAATATGTCTTATAGAGTGTCTACAAGGATTTTCTAATATTTGACCCCATGATCTAATTTTTGACCCCAGTTGACCCAATTTCGAACTTGTCCCAAGATTTCATCAAGACAATCATTCTGACAAATTTTCAGGTTGATTTAGATGAAAATATGGCTTCTAGAGTGTCTACAAGGTTTATCTAATATTTGACCCTGTGACCTCATTTTTTACCCCACTTGGCCCAATTTCGAACTTGTCTGGGATTTCATCAAGACAACCATTCTGACCAATTTTCAGGTTGATTGAGCTGAAAATATGGCTTCTAGAGTGTCTACAAGATTTTTTCTAATATTTGACCCCGTGACCTCATTCTTGACACCACTTGACCAATGTTGAACTTGTCCAAGATTTCATCAAGACAATCATTCTGACCAATTTTCAGGTTGATTTAGCTGAAAATATTGCTTCTAGAGTATCTACAAGATTTTTCTAATATTTGACCCCTTGACCTAATTTTTGACCCCACTTGACCAAATTTCGAACTTGTCCAAGATTTCATCAAGACAACCATTCTGACCAATTTTCAGGTTGATTGAGCAAATAATATGGCTTATAGAGTGTGTACAAGGATTTTCTTATATTTGATCCCATGACCTCATTTTTGACCCCACTTGACCCAATTATGAACTTGTCCGAGATTTAATCAAGACAATCATTCTGACCAAATTTCAGGTTGATCTGTCAAAAAATGTGGCCTCTAGAGTGTCTATAAGGTAAATGTTGACGACGCACGACACTCGACGGACGACGGACATCATGCGACCACAAAAGCTCACCTTGAGCACTTCCTGTTCAGGTGAGCTAAAAACACTGTTTTTTTTATATTTTGGGAAAAATTGCATTTTCAGTAAAAAGAAAAAGTTCTTTACACTATAACATAATTATATAAACCATCAGATAAAATAAAATGGCTGTATCTATTTATATAATTGATGTCATTTACAGACTAATCTTAACAGTGTAGGGCAAGGATATCACTGGTGCATGTTTGCAGTAAACAAGAGCACTACCTACAGGTGTCTACACTCGACTGTTGAGTGCTTGATGATGGACAAAAAAAACTAAGATGTAAAAGGGGCATAATTTGCACAAAATGCATCTAGAGTTATACCCTTTGATAGCATAGCTTGCCCTTTAAATGGTAAAGATGTGAGCCAAGTTTCAAGTGAATACTTTCTGTTGAATCAAAGATATCACAAAATGAAAGTTTTTGCATGACGATGACAATGATGACGATGATGATGATGATGACACCAAGGCTATAGCAATACCTTGGGTTTTATCCAAACGCAGCCAAGCTAAAAATTATTTTTCTTCATTTCAAAAACTTTTTCCTTATCTAGAGGACAGGGAATTTTATTTCATTCTTATAACTTACTAATCATTATACATTTAGGATATTACTTCCTCGTTACGCTCTGACTCGCTTAGACGCATGCTAAAAATAGATCGTCAATCATTCATGACTATATATGTGTAAGCATGCGTAAACCTCAGTTTTACTTTCAGCGTGAACAACGCTCGACGTGTTTTTCAAGGCTCTTCAATAAGAGCTGTTGTTTTATAATTTTGGACTTTAGTGTTTACAGAGGATGTTTTTTACCTGAGTGTTCTTTGTTTTTTATATTGAGAACCTTTATCGGTTTTTAGCAAACTGTCCATTACTACCCATTTGGAGTAATCTCCCTTTGGAGCTTTCCAATATGGCGGACAACAACATGACAGTCGACTGTATGGAACAGATTTATCTGTCTTGTAAGTATGTCGTTGAGCATTGGAGGCATTTGGCCGGCCAGAAGCTCTTAAAATTATACGGATAACGATCCTTCGGGGATGCGTAGACCGTCATTGTCTCTTGACTTTGTTTCGTAAGCTTGTTACGAGAAATGTTTGGACAATGTTTACAACCATTTTGCACGGCTGTTTGGGCCATGTTATTGGTTTCAAATGCTGAATGTCCAAAGGTTTTAAGATAAGAAATCTTTGACCCCAGTATTATGCCCAAGTGCCCAGGTATGGTCACAGCATATACTTTTGGCATCAGTAATGCATAGATGATGTCACTTCATAGTGTTAACATGATTCTGTGGGGTTTTGTGTTTTGATTAACCCTTCTCATGTTCCAGTCAAGTTAGACAAGAGGGTATGCTCTCCAGCTTGCATGATACTGAAGATAGGTTCAGGTTGTTAGTTACATATTTGATCTACTTTGTAAAAGTGTTGTCTGTAACTGCTTTCCACATGGCTTACACACACAAAACTCATGTGTTTTAGTAATAGCCAAGCAAACAACATTAGTATTTGGTTTATACTGAAAATACTTGTCTAATCAGCACTTTCATGTACACCTGACTACTTCAATGAGTTTTAAGTGTTGGTTTCATTGTCATAGTGTATAGATAGGATGCCTTTGAATGTAGATTGAAACAAGTGGTCTTTGAATACTGCATGAGACATCAAATTCATTGACTTTGCAAAAGAACTTCAGGAGGAATTCTTCCAAAGATAGTTCTTTAGAATTCAGTTTATGATTGAAATGATTCATTGTTCAAAAAGGAATCCTTGGGCTTCCTGAAATGAATTAAATATATATATATATAGGCATATCCATATCAATAAATGAAAAATTTACCTGTAAGTGTGAAGGACCCTTGGTGTCTTTGGGATTTGTGAATGTTGTGTTGTGAAAAAAAGTTGCGAATTCAACTGACTTCAATGATCAACATTTAATGCTTAGTTCAACTGCTTAGCTCCTAAGAATCACAATGATTAGTGGACTTTTTTATATTGAATCAAAAGGCTTGAAAATCTGAGTTCAGTTAAAATGAGACTTACATAAAAATTCAAAGTTCTATTACATTGTAGAAGAAATTGACGAATTCTCTTAGATTTTAGTAGGTCAATCATATTGCGGAAGAGCATTAGATTGTACCTTCTACTCCTTATGAAAATAATGATGAACTAGACAATTTTAAAAACAGGAACATGATCCTTTATCAGTACTGAGAATTAGATCTTTCTCAAATGTGTCATTATTTTGAATTAAAACATACAGTCATTAGGCTTGTAAATTGTAGTGTAATAATTCCTTATGTTTTATATACCATTTCTAATTCATACAAAGATGGATGATTACAACATAAAATTGTGCAGGTAGTTACTAGTATCTTTATGTTTAACAGCTTAAGTCCAACTGAACAGGCTGACAATGTTACCTGCCAGTAATACCTGAAAGGGGAGTTAGGCATTATATATACATGTAGATAGATAGATGTTTGTGGAAGTAGCAGCTGCTGTATGCCATTACTTTCTCAATATTTACTTACAATATATGATTGCTGGATTGTTTGTAAGTATTATTTGCAGTTACACAATATAGCTACAGCTAGATAATTCAATGATAGGAGAAATTTTATACAAGATGTTCTTGCTTCATGATAGCCATATCTGTCGATCTACAACATCAATTGGATATATGTTTTATATGCTACAACATATGTATCTTCATAAATCATAAGCTTAATCTGAGGAATGATATCTATTTTTAAACTTTAGACAGGATAACAATGTTGTTAAAGGATTGAGTTAACAATAAATACCAAGTTGTTTAATAAGCGATTGGGAAAGGTGTTTGGTTTGTTCTGGGTCTGTAGCAACTAGCATAGTACTTAGTTCTGAGGCTCAAACATGTGAATGACTGCATACTCATTACTCATTTTTTGAGTACTTTTGGAATTGAAAAAGATATCTTTTGCACTAGATGCTACAATTGAAAATGTAAAAATGATGTAATTCATAGTCTCTTGAATTGAAACTTCGAAAGAAGTTCATTTTTAGCCGCATTTAGCCATGAAATTCTTAAAAAAGAAAAAAAAAAAAATTAAAAAAAAAAAATTCCAAAATATTACACTCTTTTCTGTACAGTTAAGATTTTAAAGAGAATTTTAGTCATATGATAAAAATGTATTGAAGGTCTGTAAACATGCAGGGACTGTTTACCTTTCAGTTATATATAAGATATTTCTCTCCAGGATAACATAAAAGAAAATGCTCTGTTTTGAGAGATAAAAAGTAGACAAAGGTGGATACTAGATGGGCTATATTCTTTTCCACACAGTTTTCATTCAAATACATGTTCATATGGTAAATTATTTTTACTGAGACTAGTTACAGATAATCATTGTAGACCAATTGTGTTTCATGCTTTACATTTGCTACTAATTGTGCTGCTACATTTGAGCATAAGCAACAATGACAAGTGGTACATAAATTTCTTGGTAATAATTATTAAATTAGTATTGCAAATCCCTGTTGTATTGGATAGTACTTTCATGAAACTATGAGCTGTTCACTTCTAGAAAAAATGATGATATGATTTCATATTCATGAAAAAAAAAAAAAAAAAATCCTGTATCTTTATCTCCATTTATCAGCCAACTCTTTTTTGACTGGTTTCCAAATATTTTGCAGTTGATGCTTGAACATATTTAAAAATATTTATATATACATGTGAATGATGCGCAAAGTTGCCATCTGTAGTTCTCTAGTTTGTTGGCATTTAAAGCAGCATTGACATTTTGTGCCATTTCAGTCCATCTAAATTGCTGACAGAATGAAACAGTGATGCAGATTACTGTTGTACAATGAAATCTTGACAGTTTGTTGATAATTGAATACTCCAGCCTGAAGGAAATAATGAAATAGATAGAATTATACATATAACAAGTTAATATCACTCATTGCACGATTTGCACCTGTTTGTTTCTTGGGGTCATGGACAAGAAAAGATATAGGGAAAGTTGGCATATACGCGGTGAATACTTAGTGTGTGAGTAATTTCTTTTTATTGGGGGCATGGTGTCCTGTTGTTAATAAAAAGAACAAATATTCACTAGCTTTTGAAGGTTTTTAGCCAAAGGTTTGGTTTGTCATAAGCTTTAAAGCAAAATAAAATAAGTGTGTTAAACTCAAACTAAAGGACTTGCTCAACACTTGATTTTTGAAAGTTATTTCTTGTTTTAAGACAATGCTATAGGCTCTATGTCAAGTTTAGAAAAGTTCCAGAAGAATCATTTGACAATGTAAACTAGTCTGTATGGGTCAGATATTTCTATAAGCAAGTATCTTCTTTAGCATTATATTTTAATACTACAATCTAGTATTGGTCTTTTCCAGTGAGTTTTCAGTGATGCAACTGTGTTTTTGGTCAGTGCTTTATATCCACTGTTAAATCAACAACTACATTAATCAAATCTATAAATGGTTTGAATCATAGTCAAACACAATTCCGATAAGATTTAGACATTGAAATAGCTTTGCAGGATGCTGGGTTTGGCATAAAATTCTGATACTTGTAAAACTGAATAGGACAGTGTTTTTCGAATGTGTGCTAAAGCATCAACACATACGAATTAGATTATATTTGTAGCGATTATATGGTCATAGAATAGGATGAAATTACAGGATTTCCTATACTTTCCATACAAACAAAATTATTCAAATAGGAAAGTTGGATAAAGCTAGTTATTAATGCATAGACTCCTACAAGAAAAGGTTGATCAGTCTCATGAAGTTTTCACTGATTGATATTTAAAAGTCAGTAATAGACGAAGCAGTCAGTCAAAGACTGTGCTTTATTCCTACATTCTTGATAATGGGTCGGTTCTATCTCTTATCAGATTGGATTAGAACAGGGACTATAATTCAAGTACTTCTATAACATAGAAAATTACATTGTTTGGATGTAGGTGTATTGAGATTCATTTCTAATGTTTGATAGTCGATCTGAAAGGTTTTGGTCTTTCAGCGAGTCGCGAATCAGTAGTTTCTGTTATTTCTTATAATTTATATAGTAAGACATGACATAATGTAGGTCTACTGTGGGTATGATACTATGTGATATACTAGAGTTATGTACTATTAGACTTCTAGTTGGTTACTGTAATATGTAAATTTGATTAACAAATTTAAAGTCACAGGATTATGTTGATCCTTTAATGGATAGAAATCACAACATCACCACCAGGTGATTCTTTGTGTTAAAGCATTGCTTTTTAATCTATCCTAAATGTATAATGATTAGTAAGTTATAAGAATGAAATAAAATTTCAAAATTTGTTTTCAAGTTTGAATTTTATGAAAGAATATAACTTACTAATCATTAGACTTACCCACCACCACCCCAGTTGTAATTTCTTATTCTTCTTTAATAGTGTGGTTCCTTTTTGGTTATTCACACTGAGAAGTAAAACTGAGGTTTACGCATGCTTACACATATATAGTCATGAATGATTGACGATCTATTTTTAGCATGCGTCTAAGCGAGTCAGAGCGTAACGAGGAAGTAATATCCTAAATGTATAATGATTAGTAAGTTATATTCTTTCATAAAATTCAAACTTGAAAACAAATTTTGAAATTTTCCTGTCTTTATCAGCTTAAAGTGTCGTCTGAAGTATTTTCCAATTTGGACCAATACGTTTTGTCATAAAGGGAGGGGTAAAATCCCATATTTCAAGTGATGACTACACATTGGTAGCTAAAATTTAAGACAGTGGACTGGTACTAGTTCTGCAACAATTTGGAAGCCATGAACTTTAACAGTGTTAACTGAGGTTTCCTTATGATTTTATTAGGAAACCTTGGTCAATATTGTGAAAGATCATGAGTTCCTAAATGTAAGGGTTCACATCCTTAAGGTTAGCTTACCACATGTGCTGGCGCAGCCATATCTATATGTATCCACACTCCGGGGAATTCAAATCCTAGATGAGATCCTATAAACAAGCCAGCACAGGATGGTTGGGCATTTCCTCGATCCTGAAATAAATAGAGAATGGTTTGTTAAATACACCATGACCGCAATTTTCCAAAATTTGGCGTACACAAATGCATGTAGATATCTATGACCTTGCCAAGTGACCTTGCCCTTGGCATCAGCAAAAGCACATAGAAAAGACTTTGGGGCCAGCATAGATTAACCAGAGATCGCATTTCAAAAAATTATTCACAGGAAGGTAGATTGATAATTCTAGATTCAGAAAATTAGCAAATTGTGAAAAGTTTCGACCCCTAGTCAGTCTGCCCAATCTGCGCAGTCTGACAAGGGTGGACACTTTACACACAACCTAGATGGCCCATTTTTGCGTGACAGGTCACATATACTTACTTAAAGAGTAAGAATGGAACAATAAATGGATTCAAAATTATTTCAAACAAGTGCATGTCGTATTGCGATGCAATACAGGAGTCCCCCACCGGATAACAAAAAATCCTTTCTTATAATATATCTCCTACTAACTAGATCTATAACTGTATACAAAATTTGAAGTGCATTACACGTCTTCTCAATGAGATCTACCAGTGTACAAAGTTTGAAGTTGCTAGGGCTTATGGTTAAGGAGATAAGTACGGGACAAAAATGTAAGGATAGAAACAACAAAAGGCAAAAACTCAAAAAGTGGACATGGCAGATTGACAGTTCTTGTACATGACACTTGTCCTCAATGATATCTATATGTGTAGCAAGTTTGAAGTTTCTAGCACTTATGGTTTAGAAGATATGTTCCGGACAAAAATGTAAAGGTAAAAACAACAAAGGGCAATAACTTAAAAAGTGGGTGTGGCAGAGTAACTGTTCTTGTACATGACAGTTGTCCTCAATGAGATCAATACATGTACAAAGTTTAAAGTTGCTAGCACTTATAGTTTAGGAAATATGATCCGGACAAGAATGTAAAACTAAAAAGAACAAAGGGCAATAACTCAAAAAGTGGACATGGAAGAGTAACAGTTCTTATACATGACACTTGTCCTCAATGAGATCTACCAGTGTACAAAGTTTGAAGATGCTAGCACTTATGGTTTAGGAGATATGATCCGGACAAAAATGTAAGGGTAAAAACAACAAAGGGCAATAACTCAAAAAAAGGGCGTGGCAGAATAACAGTTCTTGAACATGACACTTGTCCTCAATAAGATCTATAAGTGTACCAAGTTTGAAGTTGTTAGCATATATAGTTTAGGAGAAATGATCCGGACAAGAATGTAAGGCTAAAAACAACAAAGGGCAATAACTCAAAAAGTGGGTGTGGCAGAGTTATGGATCTTGAACATGACACTTCTCCTTAATGAGATCTATAAGTGTACAAAGTTTGAAGTTGCTAGCACACATAGTTTAGTAGATATGTTCCGGACAAGAATGTAAGGGTAAAAACAACAAAGGGCAATAACTCAAAAAGTGGGCGTGGCAGAGTAACGGCTCTTGAACATGACACTTCTCGTCAATGAGATCTATAAGAGTACCAAGTTTGAAGTTGCTAGCACATATGGTTTAGAAGATATAGCCCGGACAAGAATGTAAGGGTAAAAACAACAAAGGGCAATAACTCAAAGAGGGCGTGGCAGAGTAACGGTTCTTGAACATGACACTTCTCCTCAATGAGATCTATAAGTGTACCAAGTTTGAAGTTGCTAGCACACATATTTTAGGAGATATGTTCCGGACAAGAATGTAAGGGTAAAAACAACAAAGGGCAATAACTCAAAAAGTGGGCGTGGCAGAGTAACAGTTCTTGAACATGACACTTCTCCTCAATGAGATCTATAAGTGTACCAAGTTTGAAGTTGCTAGCACATATGGTTTAGAAGATATAGCCCGGACAAGAATGTAAGGGTAAAAAAAACAAAGGGCAATAACTCAAAAAGTGTGTGTGGCAGAGTAATGGTTCTTGAACATGACACTTCTCCTCAATGAGATCTATAAGTGTACCAAGTTTGAAGTTGCTAGCACATATGGTTTAGAAGATATAGCCCGGACAAAAGCGTGACGGACAGACGGACGGACGGACAGACAGACGGACGGACAGACGGAATCGAGCAAACCTATAGTCCCCCAACCGGTAACCGGTGGGGGACTAATAATTTGCCAATATTGGGACATTTCAATCAGTCTGGCGCAAGTTTTACCCATAGTATCAAGTAAGAAAACACAGGGTATTTCCATAGACTAAGATCATACTGCACAGCAGCCTGATCTGAAGGTAGTAGACCTGCAATAGTTGGAAGTAATGAACATTCCCAATGTTAACCGAGGTTTCCTAAAGGAAATCATTAGGAAACCTTGGTTAATACTGTTAAAGTTTATGAAATATTGCGGATCTTTTACAGTTCAACTACCTTTATCTATACACATACTCTCTGCCAGAGCTTTGTGTAAAGCAGGAATATACTGTGTATAGCATGAGAAAGTTAAAACATATTTTTCAAAGGTGCCTTCCATCTTTTCATAAAGTTAAATGTAAAGTTTGTCCATCTTCCACCATCTTTTCAGGGGTCGACACTAACAACAGTCCTAGGCCCCATTACCTGTGGATTTTAGGGAGGACTAGTAGATGTTACACTGCTGCAGCTCCTTCAGGCCTGTAGTAAATGGCAGTACCTGGTAATAGTATTTCAAATCTGTTAAGTTTTGAAAAGTGATTTGCCTTTCCAATACTAAAATTTGCAATGGTACCAAATGGAAAACTTTGCAGGCAAAAAGAAATTGCTTGTAAACAGCAATTTCTTCTTTTCCATTCAAACTATCCCCACAAATACTAAAATCAAGCATGTTTTTCATGCAGGACCTGTTGTTATCAGGGAGGACCTGTAATATTTAGGGGCTAACAGGTCATTCGGACTGGTAGCAAAAAGTGGTTAGTGTCAAACCCTGCCAATATAGACCATAAATATTTATCAATAGCCATACTTACAGCTACGGAATTCTTCATATCAGCTACCATACTATTGAATTCGGGAAAGTGAAGTTCCGGTGAATAAGGGACAGGAAAGACAAGTTCCCCGCTATTTTTACCAGCATTTAGACAGGCTGTCTCCCAGTCTTCGTTGTTGGTGAGTAAGGAAGCATGGTATTTACCTAGAAACAAACAAGATGTGTTTGTGAATAACAAAAGCCCCCCCCCCCCCCAAACTGCATTTTTTTAGCTCACCTGAGCACGAAGTGCTCAAGGGAGCTATTGTGATCGATCGTTGTCCGGCGTCCGTCTGTCCATCTGTCCGTCTGTCCGTCACGGCGTCAACTTTTTCTTTAAACGACATCTCCTCCTAAACTTATGGGTCAAAATCAACCAAACTTGGCAGAAATATTCCTTGGGTGGTCCCTTATCAAAATTGCTCAAATGGAAAGGATCCGTGCCATATCACAGGAAAAGGGGCCTTAATGACAATTTTCTTGTTTTCACTCTAGAAGCCACAAATATGGTCCAATCTTCATGAAACTTGGTCAGAATGTTTGTTAGGTCATGAGGATGAAGTCTTTTGAAAATGGGAAGGATCCGTGTCATTTCACAGAAAAAGCTGCCTTAATGACAATTTTGTCAACAATATCTTTAAACGAAATATCCTCCTGAACTTATGGGTTAAAATCAACCAAACTTGGCAGAAATATTCCTTGGGTGGTCCCTTATGAAAATTGCTCAAATGGAAAGGATCCGTGCCATATCACGGGAAAAGGGGCCTTAATGACAAATTTCTTGTTTTCACTCTAGAAGCCACAAATACGGTCCAATCTTCATGAAACTTGGTCAGAATGTTTGTTAGGTCATGAGGATGAAGTCTATTGAAAATGGGAAGGATCCATGCCATTTCACAGAAAAAGCCGCCTTAATGACAATTTTGTCAACAATATCTTTAAACTACATCTCCTCCTAAACTTATGGGTTAAAAACAACCAAACTTGGCAGAAATATTCCTTGGTTGGTCCCTTATGAAAATTGCTCAAATGGAAAGGATCCGTGCCATATCATGGGAAAAGGGGCCTTAATGACAAATTTCTGGTTAAGACTCTAGAAGCCACAAATACGGTCCAATCTTCATGAAACTTGGTCAGAATGTTTGTTAGGTCATGAGGATGAAATCTATTGAAAATGGGAAGGATCCGTGCCATTTCACAGAAAAAGCCGCCTTAATGACAATTTTGTCAACAATATCTTTAAACGACATCTCCTCCTAAACTTATGGGTTAAAATCAACCAAACTTGGCAGAAATATTCCTTGGGTGGTCCCTTATAAAAATTGCTCAAATGGAAAGGATCCGTGCCATATCACGGGAAAAGGGGCCTTAATGACAATTTTCTTGTTTTCACTCTAGAAGCCACAAATACGGTCCAATCTTCATGAAACTTGGTCAGAATGTTTGTTAGGTCATGAGGATGAAGTCTTTTGAAAATGGGAAGGATCTGTGCCATTTCACAGAAAAAGCTGCCTTAATGACAATTTTGTCAACAATATCTTTAAACGACATCTCCTCCTAAACTTATGGGTTAAAATCAACCAAACTTGGCAGAAATATTCCTTGGTTGGTCCCTTATGAAAATTGCTCAAATGGAAAGGATCCGTGCCATATCACGGGAAAAGGGGCCTTAATGACAAATTTCTTGTTTAGACTCTAGAAGCCACAAATACGGTCCAATCTTCATGAAACTTGGTCAGAATGTTTGTTAGGTCATGAAGATGAAGTCTATTGAAAATGGGAAGGATCCGTGCCATTTCACAGAAAAAGCCGCCTTAATGACAATTTTGTCAACAATATCTTTAAACGACATCTCCTCCTAAACTTATGGGTCAAAATCAACCAAACTTGGCAGAAATATTCCTTGGGTGGTCCCTTATGAAAATTACTCAAATGGAAAGGATCCATGCCATATCACAGGAAAAGGGGCCTTAATGACAAATTTCTTGTTTAGACTCTAGAAGCCACAAATATGGTCCAATTTTCATGAAACTTGGTTAGAATGTTTGTTAGGTCATGAGGATGGAGTCTATTGAAAATGGGAAGGATCCATGCCATATCACAGGAAAAGGCATCTTACTGACAATTTTTTGTTTACTCTCTAGAAGCCACAAATATGGTCCAATCATCATGAAACTTTGTCAGAATGTTTGTTATGTCATGAGGATGAAGTCATTTGAAAATGGGAAGTATATGTGCCATATCACGGGAAAAGGGGCCTTAATGACAATTTTCTCGTAAGAGCTACAAGCGCCACAAATATAGTCCAATCTTCATGAAACTTGATCAAAATGTTTGCCAGGTCACAAGAATGAACTCTGTTGAAAATGGGAAGGTTCATGCCATATCATAGGAAATGGAGTCTTAATGATAATTTACTTGAAATATCAGGTGAGCGATTTAGGGCCCTCAGGGTCCTCTTGTTTAAAACTTAGACCTTGACAGATGACCTTGAGCTTGTCATATGACCTTGACCTACGTATCTGCAAGTATTTTTTTTGAAATGAGCCTTATGCAATATATGCAGGGTTTTCTGGAAAGTGTTATATCCGCATTTTCATTTAATTTAACTGAGTTATTGTCTTTTTTATAGTAATTAATCAATTTCTTTCAATTAATTGAACCCAGGTCTGTTTATTTATCACTTAGGCATGGTAAAATTGTTCAATACTGATCACTAAATGATGGGATGAAATACAATTCTTGGGTGACCAAAACCTTGGAACTTAAACTTATTCAAGCTGAATTTACAAGATTTTAGTCACCCAATATGTATGAAATTGCAAGGTACAGAACTTATAAAGTATATTACTAGGAACTCGTAAGTTTATATTAAACCTGACAATTTCAACTAAGGGGCCAAGACTGCTAATTTTCACTATCTCACATGGTGGTATAGGCATTTTCTCCCAAATCCAGGGCTTAGCCCAAAATCTAGGGGCCTTGAGAGACTGGGCCCCTGCTAGTCTTGTTCCCTGCCTTTATTTATTTATTTATTGACTTTTTTTTTGTAACTCCTCAGGCTATATCATGATCAAATAATCTTATTCAATCGATCATACTCTTATAAATCAATGTACCTGTTGCAATTCCCTGAGCACCTGTCAATGTTGCCATATCTACAACTACATCTGCCTTGAGATCTTTTTTAGCATAGGCTACCTAGAACAGAATAAGATGTGGCTTTATTTTAAGTTTTAGATTATTCCACCAGTTTTTGTGCATTCTTGTTGGCTGAAAATAATTTTGAGCATGCAGCTATTTTGAAAGCTTCCACAAAAATGAAACACGAAAGAAATTCTTACATTTTTGCTTCATGATATTAAATTACAAGATATGAAGAGAGTATTTTTTTTATTTCATGGGGATGTGAAACTAAAAACAGAGATAATTCATTATTTAATATGAAAATTTATCTTGGATATGCTCAAAGTAATTCAAATAAAGTTTTCTGGTTAAATTTTGCTGACAGACAGGCCAACACGTGGAAAGACGGATATCAAGGTTACTTTGATAGGTCCATCATTCAAAGATAGATTCCAGCTTGTCTGATGAAAATAATAGAAATGAAAATGTTTATAACATTACAATTAAACTGAATGTGAAGGGCATTTGCAGATCCTTTCCTTATTACAAGCAAAAAGGTAAACAATGCTTATTGCAAGCATTTTCTTTAATTTGGCAACGTTCTGTGAACTATAAAATTACAAATTTACCCTCCACTGTTGCCAAAAAACTTAATAGCCAGCCTCAGTTCACCCAGCTGTAAAATTGGGTAGCAGTGGGTTTAAACCACTGCCTCTCTCTCAGGGACATGAAAACATCAGGATTGAGTGTTCATGAGCGATTCTATAAGCTTAAGCTTCTGTTGCAATCGAACTTAAATAAATTAGTACAAGAGGACCAAGATGGTCCTAGATCGCTCACCTGAGTCTCTTTGACCCCTGGGACATCACATTAATTAGATAGGCAGATGTCAAAAAGAAAATAATTGCCTAAGATCACTACCATGGAACGTTTTCAGCAAAGAGCAAGACAGATATGCCTTTTTGCTCTTTGATTCTATGTAAAAAGGGATGCACCTGGGTGGACCCCAAATGTGAACCCAGGGTCTTGATATGAACAAACTTGGAAAAGGTCCATAAGATGATGCTACATACTAAATATGAAAGCTGTCTGCCTACTGGTTTCAAAAAAGAAGATTTTTGAAGGTTTTCCTATTTTCACCCTTCGTGCTCAGATGAGCTGAAAGGGATGTGCCCGGGTGGAGCCCAAATATGACCTAAAGGTCTTGATATGAACAAACTTGGTAGGGGCCCACTAGATGATACTACATACCAAAAATGAAAGCAGTGTGCCCTCTGGTTTCGATTAAAGAAGATTTTAAAAGATTTTCGCTCTTTGATTCTATGTAAAAAGGGTTGCGCCCGGGTGGAGCCCAAATATGATCCTAGGGTCTTGATATGAACTAACTTGGTAGAGGTCTACTAGATGATACATACTAAATGTGAAAGCTGTCTGCCTTCTGGTTTCATAAAAAAAGATTTTTGAAGATTTTCATTTTTTTACCCTTCGTGCTCATAAGAGATAAAGGGATGCACCAATCCAAAGCCCAAATATGACCCAAGTGTCTTGATATGAACAAACTTGGTAGAGGCCCACTAGGTGATGCTACATACCAAATATGAAAGCTGTCTGCCATCTGCTTCCAGAGAAGAAGATTTTTAAAGATTTTCGCTCTTTGATTCTATGTAAAAAGGGTTGGGCCCGGGCAAAGCCTAATATGACCCTAGGGTCTTGATATGAACAAACTTGGTAGAGGTCCACTAGATGATGCTACATACCAAATATGAAAGCTGTCTGTTTTCTGGTTTCAGAGAAGAAGATTTTGAAAGATTTTCATATTTTCACCCTTTTTGTTAAGGGTAAAGGGAAAGTTAAGGGTGGATTTCATTTATTTGAACAACTTTGGTAGAACTTGACCCAAGGAACAATCCTGCCAAGTTTCATCAAGATTGGCCCACTGGTTTAGGAGGAGAAGATGTTTAAAGAAATTTAGGACGACGCACGTCGCACGACTGACGACGGACATTTTACGATCACAATAGCTCACCTTGAGCACTTCGTGCTCAGGTGAGCTAATAAACTGTAAACTTAAATTTCCCCTTAAATCAAAGATGTCGAATCCTCGGACTATACAAGAAAAAGTTTAAAACCTAGATAAACATCAACAAACTTACCCCATCCCCAAGAACCAGTCGACCCTCAGCATCTGTATTGTTGATTTCTACAGTCCTAGAAACAATTTTGGAATGAGCATTCAGATGGACTGGTGCAAAAATACAGTAAAACTTGTATAAGGCGACCACTAACGGGACCTAAAAAAAGTGGTCATTAAAGAAAATGATGGTTCAATATAAGTTTTCTTACAAATAACTTGAAATAAAAAGCATACTTTTTGATGAATATGCAAATTATCGTAAAATTCTCAATAATCCTATGTTTTAAAACTCATATCCGCCTTCATCTTTTGGACATCTGTTTGGATTTCTAATATACAAAACAAATCAAATGGTATATGGGAAGTTAGTCCCCAATTGAAGCAAAGCTGAAAATTAACCTACACAGGCAAGGGTTGAACCCACATCCATTAGAAATTGTTGGTTTACAAGACCAATGCCCTGACCACAAAGCAGAAGAAGATCTTCCCTGAGTCATGTCGCAGGCATTGTATTTAAACCATTATTTGAGAGGTACAGTTAAGAACATAGTGAAATTGGCAAGATGAATGATTTTTGAATTATTTTTCATTTAAAATTGATTGAATGTGTGGAGCAAGTTTTGAGTGAAATTAAAGGGAAGTAATCCAATATGGAATTAGCAATATTAACTATCTCCCTTTTATAAAATCTGCATACAGGTTCTATGAAAAGATAACTATTTTTTCACGAACACATAATACACTTACAAAATCCAATTATGTCAGTGAATTTTTTTACACCAATTCTTATTTTAAATGTAGTTGTTGATCTTATAATTTTTGGTAATTTTGGAGTGTTTCTGAATGGTTTGAGTGAGTGTTTGGAATGAATGAATGGAGCGCAGAGTGAGCAATTTTGAATGGTTTTGATAGAATTATTTGTAAATTTCATGATGTTATTAATTATATCATAGTATAGGCTACTGAAGTAAGATTGGTCTATAGGGTGCTTAAGCAATTGAAGTTTGACCATACATACTTTCCTGAGTAAATAGTTATGATGTCATCAGGTCGTAGGGCCAATGGACCCACAGCATTTTCAGCAAGACAGAAAATAGCATGAAGGTTTTCCTTGAATCCCTGAAACAAAGGAGAGTTTATATCTTTATTATGGATAATACATGATTCTTTTCATCTTCGTGAAACAGTTAGATATTTGTGAACAGTAGATACTGTTACTTTTTTCCATTTTGGGATTTCCTGAATAAAGGACAATCATTCTAAGCGTACTTTCCTCTGTTTTTAAAATGTGGCCTTTTGCCGACCTCATCTGAATTCAATCTCTTTTTCTCAAACAAGTGGCCCCTGAGGGTCTGAGACGCTCTACTCACTATGTAGTTTTTCTCTTTTAACTTGATATTTCTGGAACTTTATTGCTTTCAGGAGAAATTGTAAAGTGACAATAACCAAGCACCTTCTCATTTAGTTTTAGCAATCATCCTAAGGGCTCCTACACATTAATTTCATTAAGCTTTCAAACAAAACCTTTCTTTAAACCATATAATCATCTTGTCAAAGTTTCAAGGAAATCTGATAATATTTGTGGACTTATCCTGTTCAACACACAACGAGAATATGGTGAACAAATTCAAAAGCTCCCCTTTCCTTACAGATCAGCTCCATTTTAGAAAAGAACCATTCCTTTTGATCCTTCATCCTGTGAAAGTTTCAAGCAAATTTTCAAGGAAATCTGATAACGTTGGTGGACTTTATCACGTAAAATGGCACTATTTCTAATCAAAATTCCAAAAAGTCCCCTTTCCTGTTCTTTACAACAGACCAGCGCTATTTCAAAAGGAACCTTCCTTATGACCCTACAATCATACTGTGAAAGTTTCATGGAAATCCTAAAATATCTGTGAACTAAATTGCATTAACAAGATTTTTTAAGGACAGACAGATGGAAGGATGGTAAACACGCCATTGCTAAAGCCGTTCTGTCCTTCGATCAGTAGCACTAAAATTGTTTCTTAAATTTTTCTCAAAGCTCCTTTTTATGCGACATGTCTTGCATGACAAGAGGTCCTAAATGACCTGTATCACTCCCCTATCACTTTCCACCTATTTAGGACCAATCTGATTTAAATTGCTTTACAAAAGTAAGCTAGTAAATGATTTACTTGTAAGCAGGTTATTATCTCTGATTGAGAGGATTTTTAGGAGTTCCTTCAATTAGATTCAGTTATATTTATACATTTATAGACAACTAAAGGACACAACCAATGCTGTGGCAGAATACAAACCAAATATTGAGGTTAACATTCCGCTATGTAAATTTAATTTTATTCTATTAATTGTTTGTGAAATGAGTTGTATTTTGGGATGGATCCCTTACATACTTTAAACAGAAAAAATATAAAAAAAATAAGTAATAATATTTCTAAGTGCAAAATATCTACTTTTTAAGTGATAATGCTTTGGAAAGGATATTTCAAAAATGCTCTCTTAATCCTTGTCATGCTGAACCTGGAATATTCCTGTTTTGATTAGAGGTATAGACAAAGATTAGCCTGCACATAAGTGCAGTCTGATCTTAGTCTTAACTACTTGATTGTCCTTTAACAAAAAAATAAAGTTTAAAAATTTCATTTTTGAAAATAAATACTGACTCATCATGAGTGCATCCAGTGCTTTGAGCACTTTGATTAAGAAGCAATTATATCAAGGTTTTTTTTTCAGCATGATAAGAGTTAATCAATATAGTCACTTTATAGAGAGGTTGGCTTAAGATAAATTGACAATAAAATATTTAATTTTATGAAGAAAATGTAAAATTAGAGAATAAACATCTACAGGATTAACTAAATTTTTTTTCTCAAACACAAACTCAACTCACCATTTTCACAGCCAATTGGAATGCTCCCAGAATTCCTGCAGCTCCCCCACAGTCTGTCTTCATACCACACATACCAGTCTAAAACACATGGAAAATATTTTCTTTCTTGATGATTCAATTACTTTTCTGCATTCTGATTGACTGTAAAATTGGTTTTATATTCCGATGAAAAGAATTTTGAGTACATGCTTTTTTTATAGGCTAATGCAAGGAGTAATTTGCTTCATGATTGATAAATCTTATCATTTTTGCTTCTTTTTATTATATTATTAAGAGATGAAGAGAGAATTTGTTGATTTCATAGAATTATGAAACTAAAAACCTGATCACAATGTATGAATGCGCAAAGCAGATTCATTTGTGAGTGTGATTAGGTTTTTAGTTTCATACCTCAATGAAATCAACAAAAAGTCTCTTCAATTCTTGAATTTAATTTCTTGAAGCAAAAATGTAAAGATTTACAGTGAGAAATGAAGAGAATACTTGTTATTTATATGGATGATATGAAACTTAAACATAATTTTACTTGTGTATGAACCCACTTCGCATGAATGCCTAAAGTAACTAGAGATATGTCATAACTGCATAACGATAACAAAGATGAAAACTATCACCCTAAAATTTGGTTATGACTCTAATAAGTAACAGTTGATACTAAGATACTACATACCTTAGTTTTAATACACAAGCCACCTGTATCAAACACAATCCCTTTACCAACCCAAACTATGTTTTTGCTGGCACCCTGAGGTTTATGGCTCAATACAGCTAGAGCAGGCAGATGTATGGCTGCTTTACCTACACCATAGAGACCTGGAATTTAGAAATGTTAAAAAAAATCATGTTATTCCCAAGAGACAGAAGAGAGTACAATGTCAATATCAAATATTGTTATATGCAATGACTAACATTCAACTTGTACTTTGGTGGTGTAACAAAATAGACCTCAATATAGACTATGTTTAAGCTTTTATATTTCACAAAATAGACATCAATATAGACTATGTTTAAGCTTTTATATTTCACATTTATTGATACAAATTCTTACAAACTTAGATAAACTCCTCCCAATTCAGCTTCCAGGAAATGAACCAGTATTTGTGACGATGGTGTAGACCATGAAAAGTAGAAAGATTGATGGCCACTTGCAGGAATCCAACTCAGGACCTCTTGATCAAGAAGATGACTCTCTCTCTCAAAAATGGACAGAACACAACATCAAAATAAGTAAGATATTTGTAAGCATAGTTAATTATATCACAGTATAATATATAATCTATCAATTTAACCTGCCCTTTTCTATGTCAATCTGGCCTGCTAATTGAACCTTTGTGTTTGACACTTCAAACAAGATTAAAAGAATCTGATCAGCTTATAAATCTGCAGAGTCTGATCAGAGTTTTTACCATGCACTATTATTATGCCTATGGATCTAAAGTCTGTTTATAATTGCAGAATATTTGACTGTGCATTTATAAAGATAAAGAGAATAAGTGTTTGTTTTTAGAGTAAGATTGGTTGATATTTCATTTTGTGAACAACAAAAGCTATATTTTCACAAGTGGCTATGCCACTCATGAAAATATAGCTTTTATTGCTAACAAAATAAAATATCAATCAATCTTACTCTAAAAACAAACAATTATTCCATTTCTATAATGCAAAAATGAGACAAAAAGTGAACGTTTCAGGACAAATTTTCTTAAAGCGCATCATTTTGCATGTAATTGCTATGAAACATTCATGATGACATCACAAATAGAGCTCTGCTTAGATAACATCAGATAGAATTATATTGACAATGCAGGGTATAAGTTTTTAATAATTCCCTTGTTAGGTGGTGAGTTTATAAAGATATAAACTACTGTTAATATTAAATTATCCACCGAAAAGCATTAAAGAAAGCTCAATGTTTATCATGTACAACACAAGTGCCCAAGTTTGAATTTCAAACCTAACTGTTTTTTTGTTATTGTTGTTGTTGTTGTTTTTGGGAGTGTGTTTTTAGACTCAAGTCTCAACAAAATTTCCAAGCAGAAAATCCTACCTCCAAATCCATTTTTTATCAAATCTTCTCCTTGTATAATAACTGGTTCAATACCTAGATCCTTTCCAACAAGTTTCACCTCCTGCAAAATACAAATCATTCTTTCCAATATTTATAATACATTTCTTATTATTGTAAAAGTAATAACAATATTTTACAGTAACTGGTTTTTACATTGTTATTTGTTCTATTTGATGGAAATAGGAAATTACCTAAAGAAAGACAATTGCTGGAACTCCCAGATATACAAGTCCTTTTTGTTTGCCTGGTCATAAATCTTCTATCTCAGTGCCCAGTGCAGATAGTTTGTTTTTTGATAGAATGGCTGGACTTCATATATATTGTGTATTCAGTACGAATTAAAGTATTACAAGTAAAGGAGAAGTTGTCAGATCTAGATTCACTAATTTACTATCAACTGCTGTTGTTTTTTATTGTTTTGGGGATTTTTTTCTAATCTGAAGTCAGCTAAGATAATATTTCTAGAAATTAAGATAATCACCTCCAAAAATCTATCAGTATGCATGTCAGCACAGGGCATGTCAACAATCTTGGCTGCAAGTCGAGTTGACTGAGCCAAAATATCAAGACATTTGACATCATCATCTGTGAGGGCCTCCTCTTTTCCATCACCAGCCAAAACAAACTCGACGGTAATTTTTCGACCAGCACTTGAACCTGATGTTTTGGTATTGAATAAAGGGAATATTCTGGCAATGGCTGCCGAGGAGGCAAACACATCCTTTCTCTCACATACAACCTGCAATAATGTATAATTGAAAGTTTTGTCTATCAAAAGAATCAAGCATTTTAATTGGCTGAAAATTTTTACTCATACATCTGTGAACTGATTTTGAGCACATTGCTGTGTGGCATTTCTTGGATAAAGTAAAAAAAATATCCACTTATTTTCTGTTGATGTCATTAAAACATTAAAATAAAGTATTAAAAGTACAATTCATGCATCATTTGCAAAGTTTCATGATATACTACTACTTTAGTGGTCTTTTGAGTCATAAAACTTATGTAAATATCAGAGAAAATGAATTTTGAACACAACAAATTAATATTATGCGAAAAATATCTCTCATTTTGGGAATTTTTTCAGCCAAAAATGGGAAAAATAGAGCCTTTTTTGAATTGGGAAGTAGCCTTTAATAGGCCTCTGATGAAGACCAAAAACAAGAGCTGTCACTGTAAGATGACAATGCCCCCGACACCGCTTTGATAGTAATAAGGAAGTTATGGCCAATGTTAAAGTTTTTGGACGGAATGACGGACGGACGGACGGACAGACGGACGGACGGACAGACAAGTCAAATTTATTATGCCTCCCTATCGGGGGGATAAAAAGACCTGCAGCCCCATATTCTTATATACCCCATCCCCCTCTCCAGACATGAAGATTGACAATTTTTAGTATGCTCTTCTGAAAACTTATAGCCACTAACAGGTCCCCATTCTTACCAATTCAATTTCATGATGATTTCAATAGAATTTAAATGTAACTTTTCCAAGATTTTGTGTTAACCCTTTACCAAACAACAAAATTTCAGGTTGGCCCAATTTTAAAGCTGCTGCAGACAACAAAATAAATTATATCAAAAGTAGAAAATGTGTATTGTTTTGCATAGAAAATATTGAGACAAATGGAGAAAATGCTGATGATCAGCATTTTCTTCCTTTGCCACAATGTTTTCCTAAGCCTTCTCTAATAGAGACGTCAAAACCCTGTTTTGTTTGGGAAAGGGTTAAATCAATGCTTAGCCTTACATTCATGATTTGCTTCAAGTTTGTTTTTATTTTCTGAGTGTACTGTAACTTAGACTTAACAAATAAAAGAGTGGCTAAAAATGCAGTAGTATTTTTGTCTTTTATGTATATTCACAATTTAACAACTGTAACCTCTAACAACCACTCACCCCTTTCTAATAGAAACATGATGATTCTAATAATCCTCAATTGTATTAGAGCTGTTAAGGTATATGAACAATTGAAAAGTCACACGTAAATACTAATTCATCAAATGATTCAAATACTTATATTTATTCACCAATTAAAATTAGCAGAATTTGTATTAACTTATTTATTAAATTTAAACAAATTGATATTTAAACAACACAAAACTCTGAAATTCTTACCACAATAAATACATCTCCTCCTGATAGACTAGACTTAACCAGCTTGGACAATGAATGGGCTCTAGATGGGGTGTTGTGTCGACTACAATTTAATGGCAGTGCAGCTACTGTAGCTTTGTTAAGCCACAGAGAACAGGAATCTGTAGGTGATGGATGTAACCCTGCAATACCTGCTTTAAATGTCTGAAACATAAGGATAATTGTAAATTGTAAGGTCAAAAACAGTTTCACCTCTGTCCTAATGAATTCAAATTTTGTTTCAAACAAATAGCCATTATTTTACTATTTCAATCAGCCTGGCTCAATTTTTTCCCACTATTATTAATTAGAAAACTGGAAGTGTAGACTAAGATCAGACTGCACACCTGTGCAGACTGATTTTAGTCTATATTGTATTTTAAATTGTTAGGGTACAACAGATACATCTGGTGACTAGAAAACTGAGAAGGGTTTAATGGCAGTGCAAATTTCACAACAGCTTTGCTGAGACAGAGTTTTAGTCTGACATCAACAAAATTGAGTCCAAAGGACTCCATATTTATGGGATGTTAGGGGCCCTTTCTTAAAATTTGGGAGGCCCTGCTTTAGATGTAGACTGTTTCTTTTAGGCTACAATCTTGTACATGTAGTATGAATAATTAGAGCTGTTAAGGGTAAAGAAATTGATGGAAGTACATTAACATTGGAGCTCAACTTCAGGAAACTCAGAAAGTATTGAAAGCTTATTCCAAGAGGATCTTTGGGACTCTCATCAAATAGTTTTGAGAGTCCTGGCTACTTATTTCTGAGGCTCTATTCTCAGATGTGCAAAATCTGCGTTCCTAAAAACCCTGTTCAGATCAAAAATATGCAAACCATAGGGCTGTAACCTTGCAATACCTGCTATAAAAGTCTGCAATGAAATAAAACTGTGTAAAACATGAATTCATATATGAGCCTGTGTGTGACATTTCCATCAATTTGAAATGTGTATGAGGTGACGCCGTAGAGTAGCTTAGACAGCCATTTAGAAAAATTAGAAGCTTGCATGTCTGTCTTATGACATTTGATACCTTACGTATCTACAAAGCACACAGTGAAGATTCTGGACAGACTGTCAATGCACAGGCTGGCCAGAGTCTATGCTTTGCGCACTTTTGAAATTGTTGGGAATGTCATACAATGGCTCATATACATTTTGTTGTTGTTGTTGTTGTTGTCATATTATAATCATTTGAAATCCAGAAATCTTAATTTGAGTTCACAACAAAATTATTATGTTTATAGGTAGATTTTTCCTTTTAATGTTCTCAAAATCAAAGATTTACATATCTTGTTCATAAAACAGAACAAATTAAAAAGCATGAAGTTTATCATTTTGCTAATTTCATTTGATTATCAATGATGAATTTAACAGTTGTATAGATGGTTAATCTTCGTAGCCCAACTGAAAGGTTAACCCAGGTCATACTGAATAAAAACCTTGGCAAATTCCCAGTATCAACAATCAAAGTGCTGAAAGCACTGGATGCAATAACTGTGAGTTGGTAATAATTTTAAAAAGGGAAAACAGGTGGCATAGACAAAGATCAGCCTGCACCAGTGTTTATTCTAGGCAGGGGAATTGGGTTGATTAATTGATTGAATGGGGTTTTACGCCACTTTCAACATGTTTATCAGTTATATTGCGGCAGTTGGAGCACCTATTATGGATTCCTGTTATTTCTCTCACCAGTACAACCACCACATCCTTTCCTAGCTCTCAGCTGCAATCACACAAACGTCTACGATTATCAACCCATTGGTTAGAGACAAAAAGTCAGAAAGAATGGGTGCCACGATCGGGGATCGATTCCAGGACCTCTAGATTGACAGTCTGACACACTACCAACTGCGCTATGACAGAGGCCTAGGGGGATTTGGGGGTTCCCCAACTTTTTTCAAAGATCCCCATATTTTCTTGATTTGTAGGGGATTCTTTTTACTATAACCAAAGAGTATGAATTACCACATTTATCAATTGTGTCAATTTTATGCTGAAATCCCCCCCCCCCCATTTTTGAAATCCTAGAATAAACACTGCTGCACATATGTGTACAGTTACCTTCTACCAAAAAAGGAATATTCCAGGATGAGCGTGACAATGTTTAATTTATTTGTGACCTGTCATGCAAAAAGGGACCATCTGGGTAGCATGTGAAATGTCGACCCTAGTCAGACTGCGCAGACTTACTTGGGTCAAAACTTTTTGCAGTGTGCTTATTTTCTGAATCTAGATTGATCAATCTACCCTCCAGTGAAAGAGTTTTGAAATGCTACTTATGGTTCACCTATGGTGGATCAAATCTCTTTTTCAATATTTCATTAAAGAGAATTCCTGGATGGTCCCTTTTGGCGTGACAGATCACATTTGTTTATTTTGTTTAACATTCTTTCAGTCAAATTGAAGCGGCAGTAGTACCAAAAAATGAATTTCTGGTATTTTTCAGACCTGCACTATCATCAAATCCTTTAATAGCTTCCAGCTGCTATCTCACATAGGTCTATGATTATCAATCCATTGGTGGGAGAAAAACAGTCTGAAAGAATGAGTGCCGCCATCGGAAATCAAACCTGAGATCTTCTGATTTACTGTTGAAGGTGATACTAATGACTGGAGTCCATAACAAGGGTTAAAATTACCTCTTCATTGACCCTGGGTTCAAGTTTACAGCTTACATCACTAAAGGACAACAACTCTAGATGTTTTACTTGGCCAACAATCAGCACGCCACTGTCCTGTGGGTCAGATTTGGCAAGTGTGTTAGAAAAACACAAGGTAGCTGGAACAGCCATTTTTTGACTTCTGATTCTGAAATTAAGTAATAATAGAAACAATTACAGTCAAACCTGTCTTAGCGGCAAGCAACCTGTATTAAGCAAGCAGCCGCTGAGTTTCCAAATGTGGCATTTGTACTGAAATTAACCTGCATTAAGCAAGCACCTGTCTTCAGCAAGCATTTTTCGAATGTCCCTTGAGTGCTTGCTTAACCCTTTACTGTTTAATCCCTGCTTTTTACGTGCCTGTGATTTTATGATTGAGAAAACATTGTGAAAAAAGAAGAAATTGCTTCCGACAAGCAATTTCTTCTTTTTCTACACTATTTTCTACCCTACTGAATGGTTATTTTTCAAATTAAACCTACTTTAAATTTTCGTCTGCAAAACCTTTGAATTTGGACAGGTCCAAAATTTGTGAAAACAGGAGAGGGTTTATACAGGTTTGACTTTTCTTCATTACAAGTGCTACTAAAGTCCTGTCATTGTAAATAAAATACATTGTTTTGATAATTTTTCCGGTAGGGTTAAGACTGGTTCCACTGTCAACTATCAGATTTAGCTGATTAGTAGATTTAGTTAACGCCCCTTTCAACAATCTTTCAGTTATATTGGGGCCGCTAGAGCAATTGATTCCTTATATTTCTCACACAAGCACCACCATTACATCCTTTCCTAACCTCAAGCTACTATTCCACATAGGCCTACCATTATCAAAGCATTGGTGGAATAGTCCGAAAGGATGAGTGCCACTGTAAGGGCTCGAATCCAGGACCTCTAGAATGACAGTCCAACAAGCTACCATCTGCGCTATGACAGCTGTGTCAACCATCAGAATAGCCTATTCTATGATATTTTCATAGTTGACCAGTGGGACCCGTCTTAACCAGAGCTTTCCTTACTGAAAGAAGACAAAGAGTAATCATTAATAATAAATATTCTCAATGGCGTAACGTCACAAGCGGAGTTCCTCAGGGCAGTGTCTTAGGGCCTGTACTCTTTCTTATATTCATAAATGACCTACCAGACAATATAAATTGCCCCATCAAATTGTTTGCAGATGACACAAAATTATACATTGAAATCAAAACTCCCAATGATGAACTAGCACTACAAGACAATATTTTCTGTGCATGCTCATGGGCAAAAAAATGGGAAATGACCTTCAATGCTAAAAAATGTAAAAGCCTACACATCTGCACAGGCAAAGCAGATGATTATTTTGTCAAAGCAAATGATGGTACTATCACCAAAATTGAAGCAGTAGAATCTGAAAAAGACTTAGGGGTGACATTTGATTCAAAATTAAGTTTCAAAAACCACATATCAAATAAAGTAAACATAGCCAATAGAAATTTAGGTCTAATAAGCAAATCATTCACATATATGGATATTGATATGTTCTTGAATTTATTTAAATCGTTGGTGAGACCACACCTTGAATACGCCTCAGTAATTTGGAAACCAAAATATAAAAAAGACATAATTACCATTGAAAATGTTCAAAGAAGGGCCACAAGATTGGTGAAATCACTAAAAACACTCTCTTACAGTGAAAGACTTAAAATACTGGGACTCCCAACTTTAGAATATAGGAGGGATAGGTCCGATCTTATCCAAGTTTTCAAGCTACTGAACGGTATTGATAAAACTTCAAAACCTATCTTGCAATTAAGAGACCCATCTCGAACTAGGGAAACATTCTGAAACTATACAAGAAAAATTTTAGACTAGATGTAAGAAAATTCTGTTTCAGCAATCGAGTTGTTAACCTCTGGAACAACCTGTCGAATGATATAGTGATGGCACCAAATTTGAACATTTTCAAATCAAGACTAAATAAGTTGTGGTCACTAAGAAACAAGTTTGCTGCTGACTGCTATCGTTCTTAATCAAGTAACAGAACAACAGATTAGTGTCGAACATGTAAATAGTTTTAAAAAAACTAGTTCAGACAGAGTTCTAGGTTGTAAGTCTGTAAAGACACAGATTTCATAAACCATAATTAATTAATCATATTTTGATTAATTTGAATACAATCTAGAAAAGTAAAGTTGTAACTTTTTTTCAATTGCATAATCTCAGTGTAAATAGCTGATTTTTTAATTCTTAATTGTTTAAATTGGTTATTAAAATTTTTTTTTTTTGATTAATAAGAAAGCCTTTTCGATGTAATACGACTTACAACATGTGTTATAAGTCACTAAAATACCCATTATGAAAATAAGTGTTTAAAGAACGCGAAATACAAAAGAAGAATTCCGGAAGTGGAAACATACAACGAGGGAAAACAAACAAAAAGGGCCAAAAGAAGCTAAGATTAGCTTATGCACCTAGTGCAATAGGCCTCTACCAACTATGTGAACTATGTGAACTATGAAAAACAGTCCTGCGTTTGGGAAGACAAAAGGGTCAACACTCTTTGCAAAATTAATCCCCCCTTTGGCACATTCAAATGTGCACATGCAAAAAACGACACTTTAAGCAGGAACAGTTAGAACTATTTTGACATCCAGAATGCACGGCTTGAATTTTGCCGTAAGTTACTATTTTTGACCTCCCAGGGCTGTCGGTTGCAGTTAGATAAGGACCATTTTGACGCTAAAAACAGTTTTGCTGCCATCCAATGAAAATCTTTGTTTAGAACATACCCTAAAAAGAAGTCCAAAAGAAATTTCGCAAAAACTCTAAGTTTGTCAAGCCCTAGACTTGATGAAATGAATAATTGACAAGTTTATGATGACAAATCAACCTAGTGGACTTCGAACTAACTTCCGGTAAAATTTGCTGTTACTTGTTATCGTCAGAAAAGCTGCGATTTTGCATGGAAAGTTCACTAACAATCAATTTTTTTAGAAATCCATAGTATATGCGTTATTCTAAACTATTGTTAAAGAAAATCATATCAAAAAATAGTATTGACAAGTTTTTCTCTTTTTTTTATTTTTTCATTATCAGTTAAAACATATTTTAATATATAGATGCCGGTTGTGACTGATTAAGACAGCGTTTTTATACCTTACCTAGAAACTGTAAACAAACGCATTTTAACAGTACGAAAATGCCGAAAAAGAAGTCAGGAAAGAAAAAGTAGGTGATCATTTTGAAATTTATGATAACAATGTAATATAAATAGTTGGTACATACATTTTTTCAATGGCTTCGAGATAGGAAATTGTTGATAAAGTCGATATGCTAAATAGTCATTGGTTTTCGAGGACATCATACCTGCCCTGTGTTCAGTATGTAAAAACGTTTCGGGATCACCCCGCTTTGCATGTGCACATATATGCAAAGCAAGTTTTCATTTTGAAGAAGTGTTGTGGTTAAGGGTTATCACTGTGTCCAGTCTAGGTCACGGTCATGGGTCACTGATCAAGGGGAGTTAACCCGTCACTCCTTAGCATGTGGTAAGGCAGTCTTACAGGTGTTCTCTTAGGGTGCAGACTGACAAACAGATAGGAAGAGAACAACACATATATCCTGGCGGTCTCACAAGACCACACACAGACACAGGAAGGAACCAGCACCTGAGGCAAGACACTTTAATGGTGTCAGAAGAAACTCGAATCCAGCCAGAATAGCCAGTTTACAGTCGAGTGAGAACAACTCAGTTTCTCAAGGTCACCGCCATTAGAGGAGGTAACACTGTAAAATTTTGAGCTCGGAGGACAGAAGTAAGTAAGCTCGATTGAATATTCGCGTGGAATTGCCCATACTTCCCCGAATTTACCGGAAACAATCTAACAACTTACTTTACCTTCGTTTTGGAGACTTGTATGCGTGCGCATCGTAAATTTCCGGCGTCGGCATAACAAACGAAAAGTCTCGAAAGTGCTTGCTCGGTGCCAAGGTAAAACCTGTATTGTCGTGTGTGGTCCGAATTTTGCATTTTAACTGCATCAATTTGCAAAATTTACCGTAAAAACGTCATCTGACTGGTCCAAAAAATTTGTCTGCAAGGGATAGTTTAGAATTTTTAAAAAAAAATCTGTACTCAAGGGATAGTTTATTGTTTTGAAAATTCAAATAGCAATAATACCCAAATAATTCGTTGCAACTTGAAAATTCTTTGAAAGCCAAATTAAATCTTATCTAGTGTCAATAGTAATAGCAAAAGAACGAAAATTTAATAGAATTTAGATAAATTTGCATTACCATTCACGCAATACACTAGTAACCAGACCCAGCATTGCAACTTAAGCATAGTATGCCCTCCTACAATTGATGATGAATAGAAATGATGATGACAAACGGCTGGCAGACTTCGTGAATAAATTAGAGCAGTCATTAGAAAATTCAAGGTCACATTGTGAATCACAATTAGCTGCTCTAGGTCAAGATGTGGAATTGAGACACCGTACTTTAGGCCTCTCATTTTCTACAACCTCAGTCCAGAGACACCGCAATGAAAATAAATTGGGCCTCTCTGATTCTGAACCGACATTGTTGGGACACTGCAATCCGAGTCTCTCAACTATGTGCTTTCCCAGTAGCATGAGTGAGGCATTCGAGGCGAAATCTCCAATGGCCAATCTCAAACATGCTTTATATGAAAATGGCAACAAGGTAGATTCTAAAAGCATTAGTGAAGCGTCCGAAGCAAAATTTCTGACGGCTGATGATCTAGAATATGCTATAGAAGAATTAGAAAACTTTGTTAGGAATACTAGCATGAGTGATTCATCTGAGGCAATGGCTCCGATGATTGATCTCAAAGATGCTGTAAATGAACTTGAAAGTTTTGTAGACTTAGAAATTGAAAAGATTGTAAATTTTCAGAGTATGAGCAAGGCATCCGAGGCGAAATCTCCGATGGCTAAACTCAAATGCGAACAAATTCAAAATTCTGTTCCCATGAAAGGTATGGTACAACGTTGGCAAAAAGAATCCAAGAATGTGAGAAAGACATCCGAGGCAAAGGCTCCGATGTTCAATCTCAGACATGACAAGGATCATGGCTTGCGAAAGGCTCAGCCCTCTGTTCCTGACATAGACATGACAAAAATACATGGTGAAGATACTGATAGACAATCAGCAAGTAATGGTTTTATTGATGGTAACAGCGCCAGTCAAGAGAGAAGAATTGGTTACTTTGTTGAGATGATGCCAGAGACAATGAGATTTGATGGCACAGAGAAAGAGAGTTGGAAGGCTTTCAAGATGAAGTTCAACCTCTTTGTAGAAGTATTTACACTGTCACATGATGAATGTTTGACTTTCCTTGGATTATGCCTAGATGACAAAGCTTCAGAATACTTTGCATTGATGCGAGAAAGGCACAAACGCATGACCTACAGCCGCATGATGAAGAAGCTTGAGAAAAGATTTGGTAACAAGCTCACACCAGAAGTAGTAATGATACAGTTCCAGCAGGCTACACAAGAAAAAGATGAAACACTGGAAGAATGGTGCCACAGAGTGATGTCCCTTGCAAACCAAGCCTTTGCTGATTTGCCAAGCTGGTTTGCCACCAAACAAATGACAACAAAACTCTGTTATGGTCTGATTGACAAAGAAGCAGGTTTCCATGTCAGTATGCTAGATCCAACAAACATTTTTGATGCTCTAGACAAAATTAGATGGTATTGGTCTTACAACGCGCATGAAGCCACTGATGATGCCACTACTTCCGAGCCAAAAGTTATGGATAAAACTGTCATGAGCCCCGACAACGCAAAAGAGACAAGTAACTCAGACCTGAAAATGATGAAAGAAACATTGGCCCAGATGGAATCTTTGCAACAAGAGCTAAGGACCATGCGCCAAAGAGAGCTGGAAAAAAGATGCTATGAGTGTGGAGACAAAAACCATTATGTACGAACATGTCCATACCTGAAGAAAAAAGAGTTGCCACTTCATGAAACTGAAGAATTAGGCCTAGCTTCAGTAACAGAAAATATAGGTCTCGCTATGGATTCGATGAAAGATCGAGATCCAGGAATGAAAAGCATAGATGATATTGAGCATATCCAAATCAGACAAGTTTCAGCTAACGACCCAGTTGGTGCGAAAGAAGCTGACTATATTCCTGTAACAAATTCCAAATATCACCTGAAAGTACAAGTAGGGGATAAAACTGCAATTGCTTACATTGATATGGCTTCCAATGTGACGATGATGTCAACCAAACTATATCAATCACTGAGAAAGAAGCCAAAGAAGCAGAATGATGATAGATTTCACATCAGAGGTAACCAAAGATTTGCTGAGCAAAGTCTAGTTGGACCTGTGAAGATCAAGATTGGTTGCAAATGGTACTACGAAAGAATGATGGTTGCACCAATTCAGCAAGAGATACTTCTTGGCAATGACTTTCTAACAAAGCATCATGCAAATTGGAACATTCAGACAGGTGAACTGACCCTTGATGGAGAACATTCGAATATGACCATCGATGGTGCAGAATATCCGCTTGTTACCCCAGTCATAATTGCAAAGAGAAAAGTTGTACCCCCAAATTCTGTGATGATGGTAAAATGTTGTATAGATGAACTGATGCCAAAATATGTAATTGAGCCAATCAAAGGACTGAAAGTACTGATTCCCAGAGTTGTCTGTGAAGGACAAATGCCAGTTGTTTGGGTTATCAACTTGACTGACAGATACCAACTACTGAAGAGGGGCAAGGAAATTGCTAGAGCGTTCCCAGTGTCCGAGGTCCTAAAAGACAAAGAGGGGAGAGAAGTTGGTTATAGACGTACATACAACAAAGGCTTACCATACTATCTACAAGAGCTGTATGAAGAGTCAGGTCGACACTTGAGTGGGGATGAAAGAGACAAAATGTGTAGGCTGCTTAAAGATTTTCATGGTCTTTTCAAGAGCAGAAGTGGTAGTGGTAGTTACAAACAGAAGAAAGATGCTACTCAAGATGAAGACAAAGAGACTACGCAATTATACAACTCAACTAGTAAAGTGGAAATGGTACAACAATCTGAAGATGAAAAATCTACAGACTGGATGTCTTCTACTGTTCAAGTCAGAAAAGAAGATGAATCTATATGCTGGAGCCTGAATGGTCCCGCAGAGAGATTCAAAACAAAAGTATACCCGTTGCGACTGGTAGATTATGACTTAAACAGAATAGCAGAATGTGCATGGTTTTCCAGACTAACTTTACATGGACAAAAATCGAATATGGTGTGCACAGAGTCTGCAACATTTGCAAAAGTGACTAATCTTGCTACAAAGATGAATGACAATCTTATGCTCGCCTGCTTTGATGAAGTAATACTTCTTGGAAATGACTTCGAGGATCATCTGCAGAGAATTGCCATGGTGATGAGCTCATTTCAAGAACAAGAACTTCTACTTAACCCAAGACGATGTCTACTGTTTCAGAACAGAATAGAATTCCTCAATGGGGTTATGTACAACAATAGCCTGGCTTTGTCTCGAGATAAAGAAGTTATTCGCGACTGGCCAAGACCAAGATCTTCCAGGGAACTTGAAGATTTTGTGGGTTATGTGAATCATCACAAGGGGTTGATTACTGGTGATACACCCAAAATCGCAGAACCTCTTTATGCAGTGATCGGTTCAAAAGAATTTCATTGGGGTGAGAAAGAAGAAAATGCATTCTGCGATTTGAAGAAAGTTCTGACAGATCCAAAGATGGAGTACCTCACTACTTGTGATTCGCTACAATTGGATGTGTGTGTCAATAACGTGACAATGTGTGCAGAACTGAGTAATGTGCAGAATGGTAACAAAAGTGTTATTGCAAGAAGACATTATGCATTGACAAGTAAGCAAAAGAAATATTGTCAGACCAGAAAAGAGATCCTAGCAGTGGTAATTGCCTTGAAGTGGAGCAGTCGTTACCTGTTAGATCATCTTACTGTGGTTAGAACTGACTACCCGAGCCTAAACTGGTTGTTACAACTTTCCAATCCACAAGGTCAGTATGCTGTTTGGAAAGATGAGGTGAAGAAGTGTCGGAGCAACATCTTATTCCAGCATAGGTTGGACCGGAAGCAAGAGCTCGTAGTGACAAAGGGCCCTGGAACTACTCGAGAAGCTTCGGAGGAATCTCAGATACTGCCATGTGCCTGCAAAAGCTGTAAAGAAGCAGAACTACATACAACACAAACTTCTGTCAGCAGCAAGTGTAACAATCAGGGAGAAAGTGATGGTAGAAAGATGGCTCTATCGCACAAGGGTCAAATGACAATGGTCGACGAGAAAATGTCCACCAAATCCCCAACGCCCAGGAACGAGGAGCAGCTTCTAGGCTCAGATGACTACCTGGATGTGCTCAAATTCCCCTGGGACCCTGGAGGCTATTAACGTCCAAGATCCGGTGTATCCCGATCTTTGGGGCGTAAGCAGATCATCTGTGGAGGAAGCAAAGAGTCTACAACTGAGACAACAAACCTCCAGTAAGAGAAAGTGCATCTTGAAGACGGTGCTAAGAGAACAACAACGCCTACCTACAGTGACAATGCAATGGTACAACAACCACAGAGGCGCACAGTGATGGCGAAGATACCATGGCTCCAGTCCATTTAAATAAAGTAGGGGAGAGTGTTGTGGTTAAGGGTTATCACTGTGTCCAGTCTAGGTCACGGTCATGGGTCACTGATCAAGGGGAGTTAACCCGTCACTCCTTAGCATGTGGTAAGGCAGTCTTACAGGTGTTCTCTTAGGGTGCAGACTGACAAACAGATAGGAAGAGAACAACACATATATCCTGGCAGTCTCACAAGACCACACACAGACACAGGAAGGAACCAGCACCTGAGGCAAGACACTTTAGAAGCATTGCTAACGCTTTCATCCTAAACACAGAGCTGGTTCTCCCTTGTTCTGTAGGGAAATCATAATTAGATCAATTTGGATTTCATTTTGATTATTTAGCATGTTTGTTTACTTTTTTGGGTCTTCAACACATTTTCATCAATAACAAGGGCCTTCTCTGGGCTGAAATTTCTTGTAGTATTGTAACAGTTTAAAGGGAGGTAACTTGCATTAGATATGCAAATGAGAGAGACCTACCCTTAGTTAAATGGCTAATTGAAGCCTATATAGACAGAGTCAACCCAATTAGGGTTGAGGATCCTTTTTTCTGAATGGATCATATCTGTCTATGCGCTCGGTTCGTTACAATTGGTGACAGCGGTGGGATAATGACAACTGCCAAATCGGAGTTGCCTTACCCACGGATCTCCCAGGCCAAGACTCAGGTCGAGTCTTCTCGGAGGGGAGAGTAATGTAACAGTTTAAAGGGAGGTAATTTGCATTAGATATGCAAATGAGAGAGACCTACCCTTAGTTAAATAGCTAATAGAAGCCTATATAGACAGAGTCGACCCATTTAGGGTTGAGGATCCTTTTTTCTGAATGGATCACGTCTGTCTATGCGCTCGGTTCGTTACAGTATGTCTATTTTACAGCACTCTATGCTGCAAATGGCCACAATGTGCTATTGATCTTTTCTAAAGCGTTATCACTAAGTATTTTGTCACACTATGTGCACAATATAAATAGATCCTTTTTGAAATTCCCTTTTGTTAACTTTGCCAAATCGGAAAAAATTGAGCCAAATTTGGATTTGAGGAGTCAAATCTGAGCCAATTTTCTTCTAAAAATTTTGCATGATAAAAACATATATTCCTTTTATAGAACTTATTGTTTGTGTGTGTGTGTGGGGGGGGGGGGGGGGGAGGGGGTTTATCAAAATTTCAATTATATATTCAGTATTTTTTTCTACTTTTTTTTTTCAAACTGCCAAACACCGATTTTTATTAACTACTAAAATAATTTGATTAATAATTGTAAAATAAATGATTGAGAACAAAATTGTTGTTTTATTCTATAATTTCAAAGATTATGAAGTCCCGTATATTGCCGCTTTGTCACCAAAAGATTGTAACCACAGCAAATCCATTGAGCTCTTGTTACGACTTTAGGGCAATCAATAGACAAGATATGAAGATGAAAACCGGCGAGAAATGAATAAAACTCTCATTTTAAGTTCTAATCATGGTATCAAGAATTCTAACTAGACCTTGCTCAATTTAAAAAGGTGTATAAGATTATTCAATATCATCTGCATATATTTTTGGACAAAGTCCTATCTGCTTTGAAAAAAAAAGAAAGAAAGAAATCCTGTTTTCCCATATAAAATCCATCAGCAGAGTCGAATAAAGCACATAAATTTATCCTCATTTTGGAAAGGGTTTGACATGTTGTTAGAGCTTACATGTGTGTGTCTCGTGCCAAATCTAAAAGCTATCCCAAAAATATCTGACCATCTTGTGTCAGGGCCTTTGATCACCTGTTCTCCCTCTTCAAAAAAAATAAACAGTACCGCATTGTAGCACTATTCTGTATCAATTAAATGATTTTACATCTTTTTACAGACAGGACTCTTATTATAAATTCTATTCAATTTTATTTTGATGACTTAGTATGTTTGTTTACTTGTATGGGTCTTTACCACATTTTTATCAATAAATCTTATAACGCTATTTAATTCTAAATTAGAAACTGCCAAACTTGTGCCTAACTTAACCATTGTAATTGTATGTGGTGAATTATTAGTTGATATTTTCTTGAATGAAATAACATATCCCTTCTTTGATAATCTGTAGTGATTGACAGCACTTGGGTAGACTCATGACCGGGTGCCTGGCTAGCTCAGTTAGTAGAATTTTATGCTAGTGTTCCGAGGGCCATGGGTTTGAGTCCCATGTCAGACACATCTTTTCCTCCTTAATTTGCTGTAATGGTTTTTGGAAGTAAATGGAGAACAATGGATTTGGCCATTTGGGAGCGGTATTGGACTATCTCCAATTGGTTAAAAGGGGGTGAAGTGTAGTGATTGACAGTGGGTTACTAAGACTCATGACCAGATTTCCAGCTAGCTCAGTTGGTAGAGAGCCATGCTAGTATTCTGGGGGTTGTGGATTTGAGCCCCATGTCGGGCACACCTTTTCCTCCTTTAATTTACTTTAATCTGATGTGCAATGTGCTTAATATCAAATATCAGAGAAGGGTACATAAATGCAGCTTGGTAATAGCATGGCAAAACTGGAGAAATTATCAAAAATTCTACCTTTCGTCGGCTCCGTTCTAAAAGGACAAATACGGGAAAAGCCTACTTTTCAGGAGAAGGAAAAAACTTAATATCTTTTTATCTATAAACACTGGTACAAACATATTGATCGAAAACATTTTAAATCACATCAGTAGATATATTATCTGTCGTCATAGATATTAAATTTTGTCTCTATAATGAGTTATTTAAGAAAAACAACAAAAAAATTGTCAAGTACGTCATTTTTTCACTTAATTTTTACGGCACAAAATGCTGTATAGACAAAAAAAGGCATAAAAGATAAATGCATGCAAAAACTAATTAAATTGATGTTATATAAGAAATAGGACAAATCGCCTGTAAAAATTTCTTTTTGGGTGCATACGAGACCCCGAAAGCCGTTGAGTGAGACGTTTCTCGAAATAAGTGAAAAACGCATATAACAATTTTTATGTATGTAACTGAGACACGCAAATAATCGGGGTAAAGGTTGTGTTCTTTTTCAAACTGGTCTTTTAAAGTAAACTTTTATCATAAGGAAACATGAACAATTATCAAATTTGTCAATACGTCATTTTCGAACTTCACTTTTCGACCACTTCCGGTGCGAAAATGACGTATCATACAAGTCCATGAAGCTTTTTTGGTGGGATATGATAAGTTATCAGGTTCAGCATCTTCGCAAAAGACGCGGGAATATCATATGTGTGCAAAAACGCAATAAAAGAAAAAATGGAAATTGGCCTATACATCCTTATAGAACGGAGCCGACGCTTTGTTCATTTCACCATAGTGAATTGGACTTCATCGTAGAGGTGCCCTTTATACCTATGACATTAAGGATAATCATTTCTTTCAGTTTAAAATGGTTTTATATTTCTTTGAGTGAACAACATAGGCTATATTTTCACAATTGGTTAAGCCATGAGTGAAAATATTGCTTTTATTAAATTTGCTCACAAAATGAAATATCAATTGATCTAGAAAAACAAACTATTATTCTATTTCCTTAATTAAAAAATGAGACAAAATGTTGAAGTTCCAGGACAAATTTTCTTAAAGTGTGTCATTTTGCACATGATTGCTATACAATATTTGTGATGACATAACTTATTGGGCTCTGTTTAGATAATGTCAGATAGGGTGAAATGAACAAAAGCAGGGTATAAATTTTTGATAATTTCACTGGTTAGGTGGTGAGTTAATCTAATGATAGTTTACTGTTGTTTCTTGATAATTTCACTGGTTAAGTGGTGAGTTAATCTAATGATAGTTTACTGTTATTTCTTGATAAACCACAAAAAATCATGAAAGGATTTATAGTATTACCATTCTATCATGTGTGAAGGAATGGGCTTTAAGAGAATAGTATCATAAAAATTTCACATTCTGTCAAATTTTTCCATTAAAGATACAGAAAAATTGATTGTTTTAAATTTTACGATCAATAACAAGGGCGTAACTACCATTACGCACATAGATATAAATTCTCTTTTGAAATCCTCTTTTGAAAAATGTTGTTGATGAATTATCATAACAACTACAGCTTATTCAAGCTGAAGTTATGATGTTTTGATTATTCACCAACGCTCAAATCACAGAAAAGGAGAGTGACGGAGGCTTTTGTCACAGTCCATATATTGTCTTTATCCTATATACATGGATTCTATATTGGTCGCCTGTGTATAAATTTCAAAATTCTAGTTGCACCTATGAATAAATCTTTAATGGGTGAACAAGGGAAAGGTTTTTTTTTGACTCATGGCTACTCTTGAAAATATAATGCCTCGTCCCCCTCTTGATCCACTCTTGTAAATTATCTTAATAATATAATGGGAAGCAACTCTATTGATTTTTTATTATAATATGACCTAGGTTGCAGGAGTGAAATAACCCTGTTGAATATTTTTGATATTACACAGGTGTTATTACACTAGTGGAATAACTATGCCAATGAGAAAACAACGAAGAACGTTATTTTTTTTGTTGGGAAAATGATGTCCAAGTGGATCTGCTGACGTTATTTCGCAATTTAACGGCATTATATGTTTTGCAGAATAACATCGGAATCGATGAAAATAAAAATTTTCTCCCTATTTTCACTCAATTTGGATCATATTATAAATAGAATATCAAATTTGTGCTCATCAATTACCGAATTCATTAAACTTGTCATCTTAAACAGATAAAAACTCGGCACAGCCTCGTTTTTATCTGTTTACAGATGATGTGTTTAATGAATTCAGTATTCCATGACCACTCATTCAATTTCCTCTATTTCTCTTACCAGGAAGAAGTCTGCAAAATCTGCCAAAGATGACAAGGGTTCCCCTGAGCCAGTTGATCCGGGTACCCTGGTTGGAGCCGAGGGGACAGACGGGGGAATTTCTGGTTTACTGCAAGAATCAGGGGCTACTGACGTCAAAGGAAAAGGGAAGAAGAAAAAGAAGGGGAAAAAGAAGAAGATGACAAAGTCTGAAAAAGATCTGGTTGGTTTAATTCAAACATTTTAATCACCAGAGCTACAGGTAGAGGGGTTATTTTGGGTTTTCCAATTTAAATATTTCACTAGTCTCTGATTGAACCCCATTTTGTTGGTACTCATTGGAATTGTCTCATTGAGACAATTCAAATGAGTACCTACAAAATAGGATTTCATTTGGAAATAAAAACTTTAGACTGGAGTACACCCTATAAAAGGCTCTTATATTTACTTCCGATCACCATTGAAATTTGGTAGTCTTTACATTATTGACTGTTTCTTCTATTGATCCTGGCTTTTATCAAACTTTATGGGTTTGGTAATAATTAAAGTAGCAGATCACTTGTCTCAGCCTTTTGTGTGCGACTTAACAGACTGTCTTCAATATAAGAATGTCATTTTGTTTTCAAAATTTATAGTCATAGAATGAAACAAAATCATAACTTATATGTTTTTTTAACAAGAAATTTCTTCTTTATTCACAATATTACTACCATATAAGATGGCTTTTCATATTGCATGGGCTTTTCATACATTATTTTCTGGTAGCTCTTTCAAATTATATCAGTCTGAAATGTTGAAAAACAAGAAAGGTGAGGAAATCTTATTTTTTTCAATAATTTCAGGCAAAGCTTGAAAAAGCATGTGACAAACTGCGCACAGACAAAACATTATTCCACGATTTCATCAATAGAATGGATACCTGGCTTGTAAAGAACTACAAATTGTTAAAACGATATTTCCGAAAGTTTGATGAAGATGGGGAAGGTGTTTTGACGTACGAAGATTTTAAATCGGGTAAAAGTTAGTTTTTATCCTCAGGGCTCGTGTTAGTGTTTGATAGTGTGGGGTCATTGACCACTCACCTAAGAAATTCTTCAGGTCAAAACTGATTTTAATGAGGGTCAAGACAACAGAAAAAGCAAATCATAAGTAGAATTTTACATATTCAAGAGTCACTTTTACCTATTCTTGTAATGATATGAAGTAAGTAAGTAATTTGTAAAACTTAAGATTATAATATTTGTGAAAATCTCAGGTGTAAGACCATGTTTTGACCCTTGGTAATTTCTCTCAAGAGGGTCAAAATGACTTCCCTTACAGAAATACAAAGTTTGCTGCAAATTTGCAGCAAATTTGCCGCAAACTAATCTGTTTGCAAGAACAGTTAGCAGCAACTTAACATGTGATTGCGGCAGAAAATCCATTTGCTGCAAACATTCTGCAAACTCCTTAGATAAAAAAAATATGTTCCTGCAAACTATTTGCAAACAGGAAGTTTGCAGTAAGTTTGCGAGAACACATTTTTTTATTAGTTAGATCATGCACTTAGCAGGAAGTTTGCAAGAAGATGAACTTTGAAGAAAAATCTTTAAGTTTCATCCCAACTGTAAACAGCTATTTTGAGTCATTATTAACCCTTCCCATGCTTATCTAAGTGTTTTCTACTGTAGGCCTACATAAGGCTTTAGCGGACAGTATAGACTAAGATCAGCATGAGAATATGTGCATTCTGATCTAAGCATACACTGTATCTAAGTGTGAAAATACTGGTGGAAGAAAATGTACTAAGAATTTTTTTCTTATTATATCATCCAGTCCCTTCGTTATACCACTACCTAAAATAGTGTTTACAGCAGCCAAATACTTCATTTTTAAACTAATATCATTTTCATTAAATATTATCAAAGATATATGAATTTTTGTGCACATGCTCAAAGAAGCTAACTGTAAATAATTCAAAAGCCATCGCATGAAAAGATACCATCTTGGTAAAGGATAAAGAGAATATTAAAATAAGAGGTCAGATCATTCAGCAGAGGTTACCCAGAGGTTCAACACAGAAAACATTGCTATATGATTAAGGAATATTCATTCTAAATTCCTAAAATTCATAAACCGGAAAAGTTTTAAACCCAGCCAGCCTACCCAGATAGTGTAGTCCCTCCCCAAGTTGAAACTTTTCACCCTCCTAACATGGTACTATTTTGCTTAACAGCATATATAAATTTAACTACTTCATCATTGCTGCAAACTTGCTGCAAACTGTTTGCGAGAACAGTTTGCCGCAAATTTGCTGCAAATGGTTGCAGCAAACTGTTTGCAGCAAACTGTTTGCAGCAAATTTGCAGCAAACTGTTCTCGCAAACAGTTTGCAGCAGGTTTGCAGCAGATTAGAAGCCACATTAAGTTTATTATTATAAAAAGAGATCATCTCAACTACCTGCCACAGTGGTCCAGTGGTTGAGCGTAGCAGTCGAAAAGGTATGGTTTATCAATTTCTACTTAGATAGGGTAATAGTGTAGTGATCTAAGGTATAGTTGAAGGTCAGCATAGGTCTACTCTGACAAATAAATATAGAATCATGAAGTTTGAGAAAGAAATCTCAGATTTACATATTGATAAAATATTTTTTGTTACCTTAACTAGAAAACCGCGGTTCAAGTCCCGCAGACTCCACTTTTTTTAATTTTTTTTTTACTAAAAACCTTCAGAAACCAAAACATTGCACATAAAAACATTTATGACCCATGGACTACAAAGGCAACTTATTAGAAATGGAAAAATACCTTATTTATAGGAAGAGAGCTGTAGAAAAGATTGTTTGCAGGATGTTTGCCGCAAGGTTGCAGAGAGTCTGCCGGGAGTTTGCGAGAGCAGTTTGCTGCAAGTTTGCAGTAAACTGTTTGCAAGAAAGCTCATTTGCATACGAAAAATGATATCGCAGCAAATTTGCCCAAACATTTGCTGCAAATTTGCAGCAAATGTTTGCGAGAGGCAATATATTTTGGTAAGGGTTCCTTTGGAGAAATTTCTGGAGGGCAATTTAATATATTTTCAGATTTTTTTTTTTTTTGGGGGGGGGTCAAAACCTTAGTTTTCTGGTCACACACGAGCCCTGTTCCCACATTTACACTTTGCCAACATTTTCATGAATTACTTATCATTAAGTAGATGAAGAGATTCTATACTGATTTCATTGAGGTGTGAAACTAAAAACCTAACCACAATGCATGAATACGCAAAGCATATTGAGGTTTTAAGTTTCATACCTCCATGGAATCAACATAAATTCTCATAATATCTTATATTTTAAAATCATTGGCTTAAATGTACTGATATTTTGTTAAAGAGACACATTTCCCACAGGTCTACTTTCTTGCTAAAGCTTTCAAAAAAGGTGTGACTTAAAATTGTCTTTGTTGAGAAATAAAAACAAGTTTATAGCCAAGCAGAATGTGTCGAATTTGATGGACATAACTTAAATTGAATTATATGAGTGTAAAAGACTAAGAAAAACCTACACCTTAGAGCAATTGGGTCAAATTTTAAAGTCATAAAAGTGTGCTTTATAAGCACTACATTGAAAGCTTTCTTATTAATACAAGATGAATAATCTTCCCGTGATGAAAAAATAATAAACAGGTGAAAAATGAATAACTGCTGACAACAATTTTAGAAAGATCATTTTATTTTTTGTTATTATTGTTTAAGATTACTTTTCTCTTCCTAGGAATGTTTGACCTCATTGTTCCATGTACAAATGTTGAACTACACATGTTGTGTAAGTTACTGGATCGCGAGAATACGGGAGATATAGATTATACTGAGTTTAGTAAAGGACTTAGATATATAAGGTATAGTATTTTAGCTAATATAACCCTTATCCTGCTGAATTTAAATTAGGTACCAAATTAGTTGATGATTTTTATACGGCCATAAAAAGATGGGACATATTATGAGATGACCTGTGGCATCTGGCGACCTGTGTCCGAGCGTTTTGTGGGCAGGCTGCTTACCCTTTTTTGTCTTGAGCATAACTCTGTCACCTTATGTCTGATTGACTTGACATGTAGCAGTTATTTTCCCTTCATGATTGCAGAGCGCAGTACACTTAATTTTTGAGTTATTTCCCTTTGTTATTTTTCGCATACTTTAGAATCCAATAGTGTAATGGTCATATCTTGTGACAATTTGCCACCCTGCTGGAACATATTAACCACATTTTCACATAAGTTCAGGGCTCATGCTAGTATTTGAAATTGAGGAGTCATTTTCTCCTAAACCATGACATTTTGGGGGTCAAAACTCATTCTTAAGGGTAAAAAACAACAGGAAAGGCAAATTGTGTGTAGAATTTTACATTCTTCAGTGTGAACTGACCTTTTGATGTGATAATATAAAGGGAAAAATAAATCAAAGGAATTCTAAATAGTATACAAGATACATCATTGAAAATTTGAGTGACAAAACCCAGTTTTGACAATTAGAATTTTCTCTCAAGGGGGTCAAAACTACCCCCTGGGGAGTAAATTTTTAGGGATAAATAGGATATTTCCAGTTTTTTTAGGGTAAAATCCCTTGTTTAAAGGTCAAACACAAGCCATGTAAATATTAGGTAGAAAGCAGGCAGTGTAAGCTTAGAGAAGACTGCATATTTGTGCAGACATATCTTAGTTTATACTGTCTGCCAAAGCTGTATGCAAGGCATAGATAGCAGCAGAAGGGTTAATAATTTTACAAAAACTTTATTTGATAGCTCGGCCTGAAACAGTTGTAACTGCCTATAAATGTTTAGGCAGTTACAACTGTTTCAAGCAGTGACCTCGAGCCATTGAATTGTTAGAGCTTCAGAAGGAGGGGGTATTTTGAACTTTAGATTCAGATATCTTTATTATTCTTTGACAAACCCTTTGTTTTAGGTACACTATGGATTTGGCTCATTGAAACAAGTTCCCACAACAGAGGGTTTCATTGAGAAATGAAGTTCTCTGATTGGTTTAAACCCCCTCTTATCTGCACCTCTGACTGTTCTATCAGGAGTGGGAATATCATGTCATGGTGTCGCTGTCATAGCGCAGTTGGTAGCGCGTCAGACTGACAGTCTAGAGGTCCCAGGTTTGATCCCCAATGGCCGCACTCATCCTTTTCAACTATTTGTCTCTCACCAATAGGTTGATAATCATAGACCTATGTGGGATAGCAGCTGGAGGCAAGGAAAAGATGTGATGGTAGTACTGGTGAGAGAAAAACCAGGAATCCATTGTTACATGCTTCAGTCGCCGTGATATGACTGAAATTATGTTTAAAGCGGCTTAAAACCCCATTGACGAGCATAATATTGTAACTACAGCTTAAAAATAGCTGAATAACAAGGTTTTTGGTAGCCCGATGAGGGTACACATCCAACATACCTGACACAGGGCCCAGGAGACAGGCAATAAATATTGTTTAGGTGCATGGTGCAGCAACTACATTTTGTATTAGGTAAGGAAATAAAATGACTTCTTGCAAAGACCAATTGACCACCAATGGACTACTGTATTAACCAGATTGCTTTGGCCTTTCAAAAGGGAATAACTTGTTTACTTTTAGTACTATTACTACATCACTAGTTATTGTTGGATTATTTATTAAGTATATTTTATCATAATACAAGAATACGGTTCAAAATGGCAAGATAGTAGGGTATAATTATTTGAGTTGACCGATCGACCAGTGTTGACGGGTTTAAACCAGTATTGACCACTGTTCTGGTCATTATTCCAATAGCCCAGCCGATTGCCAACCCTGTTGTATGCCCAAGGATATTCAAGCTGTTTAGGCGTATAATTTTGACTCATTATTCATATAAATATTTATTCCAATAAACACTTCCATTTACATACATGTATTGTACTCATATCATCTTCTCCGTCTATCTATCTATCCATCTATCTGTTTGTCCATCCATACATCATGTTCTTCTTAAAACAACTCCTCCTTCAATTGTGCACAGATATGCTGTGTCCTGGGAAAAGGGGCCCATGTTGTAAATTTTCCTATAGCCATGTACCTATATTATTACTCTGGCACTCTTGTTTATATATTAACAGGAAAAAGTATGTAAAGTTGCAGAAATTGGTAAAAAATGCACAGGATCATATATGCATGTATATAATATGTACTTAGTGGTTTGTATGAAAAAAAAATATCTAACTTGGTTGGGGGAATTGATAATAATTATTGTCGAGGCTCTGCCTCAACCAAGTTAGATACTTTTTCATACAATACACTGAGTATCTGTTATATTTATCTTATAACCTCTATTTGCATTGTTTTGGATGATGTTTTTAACAGAAATGAAAGTTTCTACAAATAACCGCATTATTTCATTGTTCTAAAAATGACCATGTGATATCATAAAAAATATCATATGGGATGTTATTACACGGATATTTGTATAGTTATAAGATAAATACTTTTATTACATCATGCTTGCTGATGCACCAATAATATAAATTTTGACAAAAATTGTAGAAAAAAATGTATATAGATTTATGATAGTGAAAAAGAATTCAAGTTGAGGGAAAAGATTAAATCATTTACTTGAGCATGGGTATGACTAAAATACGAATATGACATTTTCGAGGAATATGGGCGAATGTGAGCGAATATGATATTCGATAAATGTATTACAGGTACAATTGAATTTCACAGCTTAGTAAACATTATTTAAATATAGCATGTTAAATTACGCGTGATTAAAATGGTGTTATACATTCAATTCTGAATAAACGATGACTTATGATTGAAAAATGAGTTGGATTAATGTGCCCTTTAAATGTTTCTGTGGTTAGCTGCAACAAATGTTTTCCTTTCAGGTATAATTTATAAATGACTCATTAAGATCCATGAGACTTTTGTTGTAAAAAAGATGATATTTTTTTTAAAAAAAAAAAACAAGCAGAAAAACACCAAAACAAGAAAACGTCTGCTATAACTTGGTTAGGTCCATAACTCCGGTCATATTTGCCGCATGGCGCAAAATTTGTCTAGGATTGAATAAATCTTGTGTTCTTACAAAAATCTTATACTTTTACAATTTAAGTATTGAATAAAAACTCTGTAAAAATCACATAAATATGTCGTATCAAATTTAAAGTGTAAACTTTATATTAAAATCACTTAGGAGGAAAATTAAAGTCATATTCGTAACACATGTAGTCATATTCCCCTTCAAGTAAAAATTGAAATTTCTCATACTACACAAAATCAATAAAATATAAAAGAATTACCAAAAACTTGATAAATATCAACATAGATAAAGATTTCTTGAATGTAAGAGTGGATTGAAGGTTTAAAAGTCCAACTAAATGCCTTTTCTATAATCAAAAGTCATATTAGCTCATATTCGCCGAAAATGTCATATTCGTATTATAGTCATACCGCTTGAGCATTGAATGTACTTTGTGAAGTGCCTTTGAGCATCATGAAACTTGAAAAGAGTGCTATATATACATGTATATAGAACAATAAAGCTATGAAATTAGCGGTGTCAAATTTGTTCAGGTAAAAAAGGCAAGGTCATGCTTCAAGGTCAAATGATATCTACTTTTAAAGCATGTTAGATTATTGTATTTAGTAGTAGATCCAGTCTACACTTATTTAGTAACTATATAAATCATGATTTGCACCTTACAATCTTCTTGAAATAATGCACTGGAAGGCAATTACACTTTGCATGTTTATCTGTATGCCCCTGCATCAATAAGATTGGGGCTTTATTGTTTTATCGGTCTCCATTATTCTGTCTCTGTGGGAAACAAACACCAAATAACTTAACTATGCCAATTACATGTTCTCAAAGGCTTTTTGAAATAAAATGCTGATGTTTGGCATGATGATAGATCTCATTGATTTGCATCTGCTGATGCCAAGGTGAAGGTGATCTGTCAAGGTCAACGTCATCTGACAAGGTCAAACTTGTCAAAAAAAAATTTGCAGTTTCTGGGGCATTAGTGTTTTGCTAACACATCTTGTTTGTTGTTGTTTCTTTGCACATGATCCATATGGATGGCTCAGCTTGAAACAGTTGTAACTGCCTATAACCATATAGGCAGTTAAAACTGTTTTCCTGCTGAGTTTTTGATATCCTGAAGAGCAATGCATTTGCCTGTCAAATTTGAAAGGTTTGCAGGGTTTTGTGTATCATATTTTTATCATTAAAACCAAAAAGTTATTTTATACTGAACAGAACTTCAGATTTTTTCTTTTCAAAATATGGTAATACCGAGTGTTTTTATGAAATATATACTGTGACAGACTTGAAAAAAATATTTTTCTTTAGGGATGAAGAGAGTTTTTGTTGATTTCATGTAGGTATGAAATTACAATTTAATCACACTATGAGTATATGCAAAGCAGGCTCATTTATGAGTGTGACTATGTTTTTTCTTTCATACCACCATGAAATCAACAAATACTTCTTATCTTCATAATTGTCTTATTTATTGTCTTGAAGCAAAATGTAACAATTTCTCTATCATAAAATGTGACATATTTCTTGCAGGACTATTAACTGGGAAGTTTTCAAAATAGCTGCATTCTCAAAACCATTTTCATTTGGAGATGAAACTAATTAAACAGCCATTTAGAATGCTTGCATTTTAATGCAACCAACTTTGCTGTAAGAAAAGCCTACTCATAATCGAGACCAGCAACATTCAGCATTCAGAAATGCAGCACTGAAAATGGCAAAGTTCATAAATTTACGAACTTTGTCTTTTTCAATGCTGTATTTCTTCTGAATTCCTTTGTTTTAAAAATTTTATATTCTGAGAAAATATTTTTCTATAAACTTATGTATGAGTGATTTGGTAGGAATAATGAATAGTGTTGGTTCTGTAAATGAGTAGGGTCTTTTTCTACAGCAAATTGTGAGTAATGAACACAGAGTGAGAAAAAAGCAGTGCATTTCATGATAAAATCAGTACTTTAAGTAAAAAGCATTATTATTGAGAAATGGTATCTGTAGAAAAAAATATATATATTTCATGATAAAATCAGTACTTTTAGTAAGAAGCATTATTATTAAGAAATGGTATCTTTAGACAAAAGTAGTACATTTTATGATAAAATCAATACTTTAAGTAAAAAGCATTATTATTGAGTATCTTTTGATAAATCCCAAATATGTTATTTCGTGTATTTTAGGGAGTTAGAAGATTTAGAACGAGAAGAAGAAGAAGCTGATAAGATTCTCATCCAAACGGAGCGGAACTTTGAAAAGTGTAAATGTTGTAAAATGGCAATATGTGGACCTTTCCAGATCAAATACCCGAAGTAAGTGTATTGAACTATGTCCTGCAAGCAGCATTTAGGATGACAAAACCGTGCGAACAGTTTTTCAATTATACCCCGCTTTGCGTGCAAGTGCAAGTGCAATTACGGGTTGGGTATAATTTGAAAACTGTTTGAGCTGTTGGGTCATCCTGGTCACAGGGAGGATCTTGCTGAATTTAAATTTGTTTCAAATGAATCATGATTTTTTTGTCATTTCAACAGGTTAGCCTAAATATTTCTTATAAGTAGAAAACAGGTTGTGTAGCTAGCTAGGATCTATGATTTCACATCTGTGCAGGCCGATCTTATACTTATTAGCAGACTATGCAATGAACAGCATGAATAGGTTTAATTTTTATTCAAATGATAATTTGAAATTAAGTTAAGTCTATTAAAACCAAGCATTTTGCTTGGGTAATAAAAGATATTCATACTTCAATAAAAAAAAAAAAATGAGAACCCAGCTATTTTCAATGATTGCATAAGAAACAAGAGCCATGTTGGACATGGGCATAAGTCCCCTACCGGCTTTGTTTGTCTCAATGTTTTCCCATGCCAATTCTATCAGGGACGTCAAAACCAGGTCTTGTTAAAGGGTTAAAGAAGACTTACATGAGTTGTTGTCTCTGCTGTGCCCACTATACAATTCATGGAAGCAATAGACAGATGCAAGAAATAGTATCAATAACAGTTACCTTGTCTGATCCAAGATGTTTTTTACATTTTAAAACAGGTTTCATCAAGTTAGCTTGCTTAGTTATTAAATTATTGCAGGATCCATTTTTTGCCATATTTTCACTATTTCTGTTACCATAGCAACCGCACTTTTTGTCAAAGAACAAAGATAAAATGATGTGCATAATCTACACATTGCCATCTAGTCATATACCAAGTCTCATCAAATTAGCTTGCTTACTTATTAACTTATCGCAGGATCCAATATTTTTTGCCATATTTTCACTATTTCCGTAACCATAGCAACAACAATTTTAGTCTAAAAACAAAAATAAAATGATGTGCATAATCTACACATTGCCATATAGTCATATACCAAGTCTCATCAAACTAGCTTGCTTAGTTATTATCTTATCGCAGGATCCCATTTTTGGCCATATTTTCACTATTTCTGTAACCATAGCAACCTCAATTTAAGTCGAAAAACAAAAATAAAATGATGTGCATAATCTACACATTGCCATCTAGTCATATACCAACTTTCATCAAAAACGCTTGCTTAGTTATTAAGTTATCGCGGGATCAAGATTTGAGCGGACAGACGGACGGACGGACGGACAGACGGACGGACGGACGGACAGACGGACGGACAGACGGACGGACAGACGGAGGGCAAACCTATAGTCCCCTCCGGTGTGAACACCGGTAGGGGACTAATAATTTCATATAAGATTCCCCAAATTAGTAAATAACTTGCTTTTATTTCTTTATGTCTTTAAATTATAAGAATTGAATAGAATAATTTTTTGAATTCATGGAGACATAAAAATAGAAACTCAATTCTTCTGAAATATATTTTTGTTGATTTCCCATATGGAGCATTTTTTTGATAAGACATATGAGTCTGACCATAACATTTCTAACGGTTTGAAATGTTTGTGTGATAAAAACATTGAGAGGTGTAGACAGACACAAACTGTAAATATAAAGTTACCTGATGGTCTACAGATTCTTTGAGACCTTTTCTATCTACTAAGCGCATAGTGAAGACTCTGGTCAGACTGTGCGAATGCACAGGCTGGTCGGGGTCTTTGCTTTGCGCATATTTGAAATTGTTGGAAATCTCACACACAGGCTCATATCATATCTGATTTTTTATTCCAGGTATATTTTACTGGAGATGAGACTCGTAACATTTAACGACAAAAAAGATCATCCCGCACATTTTGAAGTCCTCGTTCACAGCCATATACCTGTTTCATCATTACATGAATTTATAATGGAGGAAACAGGTATCATGTCAACAAAACTGACAGTATTTTATGACAAATCTAGAAGTCGAGAAGCAATGTTGCCAATTAATATGACGTTACGAGAACTTGGATATGAGGGTGATACTTTTGACGATCCAGAAGAAGTGACGTTGTTCTATGATTATAAGGTGGAATTCACTGATTGTCCGATACTTCTTTGTGATCATTATTTTGGACAAAAGAATGAATTTAGTAGACTAGCCACCTAGAATTTCAAACTTAGTATTGTGAGGTTCAAATTAATGACAGGATTGTCAGTGATGTACTAGTTACCAGAGTAGTGCATGATCCTTCAATTGGTGACCAAAACCTCATTAACCTCCTCCTAAACTTATGAGTCAAAATCAACCAAACTTGGCAGAAATATTCCTTGGGTGATCCCTTGTTAAAATTGCTCAAATGGAAAGGATCCGTGCCATATTACTGGAAAAGGGGCCTAATGACATTTTTTTTGTTTACACTCTAGAAGCCACAAATGTGGTCCAATCTTCATGAAACTTAGTCAAAATGTTTGCCAGGTCACAAGAATGAACTCTGTTGAAATGGAAAGGATCCATGCCATATCACAGGAAAAGGAGTCTTAATGAAAATTTACTTTAAGTTACTCTAATGGCCACAAATATGGTCCAAACTTTGTGATACTTGGTTTTATGTAGAAGTTATCTTCTTTATGAATTCTGCCTTTCTAATTGATTTGATGTCGCAGTGATCAAAGAGACTCAGGTGAGCGATCTAGGACCATCATGGTCCTCTTGTTTTATTGAGAGCGCTGATAGATCTAGTTCTAGTAAGAACATTCTGTTTGACAGGCTGATAGAAGTCTTTTCTTGGAATGCTTAGAAAATATTAAAATGAGCCTGTGTGTGACATTTCCATCAATTTCTCATGTGCGCAAAGCCATGCCTGTGGCTAGCCTGTGCATCTGCACCGACTGACCAGAGTCTTCACTTTGCACTGCATAGATAGATAAGGTCTTTTTCCCACACCAAGCATTGCTGCCATCATAGCACAGTTGGCAGTGTGTCGGGTCCTTTAGCTGAAAGATTGTTGATATTGGCATACAACCCCATTCAAAAAAAAAAACAAATTCCACACCAAGCAGTCAACGAATATTCTTACTGACTTGAGTTGATATCTAGACTTCTAAATATTTGTCTATCAGGTAAATGTGAAATGGTAGGAAATGTCACACACATACTCAAAGTGTACAGTCAATAAATATTTGAGCTTGTGCATGACATTTCCAACAATTTGATAAATGAGTGCATTGCAAACATTGGGCAGCCTAGACAGCCAGAAATAAAGAGTTGTCAGATTGTCTTTCTATCTAAAGATACTACAAGACCTCACCTATCTACAAAGCACATTGTGAAGACTCTGGTCAGACTGTGCCGATGCCCAGGCTGACCAGAGTATTCGCATTGTGCACATTCAAAATTGTTGGAAATGTCAAGCACAGGCTCATTTTATTTTCTAAAAAACCAAAAGATCATTAGTGTTTGAAATATGGGATTTGTTCTGCACCTAATGAAAGATAAATCAATCATACTCTGAAACATATCGTTTACTTCCTTGATGCTATTAAGCATCATAGATATCATACATGTATAGGATAATAACTGAGTGTCTCGGTATATGGGAAATAGACACAAGTGTCAGTGAGTGTCTATACCCCATTTACCGTAGCACAAGATTTTCTATCTGACTTAGACCATGCTTATCTAACATTGTCTGGGGTTCTTTTACTCGACCTTTTTAACAATAACAAAATAGTAAAGCTCGCTGTGACATAACTGTTATTGGATTCAATTATGCTGAAATTACTAATGAATCTATTTACGTTACCAATTGCAGATCCTTTTACATATATGCGACTGTAGAAAGTCTAGAAAAAGCGCTCATAAACTGCTCGTTATGTTCTTGAACTGACTCAGCACACAAAAACTGTCGAGATTCAAGTGCACAACACACTTCCATCATACATCTGTAAATACAACGCTTGGAGTTGTATCTGTGATATATACTTTTGAAATACTGTTCTCTGATTGGCCAATTCACTACAAGTGTGGTCTTGATCTTTATTTTTCACATTATTTCACACAAAAAAAGCAGTGGGGGCACATACCCTTTCTGAAATATATCTCATACCAATGGGCCGATATACTCATAAACCTAAGAGGAACAGCAGCTTGAGGCTAGATAAGGATGTAATGGAAGATCTGGTGTGCGAAACACCTGGAGTCCATATTGTTAGGTGCTAAAGCCGCTGCAATATGACTAATTGATTTTTTTGCAAAAAAAACATTAAACCCCATTCAAACAAACAAACACACAAAAATGGGCTGTTTGAAAAAATATCCTTAGTGATATTGGGCAACCGAGTATTAGCACCTGTAGGGGGTGCTCTTGTTTAAAAAAACAATCTCTAGTTGAACTTAAGATCTGCATGGTCCAATTTATTTCTTGAATATTTATTTAACTCCACTCCTCACTGGTCTTTTTTTCGTGTGACATGATATATATATATGAATATAAATTTGTGATAATTATATTCATGAAATAAAAATAATCCATATTTCAATGTTTCTTCTGTCAAATTAGTTAACCTCCTTTTAATTCTGTCAAAAATAAACCCCTTGGAGCCAAAACAGAAATGCACATCTCTGCTTGAGAACAAGTCTCTCTAAATTCATCCCTCTATTCAGGATGATAAATTACTTTGCACACTAGTGTCAGAGCAACGTGTGGCATGATTTTCAAACATTTTGCCACGTTTTGTCATCCTGAACGCAGGGCAGGTTCCATTATTTTCTGAGAAGATAAGCAGACAAGATCTTTCAACAAAAGGCTATTACTCTGCTTAAAGACATTGCAGATTGACCAAATATGATGTTTCCATCGGTACTGCGCCTTTCTTTGAAGTTTTAGTTCAATCCCTTCACAAGCTACTGAGAATTTGAGCAAACAAGATTTTTCGTCAAAGTGCCTTTGCTTAGGTAGTTGTCTAGGAACAAAAATAGATAATCACATTTCTGATTGAGATTGAGCTTGTCCGTAAAGTTTTCGTACAATCTTCAATAAAATGCGTGCTAAGTCAGCACTGACAAGGTTATTTTTCAACAAAGGGCTATATTTCCATATATTTGGTGCCGGGTTATTCTGTGAAGTCTGATTAAATTCTTTTTTCTAACGTGTGCGCTGGCAGATGGTAAGGGTACAGTTAACAACATCATGAAATTGACAAGGTGAATGATCTTTTGAATTATTTTGAAATTAAATTGAATGACGTGAGGAGCAAGTTTTGATTGAATCTAAAGGAAGGTAATCAAATATCGCTAATTTTGTTCATGCATGAACAAAATTAGCGATTTTTATTACCTCCCTTTAATAAAACATGCATACAAGTTCTATAGATAACTTCATATTTCGTCAAGAACCAATCAGACGCTCATAATTTCAGCTAGACGTAATTCTTTTTATGACTATATCTAATTTGAATGAAGTTGTTGATCTTTTCTTTTTAGTGATTTTGAAGTGTTTTTGAATGCCTCGAGTGAGTGTTTGGAATAAATGAATGGAGCGCTGAGTGAGTTATTTAGAATGATTTTGGTCGAGATGAATGTTTGATTTCAGAATAAACCAAATCTAGTTGTCACCATGGCAAATTAGTGTTTGTGCATCCGTCACCAGTCCATCCAGTTTTGTGCGGACCATTACTTCCCAATTGTGGATGAGGTTTCAATGCATTTAAAACACTCGTTGCAAACGCTCTGAAATTGTCCAAAAGCTCTTTGCCATTGTTCAATACGATCAGCATTTATTTCAACTGGGCCAAAGCAAACGGTCTTATTGGCTTGTGAATATTAAAAGTCCGCTAAATATATCGCTAAACATGTCCAATCGGAAGAAATTCGAATTATCCCCCCCCCCCTTTAATTTTATACAAGTTTACCTGATTATTCTGTTTTCTGTATGCTTTTATTCATAGTGGGTAAGAGTTTTGTGGATGCAACGGATGAAATGGTGATGCAGCGGAGGTAAAACGGATGGTATCGGATATGTAGCATCCGCACAGTCTGACCAGAGTCTTCACTATGCATTTAGTAGCTAGATAAGGTCTCAAAGTATCTATAGACCATCAGGTAACTTGATATTTAAAGTTTGTGGCTGTCTACTCTACTCAATGTTTGCACCTCATTAACATTTCAAATTGTTGGAAATGTCACGCACAGGCTCAATTTAATAAAAGCGGGCATATCCCATTAGCATTATTATATTGCTTCTATATAACTGTGTACCTGCAGAAAGTCTTAGCATGGCACCAAGGAAATCATATGAACAAACTTACATTGTAACAATAGCCGACAAGGCCTGAGCCCAATTAATTGGATTTGAAACCATTTACATACGGTCCCTTTTTAACACCTTCAAAGAAAAAAAAACACTGTGAAAATGAAGGAATCGCTTGTTTCAAGCGTTTTGTCAATGTCCATGTTATTATCTAGAATCTGTATAAGACAAAATTCTTAGAATGCTGTCCTTATGTAGTGATGTGATTTTAAACCTAGTATGACCACAGCCTTTACAATCCGCAGCTGTAAAGTTCTAGGACGCTGTGTTATTTTGAAATTTGGCTAATTGGTGCCAATTTTTCTTTGACAGGGGAGTTTGTCTGAAATAACTAACGAAATTATTTTGAAAATCTAAAATCAACGATTTTTAAAATGTAAACAGTTGGTTCATAACTGAATAAGTGTCTGGAATTCAGCTGTTTGTAGATCCTTTAGTCACCCAAATAACGAAAATATTTCATGTGAAGAGGTCTAAGGATTATAGATAAACTGTAATTGGACAAAGATTTTGACCGCTCCTGGTTGAATGGAGATGTAAATGCAAATTGAATTTAAGTTCTGTTGTCTATGAAGGCTAAATATGAAGAGCTTTTGCGTATGCGTTCGTAGTTCTTGTTCGTACGCCTGTCTGTCTTTCTGCTCAAAAATAATTTTCGTTTACGCTACAGTCATCAATCTAATCTGATTGCATTGGAGCTCTGGCATAGTGATTTTTGTGTCAAAAGCACGCTGTTTTTGTTTTGTTTTCACAATACTGTATTCGAGTTACATTTACACCATCATGTCCAAAAACATAACGGGTGTATCTTAAAAAAAAACGCAATAAGTGTAGGGCCAAAAATTTCCTTTTGCCAGAAAACACAGGAAAATGAGATTTATGATTTATATTTTCACCCAAAAACGTTCTTTGTTCCAGGTTGGTGTCTTGAGCAAACCTGACCCTCTTTGGCCTCATATTGAGCAAATTAAAACCATCTTCATATTGGCAAAAATAATGATTCTCTAACTATTTCGAAATGAAAGTGAACGACTGTGAAGTGGGTTTTGGATGATAAAAGGGGGGTAAAAGAATATCAATTTTTCGTTCAATTTGAACGAAATAAACGCTATTCTATTACATTCCCTGAAAAATAAATATACCATACTACTTAGAATTAGATTTAATGTTTGTTCAAAAAAAATTCAGGCTTCCAAATTCATGCCAGCCAATCATGGAATGTTTTTGGCGATTTGAATAAAGTGGTGGAACGTTTTGAGTGATTTCGGAGCGTTTTGGATAGTTTTAGTAAGTGTTTATGATGGAATCCTGAGTGAACGATGTCAAATTGTTTTGGATGGGAAGAGTATCTATTTCACAATTTATTTTACTTTGAAGATACTGTTTATTGGGGAGTTATGACGCATGTTTGTATTCGTAAACCGTTTTATTTTCGACAGCTGTTTCCCACTTGTTCGAAAAAGAGTTTCTTTTCATTTTGATTGCTTTATTACTATTCGGAAAATCATAAATAAATAAAACTTAATTACACAGAGAAATGCATATATTTTTAGTACTTTATTTGTAGTTTTACGATTTGTAGAAAATGAAATACATGTACATGTACTAAAAGAACAAAACTTTCATATACATTAATCGACCAGCTAAAATACTGAAAAAAAATATTAGGACCAATTTATTTCTGGCACGAATCATACCCGGACGAAGATTGATCAGAATATGATATTTTGATAATCGATATTGAAACTAGTCTTTAGCTGGTAGCCCGTGGTTTGAGAGACACTCTGATATATCGGGCAATAGTTACCTCCCGGGACCAGAAATAAGTTGGCCAAATGGGGGTATGTTAAAAAGTACATGTATTCACGAGCTCACCTCCTTTTGTGGGTATTTTGTAACATGTTACGAAATGCTTCAATAGAGAGTACTAGATTTTTGTTTGATTTTGAATTGGATGCTGAAAGGCATTTATGCCGAGAAACCCTGACTAATCGGCATGCTCTTTCAGGATACAAATTAGTTTGCGAACTGTCGAGAATTGTAACCCGCTTTGCAAGTAAGAGCACGTGCAAAGTGGGGTACAACACCCCAAACTTTTGACAAACACTTTCATCTTGAACACGGGATTGTCTTGTAGCAGGACGACCTACTTAGAAAGAGCACCCTTTGCAGATTTCACAATATTTCGTCATCTATTCCACTATTCATTTTCACAACTAATTCATTCGCCACGTCCATCGTTGTCCCATTTGCTTGTATAATCCTTCTGGCGGGCTGACGAGGAGTAGAGGCACAAAGTAAATCCGAAGCGAACGTTTCCGGTTCCGGATCAAAGTTCACCGGAAGTGAAAATTTCTCCGAAAACTGTTTATACGAATTTAAGGCCACGTGTAGTCTAATATCGTCTGGATTATTACTGGCGTCTTTTTCCAGCGTTTTTAACCTAGGTTTAAACATATATTTACCTAATTTTTTACTATGGCTCTCGTCTTTGTTTTCAAGTTCAAGGGCATAAATTTCGTTATGTTTATGAGGAAACCCTATATTTCCCCGAAATTTATTTTGGTTATTTTTCCATTTTTCATAAAGCTTGTATTCCTGACTGTCCAACGATCCATGGCTTCCGCGAAACTGGTCACGTGAATTCTGTTTCAGCTCGTTGTCATGGTAACAATTGTCATGGTGATCCATGGTGATAGAAGAACGTACTTTGGTGTCACATTTGTCGTACATGTCAGACACCTCGACAATACAGGTCTTCTTCAGAGGAACTGAGGCTGAAATAACGGAAACTTATTTAATCATAATGCAGCATTGTAAAATACTAGTACTTAAGAGAACCACAAGAAGCATATCTTCTATGTAGTTACAAGATATTAAAAAAAGAAACTTATCTGAAAAGGGGGACTAAAATTTTACCCTTTATTTGCAGAGTTATATCCCTTATTATTGTATTCATAGACACTTTAATAGTTTTGTACTGTAGTCTTAAATGATAATGATAATAATAATAATAGAGCTATGACCAAGGTTATGTCTACTGATACTACAATGTTCTAAAGTTATTTTCACGTCCGTCGAAAGTAGGGGTGTATTATGTGATCAACCCTGGCGTCCGGGCAGGCGCACATGGTCCACTTATTTGTCCGCACTCTGTCACCTTATGTCCCTCACATTACTACCGAGTGCCGACGTGCGTATGAACCGTAACTCAACCTAGCTTAATTTTCCCTTTGTTGTTTTTCATACTTCGAGATCCAACAGTGTAACGGCGTAACTTGTGACAATTTGCCAACTTGTTTATTGATTACAATAACACGATTGTTTTGTCCCAAAACAGCCGATATAAAGACAAGCGTCTTTTGAAATTAATGCACCATTTATTTTTTCCTGACATTTGAGACAAGCTGATTCTAGAAAGCTCATTTTCTTTTATGGACAGATAATAAATCTAGTCTCGGTCAATTGGTAACTTTTCTTTTCCAGATTCGACTACGAACAATTTTTAAAAGAAAATCTATATCGTTAGAAAAAGACATTTAAGGTAGTGGACCCGCGTTAGTTCCGCAATATTTAATTTCGGAACTCAAAATCTTTCACAATGTTGACCGAGGTTTCCTAATGAAATCATTAGGAAACCTCGGTTAACACTGTTAAAGTTCATCACCTCCGAAACGTTGTGTAACTATTACGGGTCCACTACCTTAAAGTGGCTATTAGCCAATCGATTGATTTCTATTCGACCCATTCTTACCTGATTGAGATTCTGTTGACGTGTTGTTCTTACGTCGTCTTGTGACGTAAACAAAAATAGTCATACAAATGATAGCACAAATGATAAAACTGAGGGTAGCAATAATGGCTAATAGCGGCATGGAGAGATCTTCAACTTGAGGCAATGTAGTTGTTTGGCCTGAAAAAGAGGCAAAATAATCTCAGAACTATGTGACCTCTCAAGGTTACCCTGAATAAAAGATTATTATAATACGTACTTGATGTTTTATATGAAAAAAAATGGCTAACGAGGTTGGTAGAAATGAAAATTGTCGAGGCTCTGATGAGGCAATTATCAATTCCAACAACCGAGTTAGATATTTTTTCATACAATACACTAAGTACGTATCATATTTTTCTGATAACATCTATTTGCATTTGTTTGTCGATGTGTTCTAACAGAAATGCAAGTTTATAAAAAATATCCGCATTATGTCATTGTTCTAAAAATATTCATGTGATATCATAAAAAATATCATATCATATGATATGATTCATATGGGATGTTATCATACGGATATTTGTATAGGTATAAGATAAAAAATAGAAGTTGGTTCATTGAAACGATTCTTATAGGTCCCAATACCATGATTTTCAATAATAAGAACTGCTTGAGCAGCTGATTAGCCCCACTGGTCTGAATCTACTTATATGATAAGACGAGAATTTAAGTGAATGAATAAGTGCTTATTTCAAGTAAATAAGTATCTTACATGCTAAAATAGTCTGCAAAGAAAAAATCATGATCGATGAATAATATATAGAAAATTGACCACGTCAAAGGATCTTTCAAAGGACAGGCGGACGGAAGCACGACCAACACAGCGCCATGACAAGAGCCCCGGTGGCCTTTGGCCAATGACGGCCAGTGGAGCTAAAAATGAAATATACATATAAATCCATTTTTAAAATAGTAGTTTGATTCGCGCATTGTAACTTAGAACACGAGAAGACGGCAACGAGAGCAAGAAGCAATCGTAAACTGTAATCCCATTTAAGGACGATTGCTAGAATTAATTTTCTGAGGTAGATTTTTTTTATTTTTTCATATTTTGTAGATTAAAGTATGCCGATTGCAAAAATGAAAAGAAAAAAGGGGGTCACCGAATCAGATTTTTCGTAAAACGTCATATAATGTCATAGGTATTGAGTAAACTTTTGTCCGATTTTTTTTTCATAAAACAGTAACACAATCAAATCTAATCAAACAACTAATATCAATTTTATTTCAATTTCATAGATAGGAAATTATTTGCACTGAATCTAATAAACAATTATCGATTGAAAGGAAAAATAATGATTTTTTACGTATTTTTTCCAAATGCGTAAAAACTGGTATATCGAAAATGACCGAGAATATTTTCAAAATTTATAACTTTTGATCAAATTTCTCAAAAACTCTGAGATAGAAAATTTTATTTTTTCTATATTTTGTAGATAATTATATGTTCGTGTGATATTGATATAAAAAAGGTATGGTCACCGTGCTAATTTTTGAGAAAAAATGCAAAATTCTAGGTCATCCAGTTTTGACGCTAAGGAAAAAATCACTCCAGATTCTTTTTCTCGTACCAATTTTATGTACAAAATCAATGATATTCAAGCCTTCTTAGATTAATCGATTATGGAGTTGAATTCCTCAACAATTAGGGTCACTTTGTTTTGCGTCAACGAATCCCAAGGTCAAATCATATAAAAAGGTCAAGGTCAAATGCCAAGGCCAACGTTACATAAATCACACAAAAATCTAGTGTTTTCAAAAATCTTCGAGCCTGTTGAAAATAGAATACTCACATATGGAATAATAATTGATCTTGTCAATTATCATCAAATTCCCTGATCGAAGTCATTTGATGAGATTAAAGTCACTTATCTCGCTCACACCCGCATCCCTCAATAAAATTTCAAATACATTCAAATACATTAAAAAATAATCCAAATATTGAAAATTAAAAATCTGACAAGACCATTGACAACGACAGGATCGTTTATCAAGGTCAACCTTTCAAAAATTAACCCTGTCAAAATGAATTGTGACGGTTCCATGTAGCTATCGGATATACGACTGATAACGTTGTTTGATGTCTGATTTTGCGCGGGAACGTTAACGTCACAAATTCCTACAAAAACGACGCTGACGTCATATCCTTTATTCTATAAAATAAAATGGCTGCGATAATTTACAGGATTATGTTTTAGTGATAGGATTAATTAATCGTCTTCATGAACGCATTTTCCGCGAAATATAGAAATTTAATTGGGTTTTGTAGCGTTTTTGTTTTTTCCGAGATAAGTGCAAGTTTGGAGCGCATTCTCCTTTTTGAAGAGTTCGATACGCAAAGACGTTGCGCAAGAACGAACTCCCGAAATCGTCCTTAAGTGCAAAAAAAAGTTCCAAAGTGCCTGAGAACTCTTTCTATTCGCGCACATTTTAAAGAGTTTTACCAATAATAATAATGATAATAGTAATACATTTATTTATCAATAATAATAATAATAATAATAATAATGGTAATTATTATAATAATAATAATAATAATAATTAAAGTAATAGTAATAATAATAATAATTAATGTTAATAATAATAATAATAATAATAATAATAATAATAAAAATAATAATAATAATAATAATAATAATAATAATAATAATAATAATTATTATAATAATAATAATGATAATAATGATAATAATACCTGGACATCCTATCTCATCCTCCCCGCCATGACAATCTCTGATTCCGTCACATTTCTGTTTTAACAATATACAGTCTCCATTACGGCATCGATACTCTACATTCATCTCACAAGCTGGAAAGGTGAACATCAGTTTATCAACCAAGAGGGTCTAAATAGCCCCGAGTCGTCCGTAAAAAATGAATTATTAATATTATCATTATTACAGTCACCTTTACGACATTGATACTCTACATTCATCTCACAAGCTGTAAAGGTCAACATCAGTTTATTAACCAAGAGGGTCTAAATGGCCCCGAGTCGTCAGTAAAAATTTGAATTTTATCAATAGTGAAATATATGATTACAAAACTGTTTTATGGTGAATATTTTCACACGATAATCAGTCGTCCGGCCCAGGAGCCTGTTTTACTAAACATCTTACGAAAAAAATGATCGTTAGTCAAAATATCAAATCGTACCAGATGTTTTTATTCATTGTTAGATTCTGTCTTGCAATATCTCTTTGGAATCGTCTTTGGAAGACGATTCCAATGAGATGATGCATGGTAGAATTCCATGTTTAGTTACCACTGTAGACGCAATTTTAATTTTTGACTTACGCAAAAAATAATCGTAATATGTTTAGTAAAACGGGCCCCTGATTACAGACACAAGTGTTTGCTCTTAAGGTAGTGGATCCGTAATTAATTCGCAATGTTTCGGAAGTGATGAACTTTTACAATGTTAACCGAGGTTTCCTAATGATTTTCATTAGGAAACCTCGGTTAACATTGTGAAAGTTCATGAGTTCCTATATGTTCCTGAACTATTACCGTCCAACTACCTTAAATACCTATAATGGAGGTTATTCGGCCATTGTCGTGAGATAAGTTACTCTTGTCACACATCGGATAAAAGTTGGTCGAACCGGGAGTCGATTGCACGATCTCGGAATCGACAAATCTATGTGTTACCGATTACGCTAGTTGGGCTTGGCACTTTATGAAAGACACGAATACATAGAGCTATATGTTCACAGATCTTAAATTGCTGTCTTTAACAGGGCGTATAACTTATAAAGTTGATATTGTCAAAAATCTAACGAGCGGAAACATATTTCAAATACAGTATTCCAAACTTAAACCGGATAATATAAGTTTGCCAACGGCAAAATTATTTAAATATAAAACCTTACTTGAAGAATAGATTTATTGCACTATTATGTCTAGATATAATTGGCATGGGGTCTGTTTTTATTGGCAAAAGGAAATAATGTACTACATAGCTTGTTTAATTTGCGAGTGAAAATTTTCGTAACCTCGGATAAAACGGAGCTCAGAAAAATTCCTGAACGGTCCAAAGAATTGAGATGCCTCTCATGTCAATTGAATTTGGGAAAAGGCCTACATTCTGGATAAAACACATCTCTACAAAGTGCCATTTTAACCCATTCCCACAAGATCCATTTTTTATGCTCCTTGTGAGATAAACATTCGGAAAACTGTATGGAAAGGAAGGAATTTCTTGTCACGAGCAATTTCTTCATTGTCTATCATGTTTCTTTTAGTAAAGACGATGAAAAGAAAATCACTAACTAAAAAATATCGTCTAATTTTTTTCAAAATTAGACTTGTTAAAAAATTTTTGCCTGATGGACGGTTGATTAAAACTACCGTACTTACGACATTTTGAAGACTTGCTCACACAAATCCCTGTCACGCATGTTTTATATGACTCTGGCTCGTCTCTGCACAGCGAGGCACTAACATAGCGCAATGGCATTCTTACACCTCAATCTGAAAATAGAACAGAATTTTTGTTTTGTTCGGTTAAAACCTTTATATATTACATTGATTTGGAAACAGGTTCAATCAACTTAGATTAATCTACTCGATTCTGCTTCCTGGGGAATGATCCAGTCCTGCGTTCCTGTTGACAAAATGATTCAAACAGTTTGCCAGTTATACCCCGCTTTGCACGCATGTGTACATTCAAAGCGGGTTACAATTGGAAAACTGTTTGTGCACCGTTTTTAACCATGAACGCTGGTGGGCAGTTTTCGCGTCGAATGTGTGGGCCAATGAAAGAACCAAGATCTGCCGGGCCGCTGCCGGGAAGTAAACTCGGGACTTCTTGGTCAAGACACCGACGCTCTACCTCTTGACCACGAACACCGCAGATTTCTTTCAGAAAGTGTTGTTACCGTCTGATTTTAAAGGATAGGAAACACGAAAGTGACAACGTAATTTATGGATTTAGAATATTTTGGTTTTTAATGGGATTACGAGACACGAAACCTGCTCGGAAACTATTACAAGCCGCATAAGAATATGTTCTACAGATTCTTCACTTTAAGTTACAAAATGCACTTGTGACCCGACGGGCGAAGGGGGCCTTCTGAGAAGTGCCTAATGTATCGACCCCTGATAGGCTGCAAGGATTGCGCAGGCTGACTAGGGTAGAAACTTTTGTACTTGACTGATTTTCTGCATTTAGAATGACCATTCTACCTTTCTGTATCAGAAATTTATAAATTCGAACTCTCGTTGACCCCTGATGGAAACAATTTGTTTTTTAAATGATGTTGTACCGAATTCCTACACAGACCCTTTTCGCTTGACGGGTCACAAATGTATTTGTGACCCGGAGGGCGAAATGGGTCGTATGTGTAGCTTGTAGAATGTCGAAGGTTACACGAACCTGTGGAAAGATGTATTGACAGAGGATAATCATGGATTAAGTTTATATCTCTGTGAAAATAAAAGATTATTTATTTATTTTTATTTTTTCTTTAATTATTCCATACAATTTAGCTAAGTTTTATTCTAAATTAACATTCTCGAGAAACATGCAAAATAGTTTTGGACTCAGTCTCTTACTTTATAATTCAATATAATTCAGCTAGACTTATAAAACAAGCTTTATTCCGAATTAACATTTTCGAGAAACATACAAAATAGTGTTGGACTCAGTCTCTTACTTAACATGGTTGAACTTAACTTTAAAGCAAAAACAAAATCCACGAATGCACTAAACTTAATATTTCGTATTTGCAAACTTCCGTGCATCCGGGATTTCTGTAAAAGGGTTCGAAAATACGCATTCGGTGGTTCGTTTACCTAGTATTGCATAAATTCGAATGAATTCACATGAAAATAAAACAATTGCGCTACATTTCGCAAAATTTCGTCGGAACCCGCCAAACGATATTGGATCCACCATTGACTAAAGGATTTAGATTTGATATTAAAAATGTATGAACTAATTTCGAAAATCAAATAGATTTATGAAATCATTTATTTACTTTTGATGAAACATTTTGATTTAAGAGGACATGTGTTAAACCCATTTGTAAAATTATTTTGTGCAAAAAAAAGAAGAGCATATTAAAGTTAATTCGCTACGAGCAAACCTATGTAATGTAAATAACCATTAACTTTAAAATCCGACGGGGTGCCAAATATATAAATTAGTTTTACATTTTAATGATGCAAAAACTAATAAATCTTGCCGAGCAAATTCTTTACGTTTTTATAATCCTTATCAACAAAAATATGTTGTTCCAGCACGAATTTGCTTTTGCTGAAAAGAAGCATCTCTTTTTCAATTCATGGAGGTATGAAACTCAAAACACAATCACGATGTGTGGGCTGTGTTGATACGCGGAGGGCAGTCTTGTTATAAGTTTTTATTAATTCATTTATGAAATATCATCGTTGCCCTGCATTCAAGGTTATATCGTTCGCTACCCACTAGAGCAGGCCAGGGTTCAATACCCGACTGCGGCACTCATTCTTTCCGACTATTTGTATCTCACCAATAGGTTGATAATCGTAGACCTATGTGAGATAGCAGCTGGAAGCTAAGAAAGGGTGTGTTGGCAGTACTTGTGAGAAAAATACCAGGAATCCATTGTTAGGTGCTCCAGCTGCCGAGATGTAAGGGAAATATTGTTTAAAGCGATGAAATACCCTATTCAAACAAACAAACGAACATCAACGTCTGATAGTGTCACGCTTTGCACGAGTATATGTACTTATTATATATTTATATATATATATGTGTGTGTGACCCGTCATGCAAAAAGGGACCATTTTGGTAGTGCGTAAAGTGTCGACCCTAGTCAGACTGCGCGGTTTGCGCAGACTGACTAGGGCCGAAACTATTCACAGTGTGCTTATTTTCTGAATCTAAAATGTTCAACCTACCTTCCAGTGAATGAAATTTTGAAATGCGACCTCTGGTTAACCAATGCTCGACCCAATCTCATTTTCAAATTGTCATTTTACAGGGGTCTCAGATGGCCCCCTTTTGCGTGATATTTAAATATCGCAAACGTTTTATGTATCCTGCGCCCAGGGCTATTATACATAGACCTACCCTTCGTTTAGGCAAACGAAACAAAGGTTAGCGTCCCAAGGAATGGCACCCTGCATTGCCGGGGGGGGGGGGGGGGGGGCGTTTCTAATGCGTGTTTCAAACCTTGGACAATCGCTTGTGCTTGGTTATCGTGATTGACTGTGGCACATGTTGATCGCTATCTAAAGCTAGTATATGTATCACATAAACTCTTCAACGCGTCGGCGATGCGTCGTCGACGTCTTTTTTTGTGGAATCGGTGATTAAAAAGGCGACTAGTCGGTGAATGATCGGTGCATCGGCTATTTCAATAGTGGATTTTTCTGAGATCGGCGACGCGTTGGCGAGTTTTATCCTCAAGTTTAAACCTGCCGACTAGTCCGCGACGTCTTTTAGATTTGTAGAAGACAATATTGTATCGACGACTAATCGCCAGCGACCGGCCGAGCTTATGCCGATTTTGTGCCTATCGCAGACGTCTTTTCTGACCCTTCATGTCCGTTTGGTATCGGCGACTAGTCGGCGACACATCGCCGGCGTATCGCCGACTAATCGATTACATTTCGCCGGCATATCGTCAGCAAGCTACGTTTAATCGACCATGATTTGTTTATCATCACTGGGATACGTCGGCCAGATTGTATATCACTATAAATATGTTGTCCTTATATATCCGGCGCCCGACCGAAGCTACTTTATACTTCTCGGCCGATGATAAAAAAAGGGCCAACGTATAGGTATCGCCGACTTTTATGTGACTTAAGCATAATACTTTATAGATGCTTTTAGATACGGAATTGCAAAATGGGCTCTTTTCCCGTGACGAGGTCAAGGCGAATGAGAAACAAAATGATTAATCATCAAATTGCACCCAACTCTAATCTGGCGACTTTAGACTTGGCCAAAGATTGTTTTTATAACTTTTAAACCCGATTAATTCGCACAATCGAACCGAACCTGCTATTTTAGCTCGTCAGCACTTTAAGGCTATTAAATCTTGATTAGATTTTATTAAATCATGGGCCAACCTTGGCATGATGAGCAGGGATTATAACCTGTGTTTTCGCAGGAGGTATGGACAAAGATCAGACTGCACATATGTGCAGTCCGATCTTAGTCTCTTTACCACCTGTTTGTTCTTTTGGAGCTTGAATTTTGAAGTAAATATATTTTCAAAAGAAGTATTAACTCGTTGAGAATGCCAGCTAGGTTTTTTGTCCTTTAGCTGAAAAGCTATTCTTTCAAGGATTTGACAACGGTAAAGCTTAGTTTACATTTGATCTACGGAGCCCGGGCGTAGCCCCGGTAAACTCGCCGTAATCCCAAAATCGTTGATTGATTGAATGGAGTTTAACGCCGCTTTCAATTTTTTTCCAGTTATATCGCGGTGGCCGGAGCACCCATTTAAGGATTCCTGGTATTTCTCCCACCAGTACAACCTTCACATCCTTTCCTATCTTCCAGCTGCTATCTCAAATAGTTATACGATTATCAACATATCGGTGAGAGACAATTAGTGGGAAAGAATGAGTGCCGCCGTCGCGGATCGAACCCGGGAACTCTAGATTGTCAGTCCGACGCGCTACCAACTGCGCTATGACGACGGCCCCACAAAATCGTGCAGTGCCCGTGAAGTGGCATAAGGTTTTCGTGATGATCGTTTGGCTATTAAAAGCGACTAAAAGTTCTAATCAGTCTTGCGGATATTTCTTTTAATGCCTTTCGATGGATTAACGAGAAATGATTATCACTTGCTAATCTCACTGCTAAACCCGTGAAATTACAAAAAACAAATGATTCTCCGTCGTCGTCTTTTTTACTCTATTTAACGTTATCTTAGCTGAACCATATATCTGACGTTTTCGTGAGCGTTTCGTAATCATCACGGGCAACGTGACGCGCTACAAGATAATTTATCCCAAAATGTGTAAGTTTGTCTAATTTTTGTACAAAAGAAATAGAATAAACATTTGTTTTTCGTGTTAAATCTTTTATTTCTACACCAACAAAAGCTATATTTTCACTCGTGGCTTTGCCATTCGTGAAAAACATACCTTTTGATGTTCAAACAATCACAGATAGATCGATCTTACACTGAAACAAAGATGCTCTTCTATTTACATGCGAAGAGATGCATGGGAAAATAAACAAAAAGTGAATTTTTCTACTCTTCCAGCACTGATTTTATCTTATAGAATCCACATACATGTACATAGATTCTGTAGGACTTACAGGAAGAATAATTGGTTTTCTTATTATTCATTTTTCATTGACAAATTCTTTAATTTTTAACTACCCTATAAGAATTCTGATATAACCAAACTATGAAATTATGTTTGGGTATTATTTCATTACAGTTTTTGTCCTTCGTCGAATTTACGATATTTTGGCAATTATAAGTTAAGTAGTGGACCCATAATATTTCCGCAATGTTTCGGAAGCAATCACTTTACCAGTGTTAACCGAGGTGTCCTATTTTTTTAGTTCATTAGAAAAGCTAGGTTTATGCTGTTAAAATCATTACATCCAAAATATTACGGAACTATTACTGGTCCACTACCTTAATTCAGTTTTCAAATGGATCGTAACAAATACAAGTTTGTAACATGTACGGGCTCGTCGGCAATGTAATATTAATGCATTTTGTGAAACAAGCGTTATTAATTAACGCCGTCTCTACTTTGAAACCCTTAGATCTTTACCATTTTATTGAGCTTGTGTAACGCTTTTCCCCAAATTAACATTTTCGGCAAAGAATAAATAAATTTGAATCCTATTTCGATAAAATTTTGACGCGTTCATGGGATAAATTCGGCCCTCAGCGGTGTTTCAAAGCTTACGATATTTTGTCTCCCACCGATTTGTGGGTAATCCTAAACATAAGTGGGATAGCAGTTGTATTGTTTGTTTGAATGGGTTTTACGCCGCTTTCAACAACTTTGCAGTTATATCGCGGCGGCCGGAGCACCTAACAATGGATTCCTGGTATTTCTTTCACCAGTACTACCATTACACCCTTTCCTAGCCTCCGACTGCTATCTCACATAGGTTTACGATTATATACCCATTGGTGAGAGACACACGTCGGAAAGGATATATGCCGCCATCGGGGATCGAACCAACGACTTCCAGATTGGAAGTCCTATGCCTAACAAAATGAACAATGGTGGCGGCTGTAGGTTTAGAAAAAAATATAATAGTAGCACTGGTGCGAAAAATGCGACGAACTCATTGGGCCAACTTATTTCTGACCCTGGGCGGGTACTGTTGCCCGCACAATCAGAGTATATCTCAGAAAGCGTACTACCAGCTCTAGACTGGTCCACATATCGACGATCAGAATAGCCTATTCTATGCTATTCTGATATTCGACAGTGAGACCAGTCTACACCCGACCCGAAAGAGGGCTAGAAATAAGTTGGTCCAAAGTTACATGTCGGTGAAAGCGGCGTTAAACTTCAAACGTTTGAAACGTTTTTACATCCTGAACGCAGGACAGTCCTGGTGGCTTCAAATGTAAAATCGTTCGCGTTCAAGAAAAATTTCAGAAACGGCACACTGCTGTACACGTACTATTACGTAACCAAGCAATGTTCAATTTTCGACGTTCGCAATCGTTTGTTGTGTGTTTCTTTCTGAAAGCTCTATTTTTATCCTTAACACGGGCCATATCTATTCGCCTCCATTCCCCTACCAAAATATCAATTAAAAACGTTCGCAAACATTTTTGCAACCTGAACGTAGAGTATTTCAATTTCACCGTTCACTCGGGAAAAAAATGTAACAAAATAACTTACAATAACGAATCTCAGAACAAGCCTTACATGTCCAAACAACTGAAAAGAAAAACAGTTTCCAATTTCCACAATATTCCGTACAGATGAAGGATTATTCAAACAATGAATAATGGACACTCTCTGTTACACGAAACATTAATAATGAATACTCTCGGTGCTTTAATTTTCCACTTCAGTTCACATCAAACTTTTTATAATGGAAGACGAGTAGCAAGTATTTCCGTTACACCCTGTCAACTGACATTTCATTTTAATTTCATACCAGAAACAATCTAGTTAAACATTAATATGTATAAATGGTCTTAAGTACATAAATAAACTCGCGGGGAAAAAATAAACGATACAAAATTATGCCAAACTACTGATAGAATCAATACCATATAAGTTAAGTTCATTTTATAGTATGTTTTCAAACCGATGGTTCGCTCAACGACTTTGAATTAAAGTAGTGGACCCCTAATAGCCCTGCAACGTTTCGGAAGTAATGAACTTCAACAGTGATAATCGAGGTTTCCTAATGGTTTTCATTAGGAAACCTCGGTTAGCACTGTTTGAGTTCAGTACTCCCGAAACAATGCGGAACTAGTACGGTTCCATTACCTTAACCCACAATCATCGAGTCACAAGTCGGTTGTTAACACTTGGTGCCATATGCAGCCATAGCACATTGGCTTCCACTTCTCATGTGTACCCATTTATACACCTGGGTGGAAGGGAGCAAGGTGGAGTTTGTTTTTGTGTGTGTGTGTGTTTTCTATGAAACGTGGTCCGGTCGGGATTCGATCCAGACACCTTCCGATCCAAAAGCCATCGTAATAACCACTTGATCACGGACTCCACAGTTCACCTAAATATATAATTATAGCAGAAATCCTTTTAAAAAATCCTATTTTTAGCTCACCTGAGCACATCGTGCTCAAGGTGAGCTTTTGTGATCATTGAATGTCCGTCGTCCGTCGTGCGTCGTGCGTCGTGTGTCGTGTGTCGTCCGTCGTCCGGCGTCAACAATCTTAGTGTTTACACTCTAGAGGCCACAAATATGGCCCAATCTTCATGAAACTTGGTCAGAATATTGGTCAGGTCACAAAGATGAACCCTATTGAAAATGGGAAGGATCCGTGCCATATCAAGGGAAAAGGGGCCTTAATGACAATTTTCTTGTTTACACTCTAGAGGCCACAAATATGGCCCAATCTTTGTGAAATTAGGTCAGAAGGTTGGCCAAGCCACAAGGATGATCCCTTTTGAAAATTGGAAGGATCTTTGCCATATCACGGGAAAAGGGGCCTTAATGACAATTTTTTGTTTACACTCTAGAGACCACAAATATGGCCCAATCTTTATGAAACTTTGTCAGAATGTTGGCTAGGTCACAAGGATTAACCCTATATAAAATGGGAAGGATCCGTGCCATATCAAGGGAAAAAGGGCCTTAATGACAATTATCTTGTTTACACTGTAGAGGCCACAAATATGGCCCAATCTTTATGAAATTTGGTCAGAAGGTTGGCCAAGCCACAAGGATGATCTCTATTGAAAATGGGAAGGATCTGTGCCATATCACGGGAAAAGGGGCCTTAATGACAATTTTTTGTTTACACTCTAGAGGCCACAAATATGGCCCAATTTTCATGAAACTTGGTAAGAATGTTGGCAAGGTCACAAGGATTAAGCCTATATAAAATTGGAGGGATCCGTGCCATATCACGGGAAAGGGGGCCTTAATGACAATTATCTTGTTTACACTCTAGAGGCCACAAGTATGGCCCAATCTTTATGAAATTTGGTCAGAAGGTTGGCCAAGCCACAAGGATGATCTCTATTGAAAATGTGAAGGATCTGTGCCATATCACGGGAAAAGGGGCCTTAATGAATTTTTTTGTTTACACTCTAGAGGCCACAAATATGGCTCAATCTTCATGAACCTTGGTCTGAATGTTGGCCAGGTCACAAGAATTAACCCTTTTGAAAATGGGAAGGATCCGTGCCATATCAAGGGAAAAGGGGCCTTAATGACATTTTTCTTGTTTACACTCTAGAGGCCACAAATATGGCCCAATCTTTATGAAATTTGGTCTGAAGGTTAGCCAAGCCACAAGGATGATCCCTGATGAAACTGGGAAGGATCTGTGCCATATCACGGGAAAAGGGGACTTAATGACAATTTTCTTGTTTACACTCTAGAGACCACAAATATGGCCCAATCTTTATGAAATTTTGTCAGAATGTTGGCCAGGTCACAAAGATGAACCCTATTGAAACTGGGAAGGATCTGTGCCATACATGTATCACGGGAAAAGGGGCTTTAATGACAATTTTCTTATTTACGCTCTAGAAGCCACAAATACTATTAAATTTCATGAAACATGATCAGAATAATGGCCAGGTCACAAGGATGAACCCTTTTGATAATGGGAAGGATCCATATACAAAATCACGGGAAAATGGGCCTTATTGACAATTTTCTTATAGAGACCACAAATATGGCCCAATCTTTATGAAACATGGTCAGAATGCTGGCCAGGTCACATGAAACTTGTTTAGAAAAGGATAGAAATTTATGCAGCGATCATAGAAATAGAGTTATGTTTTTCTTTGAAAAATTTAATGATCTTTCAAGTATTTAATTTTGCTAAGGGAGAAGTCAAAGAGACGAAGGTGAGCGATATAGGACCATCATGGTCCTCTTGTTTTAATAAGACGGAGTAACGTTGTTTCTCCATGAAACCATGTGTTGTGAGTACTCGCCGAGACGCATAAAATGGTTACTCACTATAAAAGATTTAAGGCAGTTTGATTAAAACGATGAAATTTAAGAATTTTATCCAAGCTCTGCACATTTTTTCGATTGCCCTGTGCTGGAATCGGTCTGTTTTCAAATATCAGCCATACCAGCGACGGATCTAGGGTTTCTATAAAGAGGGTTCGATGTCGGCCATGAAATCGTGTAATTAGTCCCATAGTATCCCTATCTGTTGGTTTCTGGTTTAAACCTATTTATTTTACATCGATTTGGAAACAAGTTCTTACAACTTAGATTAATCCCTCTCGATTCTGCTTCCTGGAAAATTTACCAGTACTCGCGCCGAATGTGTGGGCCAATGAAAGAACCAAGATAGGGATGTATAGATGTATAGATAGGGATACTATGGGACTAATTGCTCAAACTTAGTACATTTGATGTATTTTATTTTTTGAGCTTCAAGTTCCTGTGATTTGAACACTTCAAAACGGGTCAGTTTTCTTGTGTTGCAAAATGTGTTGTTTTTTTATTTGTCCTTTACAATGATATAATTTGGTTAAAGAGGGGTTCGTTCGACCCCCCCCCCCCCCCCCGACACACACAACCCCCTCTGGGTCCGCCACTGGTTATACCGAGCCCCAAAATTGACGATTATCGTGTGACGGGTCACAAACGTAATCAAACGAGTTCAAGACGACACTTCAAAGCTAATTTTCATGACTGGTTCATTTACTTTGTACTAGTTTTACGTCTTTAAATGTCTTCTTTGTCTAATGTAGCATGTTTGTCCTATTGAAACATTGAATAACATTCAAACAACCGTGAGAATAGAAAGAAACAAAACCGAACACAAGAAACCTCTTATTACAAGGGCGTATCTCCCATTGCGCAATTTACGCAAGTGTGTAAAATAAATAACCCTCTGTTGAAAAAAAAAACACCAATGAATGATCATAGCATCGTAACTACAGCTTATTCAAGCTGTGGTTACGATGTTTTGATCATTCATCAACGCTCAAATCATAAAAAAAGAATGGGACGGAGGGCATTCATCTTTTGTCATAGTCCACATATCGCCTTTATATCTATTTTTTAGTTTCGGCTTCTGAGTGCGTATAAATTTCAAAGTCCTAGATACGCCTATGTATTATACCCGCCTTGATAAGCCAGGCACGTACAATCAGAGATTGGGGTGGAGTGCTCGTCCTAAATAATATAGATAAATCCGGAGTAAATAAATATCATCCTGAAGCCGGCACTCATATTTCTTCGTTTTCCAAATTCCAAATAAAATCGATGGTATTTCCGTACACAAACAAAAGAGAAAGATAAACTCAAAACTGAAAATGAAAATTTGAACGAATACAAATGGGATGAATTTCAAGAAAAGGTAATTAACTTACTGTTCAAAAAGAAGCACTTAATATCAACACTGTAAGCCAACTTCACAAATCTAATTCCACCATGTGCCTATCAGTTTCATACATCTCAAATAACAACTGAAGCTTTCTCACGCGCATGAAAAATTGATTACTTCATGCACGTTTACCCATACCCCTTTGCTCGCTTTTGTCTGGTGGTTTAGTTCATGATCAGGGTTTAACGCCGTTTTAAACAATCTTTCAGATATCTGTCAACAACGTTCTCATAGGGGCTGGGGTATCAATTGCTCTAACGTTCTGGCTTGCCGCCCTGTTCATAACCACAAAGAGAAATGAGCAACAGGGACTCAAATCCATCACAACAAAAACTTGAAAGCCTAGTAAATTATCATGATTTTAGCGGTGTTTTTTTTTTTGGGGGGGGGGGGGGGGCGCAAATCTTTACTCCTTAAGATAAAGTCAAATCCAGCAACGGTCAAACAGATGACTATATAGTCCTTTTAGAGTTTTAAGTGTGTGTGCGGGGGGGGGGGGGGGGGGGGATAGAAATACCATTTCGTATGCTATCTAAAACTATCTAGTGTGTAAGCAAGGATTTATAAAATGGATTAGAATAGCCATTTTGAAGCCTCTGCTCGAAACACTGGTGCAATTTCCATAAGTAATAAAACAGAGAGACAGAGATAAAATTAGATCTTTGTTTAAATATTTCACAAAACACGCCCACAAAACCTCGTCGAGACAATTCAAATGAGTACCCACAGCATAAAGTTGCGTTAGAAAATGACTTTCTAGACTGAAGTTAACCTTTAATATCACGGCCCCTGAATTTGAGAGTTGGGACGATTTCTTTCAGTACATAAGGTTCGCGAAGAAATCCGGTTGATTTGAAACAAGTTTACAAACCTTTTACCAAAGACTGTGAATGAAATCGAAAAATTATCACGAAAAGTTTTATGCAAAAATGGGTACCAGCAATAATAGCCTTTGTGAGTCATAATATCGATTACGGGTCGATTTTTATACCCAGCCACTGAAACCGAATATTGTCAACTAACGAGGGACGCCGTGTAATTAACGGGATGCTCCCTGTTCAACTGTCACTGACCCGTGTGAAAATGCAAATATGACCCGTAAGGCGAAAAGGTACATTATGGGTATACTCATTTTATGGAATATCAATACTATTCTCTGTTTCAGTTTTTTTTAATCAACATAGAGTTTAACGCTTCTTTCGGTAGTTCTCGGTTAGACCGATGCGCTTGCTGCACCTATCAACAGTTTACCTGACGTTTTTCGGAGGGGTCATTTTCAGTGTGACAGTTCAAAATATATCGCTTTTAAGAATTTACACCATGCTTTTAATTACAAAATTCATTAATAAAAACTGCCCTGCCAATATTGGACATTTAAATCAGTATGACTAAAGTTTTACCCACAATATACTTTTTTTTATAAAGCAGACAGTGTATGCTAAGATCAGCATGCACATTCAGTGTGCAGGCTGATCGAAGTCTAAACTGTCTTCAAAAGCTTTGTACCGTCGATATGAGACAAAACTTCGTGAATACAGCTTATATATGCTGACGTAACTAAATTTTGGTCGCCATAAGACGAAATGTTGAAAAGCAACAATGCTAAACAACATTCGGTTACGGATAGGGTAGGATAACAAAAGCCTTTGTGACTCACAAATCGATAAAATGATGTTTTATCCAACCTCCGTAACTAAATACTATCAATAAAACGTTCATCAAATACAACCCATTTCCATACTATTACGTCGATCAAATTTGAACAATATCTATTTGAAGCTATTTCTTCTTTTTCCCCACAATGTTTTTCCTCAAAAAATGACAAAATGTTTGCTGCAGAATCTTGCAGCTTGGGTAGTTCTTTCAAGGCCATTGGTCAGACTAATTAATAATGTAGGAAAAAGAGAAAATGGTTCTGCTTTACTCGGAACGCCTTTAAACAACCGTGTCTGATATCAGCTATAAAACGGGATTTATCATTAACTAACTTATAGCACCACAATTAATTAATTAGTGTGTTTAGATTTTCAGATTCATACCCTAGTGAATTACAAAAAATATTCTCTTAGTATTTTATAATTAGATATCATGAAGGTCAAATGTAAAGATTTCTCCATAGTAGGGCCTTCAATGTAAGACATATTTCCTTTCAGACCGTTTTGTCCCAGCTTACAAAATAGATGTGTACTCAAAAATATTTTCATGTAGAAATAAACCCAAAATTTCGGCCGATCAGAATGCTTTACTCCTTATGCACACAATTAGAATAAAATTGTGATGAAATATGTAACACTATTCCGCTTGAAAAATTTTCAAAATCGTCGCTCAAAAAAAAACCATTTTTAACGACTGTATTTTATCTATTTTCCTACCTTGGCCAAATTTTAACGTCCCGGACTCCATATTAAATTGATAATACACCTTATATCGCTTTGTTATCATGACCTTATTCGGTATACACTAAATATGTATAGGGCCTTCAGGTATACTGAACGATAAAATGGAGATCATCCGGAGGACCCATTTAAGGTAGTTGGCCCGTAATAGGTCCGCAACGTTTCGGAAGTCATAAACTTTAACAGTGTTACCCGAGGTTTCCTAATGATTTCATTAGGAAACCTCGGTTAACATTGTGAAAGATCATTATTTTCGGAATGATGCGGAACTATTACAGGTCCGATACCTTAAAAAACATCATTCAAGGGAAGGTAGGATGGTGATTATTGATTCAGAAAGACAGCAAAGTTTTTTCAAGTTTCGACCTTCGATAGAAAATCAGCCAAATTTTTCAAGTTTCGACCTTCGACAGAAAATTAGCCAAGTTTGTTCAAGTTTCGACCTTCGACAGATAATCAGCCAGTTTTTTTCAAGTATCGACCTTCGACAGAAAATCAGCCAAGTTTTTTTTAAGCTTCGACCTTCGACAGAAAACCAGCCAAGTTTTTCCAAGTTTTGACCTTCGACAGAAAACCAGCCAATTTCTTTTTAAAGTTTCGACCTTCGATAGAAAATCAGCCGAGTTTTTTCAAGTTTTGACCTCCGACAGATAATCAGCCAAGTTTTTTCAAGTTTCGACCTTCGAAGGAAAACCAGTCAATTTTTTTCAAGTTTCGACCTTCGACAGAAAATTAGCCAATTGCTATAGCGGACTGCGGAGGAAAACTGGTCGCACCACCATTAGCGCAAAAGCACAGTATGTGTCTATATATTGTATAGACACATACGACATGTTTGCACTAAATCCTCGATATATTTCTTGTTCGAGGCGAAAATGTGCAAGTCGGTTCCAAAATCGGTGTTAATAATTTTTGTCCCGGTTCTTTTTCTTGCTCAGTATACATACTAAGTACTCATAAATTTTCTGCTTTATACACTTGTATAGACTGATTTAATATTTAAATTGTCAACTCAGTAAATAATATCTCCCTGATTATTTTTTATCCTTAACCCATATTAGTAAGATGGTAATTCTTGATCTTTGTCATTTCCAAAAGAATCTTTCCTTATTCAGCATTTTTGTAAAGCTACAAGAGCTAATCGACTACACAAGAGAGTTAGTTTGGATCTAAATCGCTCACCTGAACAGTACAAGATCGAGGATATTCAACTTGATATGAAAAAGTTTTGAAAGGGTCGCCAAAGGAAGATTCACGCCAAGTTCAGTTAATTTAGCCCTCTAGTTTTGGAGATGAAAGACGCTTTAAGAGTTCAAAGTCAAAAGTATATTCCGCCCTACCACAGCTACAGATAGAGGGGATATTTTGGAATTCAAATAAAATTATTTAAAAAATACTTGCATTAATCCTATATTGTGCGTAGTCATTGGAATGGTCTTGTCGAGACCATTCAAATGAGTACCTACAATATAGGGTTTTAATGAGAAATAAGGATTTTCTACGGGAAATACTCCCACTTAGCTGTACCTCTGCGCCCTACCACGTTCATTTCAGTTTTGGGGAAAGTCATCAACTGAATTTTCTGCTAAGTTTGGTTGAAATTTGTTTTGAAAGATAAATTAATTAAAGACACATAGAAAAAAAACATGTCTACCACATCCATATTTGGGGTGGGGGGGCCAACCTGCGATGATCCCGGCCTATACTCGAGTTCTGCCGTGACGCGATCGCTTCACGGGCGGCCAACTCGATCTCTACTCGACCGATATCGAGAATAGTCGAGTGCGATCGTGTATCAGTTCTAATTTAGCGAGAAGAGGTCGGAAATAACTCGAGTACAAGTCGGAAATGATCGTGTACAGGTCGGGAATAATATATCAACCCGATCGCTCTTGATCTTTAAACATTTAATTCAAGAACATCTCGATCTTGCACCAGTTCGATAATCCGACCGCTTCTCGTTCATTTTTTTTCTAGTTCACCTATAATCGTACATGAGTATTTCTGACACATCAGAACTATTGGAGTAGGAAACCCGAGCGATGCTGACCACACATCATTGCCCCGACCTCCCAGTTAGCCCGATTAGCTCAGAGCACCGGATTTCAAAACAATTGAAGCTCGACGGCGCGGGTTCGATTCCCGGGCTGGCATATGAACAAAACTAACTGTCTTTCGGATAAGACGTTAAACCGAGATCGCCTGAGACCATGCTTTACACCGAGCACGTTAAAGAACCATCGCATATCTCAGCAGTAGTTTCGTCATGTATCCTTGCACTATCCCCCGTAACAACTAACCGTCTTCTGGGGGCGTTGCTCATAAGGGCATGTGCTATGGTAGCGACGATAAATAAACGGAAATACACACGTCCCGACCTTTCCCGATCACTCATACAGACCGAGCTCCATCAGTACTCTATCATTTGATCGAACTTGACAAAGTTTATCGGATCGGCACTAGGAACTAAGCACTTAGTTGGAATTGACACAGTGGTTACTAAGGAAATTATATTTCATAGGCGTATCTAGGACTTTGAAATTTATACGCACTCAGACGGCGACAACCAAAGAATATATAAGATAAAGCGATAAATGGACTGTGACAAAAGATGAATGCCCTCCGTTCGCTCCGTTTTTGTGATTTTAGCGTTGGTGAATAATCAAAACATCGTAACTACAGCTTAAATAAGCTGTAGTTTCGATGTTTTGATCATTCATCAACGACATTTTTCGAATGAAGGATTTATTTTTAATACGTACTTGCGTAATGTGCGTAATGGGAGCTACGCCCTTGTATTGAAAGATTTCAGATTCAACATAATCCAAGCCGAGCTTTGCCATATCCATATTTGGAAGTCATTCAAAATTTTGCGCAGGATCGTCGTAAAAGATGCAAAAGTTTTGGAAGGACGTAAATATGCAAATTAATATGACATTTTAATCTGTATCCCCAGCCTGCTGAGCGTGTAATGTAAGAAATGCAAACAAACAGACTTTGTATTGAAAGGATGGATTCGATTAATGCAAGCGCACGCAGGTTTGAATAATAGAATATAATTGATGGATCACACCTTCGACCAGGAACAGTTTTTCCTTTTCACTCATTTTTATATGTGACTCTTCACACAAAAAATTACAATTTGTAACTATTTTAAAAGAATGAATTCAAGCAGAGATCAATCGGAGCTCACATAGTTGCAAAATGCTTATTCGGAGAGAGAGGTACAGTAAGATACATCGTGAAATTGACATTCATCTAGATAAAAAAACCATTCTAAATCGCTCACTAAGCGCACCATTCATTCATTCAAAACACTCACTCAAACCATTCAAAAACACTCAAAAATCTTTAAAAAGATAAGATCAACAATTTCATTCAAAATGAATAAAGTTGGAAAAAATTGCGATTTCACTGACATAATTCAAATTATAAGAGTCTGAGTTGTCCATAAAGAAATATAAAGATATTTCTGTAATTTGTATGCATATTTTATTAAAGAAGGGCAAAAAATATCGCTTATTTTGTTCATCCTGAACAAAATTAGCGATATTGGATTACCCCCCTTTGATTTCACTCAAAAACCGCTCCACATACTCACTCTATTTCATTCCAAAATTCACCATGTCAATTTTACAATAATGCTAACTGTAGAATGATCATTCGAGAATCAGGAAATCATTCAAGTATTCAAAGTGTTTAGTCTCATTCAAACCTCACTCACCCCACTCATTCAATTCCATTCATATTCATTCAAAACTCATATATTTTGCCAATTTCACGATGTTTTTTTATTGTATACATGTACAGGTTTGTACATATTTCTTTCTTCGGATTGTGATGCTATTTTGGATAGGTTGCATCCGAGTACAAACATTACAATGAAATATGTAACGTCCAAAATTGAGACTTATGTATCGGTATTCCGTTGACCTCAGTTGGAAGCCGGATTTTTTTATCTATCTTTTTTTATCATTATTTTTTTCCCTTTATATATACACGAAGTTTTCGAAAAGTTCCTTTTCGTGTGACAGGGTACAAATGCAAGAAAGAAGAAGGCGTATATCATTTTTCTGATCAAAGGCAGTACGCTTTGTAATTTATTACTTTTTGACGATGAATAAAAGTTCGTTCCCAAACTATTTCCTCTTAACAATGGCCACATTTCGTATCAATTAATAATAAATTCCTTTCTGCTTTATAAAGTGCTTGCATATGTGACCCGTCACGCGAAAAGGGACCATCTCGGAAGAATATTTAAACAAGAGGACCATGATGGTCCTAGATCGCTCACCTTTTTGACCCCTGGGACGTCACATCAATTAAATAGGCAGATGTTATTATGAAGATAATATAAAAGCAAGTTCCATGAGGTTTGAGCCAAAAAATGGCTGGCCTCTAGAGCGTAAACAAGAATATTTTCATTAAGGCCCATTTTCCCTTGATATGGCATGGATCCTTCCCATTTTCAATGGGATTCATTCTTGTGACCTGACCAACATATTGACCAAGTTTCATGAAGATTGGACCATGTTTGTGACCTCTAGAGTGTGAACACTTAAATTGTTGACGCCGGACGACAAACGACAAACGACGCACGACAGACAACGGACATTCAATGATCATAAAAGCTCACCTTGAGCACGATGTGCTCAGATGAGCTCAAAAGAGATAGGTCAACCAGATGTCGCATTTCAAAAATTCTTTCACTGGAAGGTAGATCAATCATTCTAGATACTGCGCCGTCTGACTGGGGTCGACACTGAATTTACGCGCTACCCAGATGGTCCCTTTTCGCGTGACTCGTCACATATTTAAATCCTTTTTTTGCTCGGTCATATAGTACTCAAAAAATCAATTGAAGGGGATGCATATTTGTTGATTATCTGAAGGTGTTGTAATTTTAATTCAATTTTATTACATCTCTATCTAATTTCAGTCGATCTACCATTTACTCTCTCCATTTCAATGTCTATTTTTCATTCTCTATCTATCTTTATCACCATGATCACTGCTCTGACTCACTCACTCACTCACTCACTCACTCACTCTCCTTTCCTTTCCTTTCCTCTTCTCTCTCTCTTTCTCTCTTTCTCTCTCTCTCTCTCTCTCTCTCTCTCTCTCTCTCTCTCTCTCTCTCTCTCTCTCTCTCTCTCTCTCTCTCTCTCTCTCTCACTACCTTTCTATCTATCGATCTCTCTTCTAGTTCTTCTTCTTGTCTCTTCTCCTATTCTTCTTTTTCTTATCTTTAACTTCTTCTTCTTATCTTTCTCGTTATTCTATATTACATGTGCATTTTTCTTACGTCAAACGCAATTCGTCGCGTGGTATATACCATGAGGATCATAAATTTACCACCGCGACGTATTTATGTCTATATTAAAATGTCATAATGCAAAGTCTAACAATGCACTAAATGTTAGGCCAGAATATATGAATGGTTAGTTGGTAGGCAATACATTTATAGCACGAAACGCAAAAGTGAACCTTTAGTTAGAAACATAAGGAAATTGGCACTCAATCCGCTCCAAATCATTCTAAATTGCTCAATGAACGTTCTATTCATTCAATTCAACTTCCACTAAAAACATTTAAAAAGCTCCGATATCAATCGAAAACTCCCCGCTCCCCCAAATCGCTCTTTATGCAAGGCCCAAAGAAGAACTTAATCCCTTTAAAAAGCGAGGGGTAATTGATAATAATCATTTATAATGTTTTAAAGGCCCAAATCGTGGCAATTTTTTTGGCAAGAAAAAAACAACAACTTCTATATCTTACGCGATAAGAATTTTCGTCAAAATACAAAATACCAACTCACAAGAACTCGTGATTTTCAGAAAAAAATATTGTGATTGAATTTTAACAATTGTCCTCCTGTATGTTACGAAATTATTCAGAGGAAAGAAGGCACTATAGACTAAAATCAGACTGCACGATGCGAGGGCTAATCCCACTCCTTAACCTCTGCCAAGGCTCTTCATGATACACAAGCCCTGCGTTAAGCGTCACAAAACGGTGCAAACAGTTTTCCAATTATATCCCGCTGTGCACGTGCATCTGCGTGCAAAGCGGGGTATAATTGGAAGACTGTTTGCACCGTTTGGTGATCCTGAACGCATGGTTGGATTTTGCAGTTAACATCGTGAAAAGGGTTTTTATCTTATAACCATACAAATATCTGTGTGATAATACCCAATGTGATAATTTTTATGATATCACATGGATATTTTTAGAACAATGCCATAATGCGGTTATTTTTAAAAACTTGCATTTCTGTTAGAAACATCGACAAAAACAAGGCAAATATAGGATATAAGATAAATATAGTATAGTTTAAAATCATTGACATGACTGACCGTAACCTCTATTAGCATACATTACATGCTAGACTGATTGTCACATGGTATCTCCGTTAGGTCTCGTTTAACTTCGTGAACCAAGTTTCATAATATATACCTATTAAATGACACTGTGATGAGTGATCTATACTTGTCATTGCACGTGGAAAGATTACAGAACCAGAAGACGAAAGACAGTGGTTCGAGTCACTATGACAGCATATCTATTTTTCCTCTAGGTTTCAATCCATTTTATAGATTTTTTTTGAATAATTTTGAATATCACTCGATTCTCAAAGAGACTCGCGGGATGTTATAAACCATTTGTTTTTCCCGTTAGTTTCTTTTTCTTTTTTTAATTTGTTTGAATGGGTTTAACGCCTCTTTCTATATTTTTCCGGTCATATTGCGTGGGGTGAAACGCTTACCTATGGATGCCTGGTTTTTCTCTTACGAATTCTACAACGACACTTCTTCCGATACTCAAGTTACAAATCCCACATAGGTCTTCGATTTTCAACCAAATTTGCTCTTTAGGCCCTTTGACAGCGTCTTGTGCTTTCCATATTTGAGTTCAGGAGATAGAATGCGATAAATGAAACGGGCTGTGCAAAACAATTATTGTCATTCAAACACAATATAACTAGTCAAATGGGGGCTAACAGAAAAAAAAGAAAAAAAGAAAGAAATAAACAAACAAAAAGTTGGATGAAAGGAGATTTGAACCCATGATCCCTGCACATGTAGTCATCAGACTAGACCTCTCGACTACACAGTCAAACAAAATGTATTGGAATTATTACATTATACAAACATTTTTAAAAAACCCATACACTTCACGGATTTACGATGTTTTTCGAAAGCTTGCGGCTACCCTCGATGATAAATGTATTCATCGGATAATTATTCATTGCATAAAGGTCAAGTCATGTCAATAATTCCACACTATACGTAGTTAGTGTACTGTATGAGAAAAATACCAAATTCGGTTTGTGGGAATTGAAAATTGTCGAGGCTCTTATCGATTCCCCAACCTCGTAAGATATTTTTTTCCTACAAAACACTAAGTACGTAATACATATAACGTTTTCCCGCGCGATCCATGGATTTCCAGCCCATATTCATTTGTACTTATTACAATATTGCGGGAAAAGAGTGTAGGCTTATGTAGAAATGTAGAAGAAGTGTAGAAATATTTTCTGTGTCAATTTTTCTTCCTTAAGCCGTTTTTTTTTATCTTAAGGCAGTGGGCCCATTATAGTTCCGCATCATTTCGGACATCATGACCTTTCACAATATTGACCGAGGTTTTCTAATAAAATTTTTAGGAAACCCCGATTAACAGTGTTAAAATCGTTACTTCCGAAACGTTACAGAACTATTACGGTTCTAAGTCAGTTTTACTCTTATAAATAGCAAGAATTCAGAACCGTCCATCATATGTTTTCAATTTGTTCGAGCGTCCGAGACGTTACAATAAAATGCATATATGTCGTCAAAAAAAATAAATTAATTGCAGTAAGATAGAATGACTATCAAATAATCAACAATCAAATACATCGTTTGTCATGTGCGGAATTTTTTACCCTGGTAACACATTCGTCATCTGACGAAACTTTCCGCTCACCCAAAACGATCCCTCTACGTGTAACAATAAGAAAATAGTAGCGTTAACTTTAAATCACGTTTGTTCCAAATCTGTCAAAATTAAACGGGACCCGCTACATAATTAACGCGTACAATTTCAACATAATGTAAATTAAATTTTATCACAATTAATCACCTTTACATCTTGACAGTTATGTACATATCGACAAAACAATCCTATTCAGCGCGCACAAAACGGAGCATGAGCGCGATCGCCTAGGAAATGGTTTTGTTTTTTGGAATCGGTTTAATTGCGTTTCTTTAAGATTTAAGGCATATCGCGGCACTTAGAGCACACTGGGAATCTGTTATTTCTCGCATCAGTTCTACAGCTTCATCTTTCTCAAGCCCCCGGTGCAATCCCTCATTGGTTTACGATTATCCGCCCTTTTGCGAGAGGCATATGTCGGGAAGGGTGTATACCGCCGTCGGGGATCGAGCCCGGGATCTTTTGGATGATAGTCCGACGCTAAAATATAGATACCTGTATTACCCAGGCATGAAACGTTTCCAATTGGAAAACAAAATTTCGAAAAGGTTTCCCAACCTATGGTTTGTATTTAAATGAACTATTGTAAAACTTACGTTACGCGACCACTTTAGTGACCTCTAAAAACGGTCCTTTAACGCAGTGGTCGCTTAATACAATGTATTTCATGATAAATAAGACGTATGATTTCGTAGAAGATTAATTACTGAATCCTATGATGTTCGAAGCCTTTAGAATCGTCTCATCTCATCGAGACGATTCTAATTGATTCCAACGTCATGGATTCATAATAAATATTTTTTTTTTCGTTTGAGATAGATAACGGTGAAGGGAATTTAAATGATGATCGCTTAATAAAAAATGGTCGCTTCAAAGAGGTGGTCGCTCGAACAATATCGACTGTACATGTTTTATCAATGCTTACATAAACGAATTCTGTTCCTGCGTTCAGGACGACAAAACGATGCAAAATGTTAGCCAATTTTACCCCACTTTGCACGCCAGTGCACGTACAAAGCGGGGTATAATTGGCGAACAGTTTGCACCCCTTTCGTTAATCTTAACGCACGGATTGTCTGTCTTTTAGAATGTCATATTTCCTGTCGTAACTCGTAACCGTGACTACAATTTAACCAAGCTGTAACTACGATGATGACATGGTCTCTATTTTGGACGATACATAATTTAAATGAAAGTTGCTTTTCTGGTGCGACCAGGCTATAATTATCATCGCACCCCGAGGACTGAAATCTGTCCTGCGTTCAGGATTAAAACGTTTGTAAAATAATTAAAAAAAAAAAAAAACCAAACCGGCTTTTACACGCACTTGCAAGCGCTTTGCCACCCTGAACACAGGACTATACTAGAGGCTTTGGTAGATCAAAGATTAGCCGCCGTCATAGCGCAGTTGGTACTGTCAATCTAGAGGTCCAGGGTTCGATCCCCGACGGCGGCACTCATCCTTTCCGACTATATGTCTACCACCAATTGGTTGATAATGGTAGACCTATGATGGATAGCAGCTGGAGGCTAGGAAAGGATGTGATGGTAGTACTGGTGTGAGAAATTCCAGGAAACCATTGTTAGGTGCTCCAGCCGCCGCGATATAACTGAAAAAATGTTGAAAGCGGTGTAAAAGTCCATTGACTCTCATTCAATCAATGATCAAAGATTAGACCGAGTTCGTTTTCCACGTTTTTTCGATTTAAAGATTCTCTAGGTCGGTCCCCAGGCTTTGCATAACGTTCCTCTAGTAGATTAATATTTTATAAAAACAATAAATACCTTTTAAATTTAACGAATAATCCTTTTCCACAATATTTATTTTAAACGCGGCAGTGACACTACATTCCTGTCAAAATAGTTAAACCTAACACGCTAAATGTCAAACGATAAACTGATTCATACGATGTTCGCGATACTACTCATAATAGTGTAGCCCGACTGACTGAGTCATTGGAAAGTGAACCCGATATTTCCTACTGTACTGCAACTTTTTTTCACACAAAAATGCTCGAGTTGTATTTAGTAACCCGTCACGCGAAAAAGGAACCATATGGGAACGTTGTAAATATATATTTCAATAAGAGATTTGCTCCGCGAGAGGTCAACCGGGGTCGTATTTCGGATATTCGCATATGGGCAAGTAGATTAATCATTCAAGGTGTAAGAACTGACAAAACGTTTGCGAGCGCTTGTAAATTGTTTCCGCGAGTACAAGTGCAAATCGGGGTAACTTTTCTTAAACATTTCATGAACGTTTTCATCTAATACTTAAAGTGTTGACCTTGGCCATGCTGCGCAATACGCGCAGTCTGACTAGGGTCGTCACTTTACGCACCACCAAGGTGGTCCCTTTTAGCGTAAGGGGTCTGAAATTCGTCAAATTTCAAGCATAGCCTACACAGGTATATTTTAGGCCCTACTGATTTTGGCGATAAACTACTAAGAAATTGTTTGTGTATACTTGCCTTTTTGGTGAACGAAAGTTTCGTTCACCAGTGTTATATACTGTGTATGGAAAATCCTGTAGGATCTTAATAGGTTTTAAATAAAGCAGTACCTCTTTAGATTCAATTTAGTATCTCTATAGGCTTCTCTTTACAAAATCACTGTTTGAATCGTTTAATGCATGAAACTAGAATTCTTCATCAAGTGAAGATAATGAAAATTACCCTTTAAAAACACAAAAATATCTTGAAATGTCTATACGAGCGAATTTTTGATCGGCGTAAGATTGTCGAGACTTGAGAGCAAAAACAAAGTTTGTGTCTATACACTGTATAGACAGATACTATGTTTTTTATTTAAACCTTCGCTATTGCAACTTGTAGTAATTTGCCGGAAATGTGTGTTTATTGAGGTCGTGAACTCTTGAACTTCTACACACCCCTGATTGGCCAAACCACACATGACCTACTACGATTTTACCTGCCTTCTTATGAATGAAGTCTTTGCTTATAAGTTACGAAAGGTCAAGTTTACAAACGAATGGAATGTTCCTGTCGTATTTTTCCAATTAAACGCGCCCGAGCGCGATGCAAAACGTCGTGGGGGTGCTATTATTTCAGACTCTTTTACTTAATCAAAAACAAATTACGTATTTTGGTACCTGAGAGAAGCAAACTGTTAACATGTTCGTAATTATCGGTTGAAATACGTACGCTACCCAATACGCTTTTCTATTTTTCTATTAAGGCTATACATTTAAAAAATAAAATAAAATTTTAGCTAATGAATTGTAATTCTGTCATTTAATGTCATCTCTCGAAATACGGTCACCCTCGACCATTAATTGCAGCTTTCAACAGCAAGTGATTGTGTGAGCAGAAGCCGAGATTGATATTATTGTTATTATTTGTACAAGGTAGGAAGTTCCAGACGATGCAATATTCAATTTTCCGCTACCGATGGACAAAGCGGTCTAATAAATCATTACCTATTCACGTATGAAATAAATAATCCTGTATTAAATCCTAAAATTTCATGATGTGTAAATGCACCCGGTACATGAAATGAAAGTGTTTCGTAGTGAAAACACAACACGTCTGGAGCTAGCTGGGTCACCGCGTGTCGGCACCCTTTGAAGTCCCCAGATTCTTGCAAGCGGCGACGTCGCTTTTGAAATAAGTCACACACTAGATTTTACGGGTTTTTTCCTATTTTAACAGTATGAATTGTGACTAGGATTTAATCAATTGACTCGGATATTTTGTATATTTGCAGAAGGTGAAATGATTTCAGAAATATTTTCGTAACAACGAAAGGGGATTTTGTTCGCATGTGACTTATGAAGAATAATGAGAAATAGTTTTAATTTTGTGTTAAATTTTAACCTTCGCACTTCCGGAAGACTGCGCGAGTTTTTCAGATGTTGAACGATCTTTTAATGACGCAACGAGCCTTATCCTGATAGGTATTTAAGATAGTTAACCCACAATCTATTGAACATTACGTCGTGGAGTAGCAGCTTTTGAAATTAAATTCGAGACCGGATTTTTCACCATGGACCGTGGACGGTTGGATGTCGTTGATCGTATAGTCAAGGGCCTGGCAATCGTATTTATGGGGGAGCGCGTTTATTAGGGAGGGCGCGTCTAAATTCTCATTGAAACATAAACACGCACCACTTGATCGTGACCAACCTTGATATGAAGTAAAATTTAACCCATTGCCAGACAACTTATGTTCTCAACTACCAAATTTACACCTCTTGCTTAGATCCCGTTTTTATCTCAAAGCTTGTTGTTGCATACTTGTGTAATGTAAATATCTTCGGTTACGGGTATTTTTGTATCATATAACCCAAATCCCATTCCCTGTTTTTTTTTTTTTTTTTTTTTTTTTTGTTTTTTTCGTTTCAAACAGGGGATATAGCAATCTCGGTACGATTTACTGTTAATATATGAATGTCGTGAATAGATAAATAAATAAAAGAATCAAATGAACAAATATCCCAACACGATAGACCTAATTTCAAATTTCAACATCGAATGGATTTTTTTTCAAAGTACTTGACATCGTAACAACAACCGTATAGTAGCGCTTCTATCCCTCGGATGGCTCTAGAATTTCCTCAATACAATCATTCATCTATTTGTTTTATCGGAAGTATGTAAAATATTACCAAAAAACGAAACTTGGATTGTGAATCAATCGCCTGTGGACTGGAGCACCTTTACCTTAACATGGAAATTGGTATTTCTCGCACCAGAACTATAATGAGCATACATCCGTACGTAGCTGCCATCTTCTACCCTCTTAGGTTTACGATTATCCGCCGTTTGGTAGGAGCAGTAGAATTTAAACAACGACTATATTTGGACAATTCATTAGCTGTACAAAATACCTTCCTACATAGATTTCATCGAATTGGTTTTTTTAATTCTTTTTTACGCAATGGCATCAGATAATTACTCTTTCACGAGACTGAATATTACCGAAAGAGACCAAAACCCTGTAATTACAATTACGAAACAGCGGTCTTTTAATTCGGAGGATGGGTGGGACCCCATTCAGGTCGTACAAGAGCCATAGCGGATAATGTTTAAAAGTCAAAATGCAGAAAGACTGCTGTTTAATCTGCTAAAATATGGGTCCCCCATGTGGAAATGGAATTACCTTTCTGACTGCTATTTTTTGAGTTAAGAAAAGAATCATTAGTCTAGACGCTATAGTTGCCTGTTTTCTTTTCTCTAGGCTTATCGCTCTCTGTCTATCGGTCTGTCTCTGTCTGTCACTCTCTCTACCTTTCTTTTCCTCTCTTTCTCTTTCTTTGAATTTAGAATTTTGACGAGACACTTTCCCTTGATTATTTTTTACATTTATAATTTCTCTTTTCTCAACGAGTTCAATATATCACTTTAGAATGCCAACAGATTCGTTCACCATCAGTACTTTCAGTGCTTTGATTTAATATTAAATCCTTGAAATAAAGGATCGATATCTTTTGTTATCGAATTTATCAAAATTTATCGGGGTGACATTTCTTAATTTTTTCATAAACGTTTTCATTTTGCACGCCGGGATGTTTGACAAATACTTTCAATTATTCAAAAGGAAATGATTTTCAGGTATAAATAAAAATAAACAATTCTCAATCAATAAACATTTTTTTTAATTTTTCTTTATTGTTAGTTGTTGTTGTTTTATATTTTTATCATTTTTTTATTTATAAGAAGAAACAAATATCTTGTCTTGGCACAGGTAAATGCTTCACAATTCTAAAATTTGTAACATGTTTTTTTTTTAATTAACACAATTATTCAATAATGTATAAAAACAAAACTATATAGAACTATAAAGGATTATGGAACAATCGCTTTAGTCGGCAGATGAAGCCGATATTTCCTGTACAATGCATATGAACGTCTGAATTTTATCGCGTCTGACGAAATAAAAATGGGATTTCGTCAAGATGATATAAAGCCATATCGACCTTATCTATCAAGAGTCATCTTTATATCAAGCGACGAACTCTGCGTCCAGAATCTAAACGCGTTCGCAAACGTTTACAAATAGCATTCGACTTTGTACGAGCATACCCTTTTGCAAGGCGGGATGCCATTTCTCTACGTTTTGCGAACGCTTTCACTTCGAACATATAACGATGACTCTTATCAAAAGGCTGGTGTTTCTTTAAAAAATTGAAGTACAAGTATATTATCATTATAATTATTATAAGGACTGTCGCACGAAAATAGAACATCTAGAAATCTAGTTTGACAAATTAAATAGTTGAAAATGATAGGCCTATTGGTTTCTTTAAAGGTTAACCAAAAGATGATATTCGTTTGTTTCAGTTTATGATATATTTGTATTTCATTTGGTGAATAACAAAAGGTATGTACATTCTATATAGCTTTCGTTTGGTCACTCAATGAAATAACAATCGATCTTACTCGAAAAAACAAACGATTGTTCTTTTTCTTTAATGCAAATTGGAGACAGGCAAAATTTTAACATCTTATGACATTTTTTTCTTATTTTGTGTTATTTTGTAAATGATTGCCATGCAACGTCCATGATGACATCGCTTATAAGGCTCCGTTTATATTACGTCAGATAACGTCAAATGAACGTAGCGGGGTATTAGTTTTTGATAACTTCACTGGTTAGGTGGTGAGTTTATCAAATGATTATCTATCGTTATTCCTTGATAATCCGTCAAAAAAACATTTAAGAAGATGTTGATTTTTAAAAATTTATCACACAGGGAGGCGGAATGACCATTTTAGACTCAGAGAACCATCTTCGCGCGAAAGTTTCGATGTTGGTTAGCCTACGCAGTATGACTAGGATTAGAGATTGATTAACTCTTCAGAGCTAGAGATAATACATTTTTGCTCCTACTCAGTTGAGATTTTACTAAAACTTTAAATTTGAGGCAAATATTTAACTACGGCTTTATCCGTACAATAATGGTTGCGCTTTTAACAAACATGACCATTTATTTTCACATATTTATTGCAGAAATTAAGCAGAAATACAGCTTAAGTCTGGAGTTGAAGTTTTAGTCATTTCTCATCTGAGTATGAGTAAATTCTCAGTTGAGTATGGGAAAAAAAGTTTTTCAATCCCGGGGACTAGCCAGTATCTAAATGTAAAGTTAACGGTGGTGAAAAAGACTGATAAATGCACACTTGCCATTTTCTAACGTATAATTCTTTTCATCATCGGTCGTCTACTAAAACATCGTATCTACAGCTTCAATAAGCTGTAGTTACGATCTTTTGGTCGACAGCGAAACATATGTGATGCAATCAAACACTCATTAAAAACAAGAATCGATACAGAAATCAATATGTCTGCGATGCTCTGTTTTTGATAGCGATTATTTCCAATAGTTTATTGATCTAACAGCTTGTTAGCTGCTTTTGTCTTTTTGACATTTCTTTGTCTGGGATTACACTGCAATGGATGTCTGTTTGACCGTAATTGAAAGACAAATAATAAATTTTCATCTCAAAAATATTTTTATGGTAGTAGCAGTAACAATAATTTGGGAAACAGTCGATCACAAAAATAGTTTCTCGTTTAGCCAGTAGCCGCTGCTGTAGCGCAGTCGAAGCGCGTCGGACTATCATTTAAAGGGTAACAGGTTCGATTTCCGATGGCGGCACTCATCTTTTCCAACTATTTGTCTTTCACCAGCTGGAAGTTAGGAAAGGATGTAATGGTAGTACTGATGTTAGAAATACCAGGGGCCCGTTTTACTGAGCTTCTTACGAAAAAAAAATCAATCGTAAGTCGAAATCACAAATCGTACCTGGTGTTTTCATTCATTGTTAGATTCTGTCTTGCAATATTTTATTGAAATCGTCTTTAGAATACGATGCATGGCAGTATTCCATTTTAGTGACTACTGTAGAAGCAACTTTAATTTTTGACTTACACAAAAAATGATGGTAAGATGATTTGTGAAACACGCCCCAGGAATCCATTGTTAGGTGCACCAGCCTCAGCTATATAACTGATGGATCGTTGAAAGCGACGTAAGAACCAAATTCATCCGATCAATCAATCGTTTAGCCAATGTGCGTTCCTTTTTGGCTCATAAAACAGGGGCATGTAAATACTAAAACAAATCTAACTTGCCTTTGGACAAGTTGATGAATGAATTTAAAAATGTTCAGTTTGAAGATTTTAAGTTGGCAATTTTTTTCATGGATCTTTCTTTGAAAAAACATTTTTCTCTGTCGGGAAGTATTACCTTGAAATGACTTATCTTCTCAAGTTGGAGACAAGCACTCGCATTTGTCACGATGATTAGAAGAAGTAGTAGTCGTAGTAGTAGCAGTAGATGTTGTATTAGTTTTATAATCAATTATTATTATTATTATTACATGTATTATTTTTAGAACTAAAAGTTGTAGTAGTAGTAGTAGTAGTAGGCCTAGTAGTTGTTGTTGTAATAGTAGTAGTATTGTATTTATTGTTATTGTTATTGTTAGCATTATTATTATCTTAAGACTAGTTTTCAGGAAAAATAAACTCGTCCACAGCTAAAAATCTCAAATCGAAGATTGCGAATATTGGCTACCACAAGCATGTTCCCTAATACTCATTAATATATTGAATTAATCAAGTCATATTTATCATTCGACAATGACTCGTTGACCACACATTATTAAACTGGGAAGCGATATTGTAAACAATAATCTAACTTAAAGAGATTAAAAAGTTAATCTGGGATCAAATGACTACAGACAGATTATGAAACAAAGACAATTGTAAAGCTATAAATGAATATTTAATTGAGTAATAATAAGTAATGATTAATCAGTAATAAAGAATTTGGCATAAACTCACATATTGTCACAAACCCGATTCTATACTCAAACGCAAAAGAAACTAGGCATATCTCAAGTCAAGATAAATACAGTTTTATCGGTCATAGGCATTCCATATTTGTACCACGAGAAGCACGCGTGTCACTTTTTCTAACAATGGACATATCCGGTCCTAATCGGATACGTAACGCCCGAAATAAGCAAACCGTAGGATTTACCCGTGCAAATCCTTGTCAAATGTTAAATGCTAAATGAACTCTCATTCCATTCTCGCAACTCTCAGGCGTACGAAAAATGCAAAACTAATTCAGAAATATCAAAACTTGCTATGCCACGGCTATCTGAACGTCAGCGAATTCAAGCGTTGCTGATGCTCAGTGGAGGTACCACTATTGTCCATGCCTTTATTTGCAACAGAATCACTTTCAATGATCTGCATGCAAGATTCAATCAAACAGGCACAGTTGCTGATCGGCCTCGAAGTGGCAGGCCTCGGTATTAGACGACTACAGTTACAGTTAGGCAGTACGGTGTAAACAGGGTCACCGTCACTCTCAGACGACTTCGTCACCTCCGTAGGCCGATACGAGCCAGCCGACCTTAGGTTGGAAGCATACTGACGCAACGTCATCTCGCTGCTCGTCTGTACTGGGCACAGCAACACCTCCGTTGGTGAAGGCGTCAGTGGAATCGAACTTTTTTCCGACGAGTGTAGGTTTAACCTCAGTTACCATTATGGCAGAGTGCGGGTGTATAGGAGAAGAGATGAGCGATTCGCTAACGCCTGCATTGTTAAAAGAGACGGGTGGGATAATGGGGAATTTGAAAACAGAACTTGTGTTTGTACACGGTAATCTAAACGATGATGAGTACACCAATCAGCTGTTGAGACCTGTAGCTATTCCATTCATCCGCTTGCACGTCCATGTCACATTTATGCATGACATGATCGTCCGCATACGGCTCGCATCACGCGGCAATATTTGAGCACAAGTGACGTTGAAATCTTGCCGTGCCCAGCCGTTTCCCATAACCTAAAATTTCGAGAATATTTGGGATCTGCTTGGTCGTATAACGTTACGTCAACTCAATGAGACGTCATATTGTACACGTAATACATCAACATGGAGGACATACCCGATTTAAATGAAGTTATTTCATATCCATCCTTTGAAGGATCTAAAACCTCAATTCATTTCGTTCGAAACTAGATTTACTGAAATTTCAAACTTTGTGTATTTTATTTTGACCCGTTACGCAGTTTGATAATTATCACATGTCTATACAGTCTGTGGTTTCCAAACGAACCGTCCCATCTTGTGGACATTTAAATTATCTTCACTTTGGTACCAAATTTGTTTAGGTTTAGGTCATATAGAGGCCTGCAAATCATCCTCAAACACAATGCCTAGTTTCTTTTGCGTTTGGGTATATTTGGGTTATTCAGATCATAGGGACATGTAAAAATGAATTTTCTTTAATGTAAAACATTTTGCGTCGGTTAAAGTTCGCGCATTCAGGTTTGGTGAGATTTTAATAAAATTAAGTACAATGCCTAATTACAAAAGGGTCAACTTGAGTATCTTTTAGCGTTTGGACGAAGATTTATTTATTGTGTTTATAACGGTAGATTATCATTTTGATAAACTCGCCGCATTCCCAGCCGCTGAATAGTTTCAAAAAAAAAAACTTGAGTTTTACCCCGCTTTCTTCATTTCCGCCTTTCTCATGACATCAAAGTCGAGACAAAAAATGAAGTCATCATGAACATTGCAATTCCGTCATACAAAATGACTACGCCTTAGAGAAAGTCAATCTTGCTAGAGAGACCATTTTTATTCAGCGACCGTTTTCAAATATCCTTCCACAAATAAAAAATATCTTGTAAAAAAGTAGGTTTTATTTTTATGATAAGTATCATAAATGATTTCTTAACCGTTCTAATGTGCTTGAGCAACACATGACTATTGAGAAATTCTTGAAAAGCGGCCATTCTCGTTAACGAACGCTTTTTGCTGTTCCCTTAATTACATGCATTTGCTTATATACTTTTTAATGTAAAGCGGCAACGGTTGGGCTCGCCGGACCCTGAGTGCTTTGTAAACCAACCCGGCTGAACGTAGCGCGACTACCGGTCCTACGAACAAGATAACAAAACGGTGTGAACTGTTTGAAATCATACCCCGCTTTGCACATGCGCTTGGGTAAAAAACGGGGTACAATTGTCAAACAAATTGCACCGCTTTGTCAGCCTGAACGCATGGCAGGGCTGATCATTCAAAAGCTTTAAGTCTATGTATTTAACTAAAAGTCACATGACATGTCATGTGATCTGAATATGGCGGATTGTCATCAATGTACCACAAAAATCTGATCCGAAAATGAGCATTTTAAAAAGCATCAAAGGGACATTCAAAACAGTTCAAGATGATTTTTCTGAAGGGTATATTATTCTCTTTTTTAAATTGATTGTTTTTGGGGAAAATCTGCCTCGATAGCTCGGTGGTAAGAGTGTACAAATTTTGGTCAAATAAGCGTTTGGACCTGTCAGATGTGTATAAGTTCGATCGGACCCGGAGAAGTGATAGCAAGCATTAGAAGAGTTTAACAATCCAACAGGGGTTAGAAAGGTCCCCAGAAGTCAACAGGTAGACAAGAAATAGGTCTCCTAGCTGATCCAAATGTCAGGGGTTTGAGTCCTAGGTTTTTTTGTTGTTGTTTTTATAGCATAACAACTTTTTTTTAAAATTTAAAAAAAATCCTTAAATTAATGTAGTGATCGACAGTGGGTAGACTCATGACCAGGTGCCCAGCTAGCTCACTTGGTAGAGTGCTGTTTGTAACTAACCAAGCGCATAGACAGATGTGATCCATCCAGAGAAAAGGATCCTCAACCCTAAATGGGTGGAATCTTTCTATATAGGCTACAAATAGTCAGATATCTTAGGACAGGTCTCTAGTGATCCAGTGGTTGTGAGTTTGAGTCCCATGTATTGCACAGGATTCCACTGCCTCTCGAATTTCTCACTCAAAAATAAATACATCTAAAATGAGTAACCTGCTAGGACAAGCCCAAAAGGGGAATTAGGTTGCATGTATTTAGAAGAAAAGATCAACTGAGAAAAATTTAAAGTTTAATTTTTTCCCAGAGACATGATAGAGGAATTTATGCTTTTTTTCTCTAGATTCTTGCATCTTAATGATAACACCTGTGTGAGCATTGATTAAAAGTTAAAAATCAAATATTTCATTGATTTTCTAGACTATTGCAGAGTTCTGTTATCCAATGTAAACTAAACAAAAAAAACATATATGAATTTTAATAAATTACAATGTATATATTACATGTCATCTGCTTCGTAACATCATTCCTAATCCACACACTTGTTAAACTTCATTTTACTCATGGGTGATAATACATCTGTACCTGGATTACAGATTAATATGAAGCCGTTGTTTCATAATTGTCATTTGTAAAATCATTTCTGTCCATTTAGTGTTCAAAGTGAAACTGAAGGATAATCAATAGGATGTTTTTATATTCAAATTATTCAAAATGATTTGAAAATGAGATGAAATAATTATCAACATATATTTAAATCTAACAGGTATTTGAAGCGTTGTAGGTCAGTATTTGTGGGCATATCTGTCACAGTCAAGAGTGTGCCTTTTTTTGACTGGGCCTTTTGGGTCAACTTTGATAGTGGGCCTTTTTTATCCTGGCCTTTCTGACCCAGGTCTTTCTGTCACTTGGCCTTTTTGACCCGACACCTATATATTACTTATCCGGATCAGAACAGGGTTTCAAACCATTAGGGGGTTATAGAAGACGTCTAGCCTTGCTACCCTGAACAACAGATGTCAGATACCATTTTACTGCACATTGTTTAATTTTTTACAGGTTTTTTATTTTTCTTCTTTCTTTCAGATTAAAAACAATATCTGGTGGAGCTGATAAGCCTCCTATACAACAGAAAGTACACCATGTACACAAGGCAGTTAATTTTGATGCAGGTGGAGAGTTACTACATAGGTATGTTTGATTATGAAATAATTTCATCAGGGGTGTGGAATTCTCATGCCCGACTTGTCCCACACAAGCTTTTCCACTTGTGGGCAAGTACATTTTCCTAGGCTACTAAAGTCTTGTCTGAGCAAAAGTAAATACAAGAGCAAATCTTGGAACAGTACTAAAAAGATCTAGGAGAAAAGTCATTCTAATGTTTGTATCAAAGGGTAGAAAACATTGTTTTTAATGAAGAAAATGCTGATAAGAGCATTTTCTTCATTTAAAACAATGGTTTCTTAATATTTACCATTATGTTTTTCTTTTTTTTGCGGACAAGTTCATTTTGATCCAGGATAAATCAGAAATCGACTTTTACTTGTCCATGGACAAGTGGAGAAAATTTGTATTAATTTTTCCACACCCCTGATTTCATTTTCGCTTTGATGTGTCCTTGATTTAAGTCTGATGGAGGAGCAGTTATATGCAAGAGGTCAAATCAGAGGGCGGAGCCGGATGATTTTGCTTTTACATATATCTTCTCCCCCATCAGACTTTATTCATGGACACATCAAATGCTGAAAATAAAATTACATCAATTATAACACAATCACAATGCTGAAATCAGTTTGTTTACCTTTTTCTGGGTGTAAACTGATAGTTTTCTAACCCTTTTCTAGATGTAATATTAATGAAAAATTAGTAATATTGAATTTGGGAGAATTTCGGAGAAAGAGAAGGCCTCATTTAGCATGTGTGTTATATGACGTCACAAGCATCAACATTCCTGCTAAATATGATGTTCGGTTTAAAGAATGGGCAGAGTTATCTGTGTACAGTCAAAACATATGAATTTTATATGTAATGTCTTATAAAGGATTTTTCAATTTCTTTATTTAAAAAATGAGACAAAATGTGAAAATCTTTGTACAAATTTTTTTAAAGCGGGTCATTTTGCATGTGACATCATACATCATTTGTTTACTTTGGTCCCCTTAGATAATGTCAAAAAGGGTGAAATGACCAGAAGCAGGGATAAGTTTTGGTAATTCACTGGTTTAGCAGTGATTTTATCAAATGATAATCTACCATTACTTGTATATGATCCACTGAAAAGCATTAATAAAAATATGCTTTTATAAAAGAAGAAATGACCACTTCGTCTGAATTTGATTCTGTGATGATTTTTTTTTAAATTATATGGAAAAAGGAAAAAGTAGCATTTATCCACTTATTTCTTCTCAAACACACCTTTATAAGTTGGTCTGAGATCAAATTTCTTTCTGATTGGATCTGTTTAACCCTTGTCATGCTGAACCTGGAATATTCCTGTTTTGACAGAAGATATAGACAAAAATCAGCCTGCACATAAGTGCAGTCTGATCTTCGTCTACACCACCTGCTAATTTTATTTCAGCAATAATTGTATAAAGACTTGTAATTTGCAATGAAAATATTGGCATACAATTTCATCTTTCAGAGCCTTCAGGACTTTGATGTAATTTGTGTAATTTGATCATCATTTTGAGCTCAGCATTGCAAGGGTTAATTTTTGTTGTGTTATTTATATGTTATAATAATAGAATGAAATCTTTTTTATAAGGAATGAACAGGTCTGGAAAGAGTTATACACTTACACAGAAGATACAGCAAAAAGGGCGCAGGTCAGTGGAAATTAGGTTTTGTTTACAGTAGGGGTCAAAACTAACTTCTTTTACCTTATAACTATACAAATATCCGTGTGATAGGTCTGGAAAGAGTTATACACTTACACAGAAGATACAGCAAAAAGGGCGCAGGTCAGTGGAAATTAGGTTTTGTTTACAGTTGGGGTCAAAACTAACTTCTTTTACCTTATAACTATACAAATATCCGTGTGATAGAATGATAGTGGATAGAAAACTATGAAGCAAGCTCGTCAATGTGAATGAGCATGTTTGGCGTGACATCTTTCCAGTGGGCTTATCAAGTTGATTGGGGCAAATAACAACACTACTCCACTGGAAATGATCAGTATTCTTCATGATTGTTCTTCTCCTTCAACTAAAGCCTATAGAATTTACACAACATTTGACGAGTTTTTATTATGTGTGTGTTCATATTTCCCTTTTGTCTGGTTACAAAAATGTGTGGTACTGAGCACAACTATGGCTTGTTTTACTTGCTCATAGAGCTTTAGAGGTTTTATTCACTTGAAAAGGATAAAAGATTGCACATGAAACGCACATTGACATAGAAAACAAAGATTTTGACATTTCTTGCAAAACACCAAAATGAGATTTTGCTTAAATTGAAAATAATGTGTGAATGAGAAATCATCACTGCAAACACATTGGTAGCTTTTTTGATCATTCAACCTTGCAGATGTAAAATAATTGGCAAATGAAAAGTGAATACTTTCTTTTTTTGCTGAGTATATATGGCTTTCAAAATAATTCCACACAATCATTTACCTCACCTAGAAAACTTGCCTTGTTAACATTTTAGTCTTGTATGCGAGGGGTCAAAGCAGTGTATACTGAATCAATTTAATCTTTCATTTTGTGAACATCTGAAGCTGTAGCTGCACAACAAGTAAAAATTTGGCTAAGTTATCAACTTTGTTAAAGATACATTGAAAGGTTATCCTCTATGAATGGGATACATAATTACCCAAAGGAAAGGGAAGTTTCCATAATGATCAAGGCTTGTGTTTGCCCCTTAAACCAGGGTTTAGATTCCCAAAAATCCTATTTGACCCTCAAAAATTTTCTGTAGGGGGTCATTTTGACTAACTAAATTTCCATTGGTACGTCCGCGACCTACGCAATATAAAAGATAATATAGTTCAATTATTTCTTTCATACTGTAATAGCCAGAACTGTCAAAACGTATGTACTATCCGGATATAGGTGCACTTGAACGCATGTCAAGCTGATTTATTAGGAAATCAGGCTTCCCTGTACTTATCCGGACATGAAAAGATAGATTATTACGTAACCTCACGATGCAGCATAGTTTTTAGTGATGTCGAATCGTAATTTGGTCGCTATTACGATCGCCAGCATTTTGGTAGTTCGGATATGTTTTCGTCTTTCTCCCGGTCAACTTCCGGATAGAACGCTGAGTAAGAATATATCGGATTTTTGTTATTATCCATAATTTCCCTTGCTGCCGCGGCGGCGATGCTAATATTTGGGTTGATTATTGATTTTATACATAATTTGTATTGTTCTCGAGTTATTTTCCAGTCGAAAATTCAATGCTGGCGAAAACTACTTTCTCGCGCGTAATGCTGCCGATGCCAGCATTATGCTGGATTTGATTTTTTCATGTATTTTTATTGTTTATTCCCATATGAATTATATACGAACATGAATGGGAATATCTGGAGATTGTGTTATGGCACTTTTCTAGATTATTTATTGGTAATGTTTTATGTAATTAGCCTGTGTTGTGGGTTTTGACCGAATCACTCGTCCATCAATCCAGCCGAGACCGAATCGTGGATTCTGATTGGCTGAAACGTTCGCCAGCATCCACTCGACTATAAATAGACGGTGCGTTAAAGGGCCTGCATCAGTTGCTCAGACGGCTTCAACATGATGACAACAAATAGACCAGCAAATTAGAAACAACAAACAACAAAGACTTAGATTAGCATCAACTTTATTAGAACACAACATGATAAGAAGAATCCGTCTATTCAACGAGCAACTGATAACCTCTCTTCAACACAAGATCTAGTCACTGGTCATCTCTCTCTCTCTCTCTCCCACAAACACATTGTTTCTTGAAACGTCGTAGCTAGACTATCGGTTTTTAAGGTATAAGACGAATGATACTGGTAATGTTAAGAAATGGAAATTTGTTAGGCATTTGAACCACTGGAAGTGTATAAGAATAAACTGAATCGTTTTTATTTATAGAAACGTTTTGAGTTTTGTCATTCTTTGCAACTACAGCCCCTAAGACAACCCCTTTTATTAACCCCCTTCATGTTGTAAGTGGCCAGCCAATATTCAACCCAGCCATCCTGCATCGACCATCAAACTTAGAGACCAGCCAACATAGAGTTTGAGACAGAATTGAGGGCTGGCTGCTTACAATACTATAACAAAACACAACATAAACAATAAAATGTGTCTACCTATAATTTATTGTTAATGTTAATTCAGTCATATAGATTACTTTAAAGACTGATAGTTCTAATGTTTTGCTTTTTCCTACCCCTACAAAAACAGCTTTGACCCCTAGAATTTTATGTTCAAGGGGTCAATGACTCCCGAATTTTAAGAGCTAGCACAGGCCCTGATGATACAACCAAACAATTGTTAAATGAAAAGTTCAACGCTGTCTTGTGCAATACTATTTTCCATTTAAGGAAGTTGACAATGATATAGCCCGGTTACTGGTGCAATATGAGAAACAGTCTGAGGTGCTTAAACGACTTCATCAAGAATCGGCCAACCTTCCTATGTTGTTGGGTCAGTTACAGGACATCACAAATTCCCTAGGTAAGGATTAAACCTTTTTATCATTTTTAGCTCGACTATTCGAAGAATAGGGGGGCTATTCAAGTCATTCGGGCGTGGGCGTCGGCGTCATGCTTTGGTTATCTTTTTATGTGCAAGTGTTTTAAATCTCTGCTCCTATTAAAGCTATTGCTTTGAAACTTTGCACATGCTTCTGTTACCATAACATACGCATCAAGACAAAGATTAATTACTCTGATATTGAATTTAGTGGATTTTTAACCCTTTTTGGACTTAAAAATCTTGGTTAAGTTTTTACGTGCAAATGTTGTTTATCTAATATTTCTGTTTCTATAAAAGCAATTGCTTTGAAAGTTTACACATGCTTCTGTTGCCATAATATCAGCGTCTAGACAAAGATTCATTACTCTGATATTGAATTAAGTGGATTTTTAACCCTTTTTGGACATAGTAATTCTTGGTTCAGTTTTTACGTGCAAATGTTGTATTTCTGTAATATCTCTATTTCTTCTAAAAATATTGCTTTGAAACTTTGCAGATAATTCTTAGACCATGATACCAGCCTCTTGACAAAGATTTATTATCTGGTATTGAATTTAGTGGAATTTTAACCCTTTTCAGACTTAAAAACCTTGGTTAAGTTTTTATGTGCAAATGTTGTATATCAGTTATAGCTCTATTTTTACCTAGGCTTTTGCTTTGAAACTTTGCACATGGTTCTGTGGTCATTATATCAGCCTCTTGACAAAGATTTATTACTCTGATATTGAATTTAGTGGAGTTTTAACCTTTTTCTTGATTAAGTTTTTACATGTAAATGTTGTACATCACTTATATCTCTAATATTCGTAAGTTTTTGCTTTGAAAATTTGCACATGCTTCAATAATAACAGCCTCTTGATAAAGATTCAATTCTCTGGAATAGAATTTAGTGGATTTTTAACCCTTTTTGGACTTAGAAATTCTTGGTTCAGTTTTTACTTGCAAATGTTGTATTTCTGTAATATCTCTATTTCTACAATAGCTGTTGCTTGGAAACTTTACTCATGCTTCTTTGACCATGACATTAGCCCACAGAAAAAGTTTCATTACTATTTAATTTAGTGAAATTTCAACCCTATTCAGCCTTAAAAATCTTGGTTATGTTTTTATGTGCAACTCTTTTATGTTAGTTGTATCTCTGTTCCTACTAAAGCTATTGCTATTGCTATTGCTCTGCACATGCTTCTGTGACCATAATATCAGCCTCTAGACAAAGATTCTTTTCTCTTGACTTTCATTTTATTGAATTTCCAATGTCGATATTTGATTTGCAGTTGCTATCCAGCACTAGGAATAGTGGAGCTTCGCTGTCCTCCGACAGCTCTTGTTGGCTTGGCAGTGTTTGGAGAAAATCTGGGGTATTGCTATAGCCTTTGTGTTATTGTCATAAAAATTTTTGTACTGCAAAAACCTTGACATTTTGTGATATCTCTATTTAGCTCCACTGGCTGTAGGCCACTGGGGCTATTTTCATGGCGTCTTGTGTCCATCTGTTGGTCCGGTTGTAAACTTTTTCTTTAAAAATCTTCTCCTCAGAAACAACTGGATGAATTTCAAGCAAACTTCACTGGAATGATCCTTGGGTGACCCTCTTTCAATGTTGTTCAAGAAATTTTGATCCAATGAAAAACATGGATTTGCTTATTTCGAAATATGGTAAAAATTTACTTTACTCAGAACCTAAAGGATGGATGACAATAAAATTTTACATGAATGATCCTTGGGTAACCCTTTATTAGTCTACAAAAAATTATTGTGATCAGATGAAAAATATGAATTTAATGTGCAGAGGTCATTTCTCTAAATGTTATATAGTGGAAATTTTGAAAATCAGTTTCTCAGAATCTTACTGATAGAATATCAACCAAATTACACTGGATTGATCCTTGAGTGACCTTTTATTAGTCTACTAAAAACCACGGTTATTGGATGAAAAATATTTATTTTTTGGGCAGAGGTCATTTCTCTAAATGTTATATAGTGAAAACTTTGAAAATCATTTTCTCAGAATCTAACTGATAGAATATCAACCAAAGTTCACTGGAATGTTCAATTGGTAACCCTTTGTCAGGCTGCACAAAATTACTGTGATTGGATAAAAATTATGTATTATACAGAGGTCAATTTTCTATATTTCATTCATCAATCTTGAATTTTCTTTGCAGAAATATTCCAGCATGTGACACTTAGAAACCCTTATTAATTTGAAATAAAAAATAATGAATTAATTATTTAATTTATTCATTCATTCACTGAATATCTGATCATATCAGTAGATTCAGGCCTTTGGAGCAAATCAGCTGGGCAAACAGCTCTAGTTTTACTGAAGGCATTCACTTGAAACTTTGCTCTTATATTCCCTGACAAAACATGAAGCCAGGGATTATTTTGGGATGGGCCATACTGATTTTGTGGAAAAACTATTTATTTTAGACTAAATCTGATTACAGTTTTGGCTGGGCCCCGTATATAATCTATCCAAATCTGATGCTTATTTTGATCAAGGGTAGGTATTAAGGATTCTTGGGCCCACCACTTTTTCCTAATGGCCCATCAATTTTGCAGATGGCCCTTCAAAATCTTAGATTTTACATGTAAATGAATGGGACATGGGCCATTGGCCCATTTCAATGGCCCATCATGAAATTGATCCAAAAATATCCCTGTGAAGCTATTCTATCAAGAGGATGCATTTTGTGCAAGTAATGCCCCTTTTTCAACTTAGATTTTTCTCCAGCTCTTAACAGCCAAGCCAAGGCAATCGTAGGGGGTGCTCTTATTATCTTATTATCAGAATTTTAGACCTAATTGAAAGAGGTTAGAGACAACAGTCCAAAGAGGGTGCAAATTCAAAAGAAAACAACATATGCGGAAGAGATCATTATCGTGAAAGGAGAACATTTTTTCTCTTTTCTGAATCTACAATAGTTTCTAAAGTATGAATCACAAATAAGAAGAAGTGCTCTTGTTACAGAATTTTAGACCGGTCCTAATTGAAAGAGGTTAGAGACAACAGTCCAAAGAGGGTGCAAATTTAAAAGAAAACAACCTATGTGGAAGAGATCATTATTGTGAAAGGAGAAATTTTTTAGCTCACCTGAGCACGAAGTGCTCAATGTGAGCTTTTGGGTTACTTGATGTCCGTCTTGTGTCGTGCTTCGTCCGTCGTCCGTCGTCAACATTTACCTTGTGGACACTCTAGAGGCCATATTTTTAGCCCATCAACCTGAAAATTGGTCAGAATGATTATCTTGATGAAATCTCGGACAAGTTCGAAATTGGGTCAAGTGGGGTCAAAAACTAGGTCACAGGGTCAAATCTCAGAAAAACCTTGTGGACACTCTGGAGGCCATATTTTTAGCCCAATCAAACCTTAAAATTGGTCAGAATGATTATCTTGATGAAATCTCGGACAAGTTTGAAATTGGGTCAAGTAGGGTCAAAAACTAGGTCACGGGGTCAAATCTTAGAAAAATCTTGTGGACACTCTAGAGGCCATATTTTTAGCCCAATCAACCTTAAAATTGGTCAGAATGATTATCTTGATGAAATCTCGGACAAGTTTGAAATTGGGTCAAGTAGGGTCACAAACTAGGTCATGGGGTCAAATCTTAGAAATACCTTGTGGACACTCTAGGGGCAATATTTTTAGCCCAATTAACCTTAAAATTGGTCAGAATGATTATCTTGATGAAATATTGGACAAGTTTGAAATTGGGTCAAGTGGGGTCAAAAACTAGGTCACAGGGTCAAATCTTAGAAAAACCTTATGGACACCCTAGAGGCCATATTTTTAGCCAAATTAACCTGAAAATTGGTCAGAATGATTATCTTGATGAAATCTTGGACAAGTTCAAAATTGGGTCAAGTGGAGTCAAAAACTAGGTCACGGGGTGAAATCTTAGAAAAACCTTGTGGACACTCTAGGGGCAATATTTTTAGCCCAATCAACCTGAAAATTGGTCAGAATGATTATCTTGATGAAATCTTTGACATGTTTGAAATTGGGTCAAGTGGGGTCAAAAACTAGGTCACGGAGTCAAATCTTAGAAAAACCTTGTGGACACTCTAGAGGCCATATTTTTGCCCAATCAACCTGAAAATTGGTCAGAATGATTATCTTGATGAAATCTCGGACAAGTTTGAAAATTGGTCAAGTGGGGTCAAAAACTAAGTCATGGGATCAAATCTTAGAAAAACATTTTAAGATTGTTAATTCAGGTGAGCGATTAAGGGCCACTATGGCCCTCTTGATTCTCTTTTCTGAATCTACAATAGTTTCTATAAATAAGAAGAAGTGCTCTTGTTACAGAATTTTAGACGGGTCCTAATTGAAAGAGGTTAGACACAACAGTCCAAAGAGGGTGCAAATTTAAATGAAAACAACCTATGCAGAAGAGATCATTATTGTGAAAGGAGAACATTTTTTCTCTTTTCTGAATCTACAATAGTTTCTAAAGTATGAATCACAAATAAGAAGAGTTCTGGGAGTACATGACAGGCTTGACACCCAGGGTTCAACTCTAAGGGGAGTCTGAGACTCCTTGTTTACCAGTCAGACTCCTTCCATTTGCAAGTAAGGAGTCCGATGGACTTGGGGTCATATGAGAATATTTTGTAAAAAAAAACCAAACAAACAAATGCACAGAGCAGTGTCCTGTCTAACATTTGCCAAAACTGTAGATCTTTTCACTACAAAAGCTGTTGAAGAAAACATCTGCTTGCAACCTGTAGTATTTTGAGAAAAAAATCTTCTTTGGAAGAGCATTATAGAAAGGAAGAAATTGCTTATAACAATCAATTTCTTCTTTTCCACAGTGTTCTCCCATTATGTAAATTCAGACTCCTTATTTTGAGTTTGGACTCCATGATTTCATGTGTTAGGAGTCCTATTGACTCCTTAATCTCAGGAGTTAGAGTCAACCCCTGAACACCTGGTTCCATATTGAATTTTCAATTTTGCTTTCTTAAATAAAAAGTAACTAATATCATCTACATATTTCAGCCTTAGTCGAAGAAGAGTACGACAAAGTAGAAGCTGGACTGGTCCATTTAGAAAATTTGTGTGAGGAAATAGATTATCAGAGGGAGGAAAAGTCACACCATAATCAGCTGGCTGTCTATAAAATGAAAAAGGACCATGAAATACAAAAATATAAAGGTAAAAACACTGTGTTTAAACTGCTTCAGTATAAGTTTGTTTAGAAAATCTGTATCCTCATTCCTTAATCAGTTGGCTGTCTATAAAATGAAGAAAGACCATGAAATACATAAATATCAAGGTAAAAATACTGTGTATAACTTGGTACAGGATTGGTTCGTTTAGAAATGCTGTATCCTTATTCCTTTATTAGTTGGCTGTCTATAAAATGAAGAAGTACCATGAAATACACAAATATAAAGGTGAAAACACTGTGTATAACCTAACACAGGATTCGTTAGTTTTGAAAATCTTTTTTGTTTAGAAAATCTGTATCCTAATTCCTTAATCTGTTTGCTGTCTATAAAATGAAGAAGGACCATAGAATACACAAATAAAAAGGTAAAAATACCATGAAGAACCTGATATAAGATTTGTTTGTTTAGAAAATCTGTATCCTAATTCCTTAATCAGTTGGCTGTCTATAAAATGAAGAAGGTCCATGAAACACAAAAATGTAAAGGTAAAAATACAGTGTAAAACCTGATACAGGATTCATTGGTAAAGAAAATCTGTATCCTAAATCCTTAATCTGTTGGCTGTCTATAAGATGAAGAAGTACCGTGATATACTGTAATACAGAAATATGAATGTAAAAATACTGTGTATGAGGGTTGTTAAAAAATTATCCGGATTTTGCTTTGCAAAATTTTACTAAATTTGGTATCAATCGCTGTCGGAATTAAATCCATGTATGTCTATGAAAAATCAATAAAATTCACGAACACAACGCATTTGTCATATACAATGCCATGGCAATGACTACCCTGTGCAGTAGCTGAAATGCCTCACTGATTTGGTCTTCTCCCCTGTAAGTTGAAAACTTGAAAATTTTAATGAGTTGCAAGAATAACTATTATGTATGCCTAAAATTATAAGGAGAAAAAATGTTATATGGAAGGAAAAAACACACAATAGTAAATCTGCTGTCTTGAATTTAAGGACTATAGAATAACAAAAAGGCTGATGAGCTGTTCATTTGCTTATTTTCTCACATTGCTGCATTTGAGCCGTAGTGTGACATTTCCAACAATTCCATGTGTGGTGATGAAAAGACGTTAAGTAACCTGGACACTCATGTGGTGCATTAGAATTAATTTTGGGTTATAAATAGCGATTTTAGATCCGTATCCTTCTTTGAATGCATAGTTAAGACTTCGATCAGACTGTGTGGCTACACAGCCTGATCCGAGGCTCAATGTTGCGCACATGTGAAATTGTTGGAAATGTCACTCTTAGGATCATTTGTCTTCTATAACAGACAGCCAGCAGAGATATGATTATCTTGCACTCAAGTTAGGTGTGAGGGTTGTCTAGAGGTAGAGTGTCAGCCTCGTAACCCAAAGATCCTGAGTTTGATTCCTGGGAGCCGCTATCAATCTTTGGCCATCACATTTGGCGCGAGTACTTATGAATATTCCAGGAAGCTGAATCAAGAAGGACTATTCTGTGGCCTGTTTTACTAAACACTTTTCGATCATTTCTTGTGTAAATCAAAAATTGAAGTTGCCTCTGCAGAAGTAAAGAAATATGGAATTCTGCCATGCATTATCTCTTTGGATTCGTCTTCTAAAGACAAAAGGCAGAACCTGACAATAAATGAAAATACCAGGTACGATTTGTGATTTTGACTTACGATCAATCTTTTCGTAAGAAGTTTAGTAAAACGGGCCCAAGGTCATCAGGAATAATTATGTTGTACCGGGGTATTTCTCAGGTTATAAAAGTTATTTATTCAAATCAAAGCTTGTGATCCTTTGTGTAATCTTCTATGATGTTTGTAAAAATATTTAGTACATGAAAATTTAAAACAAAATGGCCACCACAGGAGTGCCTCATTTTCACATAAATTATGGTATATGTTAAAGCAGGGGTGTGAAATTCCCATGTCTGACTTTTCAACACTAGCTTTGCTGCTTGCAGGCAAGTACATTTTCTAGACTAAAATCAGGGAACATCTTTTGTCAGTGCTTAAAAGATGTAAGAGATAAATTATTTATATGTTTTTATCAAAGACTAGAAAATGTTTTTATAAAGAAAATGCGGGGTTCCAGTATTTTCTTCATTAAAATCAATCTTTTCCAAAAGTTTATCTATTCACATTTTTGAGGACAAGTTCATTTTGATCCTGGGCAAGAAGAAAATCATTTTTAGCTCCACTGGCGGGCTATTGTCATGGTGTGGTGTCCGTTGGCCATGCACCCGTGCGTCCGTCCGTAAGTAAACTTTAAAAATCTTCTCCTCATAAATTATTGGATGGATTCTAATAAAATTTCATAGGAATGTTCCTTGGGTGATCCTCTATCAGATTCCTTCAAAAAATTTTAATCAGTTGAAAATCATGGCTGTAGTAAGCTTGGCTAATTTCCATATATGGTAATAGGTAACTTTTCTCGGAAACTAATTGATGGAAATCAACCATAGTTCAGACCCTTTATCAGTCTACAAAAATTTGTTGGAATCAGATGAAAATTATTTATTGTATGGGCATAGGTCATTTCTCTATGAATTATATAGTGGAAACTTTGAAAATCATTTTCTCAGAATCTGAGTAATGGATATCAACCAAATTTTACTGGAATGTTTTTTTAGTGATCCTTTAACAATCTACAAAATTATTGTGATCAATTGAGAAAAATGTCTTTCATGGGCAGAGGTCATTTCTTCAGATATGTTATATGGTGGAATATCCAATATAGGGAAAACAAACTTTCTCAAAGTTTCAACAGATGGATTTCAACTGAATATCATAGGTATTCTATTTCTGCGAATGTGTGTCAGTCTGCTAAATATATTTTGATTAGATGAACAGCATGTATTTTATTGGCAGAGGACATTTCAACTTATAAACTGAATATTTGGTAACCCTTTGGGTATCACCTAAATGATGAATTTTTCTGGACTTAAAAAATTCAATAGGTGTAAAGATTGTAGATTTGAAGGAACAAATGTATAAAAACATTTGTTGAAAAAGGTAGCCTGAGAATACCCTCTGAGAAATGGTCAGTTTAGTTGAACGAAGGTTGACTCTCTGTACAGAGAGGACAATTGGTGTCAAATAATTTCTGACCTACTGAGATTCAGGGTGGGGTAGAAAAAGTTGAGTTGACTGCACTTTAAGGCATTGGGCAGAATAAATTAAATATATTGGATTGAATATTTAACTTTTTATCATCATTTGTTAAAATTTTGTTTTGATGATAAAAAATTATTGTGAAGTAGCATTCTTTTAGTAGTGTTTAATGGAAAGTCTAAAAGATCTACAATCAGTATTTTGAGGACAAAGTACTTTGTGTATTGTGCAGTAACATTCTGTCTGTTTAAATTTTTATCTTTTGATTTCAACCAAATTGCACTGGAATGATCCTTAGGTGACCCATTTTCAGATTGCAAAAAAGTATTTGATCAAAAATATGCGTTTAACAGGCAGAGGTCAAATCTTTATATATTATTCATTGATCATGATTTTTCTTTGCAGAAATAATTCAACAGTTGACACTTAAAAACACTTATTTTCTTGAAATAAGCATTCACCTATTCATACACTTAAATTCTCGTTTGAACAGCCATGTCATCCTCTTATAATTATTATCAGAAAATTGAGGTCTGTAGAGCGAATTAGGTGCTCAAGCGCCTCTAGTTTACTTGTAAGGGGGTGGGGGTGGTGGTGGAAATAGCATAACTAGGACTTCCGGGTTCACCCTTTTACTTTAATCTATGAAATTTCACATTTTAACTGGTTAGAAACAATACGTGAACAACGTTGCAAAATAGTTATGTAGCATTACATTCATAAAGGCAGGTGTGGGATGACGTTATGTTGCATTGCATACATAAAAGATTACTGAATGAATGAAAGTTATTTCTAACACTTGTCTTAAGACAAATGGAGAGAATCCAATACCATGCCCCTGGTAAAAATGACTTTACGCTGAAATTATATGATTCATTTCAAACATATTTCATGCGAATAATCCTTTTAGTCTGTGGGCCAGGAGGGGTCACCGTGCACCCCCCTAAGGGCTCTCCGAGAGTGGTATGGAAATGTTCATAGGACCTCCCTGAGTGAGAATCACGATGTTAACAGCTGGTAATTTGGGTCCCGACTGCCATTCCGAGTGGTTTTCTAGATGACAGCCAAGAATAAATTCATTTTACCTTTGATACACTATAGAGGGATTTTGTTCATTTTAAATATTTCATGAGAGTCTAAAGCATGTATATTTTGCGTTCTGGTTAAACACTTAATTACTTAAAATAATTGTAAAGATCCCAACTTCCAAAATGGGAGATGGCAGCCAGTTCTTGATAAGATTTTTGCTATTTTTTTGATGAATGCAATGAGATAAAAGTGTTCACCATGTACTACACCATAGATCATACTGCAAAGTGCTATGATATTGTTGATATGACCTTCCCAAGTTCAAATCAAGCTGTTAACAGTCAATTTTATAGGTCTGACTGCCTTTCTTGGTGTTTTTCTGAATGGTAGCCACTAACAATACTAATAAAATAGGAGACACTTAACGGATATCACTTGATTTCAAATCATATTTAAGGATCAAAATGTGTATTTTTTACGTTCTTGGTACAACATCTATAAGGCAATGTTAAATTGGATATCCAAATATGCTCTATTAGAGATGGCAGCCAGTTTAAGACAAGGATTTTGCTATTTTTGCTGTAATCTGTGAAAGATGAGGGGTGACCGTGTACTTTGCCGATCAGTCCTCTCTGATTGTACCACAAAATTGTTACTTCACATTCCAAAGGTTGAATCAAGTTGTTTACAATAGATGTTTTGAGTCCCAACTGCTTATTTGGGATATTTTTCTAGATGGCAGCCAATGCAAATACAAGTAAATAAAATGGAACAACTTATAAATAGCAACCTATGTTTTTTTATTATCTTTAATGACAAAAACATAAATATCTAGTATTCGTGCTTAAATAGCTAATGTCTTTTTGAAGATCAATCATCCTGAATGGTAGATGGCAGCCAGTTTTGAATATGAAATTTGTCTTTTCTTTTCAGTTCATCATCATCATAAAAGTTTAAAAGTTATCTCTGATAGGACAAAGGAAAAGTTTAACCAATATTACTCAGTGAGAAGCAAAAAAGTATCAATCGATGTTTTTGGTGTTCCAACTACCTTTCTGAATGTTTTTTTCTAGATGGCAGCCAAGAAAAAGTATAGATTATATAAGAATCCCTTTGCTAACATTGGTCTATTTTTAATCTTATTTTCAGGACCAAATCACCCAAGTATAGCGCAGCTCTTATTATTTCTTCAATTTAGTGTCTAATCTAAAAACCAAACATACTGAAATGAAGATGGCAGCCAATGTTAAATACGTAATTTTGCTTACTAAACTGTAATAGTCTCTGAAAATAGTCGGTGGGCATGTCACTCCTGTGGAAGGGGGGATGTATCAAGTTGTTCACCATATATCCTTGATATCAATATTTTCTCTCTTTCGTCCCATCTGACGGATAAGGGTAGTTCTAAATTGACTCAGAAAAAAAACCCTGATAAAATGAAATCTGAAATTATGAGATGGAAGTCAGGTCATAATTTTAATTCATCTCATTTCTGTAAAAACATCTTTATGTGTACATGTTGCTGTCGAAGAAGGATGCATATTGGTATCATTTTCTCCATCTGTCAGTCCGCGTGTTTACACATAGGTTAGTTCATTTCTTGTTTCGATTAAGAACATTGTGGAATTGACAAGGGTAAGTAGCATAAGCGAATTTTGAAAGATTTTAATGTTTTCATTTTTATCGAACTTGAGCATAATTATACAATAAAATGACATATTGTTCTATTAGATGATATGTTTGTCTTCAGGACCAATCAGAAGCTTCCATATCCACTCAAGCTAATGGAATTATTGAATGATTGGAAAATTTTGAATGATTTCGGAGCGGTTAAAATTGGTTGATTCAACGTGTTTTTTTAATGATTTTGGGACATTTAGAGTAAGTGATTCGAAAATGCCATGAATGGAACGCTGATTAAATAATAAATAATGGTTTTGACTGGACTTAGTGTCAAGTACACAATGTTTTTTACAGCAAAACATTTACTTCAGTTATAGACATACTTTCTTGAAACTTTCACACAATATAACAAAACTCTTTTTGTTGATGATTGCTGATATAATGCCGAGTAACGGAAAAAGGGAACTTGATGTAAAACACCTTGTCCACACATTCGTCTTGCATTTATTGATGGGTTTGCGTGAAACTTTCTAAGAATGTTCCTCATCGTGTGACTATGTGTGCTTATCAACTCCATTGGATGACATTATTCCAAATCACGCAAAAGCTGCACAATTAGAAATTGTCTTGTAAATGTTACTCCTTCTACATCAGTGCATGGATTTCATCAAACTATTGATGGATTTGTAAGAAGGTTTCACATAATGTTCTTGATCATCGGACAATCATAGCACATAATTGTCCATGCTATATAGTCACTGTCTTTAAGGGAGTTTTTTGATGACACTTTCGAAGTATACTTCGTGATATGAATATGAGCGTACATTAAACGTTTGTCCATATATAATGCTGCGTCACAAAAAAGGAGTCATTCGTTCTAAGAATGTTTTAGTGAGGCGTTTATTGTGTCAAACAGGGTGCATGTTTTTGATTTAAAACAGATAAATCCAGATTTACATTCCATACAATGATACAGATATATTTTGAAAAAGTTAATATAGAAAAACTTCCATATGGTCAAATGGCGGCCAAGTTTAAAAAAAAAAAATAATTAATGCTAAGTAAAACGTCCTAAACAAATTGATATATGAATTTCTAAATGTATCAGCTACGTAGGAATAAACACTGCTGAGCCCTTCAAGAATTTAAGATATTGAAATAAGCAAAACTGGTGGATTGTTTCAGATTCTTTAACATTTGCTTAATTTGGCGGACATTTTCGGTCGCAATTTGAGAGTATTCCTATACCGAGCTAAATAGATTATTTGTATAAATTTCTTGCTGCTTTGAGAATTTCGGGAACATCAAATTAGCCAGAGATAACCAAGAAGAAAATTTCAAAAAATCAAATATGTTTCCATTTCAGTTTGAAAACGTTTAATAGAAGGTGAAACCAAAGATACCAAATATTAATATTAATATATGATTTTACCCCGGAGGGTCTTGTGAACAATTAATTTATTAAAAAAAATTTCAGACCCCCCCCACACACACACGAATTAGATTCATGTTTAAAATTCAGTTTTTTTCCGGGGGATTTCAATTTCGACATTAATTGATAGAACGGTAGCTTAAACATTTAAATGTAGGTGTCTGGTCCTTTAAATGAGTGAAACAATGTTTGCATAGGGTTTCTAATGTAATTCAAGCATCTTCTTGGCTGCCACGTAGAAAATGCCCGTAAAGGCAGTCGGGACGCAAATTATCGATTAAAAGATTTTTGAATCTCACTTGGTGAGATCGGTGAAACATTCTTTTGCACTCTCAGAAAGGGTTTTAGGATGGTTCGTCTCCTCTTGTCTTATGCTCTGCAGCAAAAATTGGCAAATTCCATATTCAAGATTAGCTGCCATCTACCATTCAGGATGTTTGATCTTCAAATAGAATTTAGTTTTTTTCCAGTTTGTAGCTAGAAAACCAAATATATATATATGTTTTTGGCCCTTAAAGATCAAAAATAAAGTTTGCTCGTATACAAGTTGTTCCGATTTATTTACTTGTATTTGCATTGGCTGCCATGTAGACACACCAAAAGGCTGTCGGGACCCAAAATATCGACTATAAACAACTTGATTCAACTTGGGGGGGGGGGGTGCATTAACAATTTCATAGCACAGTCAGAGGGGATATTTGGTTAAGTACATGTTGACCCTTCATCTTTCATAGAATGAAACAGTAAATAGCAAAATTTCTATCTTAAACTGGCTGCCATCTCTCATACAGGATGTTTGGATATCCAAATTATCTTTAACTAATAGTTATCGTACCAAGAACGCAAAATATACATCTTTTGGTCTTTAGATATGATTCAAAATCAAAGGGTGTCTATGAAAAACCTTCTGGTTAATTTGTATTTTTAGTGGCTGCTATTCAGAAAAACACTGAGAAAGGCAGTCAGGACCCAAAATATCGAATGTTAACAACTTGATTTGAACTCGGGAAGGTCATATCAACAATATCATAGCACTTTGCATTATGATTTATTGTGTAGTACATGGTAAACACTTTTATCTCATTGCATTCATCGAAAAAATAGCAAAAATCTTAGCTAGAACTGGCTGCCATCTCCCATTTCGGAAGTTTGGACCTTTACAATCATATTAAGTAATTAAGTGTTTTACCAGAACGCAAAATATACATGTTTTCGACCCTCAAAAAATATTTAAAATGATCAAAATCCCTCTATAGTGTATCAAAGGTAAAATGAATTTATTCTTGGCTGTCATCTAGAAAACCACTCGGAATGGCAGTCGGGACCCAAATTACCAGCTGTTAACATCGTGATTCTCACTCAGGGAGGTCCTATGAACATTTCCATACCACTCTCGGAGAGCCCTTAGGGGGGTGCACGGTGACCCCTCCTGGCCCACGGACTATTTTCTTTTTTGTTCAATAGTGCAGTTAGCTAGAGATCATGCCAATAAAGTTCAACAATTAGAAAAGAAGAGGGAACAGTTATTGAAAGAGAGACAATCTGCGTATGAGGAACAATTTAGCAGCGACATAGACTTTTACAAGAAACATGGGAAAATAGAAAGTAAGTCTTGTCTGTACTCTTTAAAATTGTCTTATTAAAATGATTTGATGAGTAGGGAGGAGATGAACATTGAGGATAACATCAGTTGTAAACAAGATGTGTTTATAAAACATGAATGGCCTGAAAACAGTATATTTTCAAAAATAACTTTGACCTTAACAGATGACCTTGACCTTGTCACAATACCTTGACCTTGGTATCTGTAGATGTACATCAAAGAGATCTATCATCATTCCAAATATGAGCTTTGAATCTTTTAAAAGTTTTTTGGCTATTTTTTTTTTCAGACAGACAGATAGTTTGACAAATGAACAACCATGTAACAATATGCCCCTGATCTTTCGATGCAGAGACAAATACTATCTTAAATTTCCTGAACCGTTTTTACAAGCCTTTGTTTCTTGAGCTATTTTATCCTTTGCTGTTTAATCCCTGCTTTTTACATACCTGTGATTTTATGATTGAGAAAATATTGTGAAAAAAGAAGAAATTGCTTCTGACAAGCAATTACTTCTTTTTCAACACTATTTTGTACCCTACAGAATGGTTATTTTTCAAATTAAATCCACTTTAAATTCTAGTCTGCAAAACCTTTGAATTCGGACAGGTCAAAATTTTGTAAAATAGGAAAATGTTAAGGAAATTGCACTATGTAGGAATGGGTAACAATAGCATAACTTTCTTTTTACAAACAGGGTTGCCATCCACACCAGAAACCCAGAAGAAGATTGACATTGCTGATGTAGAAATAGAAGATGATAAAAGTGCCTTAGATGATTTTCTAGCCTCTAGTACGAGTGATCCTGCTCTCACAGGTAATATTGTAGAGATAAATGATAACTAATGTCCCTTAGATGATTTTCTAGGCTCTAATACAAGTGATCTAGTACTTGCAGGTAATATAGTAGAGATTGGTTTGTCTTAGATGATTTTCTAGCCCCTAGTACAAATAATAATAATAATAGTGCCTTAAAAGGATTTTCTGGTCCTAGCTGTAACAGGTAATTTTGTGACCTTAATGGATGCGAGATGTTCCTAATGGTAATATTGTAGAGATTAATGATAACTAATGTCCCTAAGATGATTTACTACGCTCTTGTACAAGTAATCCTGCTTTTACAGGTAATATTGTAAAGATAAATGATAACTAATGTCCCTTAGATGATTTACTAAGCTCTAGTACAAGTGATCCTGCTTTTACAGGTAATAAAGTAGAGTTTGATTATGAATAAATTGCCTTAGATAAATCTAGCTCCTAGTAAAAATGATAATGATTTAAGTGCCTTAAATGATTTTCTGGCCTCTAGAATAAGTTACCTAGCTGTTACAGGTAATATTGTAGAGATTGATGATAATTTACGTGCCTTAGATGATTTGCTAGCCTCAAGTCAAAGCGATCTCGCCTTTACAGGTGGTAAAGAAGATTAAGGAAATTGATAAACGTGCTCATTAGATGATTATCTAGCTTTAGTGCAATAGATCTGGAATGTACATAAAGTATAGTAGTGATTGTAATAAGGCTCTAGTATAAGTGATTTGACAAGACATTTCTTCATTTTCCCTGTTTTCATTCTTAGATTAGACCAAATATTGTGGATTTTTGGTTACCTAGTCATTTAATCAACAATTTGATCTCAAATTTTGCCCAGCTTTCATGGAGGAAAGCATCACCAACTTATAAAATAGACACTTTTTTCCACATTTTTTTCTAACATTTAAAATCAAGGCTTGTGTTGGAACGGGATGGCCAAGTTGGAAGTGGGATAAGTGATTGTGGTTTAACCTTTAATGATCACAAGTTTGGAAGCCATGCCTAAGACCACAAAACTCTTTATTATAACATTGATTCCAAGCAACACGTCAATTAAGTAGCCGCCGTCATAGTGCAAGTGGTAGCGTGTCGGACTGTCATTCTAGGGGTTCTGGGTTCCATCCCCGATGGCAGCACTCATTCTTTCCGACTATTTGTCTTTCACCAATGGGTTGATAATCATAGACCTAGGTGAGATAGCAGCTGGAGGCTAGGAAAGGATGTGGTGGTTGTACTGGTGAGAGAACTACCAGGAAACCATTGTTAGGTGCTCAAGTGACGGTTTTTATTAAGCGACCATTTTCAAAATCCACTACTTTAAATGAAAAAAACTTAAAAAAGAAGATATAGTTTGTCTATGAATTATTTAAAATGAATCCTTCGTTGTTAAAACTTGCCAGAATCGTCTTAAAAAGATGATTCTTTTGGGCTTGAAAAACATAGGTTTATTGGGAATTTTGCAATAATATGCATATTCAATCAAAAAGTCTGTTTCTTATTTCTAAATATACTTAGCAAAAAAAGAAACTTTATATACTTGTTGGTCTGTTTTTAATGATTTACAGTGGCTATAGGCCAACTATATTTACATTTGTTAGTTGGACTAGGTACAGAGACAACACAGACGCAGGATTTTGCGCGATTAAAGAGATTCCGAGCTAATGCGTCTGTAACTTCCGGTTTTGGTCATATATTCGTATTGAGCAGCTACCCAAAGTTCATTTTGAGTGATTTTTGTTACTCAGTCGCACTCATCCCTTAGCATCGGCACGAAAAAACAAAATTATTTGTACAATTTTATCGTAACGGGTATGTTACAACAATCGAATAAAGGTAGAAATTAGACAACAGGTAAACATAGAGCTTGAATTTCTGTTTATAACGCCACTCTTAAGTTTGGCTACTCAGGACAAGCGATTCACATTTTAACATCTTGGTTTAGAAATGCCACGCCCGGTTAGGACAAACAGTTACCCGTCTGGTTTTCAATAATCTGGTCTTGGGTTCGATCTCAGACTCGGCCATCTTTCATCCAATATTTGACAAAAAGCATTGTGATAAGTGTCATTTCTCTCCCACACAATTGGCAAGTGATACGCCTAGGAGAGAATGGCGACTGGTGCCTCAGATGAAAGCTCTAGCCCTACTGTGAGAAATGACAAGAAACTATTAATAGGTGCACCAGCCAGCGAATTTTAAATGTAAAACTATCGAAATTGACCTTTAAACCATATTAATTAAAATAAACAATCCGTTACAACCACATGAAGTTTCAGCCGAGATGAGATAGGCCACTTGTGATGTCATGTAGAGGCTCTGTTACCATCGCATATTTTTCAATTCATTTCATCAAAGGAAGGATAACTGCAAGTCAAGTATGCGTGTTTAGATCAGTCGTTGGTCTATCATGATAATGGAAGGACTTTAAGCACGAAAACGTCAAGGACCTATACTCAAAACATCACCGACAATCTTGAATTCATTTCAGTGATTTTTGAAATCAACCCCTTTGTCCTTTGACTACCAATAAAATCCTCATTTTACAAACATTCGGTACTGACCTTTCCATAAACCGACGGATATTGCCTTCAAGTTTCATTAATAGTAACATCTGTATTCTTTATGGTTTCATAGCGACACTCAAGCCCTCAGTAAGTCATGTAAAGTATCTATTTTTGCTAAGTACATAATGTGTATAAAGCCATTTTCCTTATCAACTTTTTGCTTGTCCCGAAAGTGGTCGATTAAAAAAGTTTTACTGTGTGCCTGCTTTGGCAGGAAAATGAAAAAGATCAGCGTGAATCATCTCATTTTCTTTTTAAAAGCTGAAAAACTGTAATTTATTTGATTATTAGCTCACCTGAGCACATCATGCTCAAGGTGAGCTTTTGTGATCATTGAATGTCTGTCGTTTGTCGTCCGTCGTCCATCGTCAACATTCTAAGTGTTTACACTCTAGAGGCCACAAATATTGCCTAATCTTCAAGAAACTTGGTCAGAATGTTGGCCATGTCACAAGGATGAACCCTATCAAAAATGACAGGGATCCATGCCATATCACAGGAAAAAAGTGCCTTAATGACAATTTTGTTGTTTACACTCTAGATGCAACAAATATGGTCCAATCTTCATGCAACTTGACCAGAATGTTGGCCAGGTCACAAGGATGAACCCTAATGAAAATGACAGGGATCCATGCCATATCACTGGGAAAGGAGCCTTAATGATATTTTTCTTGTTTACACTCTAGAGGCCACAAATATTGCCGAATCTTCATGAAACTTGGTCAGAATAATGGCCAGGTCTTAAGGATGAACCCTATCGAAAACAGGAAGGTTCCATGCCATATCACAGGAATAGGGACCTTAATGACAATTTTCTTTTTTACACTCTAGAGGCCACAAATATGGTTCAATTTTCATGAAACTTGGTCAGAATGTTGGCCAGATCACAAGGATAAATCCTATAGAAAATGGGTAGGATTCATGCCATATCACAGGAAAAAAGGGCCTTAATGACAATTTGTTTGTTTACACTCTAGATGCAGCAAATATGGCCCAATCGTCATGAAACTAGGATTCATGCCATATCACAGGACAGGGCTTTTTCTTCTATCTCTCAGGGGCCCAATAAAGGCCTCATTCCCCATTGAAAAGGCCCCAAATTATTTCCCAATTTGGAGAAAAATTCCCAATTTTAATGAAATGGATTTAACCAAACAACTTATTTCTGACATATTTGTAACTTGGGAGTATGAATATGTGCTTTGTTAACCTTATAAAATTTAAGAAAAAGCTTTTTTAAAGAACATTAATACATTACAAGCAAGAAATAACCGGAACAGTTATACAATAAAAAAAAAACCAAATCGCAATTTTGTAGATATTTTTCCCAAATGAATGCTAGGGGCCTTTTACCAAAGAACTTGGGAAAAGCCTTGCGGGAAAGGAGTCTTAATGATAATTTTCTTGTTATAACTCTATAGGCCAAAATTTTGTCCCAAACTTCATGAAACTTAGTTTTGTGTTGAAATTATCTGGCTTGTTTATTGGTGTGATGTCCCAGGGGTCAAAGAGACTCAGGTGAGCGATCTAGGACCATCTTGGTCTTCTTGTTTTTTTCAAAATGAATACTGACTCAAAATTAGTGTGTCCAGTGCTTTTTAATTCAAATTTGCAATGGTTTTATTCAGTATGACAAGAGTTAAATTTCAACTTTCCAGATCCTAGTACAGACCCAGAACAAACACATCCCAGTGATGATGATGAGCCAAGTGAGCAAGTCATTCCGGTAGCAACTTCACCAACCCCTGTAGATTCAGGAGAAGTTATCTCCCCTACATCAACAGAAGCAAGTGAAGTGACCTCCCCTGTATCTCCAGAGTCCAATGGAGTAATCTCCCCTAAATCTGAAGAGTCTTCTGAAATGATCTCTCCTGCATCTAATGTGCCTAGTGAAGTTTTAAGTTCTGATCAGACGAACTCAAACAAAGGAAATGGAGATGAAAAGGATTAATCTTTTTAAAAAACTACCTTATTATTCAACTGGCAGGGCGTGGCTTAGCCGTGACGTAATGTGGCGAGTTTACTTTTCAATAATATTGGTTCTTTCAAATGTCAGTTGGCAATTATCTTTTAACATGTGCAAAAAACTTTATCCAAAAACCAAAAATCATGTGCTAAGAGAAAGTGATCACTTTAGCTCCACTGGCTGAAGGCCTGGGAGCTATTGTCATGGCAGAGTGTCCCTCATACGTGCGTCCGTGTGTTAACTTTTCTTTAAACATCTTCTTTTCCTAAACCAATGGATGCATTTTGACAAAACTTTACCAGAGTGTTTCTTGGGTGACCCTTTTTAAAAAGTTGTTCAAGAAATTTAGATTGACCCCCAAATATGGGCATGGTAAAGTCGGGCTCACTTTGAGCCTGAAATCTTTGAACAACATCTCCTAAACCATTGAGCTGATTTTAATTAAACTCTACCAGAAGTTCCTTTTGTGACCCTCTTCTAAAGTTGTTCAAGTAATTTGGAGTAACCCCCAAATATGGGCGTGGCAGGGTGGGGCTTATTTTGAGCCTGAAATCTTTGATCGACATCTCCTCTTAGACTGTTGGGCTGATTTGAATGAAACTTTACAAAAATGTTCCTTGGGTGACCTTCTTCTAAAGTTGTTTAAGAAATTTTAAGTGACCCCCAAATATAGGCGTGGGCTTATTTTGAGTCTCCTCAGTAATGAATGGGTGGTCAGGGTCTATTATCAATTTAAATTCTTGGAATAACATCTCTTCAACAATTAGGTAAATATGAATGAACCTTTGCCTGAAATTTACTTGGATGAGATCCACTGGATCAATTAAATTCAGGTGAGCGGATTAGGGCCATCCTGGCCTCTTGTACTTAAGTGATATTTTAATCCTTTTCATGTCATTTTATATATTGGGTGACTCTTTCCGAAAATTGCTCAAAAATTTTGATTGGCCCATAAATATAAAGAGGGTTGGGCTTCTTTTGAGCCCAAAAACTTTGAAAGATATCTCATCCTGAATCAAATGCCTTAATAAGATGGGTAAAGGGATGCAGGTTCATGGTGATTGAGCATTTTGGTCCAATGTGGGCTAGATCCAGTTAATCATTATAAAATGGGTCAAAAGAGATTTCAAAGTTTTGTTTTCGTTGAAAGTAAGCTTTATTTAATGAAAGTCTAAAGATGTTAAAGCCAGTGGAGCGATCTAAAATTCTTCTTAATTAAGCTATATGTAGGAAGACGACTCTACCAGAAGTTCCTTTTGTGACCCTCTTCTAAAGTTGTTCAAGTAATTTGGAGTAACCCCCATATATGGGCGTGGCAGGGTGGGGCTTATTTTGAGCCTGAAATCTTTGATCGACATCTCCTCTTAGACTGTTGGGCTGATTTGAATGAAACTTTACAAAAAACGTTCCTTGGGTGACCTTCTTCTAAAGTTGTTTAAGAAATTTTAAGTGACCCCCAAATATAGGCGTGGGCTTATTTTGAGTCTCCTCAGTAATGAATGGGTGGTCAGGGTCTATTATCAATTTAAATTCTTGGAGTAACATCTCTTCAACAATTAGGTAAATATGAATAAACCTTTGCCTGAAATTTACTTGGATGAGATCCACTGGATCAATTAAATTCAGGTGAGCAGATTAGGGCCATCCTGGCCTCTTGTACTTAAGTGATATCTTAATGGTTTTCTTCCACGTCTTTTTATATATTAGTTATATGAGTTCACTTCTGATAGCTTAATATCAATTAGGGAAAAAGTCAGAATTCCTTCTGAATTTTGGTGACTTTCATTACCTTCTGTTGCAAATATCTTTCTTTTCAAATCTTGAGATATTTAAGCCAGTGGAGGGATACAGGCCCTCTTTGGCCTCTTGTCTTGTCAACGCTCAAGAGGCCACAAATATGGCCCAATATTCATGATTCATGGAACTTGGTGAAAGGCCAGCGAGCTATTGTCATGGTGGAGTGTCCATCGTGTGTCCACCTGTGTGTGCATAAACTTTAACCAAACACATCGTCTCTTCCCAAACCAATGGGCGGATTTTAATGAAACTTGGTAGAAATGATACTTGGGTGACCCTCTTCTTAAATTGTTCTAGAAATTTTGATTGACCACCAAATATGGGTGTGGCAGGGTATGGCATTTTTTCACATTGAAATCTTAAAAAAAATCTCCATTGGGGCAATTTCAATGAAACTTTGCTTGGATGTCCTTAGTTGACCCCTTCACTTAAATTGTTCAAGGAGTTTGGATTGGCCCATTTGGATTGGGCGTGGCAGGGCAGGGCTTATTTTGGGCCCAAAATCTGTAAATGGAATCTCCTCCTGAACCACTGGGCCGATTTCAATGAAACTTTACTAGAAAAATTGTTCACAAAAATTACATTGGCCCATAAATATGGGCGTGACAGGGCATGACTTATCTAGAGCCCAAAATCTTCGAAGGACATCTCCTTCTGAACCACTGGGCCGATTTCAATGAAACTTTACTAGAATCTTCCTTGGGTGACTCTTTCCGAAAATTGCTCAAAAATTTTGATTGGCCCATAAATATTAAGAGGGTTGGGCTTCTTTTGAGCCCAAAAACTTTGAAAGATATCTCATCCTGAATCAAATGCCTTAATAAGATGGGTAAAGGGATGCAGGTTCATGGTGATTGAGCATTTTGGTCCAATGTGGGCTAGATCCAGTTAATCATTATAAAATGGGTCAAAAGAGATTTCAAAGTTTTGTTTTCGTTGAAAGTAAGCTTTATTTAATGAAAGTCTAAAGATGTTAAAGCCAGTGGAGCGATCTAAAATTCTTCTTAATTAAGCTATATGTAGGAAGACGACCATTAACGAATCAATGAAATGAGGTAGAGTCAGAAATGTGCTATATGAGTCAATTTATTTATTTCTAGTAAATAAGTATTACATTTCTTCAACAAACAACGACACAGACATTTGTATTTATACTACAGAATAATTGCAAACATTCCTAAAATAATTTAATTATTTTTGTGAAACGGTTTCCTGTTAAATTGTATTGAAATTACAAATGAGATATTGATTTGTATTAAAAACTCTTAAACTGGAATTTTTGTTTCACTTTTATTTTTTTATTTTCTTTCTTAATCGAATTCCTACCTCGATGCGCTTTCTTAAAAAAGGGAATATAGTAAATCGTTTAAAACACCAGTCTGTTCATGTCAAATTGTTGTCAATGGTGTCAATGTGTTCATAGATCTAAGGTTAGGGCATCTAGTCTAAATTCACTCAGCACCGCTCGCTTCTTCCGGTATATTGCTGGTACTCGTCACTTCCTGTTTCTCTTCTTTCTCAGGATCTGATAACTCTTCCTCACTTGACTGTTCAGCGGAAACGGAAATAGGACCACATGCACCATCTTGTGATCGGATTTCGTCTTCGATACTATCGACCGTATTTGAACTCTGAAAGAAAAGCATTGTGTGGTAAAGAAGGTCACATTGTCAAACTAACGCTCGCCTCGATCAAAGGTATTCCATATGGCTCGCTTAGCAGTTAAGTCATAGCATTCATACTCAAATAATTCAAATGCCCCGAAATTGCACCAGAATCATACAAAATGCCCCGAAATTGTCCAATAATGCCTAAGATTTATGCAAACACGCCCCGAAATCGTCAAAAAATACCCCAGAATCATGCAAAAATGCCCCGAAATCGTCCAAAAATGCCCCAAGAATCATACAATAACGCCCCGAAATCGACGTAAAACGCTTCGCGGCTTCATTTATTTAGTTAAAACTATTAAATAAATTGTGTTGGCAGGCGAGGAGTGTTAAAACTATTAAATAAATTGTGTTGGCAGGCGAGGAGTTGGGAGTATATGTTTTTACGAAAATTATAGAAACAAGATGTGTTTATGAGCCACTAATGCCCCGCCGATGCCATACAGTAGTTTGACAATTCTCTAATCCGTGACAATACTTAACTAAATGTGCAGGTTAAAATTTTCACATGTTTAATCTTGCAAATTTTACTTTGTTTGATGACCTTAACCTTGAAATCGACAGTAAGTTTGTTCTAAGCAATCATCATGAATATTGGTAAAGCTCTATTCATTGCCAATCAAAATTAATGGCTAATGTTTAACTTTTTAGGGGTACAAACAGACAGGTTAAAAATAATATGCCCCGCATCTGATGCGGGGGCAAAATGAAAACCGATTTGAAATCGGGGGAAATCCAATGTGCTTTGTGTTCCGAAGTTCAGAAAACATATATTTAAGAAAGTGTTTCTTGAAGTAGATGAAACAAAAGTACAAAAACAACAACAACAACACATTCACGAAACCGCTGCAAGCCATCGATACTATAAATTTAATATGCTCTACCGTTCGTAAACTTAATCTTTTTTAGACGTTTTTCATTTCTGAGGCCTTTCCTTTCACCTTAATGGTAAGATATCTACCGAAAAAGCGCGAACAATAAAAGATTTTAAAGTATACCTGGTGTGTTTCTAAGTGTTTCTTCAGACTGGGTTTATTCGGGAAAAGTTTACCACATTCTGAACACGTGTAAACTTTACCACCGGAATGGGATTTCATATGTTCCATCTTTTTGGCTTTCTCTGGAAAAGAAGTAATGGTTCAAACATTAAAAATAATGGTATGGGCGCCGCTATTATGAACTTGAAGATTGCCATATATGCCTTTATAAATTAGGCTATATAGCAACGGTAGTTTGCTCATTGACGAAAATTCGTGTGCAGAAAGTTGATGCCACGAAACAGTTGTAACTGCCTTTATAATATCGTTGGCTCAGCGCGAAACATTTGTAACTCCCTAGATGTTTATAGGGAGTTACAACCGTTTCGCGCTGAGCCATCGATATGACCTACGTCGCGGGAGTGAAATAACCCCGATGAACATTTTTGATATTACACTATTGAAATAACTATGCAAATGAGCTAAGAACTTTTATTGTTTGATTTATTTCCGTTTATTTATCGTCGCTACCGTAGAGAATGCCCATATGAGTCACGCCCCCAGAAGACGGTTAGTAGTTACGGGGGATAGCGCAAGGATTCATGACGAAACTACTGCTGAGACCCGCCATGGTTCTTTAAGACATAATATTATTATACATTTTAAGTTTGGAGTTGTTTTCCGATCAGTCAAATGGAGTAAATCTAATAAAGGCCATGCAAACAAGAAAGCCTTTAGGAAGACAAACGGCTTACGACAAGTTTAATAGATTCGATCCATTCAAAGGACTTTTTCTCTCAGTGGATAACGTTTGTCCTTGTGCACTCTGTATGTTAAAATTCCTTCTTATGCAATGGTTGTTATGTTAAGAAGTCTGAAGACAAAGGTACCTACTAGTAAATAATTTATGACAAATCGGGCACTCGTATCGCTTTTGTCCACAATTTGATTTGGCGTGTAAGGTCAAGGCCGCCGATGACGTAAACGTCCGGTCACATGACGGGCAGTTGATTCTGTTGCCTAGATTAGAAGAAAAACATTCGTCATATACATGTTTGTACAAAAAAGGTGTTAAAAGAAGGTATTTCAAATCGAAGGTAGTGTAAAAAGATTCCATTGCTGCTTTTAATTAATCGTGGTACTTTTTTCACAAGCTTGTATTCTTTAAATATGAAATCAAATATATTGATAGATTTATAATGTTAAAAAGGAGGAATTTTAAATCGGTCTAATTACGAATTTCTTCTAAAGTCTAAATGTTTCTGTATTAACAAACTTGTCGTCAAATTTTCCTAGCAATTCAAAGAATTAAGATGTCATTCGAAGAATCCCACTTACCTTTAATGTGTGTGTTCAGGTGATTAAGAAGGTTACTCTCAGATGAACACTCTTTGCCACACTCCATACACACAGCTTTGGGTCGGGTACCATCAGACGTCTTTCCGGCGTGTGTCGTAAAGAAATGGCTCTGAAGGGAAACAGAATCGCTGAAAACTTGAGGACAACTCGTGCATTGGATCCCATTTTCTTCACCATCCTCGGGAACCATCGGCTGTTCGTCTTGTAAACCGCTTGTGGAAGAAACGACCTTATTCTTAGGCGATGTATTGTTTTCTTCGATCGTCCCATAGTCACAAGTTTCCATTTTAAGATTGAACGTATTTGGTTGTTTGTTTGACACACTTTCAATATTTCTAGAATGTTCTTCGATATCTTTTAAAGATTGGTGACTCAGTGGTTGAATAACCAGAGAGTTATCTCTCTTTCCGTAGAGTAAACTTTCGTCTTGTTTTCGGTGAACGTGAAGATGATTTTCAAGTTCCGCACTGAAGAAAAATCTCTGATTACATTGGTTACACCCATACTTCCGGGAGGCTATCCCGTGATCCAATGCGTGCGTTTGAATATCCGCAGCCGTTAAGAAAGTATGTCCACATACACTGCAACGATATTCCGAGTTCTTATAAGTATGTTCGATTAAATGACATTGCAGCTTTGCTGGGGAATCAAGAATAAGGAAACAAAGATTACATTCATGAACATTTCCTTCCTTCATCATGTGTGTGGCAACATGGAGTTGAATTTCTTGTTCACTGTCGAAGGACTCCTGACATTTTATGCACTGGTAGGATTTTCTATGCGTTAGTGTATGTGCTTTTAAAGCTGTAGGAGAATCAAAGGCTACACTACATTGTTTACACGAATATTCATTAGTTTCACCATGGTAACATGGCTTACAGACGTAGTACGTACGTCCGGAGCTATTCAGTTTAGAAATAAGATTTTCGCTCGAGTTAAAGCTCTTGAGGCAAACACAGCATGTATGAAACACAGTCTTACTCTGAAAATGATGGCGTCCGTGCATTTGAAGCTCCAACATCGATGCGAGAGTTTGTCGACAAACAATACACTGCATTATTGCGCCTTGAAAACCATGTTCTTGCGAATGAAGGTAGAATTGTTCTTCGTTTTTTATAGGAATTTTACACGCGACACAGGTGTTGCCTTGTTGTATTTTACAATGACTTAGCTTGTGCTCGGCTAGAATTCCGGAACTTGCGAACACTTCATCACAAATATTACACTTCTGTGATCCAGTATTCAAGTGAATTTTGCTGTGCTTTTCGAGATCACCTTTACATTTAAAAGTCTGACTGCAGAAAGTACACGCGAGGCATACCTTTTCTCCAAAAGTTGAAACCAGCTTTTCGGTAAACGCAACGGAAGTAGAACTACTCTCCTGTATATTTAGAGGAAGTGACATTGATGACGTCAGCGCCTCCTGTAGAACGGAAGTGGATGGTTTTCTATTTGCCGGACTGGTCTCCGAGGAATGTTGAGTATTTAGCACTGTGTGTATGCTCTCTGGGGAACCATTCAGTACGCCATCTTTGGGACTAGCTGTTGGGCTGTATACTGACTTGGGCGAGAGGTATTTGACGCCATGGTCCTGCATCTTATGTGTCTGAAAGAATCGATAAATACGTATATGTATGTATCCATATATAAATACAATTGTAGTTAAATTAACTCTTAATACTATGCTAAATTACGAAATATCTCACTAATTGTTCATTTTCATAAGAGACTTTATTTCTTTAAAGATTGCATAGGCTACAACAACATGTATTTTCTGAAAACTACAGTAAAACATTTGAATAAATGGCCAAAACAGATTATCATATGTATAAAACACATAATGATATAGTACGCTTTTTTGAATGAGATAAATTACTAAACGGATTGACTTTTCGATAGGAAATTATCAAAGTCAAATAAATTATGAAATAAGGGCTTTAAGGTGCCTGCTAAAGCTTTTCGAGTGGCGATATTTTTTGGCTATGTATAATTATCTGATTTGTAAATTATAATGAATAAGACTAGGATCACAAAGTTAGACAGCTTCACCTGCAAACCACTCATTTGGCTAAACTTCATGTCACAAATATTACATCGATACAAGTCATCCGGGCTTCTCCAGACCATGGAACCGGGACCAGCCAGATTTGAAAATACACCACCGCCGACTTCCGGCATCAGGGAACCAGGAGAATTAAACGTCATCTTGGTATCGTGTGCAGGACCACTCATAAGGGATCCGAATAGATTATTTCCGTTCACTGCTGCTATCTCTTGTTTAACAAGGTCAGATTCCTTCTTTATCTATCAAACAAAAAATATACTTGAGTATTAAATACCAAAGCAATTAATGCTAGATAGGAAGAATTTTCTTTGGTACTGCATTCTATCAATTTAAAACCATTGAAGGCGGGTTTTGAATGGTTATTTTGACCTATAAGGTCGTAGATTTTCTTCAAATATCGATCATGATATCTGCTGCCGATTTTAATAGCAATTATAATGGTAGCCCTTTATTTTGTATCATTCAAATCAAAGGATTGTATGTTTAACTAAACATATATAAAATTTTCTTTAACCGTCTTTTGATATTGTTTCATTCTGTCATTCTCTTATTTGAAAAGTGCACAGAGAAAATATAGTGTGAAAATGAAATACTATCAGATATGTTATTAAAAGTGTCTTTTAGAATGAGACCTTCATACATGACACATCATATAAACAATAAAGCTTGTGTTAAGCGACCACTTAGGGGACCTTCAAAACGAGTTCTATTGTGAGAGAGGTTGATTAATACAATTCGATGCAAAAGATTCATTTTCATAGCATGCATAGGTCTAACTGAATCATATTTTAATCCCATTAGAACCGTTCCAACATTTAAGATTCAACAATAAACAGTTTTTCGTTTAAGAGTGTCGAGTTTTTCCGAGATCTTGCTTACGGAAGACACCTCTTTATAATGGTCGCTTAATAAAATTGATCGCTTGATAGAAGTTGGCGCTCTGAAAGCAATATCGATTGTAACGAAATAATTCAACACATTCAGAAATAAAATATCGGTAGTTTCCTATAGTACAACATCGTGAAATTGACTGTCGTTCCGATCAAAACGATCAAAACCATTCTTAATCGCTCTCTCAGAGCTCCATTCATTCATTCCAAACAACACTCACCCAACCCATTCAAGATCCAAAATCACTACCTAGAAAGCCATGAATGGCTTGAGTCGCTCCACAGGCTTGAAATTCTTGTAAAAGCAAATAAAAGTTTTGACTAGATTTTTAGATTTTTTAGGTTCTACTGATGTTGAAAATGATTTTCAAAGTTTCAACTATATAACATATAGAGAAACCACATATAGAGAAAATACATATTTTTCATTCAATCACAATAATTTTTGGTAGACTTATAAAGGGTCACCCAAGGATCATTCCAGTGAAATTTGGTTGATATCCAAATATTAGATTCTGAGATAATGATTTTCAAAGTTTCCACTATATAACAAATAGAGAAATGACCTCCGCCCATAAAATACATATTTTTCATGCAATCACAATCATTTTGGTAGACAGATAGATGGTCACTCAAGGATCATTCCAGTGAAATTTGGTTGATATCCATCAATTACATTCTGAGAAAATGATTTTCAAAGTTTTAACTATGTAACATATAGAGAAATGACCTCTGCCCATAAAATGCATATTTTCCATCCCATCTTAAGGTTTTTGTAGACTGATAAATGGTCACTCAAGGATCATTCCAGTGAAATTTGGTTGATATCCATCAATTATATTCTGAGAAAATGATGTTGAAAGATTACACTTTATTGCATATAGAGAAATGACCTCCGCCTATAAATACATTTTTTCCATCCCATCACAATGATGTTTTGTAGACTGATTAGAATCTTAGAAAACTCACTTTTTACCATATTTGGAAATTAGCCACGCCCATTAAATCCATGTTTTTCATTAGATCAAAATTTCTTGAACAACTTTGAAAGAGGGACACCCAAGGATCATTCCTGTGAAGTTTGGTTGAAGTTCATCTAGTATTTTCTGCTGAGAAGATTTTTAAAGAAATTTTTTTCGACCGGACGCACGGACGGACGGACGCACGACGGACACAACGCCATGACAAAAGCCTCAGTGGCTTTCAGCCAGTGGAGCTTAAAATGAAAAATATAACGATAAAATTCAAAATAAAAATCGGTAGAAAAACCCCCGATTTGACTAACATAATTGAATTTTGTAAAGGCCGGATCTTGTAGACATAGAAACCCATTCATAGAATCTGTATGCATATTACTTTAAAAGGGGCTAATAGGAGGTCATCTTGAACAAAATAAGCGATATTCGATTACCTCACTTGAATGTCACTCATAACTCACCCCATTCCAAAATCATTCCGAAATCATTAATTTTGTTAATTTCGCGATGTTCTTAAATGTACCTTCAGATGGATGCCACCAATCCCCGCTTCCATTCCATCACCGTCTGGTCGCAGTGTTGACACTTCTTGCTCGCCTTCTGTAGAATGCACGCTCTGTATATGTTTGTCCAGGAGAAATTCAACTAGGAATGATTCTTCGCACATGGAACATTTAAACGGCTTGTTGTGGGTCGCAAGGTGACATTGGAGGTCCATCTCGGTGGCAAAGGATTCCTTACAGAATAGGCACCTAACGGGGGAAACATTATAAGAAAACTGAATTGATAGCATGGTAAATGACTATACCTTGGTTGATTTGACCCGAATTTGACCTCTGTGGAAAAATATGCTTAAATAAAATAACTGGCATATCTTATCAATTAAGAAAATATTTATTACATTTTATACCGTTCTTATTCATGCTTATTAAAGCACGTACAAAGCCGAGTAGAAATAATCAAAGTTGTATTCATCTTAATAGCAGGGGGTCAGATTCGGGTCAATAAAACCGCGCTGTACATGTATATAAAGCTATAAATACAAGTACTAAGATTCCATTGAATTTGAAAAAGGAAAAGACGTTTACTTAGTTTGTATAAGTTCAAAATGCAGAAATAGTTTATAAAAAAAAGTTTGGATATCTCAAATTTTACTTAAGATGGGTTACAGAAACGGATACCACCGCAAACACCTTATTTTTTACTGTGTCCAATTTGACATTCAGTCGTGATATTAAACTTAGTCGTATACGGACAAATTTTCGCATGACACTAGCATTCACCTAAGGAAACTACTGTGACAAGTTATTTTGAAATTTGTCCGGGCCATAATGATGAATTTATGCGTCGGGCAAAAATGGGACACACACTTTCCCTCCTCCCCCACCACACACACACTTACACACGGACCAGCAGAAACTCAATATGCTCGTTGCCTTTTTATGGCGGGGGCATATAAACCTAATGTCCCTTGTCTTGTACATGTAAATAGTGTTTTGACCTTCAGGTATCTTGTAAATGTCAAGTTCGTGCTGCTATAACGCTCATAAAGTTCTATTATTATTGTCATATAGAACCGTAAAAATTTCAGTTAAGCTTAATATGACTATTGAGACATATTTCTGGATCTATTTTCTCAAAGGAAGTTATATTTTTGACAGAATCATTTTTGAACCTTTTCTTGATATATCTAACATTATTTTAAAATGTACGTTTTCGGGTCGTTAAAGGCATACGTTAACGGACAAAACCCGGGCGTAAACGGGAGAAAACGTGGATTAATCAGTAAATTCACGTGCCGTTAACGCCCGGCTTTTTTTTTTTTTTTTTTTTTTTTTTACTTCTATATCCGCGATTCGGGCTTAAACAATTTCATCAATTTCAATGATTTTTATATTTTTTCTGAAATATTAGTTTGAAATTAAAGGATGTTTTATGTATTCTATTCAAAAAACAAGAAAAAAAAGATATAGAAGACTGTACGCGTTGATTAGTAAATTGCGTGAAAATTATTCTTGTCCAACATTATCACAGAGCATACCTACAGACGTTGCTCTAATTCCCGCGTTAAACTGTATGACGTCATAGATTTATCAAGCCACGTCGGTATAATCAAAGTAGACGGCTTAATGCATATAATTGTTCCGGCATATTCGTAAGTTTTTAACTAGTTTTATACCGTTTCTATGAAATTATTTCGCAATTTCTGTTTGAATTTTTACTCTAATCTACCTTTTATGCAATAATAGAGTCAATTCACATTTTTCGGGCGTCAACATTTGCAGATACCCTCAAAATGCTTTAACGCAAATGGTGTTAAACCATTTTTCGGTTCTCTGCAAAGGATAACGCCCTCAAAAACGTGAATTAACCCTTTAATATCATATATGCGTTATGGACAGATATTTGGGATATTTATTTATAGTTTAATGTTTTTGTGGCTGTTGTTCTTGTTTGTAATATATTTTCTGAACCGTTTTAACAGTGTTGGTCCTAGAAATTCAAGGTACATGCAAATGGTTTCATCACTCCTAAATTTGTTCAAGAGCAGGTAAGACATGTATTTGTTTTCGTATATAAGGTTTAAACATAGCCAAACTTACATCAAGAAACAATCTCTATGATTAAAATATTAAAAGATGATTCTTTATTTCCTTTTTATAGAAATTCCACCCGATACATTTTCATACTATTTTGTTGTTGTTTTGTTTGTTTGTTTTATACATCCATGAAAGAAACAAAAAACTCTCTCATTTATCAGTTTGATTATGATTGGTGAAAACGCTTATACATTTTTTTCCTAATTTCCAGTTATTTCTAGGAAAATTAGTTTGTGCGCAAGAGTATTTTCATTAGCTGAGTTCTCATGTATTAATGCCAGTATGAACTAAAAGCTTTGACCAATCAGAATGCAAAAATTTGCAACACGGAACTAAAATAAATATATAATTATTTCTCGTGTATACCTGTAGGGTTTACTAATCTGTAGATGGGTCGATCGCAGATGGACCTGCCATTCGTTCTCAGTCAGGAACACCCGGTCACATGACACACAGTGATACAGCTTATTTTCGTTACTGTGTTTTATGGCGAAGTGTACCTGTAATTATTAATTGAAATAACTTTAGAACGATTTATCGACGGTGAGCAACCGAAATATCGTATCTATAAGCTGTAGATACGATATTTCGCCCCCCCCCCCAAAGACATGCATTTCAAATAATGTAAAACCGTTTATAAAGATTTATGATATTCCATCTAAATTTATATGCGTCATCTATGATTTATTTCAAGCGAAACTTAAATCATGTACATGTGTTTTAAGAAATCTTTATTTAGTGTTATCATCAATCGGCCAATGTTGTGAATTTGAAACAAACACTGAACAGAAAAGGTACAAATATACAGTCTTTAAGATATACAAACTCCAAATTAAACATTGAACATTTATAGAGATGGTGTGCGTGTGTATAAATAGAAGTCACGTTATCCCTAGATTAATATCAATTTAAGAGTCTAAGGCCTTACATAAGCAACATTAATAGTGACAGGGTGCATGTTTAAAAATAAAATGTCAACTTATCTCTACCTGTACCTGGATATTAATTCTAAAGTCATACACTTCCTTAGAAGCGGAACATTTATAATATGGTGTGCGTAGATACCCATTAGATGTTATTTTATCCTTTATTAGTTATACGGTTTCTTTCCGGGGTATATGACGATATATTCCCGGCTGAAAAATGATGTCACACGAGCAGTAGGCGAGGGTTGACATCGTTTTTATTGCCGGGAATAAATCGTCATATACCCAGGCAAGAAACCGTATTACGAATTTATTATACTTCAAAGTTTTAGAGCTAAATATCTGTCTTTTGCCTATTTTAGGCGTTCGTATTTATAAACCGATTTCTTTTAAACTACCAATATCCCTTAATGCGCCCCTATGAAAAGTAAACATGTACAAAGTGACGTCATATATAGTTGTGACGTCACACTACTACACTCTGCGCTATTGTGATATGGAAGCGTTTGTTGGCTGAAACTGCGAGAAACTTGGCACTTTAAATGGACAGATTTGTACAAATTTAAGGTATTTATTGACATTTATATCATTTTTTATTTGCACATTATTAACCGACATCCTTTTCAACTGTATCTTAGTGTGTATATTCGGGTCGTGTTATCAGCGAAGCGCGAGAAACATGGCTCCCATTACCGTTTCGATTTTTTGTCTATGTTCATGTCGAGGCGCCTTAAGGAAACATTAGAGGTAATACTGGAGCGGCCGTAGCTATCAATGTTTGTCAGGTCAGCATTAACCAATTAAAATGCTAGAATTTTCTTTGCAGTATAATAAACCTGTAAATTTACTTTAGAATCGACCCCTCCTTACACAGTGAACATTTAAAGAGATAGTGTGCGTGTACATCCATCAAATAATATGTTATCCTTACATGTTTATTGACTTTCGAGTCGAAGGCCACCTTACACAGTGAACATTTATAGAGATGATGCGTGTGCATCCATCAAATGTTTAGTTATCCTTACCTGCAAATTATTTTCAGAGTCGAAGACCTCATACACAGTGAACATTTATAGAGATGGTGTGCGTGTATATTCGTCAAATATTATGTTATCCTAACCTGTATATTTAATTTCGAGTCGAAGACCTCCTTGCACAGTGAACATTTTAAGAGATGATGCGTGTATATCCATCAAATATTATGTTATTCTTACCTTTTAACTTACTTTCGAGTCGAAGATTCCTTACATAGTGAACATGTACATTAACTTTAGAATCGAAGACCACCTTATACAGTGAACATTTATAGGGATGGTGTGCGTGTATATCCATCAAATATTATGTTATCCTTACCTGTATATTAAATTTAAACTCGAAAACCACCTTACATAGTGAACATTTATAGAGATGGTGTGCGTGTATATCCATCAAATATTATGTTATCCTTTACCTGTATATTAACTTTAAAGTCGAAGACCACCTTACACAGTGAATATTTATAGAGATGGTGTGCGTGTATATCCATCAAATATTATGTTATCCTTACCTGTATATTAAATTTAGAATCGAAGACTACCTTACACAGTGAACATTTATAGAGATGGTGTGCGTGTATATCCATCAAATACTATGTTATCCTTACCTGTATATTAACTTTAGTCGAAGACCTCCCTACACAGGGAACATTTATAGAGATGTTGTGCGTGTATATCCATCAAATATTATGTTATCCTTACCTGTATATTAACTTTAGAGTCGAAGACCTCCTTACACAGGGAACATTTATAGAGATGGTGTGCGTGTATATCTATCAGATGTTTCTGTAGCTCGTCCGCCTTGTTAAAACTCTTGTTACAGGTAGTACAGCAATACTCCGGTAACACTTTCAGGAAGTGAGAAGATATGTGTGTCTCTAGATGGTCCTCCGAGATGAACATCTGAAAAAATTAACATTTAATTCTTTTCTTGTCCAATATTATTTGAAGAAGTTTTATCAATTTGTCTTTCTTGCGTAAAATGGCCATCTTGCAAGTGCGAAACAGGACTTTTTTCGCCTATGGACAGAATCAAAAGTTGTTTGGGGTTTTTTTTAATTTTCTGTATTCATGATGATATTGTTATTGTCATATAAAATCATTTTTAAACTGCAAACTCAAGTTAGTCTTTACTTTGTTCATCTTTAATAAATATATATCATTTATTTCTTTTAATTGTGGAACATGCAAAAAGTTTCGAAGGAACAAGTTAACCTGATGCCCAAGTGCGACTTAACATATATGAATAAAATGCCAAATCTAAACAATTTAAAGATCTTGCCGAACTGCAATTACATTACAGAACTTTAACAGTTTTTGTATTCAACAGCAAAGTCGTTCCATTAAAATGGGAATAATCTTTAATATGATATTAGTATAAGGATGCTATAGCGAATGGTATTGTTTACCTACCTTGCCACATTCTCTGCACGAATACTGTCCTAACATTGTATCAAGATGGAGTTTTACGTGCGCCTGGTAGTTTGCAAGGTCGGTAAATGAGGCATTGCATTGGTCACAGGTTATCTTCTCCTTTGAACTATCGCTTCTACCGCTAGATGGCGATGACGACAGTGGTCTTGGGGACACCTGACTTCCGGTTGGTGATGCATTATGGTGAACGGTACCGCTTGGAGAGTGGAAAGGTGATTTCACAGGCGTCCGGAGATGTCTCAGAATATGCGAAGGTTCTGGTACATTGATTATCGTATGGCTTTCGGTCATTGCATCATCTTTGGGTTTATTTGAAGAATTATTATACAATTTAGATCTCGCTTTCGCTTGCATGAGTTTATGATGTTCTTCTTCTGCTTGTCTGATTTTGTCGTGGTGAGCTGAGGACATATGATCTCTCATGCTCTCTAAGCTTATAAAACTGAGACTGCAGTATTTACACGGATGTACAGCTTCACTGTGTGGTTGCTTGTGTTTTTGATGCATTCGTTTTTTATGGTCCTGTAAAGACTCTATACTCGGGAACTCCTTTCCACATTTACTACAAGGATACTTAATCCCCATACTTGGCTGATTCTGATGTATCGCTCTCATATGCTCGTGAAGGCTGTACAAATTCTTGTATGGGGCGTTACAATAGTTACAAGTGTATACTTCTGTTGGTTTGACTGAGTGTACGCTCTGCATGTGTAGTTCTAGATGTTCCAGAGTTTCAAAATCGTCCCTCAAACAATATGGACACATCAAAACGTCCATTGGAATCATTCCGTTACTGGCTCCCACCATTTTGGCGCCGAATTCCATGGAGTTCAAATCAGGCTGACTCCCGCCAGCAATATCATTACCTAAATCAATTAATGCAGATTCGTGCATTTTAACATGAGCCGTAAAGTCTTCAATCGAATCCAGCGCTTTGTAGCAAATAGGGCATTTAGCCTGGTCACCGTTCACCATCGAGTGCGCATGCTCAATATGTAAGGCCAAGGCCGTTGCTCCGACGCAAATGGCGGAACATTGTTGACACTGAAACGTCCTTTTCCCGCCTAATTCACTACAATCATGATCGCCCAGGTCCTTTTCGGATCGAAAGACAGAGTTGCAGTCCATACATTTGGCGTCGTATCGATTGTACGATGGCGGTTTTGGCTTATGAGCGTTTTGATGTGACATCAAGGCAGCCATCGTTGGATACTTCAGGCCACACACAGGACACGGGTAAGACTCGTTAGCGATGTGGATCTTTACGTGTGTTTTTAACTGGTCTTGACTGAAAATATATGGAAAAGACGTTCAATTTATGTTTATCCCAGTTCGAGATGATTTGCTGGAAAAGATGCTATTACATCTACAATTCTTATTTTTCTAAATGTTGCAACTTATGGGGTCAATATCATGCCTATTTGAGCCATATTATAAGGGGGAAACTTTGTGCGAAAACATATTAAGTTGATTGAGATATGGATGTTTTAAAATTTCTTTCTGATCGCTCGTTTCTGAACGACAAAATAAGAAAAAAGAAATTTTGGATTAAGAGGATATTGAATGAATGGTCATTGAATACCGAATTTATTAAACGAGTCATCTATAAACAGATAAAAACAAGGCTGTGCCGAGTTCTTATCTGATTTAGATGACGAGTTTAATAAATTCTATAATTGATGAGGACAAATTTGATATTCTAGCGAAACATATAACGCCGTCTGCGAAATGACGTCAGCAAATGGTTATTACGTTATTTTCACAAAGAAAATATAACGTTGCTATACTTTCTTTGCACATTTGCATAGTTATTCCACAAGTGTAATTACATCCGTGTAATATCAAAAATATCATATTATAAAACATTTTTTTTAAATGAGTCACCAATTTGTGGGGCGTTCAAAACGCACTCTCTAAAATACAGGAATCACATACAGGACGCATACGGAATGACTTTTTTCAAAGATAAGTCAATTGAATAATGTCCCTTTGTAAAGTTCGGCAACTTAATCGTTTGAAGTAGCATTTCTTGAACTCTTTCTTGAACTCTTTCATATTTTTATAGTTTCAGATGCTTTTGTGAGCATGTCATTATCATTAAACTACATTTTTAAAAGTGTGTCTGGCAATATCCTCGTAATTATCTTAGTTTCAATAATGTCATGTTTCTCGGCATGTTATGCAACTAATGGAAGTCCTCGGCGTGTCGTATTATAAGAGCCGAGTGTACTTTTCACTGCGTTAATTGGAGTATAAAGTGCAATTGCCTTAGCACATGGCCTATGCATGACGACGTACGGGCGTAATTTGCTATGTGCTAAGGTAATTGTCCTCGGCGTGTCGTATAACAAGAGCCGAGTGTACTTTTCACTGCGTTTATTGGAGTATAAAGTGCAATTGCCTTAACACATACCCTAAGCATAACGCCCTACGAGCGTCATTTGCTATGTGCTAAGGTAATTGTACTCTATACTCCATTAAACACAGTAAAAAAAAACACTCGGTCCTTATAATTGCGAATCCTTTAAATTTAAGAAACAATTTTAATATTTGGCTCAAAAGATAAAGCCCTTTAAAATCTTTCTGCGCGCGGCGATCAATATTGCGAAACTTTTTGGAAAATGGTACCGCTCTCTGCAATGTAGGTAATAGCGCCCATTTTTTTTTTTTTTTTTTTTTTTTATATATATATATTTCGTATTCTGTTTGTAGGACTCAATATGCCGAAGTTAGTCGAGTGAGTTCTGTTTGTATTTTTGGTTTATGAGCACTTCAGACACAAGTGCTTTTGACTAGAAAAAACTAGAAAGCCATGAATGGCTTGTGTCGCTCCACAGGCTTGAATTTCTTGTAAAAGCAATTCTAAGTTTTGACTAGATTTTTAGATATTTTGGCTTCTACTGATGTTGAAATGATTTTCAAAGTTTCCACTATTATAACATATAGAGAAATGACCTCCGCCCATAAAAGACATATTTTTCTTCAAATCATAATAATTTTTGGCTGAATGATAAAGGGTCACCCAAGGTTCATACTAATGAAGTTTGATTGATATCCATCAGTTACATTCTGAGAAAATGATTTACAAAGTTTCCACTATATAACATATAGAGAAATGACCTCCGCCCATAAAATACATATTTTTCATCCCGATCACAATAATTTTTGGTAGACTGATAAAGGCTCACCCAAGGATCATTCATGTAAAATTTGGTTAATATCTATCAGTTACATTCTGAGAAAATGATTTTCAAAGTTTCCACTATATAACATATAGAGAAATGACCTCCGCCCATAAAATACATATTTTTCATCCGATCACAATAATTTTTGGTAGACTGATAAAGGTTCACCCAAGGATCATTCATGTAAAATTTAATTGGTATCCATCAATTAGAACCTGAGAAAAATCACTTTTTACCATATTTGGAAATTAGCCACGCCCATTAAATCCATGTTTTTCATTGGATCAAAATTTCTTGAACAACTTTGAAAGAGGGTCACCCAAGGATCATTCCTGTGAAGTTTGGTTGAAATCCATCCTGTAGTTTCAGAGGAGAAGATTTTTAAAGAAAAAGTTTACGACCTGACGCACGGACGCACGGACGCACGGACGCACGACGGACACAACGCCATGACAATAGCCCCAGTGGCGTTCAGCCAGTGGAGCTAAAAACTGTTACACGTTACGTCAAAAGCGGACTATCTATACCAAAAAGGAACTCCATACCATACGGTTTAAGAAAAAAGAATTGGTTCCAGTATGGGTCAACCCGGAATCGCAGCCTCAAGGATACTTATACAGAAAAACGGTAGAGTGGTCATTGTAGATTACAAATGTGACCCGTCGAGCGAAAAGGGACCATCCGGGAACTCTGTATGATAAATATTTGAAAAAGAGATTGGGTCAAGCATCGGTCAACGAGAGGCTACAATTCAAAACTTCACAGAAAGGTTTGGTTGATCATTCTAGATTCAGAAAATGAGCTAAGTGCGAAAAGATTCGACCCTAGTCAGTCTGCGCAATCCGCGCAGTCTGCCTGGGGTCGACACTTTACGCACTAACCAGATGGTCCCTGTGACGGGTCAAAAATACTAAAAGCTTTTGACTCTAGAAACCCTATGGGCTTTTTGCGAGGTCTAACTAGGATCCACAGATCAATGGCTCAGCGCGAAACAGTTGTAACTGCCTATATATTTATAGGCAGTTACAACTGTTTAGCTCTGATCCATCGAGATAATAATTATTCGTCAGACGGCGACATTTATGTCACGAAAAAAACTTTTATTTTTTTAATTTTTCTTTTTTTGCAGACTGCAGACTTTTACAGCGTATTTAAATTTGATACGCATTCGAAGAATTAATACAACATTATATTTTATATCTTAATTCACCAAAGTCAAGAAGTATTCCCAGGATCTGATGTTCTAAACGGATACAAGTCCGACATCGACATCATATTGTATTCATAACAACGCTTAGTTTACCCTCCCGCGGGAATTCCCTGGAATTTCCGTAAAACTAACGAAGATGATATTTGTAATTTATCGTTCCCAAGATATCTATAAATGGAGGGGTTTTCCCAGCGCTTGGACGTCACGTGGGAGTCACGTGGAATTTATGACTGTCCCAGGACGGTAATCCTTCAACTTTCGGAAGATCTATAGACCTCTTAAAATGCTTTTCATGTTTTTAGACCGATATCAACAAAACGGGATCCAACGGACTCAACCATAAGGATATTAGGGGTCATGAGGTTTTGGAGTCCCTGCTTTAGATGAAGACTATTTCCTTTAAAGCAATAATCTAGTATTTCTAGTGTGCATTTAGAGCTATTCCCTGTTTAAAGCTTAAGGAAGTGTTGGATGTTTGTAATTACTTTGTGCTCAAATTAAGAAACAAGAGGCGCATGAGCGCCTGATTCGCTCCACAGGCCTGAATATCCTGATAATGATTATTAGATGATGATAATGCTGTTTAAACGAGAATTGAAGTGAATGATTGAGTGAATGTTTATTTCAAGTAAATAAGTGTTTATTGGTGTCATATGCTGAAATATTTCAGCATAAAAAATCTTGAGATAAGTGAATAACATTGAAAATTGACCTCTACCTTTTACGCGCATATTTTTCATGCAGTCTGATAATGGGTCATTTAAGGATCATTCTAGTGAAATTTTGTTGAAATCCAAAAGTAAGAAATTCAATACTAACAGAATGTTACTGCACAATATACTGGTACTTTGTCTGCAAAATTTTGATTGTAGATCTTTCTACTTTTCATTAAACATTATTAAGAGGATGTTACTTCACAGTAATTGTTTGTCATCAAAACAAAATTCTAACTAATGATGATAAGAAGTAAAATTTCAATACAATATATTTATTTTATTTTGCCCAATGCCTTAGAGTGCAGTCAACTCGGCTCTTTCTACCCCACTCTGAACCTCAGGAGGTCAGAATGTCATTTTACACCACTTGAACTCTTTGTGCAGAGTCACCCTTTATTCAACTAAACTGACAAATTCTCAGGGGGTATTCTCAGGCTTCTTATATATTTCAACTAATGTTTCTATACATTTGGATTTCAACAAAGGTTTTGTTCCTTCTAATCTATAATCTTTACACCTATTAAATTTTATGAGTCTAGAAAAATTAATTATTTAGGTGTTACCAAAAGGGTGATCAAATATTCACTTTATTTGTTAGAATGTCCTCTGCCAATAAAAAAATATGCTGTTCAACTCACCAAAATATTTTTGCAGACTGATACATCTTCACAGAAATAAAATTCCCACGATATTTAATTAATCTGTTTAAACTTTCAGGATAGTTTGTTTTACCCTATGTTGAATATTCCACCATATAACCTATCTTAAGAAATCACATCCGCCCATAAAACACATATTTTTCATCTGATCACAATAATTTTTTGTAGACTGATAAAGGATCACTAAAGAATCATACCAGTGAAATCTGATTTAAATCGATCAGTAAGATTCTGAGAAAATGATTTTCAAAGTTTACACTATATAACATATAGAGAAATGACCTCCGCCCATAAAATACATATTTTTCATCTGATCACAATATTTTTGTTGACTGATAAAGGATCACTCAAGAATCATTCCAGTGAAATTTGTTTAAATCCATCAGTTAGATTCTGAGAAAATAATTTTCAAAGTTTTCACTATATAACATATAGAGAAACGACCTCCGCCCATAAATACATATTTTTCATCTGATCACAATATTTTTTGTAGACTTGTTGAGGTTCACTCAAAAATCATTCCAGGGAAATTTTGTTGATATCCATTGGTTAGATTCTGAGAAAATGATTTTCAGAAGATACAACTACATGAATATAGAGAAATGACCTCCGCCCATAAAAGACTATTTTTCATCTGAACACAATGATTTTTGGTAGGCTGTTAGAGGGCCACTCAAGGATAATTCATGTGAAGTTTGATTTATATCCATCAATTAGTTTCTGAGAAAAACCACCTATTACCGTATATGGAAATTAGCCACGCCCACTACAGCCATGATTTTCAACCGATTAAAAATCTTTGAAGGAATAATCTGATAGAGGGTCATCCAAGGAACATTCTTGTGAAATTTTATTGGAATCCATCCAGCATTTAAAGATGAGAAGATTTTTATATTAAAAATTTACGGACGGACGGACGCACGCACGCACAGATGCACGGATGACGGACACCCCGCCATGACAATAGCCCGCTGGCCTTTCGACCAGTGGAGCTAAAAATAAAAACTGTTGATAACAGTCTTCAACTTTATCCCGAAATCGTTCTCAAGAGGGTCAATGGGACTCACATCAAATAGTTTTTAGAGCCCTGAATGCCTATTTATGAGTCTCGGACTCGCAAAACCTGCATATTTTAGATTAACCTGCACGTCTGTGACACCGGGACTGATTTTGTCTATACTTGTCTATCAAAAGCTGTTTGTACGCGATATCACCAACAACACGGGAAGACAAAAATGGTTAAGGAAATCCCTGACTCGAAAATGAAGTAACTGATAGTCTTTTGATTAATAATATCATCAAATGTAGAAACGCGTTGAAAAACCAAGCAGCTTTCTTTTGCATGACGTTGAATAGTTAAAAAAGACAGGGTCAAGGATCTATTTCGTAACCTAGTGCTAAATCATAGGCGTATCTAGGACTTTGAAATTTATACGCACTCAGAAGGCGACAACTTAGATAGGATAGGATAGGATAAAGGCGATATGTGGACTGAAACAAAAGATGAATGCTCTCCGTCCATTTTTTTATGATTTTGAATAAGCTGTATTTTCGATGCTATGATCATTCATTTGCGATATTTTTCAACAGAAGATTAGTTCTTTTTCACACGTACGTAAATTGCGTAATGGGAGTTACGCCCTTGCCTACACGGCTCGTGAAAGCCTCATGATGTTCAGGCTCGCTGACGTTTTCATGAAATAGCTACATACTCTCCATCTCCATCGAAATAAGAAAAAAAACACGTCGTATTTAGCTTACATTTTTTTTAAAAAAATGCCACCTTAAAACGACTATTTCATAAATAAGAATTTCAGAAAAAACGCGGCGGTGAAGGGTAATAAACCAATATTTCAAAACGTTCAATTAATGAAAGCCCCACGAGTAGCATTTATACACAAAGCATTTTCCCAAGATAAACTTCAATTTCAATTGGAAACAATACATTTTAAATTTCAATAAATTTCCTATCAAAAGACCTCCTTTCAAATCAACCTATCAGTATTTAGCACATATTTTCTGCGGAGCTGTCACTTACAAAAGTCTGCATCATAAGGAAGCTCATAGATGATATGAACACCCGAGGGCACCGTTTGATCAGATTCAATAAGTGCTTGCATAATGGCGGATCAAAACGTAATCTGTCGGGAGTTCATAATTTCATTGTGCCATCAACATGCAAGTCTGAGAGTAAACATACGTTTATACATGCAAAAGTAATGCTCTTATTCAAGTTTCAAAAATGCCTCATTATAGGTTTAATTTTAATGTATTTTGTTAAATGATAGAATATATCAGTAATTGCTATTTTAGCATTTTTCTACAGAGGTCAAAATCGGGTCAAATAAACCAAGGTATATAAGTGTCTTAAAAAAACATAATTCTAAAGTATTTCATACTAAAGATTACAATTATCTATCGATTAAAAAAGGGTATTTTTTATATTTTCAAATGCACGTAATTGTGTAAACCGATATAGACTCGCGCATCTTTAATGACAACATTTTTGGTGAGCGCGGCGCAGTTGTTTCCATAAAAGGAAATAAAAAGGTTGGAATGTAACATCTTCAAAAAGTATGACAGGAAGAATAAAAGAATAAAAAAAGAAACCATTCCATCTCGAAACGGTTACCATGGGAATTCGTTAAGACATACTAAACCGCCGCACTTCTAACGTAATCGAAAATGAACATACGGCCGAGCACAAAACGCAGTCTCCCTGACAAGGAGTTTGAAACAATTATCTTGAAATCTTAATAGAATAAAAGGATAAAATCCGAGTCATTCGGATACTTACATAATTCGGAATGATTCCCCTGTCACCCATTCTCGAAGTTAAAAGCAATAAGCCATTATTTCTTGAGGCCCAATCAGTTGTGCTGATTTCCCAATACAATTCGAGATGCTTTGTAACTTTTTTCTCTCTCGCAGCTATACATCATAGGAATTAGCCCGGGGCAGGACAGAAAGATATAAATGTACTATAATGAAAGGAAGTATGGATTCAGATCAGAATTTTAGTCTTTAACTCACGTGTCTCATAATTCAATTATGTCGATTCCGTTCACCCTTACTTTCTCTTTCTAACAAGTAACCTACTACAAATCAAACGAATGAACTCATGATTTACGTGTTTTTTTCGTTTTTTGCTCTCTTTTTTCAAATCTTTAAGATTTCCGATCACGCCTGGAACTTTCAAAGTGAGGCATAAAGGAATCTGTCGAAATCAATCTAATACTCGCCAACACATTAAATCGAGTTTCGCATAATGTGTTAAGCTAAAGTTACATAGTTACCCAATTGTAGTGGACACGATTTGACTTAAATTGATTTAAATCGATCAAAAATCGATCGTTTCCCTCGAAACTGAAAAGTACGTTGTAGAAGGGCAGTCTGATATTAGCCTACACTAAAACAAATGTTTTATCGAAAGTCGTTAAGACAAAGACACGGACGGAAATACAAAACGACGTGCAGGCGAACAGCCAACGAGAAAAAATATGCGCATCATAGTTGATTGAATCAAGAATTTTCTCATTTTATTTTATTTTTACAAACCAACGGACACTTAATTTCATTGCAGACAATCTTAAGCCCTGCAGAATTACAAATCGTCGCAAAATGTTTGCCAATTTTACCAGACTTTAAATATAAGTGCACGTGCAAAGCGGGGTTAACATGGCAAACAGTCTGCCCTGTTTTGTCATCCTAAACGCAGGGCAAATTATCGCCTATAATATAGTTATATCGTTTCGTATATAAGGTCCACCCTGAAGAAGGTACCAAGTCTAACTGGTTTGCCAGAGAATGATTTTCGGTTAAACTGTAACGTTCAACCCCCCCCCCCCCCATTCCCCCCCCCCCTCCGAAGAAAGAAGACCCCCCCCCCCCCAAAAAAAAAAAAAAAAAAAAATACTCGGCGGAGAGGGCGGATTTCAAAATTTAAACAGGACAATTTAACAAAGTGAATCTGGGTATGGCGCACGAAATTGGTCCTAAGTCTGCATATAGAGTTATTCACATATAAATTTTGGCGTCTATACCTACACTACACTATGAAATTTCAAGTGGGTGATCAAAGATCAATTTTAAATTTAAAATTATAGAAGATAACGGTTTATCGAACCTAAATCTTTCTTGCAGAACTATACGTTTAATAAAGTCAATATATTGGAAATCCAACCGTAAATTTTAGTGGTGAACGACAGTATTATAGACGTGCATCCCTAAAATTTAAAGATGCACAATTTTGAGTGGACTCAAGACCCAAACCATACAACATATTCCAGCCTATATTTTATATAAATGAGAAGCGCTCGTTGGAATTCACTGCCCCCTCCCTCCTCCTTCTCTCTCTTTCCCTAGTGCGCGGAAACACCAGACCTTCTTTTTTCTGTGTCATCTTTAGGATAAAAATTAAGCGACATACACTTTTTTCCAATAGACCTAAACCAAGATATTTACTTCATATTGTAAATAGGCTACCAATACACCGTAACCACAGCTTATTACAGCTTAAGATACGACGTTTGAGTCGCCCTTTAAAGATATAAAGTATTTTATGTATTTTCGGAATCAGATCACAGCTATGGATTCATCCCAACGGACTCATTAAAATCTGACCCGACTCTGGGGAAATCATGCAGTGAACGTTTTCAGAGAGGTTTTGCTTCCGAAATCAGACTTTTGCCACTTGCAAATACGATTTATGACAGTAGAAATGGCTTAGAGACTCTCTTTAGGGGATGAGATATAAAAGTGCTTTGAATTTCAATTGAATCTTAGAAATCATATCTAGAAGCCATGATACACGTAAGAAAAGCATACTTTTCTATATTGATTCACAAACCAAATTTAAAGTCGATTCAAACATTTTTTTTTATTTCTTCATTTATCTATTTATTTATTTATTATTTTTTTTTTTTGAAAAAAGTTTTTATTTTGTTTAAAATCATATGATTCCTATACAATTGATAATTTAAATAACACATTTATAACCGGTAACGCGAAATGGCAGAGTCTGGGAAGGTCGCAAATCAAAGATGTTTGAAAAAGACATCGCAATCACAAGATCTCAATTTAGAGATCGCATTTCAAAAAAATAATTTCTAAGTATAAGGCTCGCATATTATAGATTTATAAAATGGTCAAGTTTTCTTGGGTTGATACTTTTTGCTTCCCCGTATGTTCAATTTTCTCACGACGGGGCGCATATATATGAAAACTTTCTCCTTTCCTCGGAGTGTTTAGTAGAGAATTCAGCGTTTACATTTAATAAAACACTCTGTATTCAATATTTCGGCAAAAATTGCCTTTTTCAAAAAAAACGAAAAATATTCTAACACTACTACATAATAATTTTAACTGATACAGCCATTTTAAATTTATCTCACAAAGGATATGACGTCAACGTCGTTTTACCATGTTGAATTCAGCGTTTTGTCATAAATTACTTGTGAATGCATATACGCCTTTAAACTTCTTGAATTATGTTCGTTTGAATTTCGCCAATATTTGGGAATAATACATATATCGCTATAAGAATCGAACAATCATTGAAAATATTGGACATGTTACGGACAACCTTAAGGTATTGGATCCGTAATACTTTTGCAACGTGTCAGAAGTAATGAACTTAAACAGTGTTAACCGAGGTTTCCTAATGATTTTCATTAGGAAACCTCGGTTACCATTGTGTAAGAATATGTGGTCCTAAATTTTGCGGAACTATTACAGGTTCACTACCTTAAATAAAACATTAAATGTTAAAGTACTAGGACGCGTGTTCATTTCAATGACGTCATTTATTCGGGACTCGTCAATCAAGGCATCTAAATACGCATCCACAGCAAAATGAGACCCATAAACCAAACCGAGCCTATCCCCGGAACAGATATCTGGTATCAATTGAAAACTAATACCTACCTAGCAAACGGCATATTTTCTTAAGAATTATTCTTAGGAGAATTTCACATGACATTACTAGAACTATAAATCGTAGGCGAGTGGCCCAGGTCCCATATTGGCAGGGAAAATTATCTGGTAAACGGTCCTCCGCTAATTTCCCGAGAGTCGGGCCAGATTTTAATGGCCCCCATGTATGGAATTGATACGAAATTTGGTATAAAAAGGCTAACTGCTTCATTTAACATTTGTATCATATTGGATAGGCAAAAAGCGGCCAGAATTCAAAATATTGTTGTTATTTTCTTGTTCTTATCATTATCGCTTCTGTTTTCTCAGAACTTCAAATAAATATCAAAGTACCAAAAGCACTGTCGGAATAGATACTGGAATCACTTAATCGACCGTTTATCGAGACGTACCGGCGAAGCTCGTAACTTCCGACAATTTATCTTTTTAGATATAGATATAAACCGAAAAAGTCAACAATGTTTTGTTATAATCAGTTCATTTTTTCTCACCGATTACGACTGTATTGAAAGCATCAGAATAAAAAAGAAAAGACTTTTCTATCACGAAAACAGTTAAGAACATCGTGAAAATGACAAGATGGATGATTTTGGAATGGTTTTGTAATGAAATTGAATGAGTGTGTGGGGCAAGTTTTAAGTGAAATTCAAGGGAAGTAATCCAATATTGCCAATTTTGTTCGGAATGAAAAAATAGCGTGATAAATTACCTCCCTTTAACAAAACATTCATACAGGTTCTATAAATAGTTTGCTATCTCTTCAGGGACCAATCGGGTGCTTAGATTTTCAAATATGTCAGCGATTGTACAATAGTTTTATCATTATGAATATAATTGTTAATCTTATCTTTTAAGTGATTTTGGAGCGTTAATGAATGGTTTGAGTGAGTGGTTGGAATGAATAAATGGAACGCTGAGTGAGCGATTTTAGAATGGTTTTGATTGAGATGAATGCCAATTTCACGATGTAACTAAATGTACTTTGCACAAATTTGACTTTAGGGATAGGGCCGGTTCACGTAACCTACCGAAAGATAGAATCTGTAGTTCAGGCATCCACTGTATCATTGAATGATCAACAAAAGCTATATGCCACGAGTGAAAATGTAGCTTTAGTTGTTCACTTAACGACAGATATTCCTATTTACTTTTACGCAAAAAGTGAGACAAAATGTGAACATTTTTAGGATGGAATATCATAAAGTGCGCCATTTCGCATGTGAATACCAGGCAACCTTATGACGTCATAGATCAAATGAGCCCCGCCTAGATGATGTCATTTATGGTTTAGATGAGCTAAAGGAGCTTTTGCTTATCTTTAGGATTTTTTTTTTGTTTGGGGGGGGGGGGGGAACAAAATTTCAGTAAGTAACATCGTGAAATTGAAATTCACTTCGATCAAACCATTTGAAATCGATCACTCAGAGCCACATTGATTCATTCATTGATTCATTCTAGAAACCCATTCAGGTCACTCAAAAGCGCTCAGTTATAGTTAAAAACAATTCGAAATCTATCAAAACGATCAACATCTTATTGAAATTTACCAAATAAGGCCACGATTGTTTTGCTGGTGATGATTTTAAAGCGTCTGGTTGGTTCGTGGAAACACACAAATTGAAAAGTTTGCAGATCTTTATAAAGGGGGGGGGGGGGTAATTAATATGGCTAATTTCTTCAAAGTTGATATTCGGTCATTTAAAAGCAATGTGATTTTGGGTTGAATTGAATTCCTACATGAAATCTAGAATTATTTTCTTTATAATATAGCATTTTTTTTAATGTTTTGAAGGGAATTTCGAAAACTAACTTATGTCGACAATGAAAGATGAGGGTTCTTCAACTTTATTTATTATAGGTCATCGAAGTTACAGGATTTAAACGAAACTCACTGATAATTATTTGTTCGTAAATGAATAATTTGACTTGTAGGCTTTTGCCGGTAGCTATGTTCCAAAAATGTACAAAGTAATCAAGCTACGATGGGTGTTCCAGGTACAGTTTGTGTTTTGAATATCTCGACGTCACCAACTTACGGCGTGTGTCCCTTGACGTATAATGTATATTTTGGACTTCTCACAAGCAATTACCAATCCGAATTAATGGCCAATGTTGAAATTTTAAAGGTTTTCACAAATTTGACCTTGAAAAATGACATTAACCTTGACACATGACCTTGACTTTAGTGTTCACAGGAAGGTCTTGTCACAAGCAATGCACATGTGAAATATCTATTATCTTTTACTTACCAATCCAAAGTTATGGCCACTTTTAAAGTTTTAATTTTCACAAATATGACATTGAAAACTGAATTTGACGTTGATACATTACTTTTAGCTTAGTATCAACAGAAAGGTCTTGTCACAAGAAATCCTCATGTGAAATATGGAGGCTCTTTTACCTACCATTCAAAAGTTGTGGCCAATGTTAAAGTTTTACTTCGGACAAACGGACAAACAGAGTAAAAAACTGACAGGCCAAAAACAATTTGGCCCCGATTTATCGATGTGGTGTCATAAAAATTCTCCGCCTTGCCACGCCCATATGTGGGGACCAATCAAAATTTCTTTAACAATTTATGAAGAGGGTATTTCTTCCAAGTTTAAAATCCGTGCATTGGTTTAGGAGTAGTTAATGATTCAAGAAAAAGTTTACGCACGTACGGACGCTCGCACACACGGACGAAAGCACGACTGACACACCGCCATGACAATACAATAGCTCGCTGGCCTTCGGCCAGTGGAGATGAAAAAAGCACAATAAAATATGAAATATGTTTTCAAATGATCAACCATTTTTACAGATATTGCGTCACTCCACGAACATCTGTAATATCCCTCGTATATGTCTGATTGCCAAGATAACCGAGTGGTATAGATACATGACTTGTGGCCAGAAGGTCCGTGGTTCAAACCCATTCTTCTCCGGGGTGTGAGAAGGTTTAACATCATCGGGATAGAACATCCAAAGGCTACGCATGTCAATCGAATTGTAGAATTGGGTAACAGTGGGGTTATGCCAATGTCATTCTCTCACGGACGTGAAAATATCTAGATTGGGCGAGAGCGACTCTTTAAGCCTAAGCTTTCGTCGCAATTAAAATAAACAATGAGTAATATGCCCTAACTAAACAAACTTTACAGTTTTTACGACTTAAATCGGTCAAAATAAATGAGCCAAGCAGTTTTTTGTAAATGCTCCATACGCTAGAAAAATCTCAATACAAAATTTTGCTATGAAATCACCCCCCATCAGTGAATCACTGTATGTCACATTTGGGAACGAAATTTCGGATACAATAAATTTCACCTTTTTAGAATCGTTCTATCACTAAATAGAGAATGAAGTTTATTACGCCCCTGAATATTCGTCCGATTTTTTCCGCTTTTAAGCTGAAAGAATGGAATTAAGATTTCTTCTCAGATATATTACTTTATTTGATGAAAACCGATTTGAAAGCCCGCGAATTCCCATGACAGTAGTTTGAAGAATTAATACTTTTCCAAGCTCCCATCTGATTAGGAACATTGCAAGCTCTTATTGAATTTGATCAAACGTCACCCAGGTGTATTCATATCATTTATGAGGGATTTTAGGAGACAGACTTTAATATGTCAGCTCCGCAGAAAATTGAAGACTTGATGCTGATAGGTTTCTTTACAAGTTACGGGTATGGCGGCATATAAGTGCCATTTCAAAATTCAAAACTTAAACCCGTGTCTTTGACTTGCAAGAATTCGGTCACAGAAAATAAACTAATGTAAATAATTTTAATTGAATAAGTCAACGATTATTATCTTCATTTCTGATAAATGATTATAATAGTAATCATTTAAGTGTAAGACCGTGGTTTTTATGGAATAACTTTGGATGCAGGATACATGAGCCCCCCCCCCCCCCCCCACCTTTTCCCATAGATGTATACATCGAGTTATTAAGAATTGGGAATCTGGACACAATTGATCTAGAAAACCATGCACGGATTGTTTTCCGTTGATTACTGTGCAGTTCAGTAATTACTTTCCTTGATTCTTGTGTTTTCGAAAAATCTTATCAAAACCATTAATTTATTAAAACTTCGAATTTGTAGTAGTGATCATTTTTCGCTTCTTCTGATAGCTTAAACTAGAGAAATGCGGCGAACCTGTTTCTATTTACAAAATTTACAAAGACAAAAATGACAAGAGATGTTTGTAAAACATTTATGTCCCCAATTGGAGAAGGTCAATGATATATTCTTTGTAAATTTCAAAAATATTACGAGTAGAGTTATGGTTCTTGTGCACTGCACTTCTCCTAAATGCGATTTTTCCACCCATAAATGTTTCATAATTCTAGCTTGCATACTTTTTAAAATATGCTCCAGACAAAAATAAACTTAAAAATCTAAAAAAGAAAGTGCAACACCTCAAAAAACATGACGAGTAGAGATATGGTTCTTGTGCACTGCACTACTCCTCAATGAGATCTATCCACCTGTGATTCTAGCTTGCACTCCTTTTGAGATTGCTGCGGATATAAATGAACATATATATCTGACAAAGGGCAACAACTCAAAAAGATTGACGAGAAGAGTTTTGGATCTTTCGCAGTACACTTCTGTTCAATAAGATTTACCAAACCTTGAAGTTTCATAATTCTAGCTTACATACTTTTTGAGATAAGCTCTGGACAAACTTCAAGTATATAAATCTACAAAGGACAATAACTCAATAAAAAACAAGGTAGAGTTACAATTCTTATGCATTACACTTTCCCTTGGTGTGATCTATCCAACCATGAAGTTTCATGACCGTAGCTATTATACTTTTATACTTTCTGAGAAATGCTCCGGACAATATTCGAATATGAAAAATCACCAAAGGGCAATAACTCAAAAATAAGCAAGGTACAGTTACTTTTCTTATCCACTGCAATTTCCCGTGATGTGATCTATCCACCCATGAATTTTCATTATCATAGCTTTTATGCTTTCTGAGATATGCTCCGGACAAGAATGGTCCACGGACTGACCGACCGACGGACCGAATGACCGACGGACCGACAAGAGTAGAGCAATATACCCCAGCTTGTTCGAAGGGGAGGGGGGCATAATATCTTTTCTTGAACTAGAGTCACATATGTGTCACCGTAATTTGAACCTAATTTGATTCCACAAGATATTGTTTCGTTTGAATTTAAGACCGCCAAGGGACTTAAGAATCGACAGGTCCACCTTAAAGTTATGTGAATATAGCCTACTTTTAACTCTTAAATTATGCCTGCGTTCAGCGGATGACTAAACGGTGCAAACTGTTTGCAAATTATAACCCGCTTCCCAAATGCACTTGCGTGCAAAGCGGGATTTAATTCATAATCGGTTTGCACCGTTTTGCTATCCCAAACATAGGGCAAAGTTAATAAATTGGAACCTTTTCGAAGTATCAACTGCAAAACATTATTGTTAGATAGGAGAATACCTATTCAAAAGATAAAGTGAGTTTTTTTAAAAAAAAAAATCATTGGGCTATGAAGGTAAAACCGTATCACGTTGTATGAATACACGTAGTTCCATGCCTCCATGAATTCAAGAAATATTCTCTTCGTGCCTTATAATTCAATATCAAGTATAAAGAAGGTAATGATTTCTGCTAAAAGAGACAGCTATCTTTTGGCATAACATTGTGTGCAAGCTTATAAATTGCATAGCTGCATTCTCAAAAATGATTTCATTGAGTAATGAAACCGTTTTTAAGCCAACATGAATGCAGAGATCTTGCTGGATACAACTTAAATGAAATAATAAATATTTGCTTCTATGTTTCTATGTAAAATGGGGCATGTCCATTCAGAACCATGTGTGGCAGCAGCGTTTTAATGTCTAAAGAGGATCATCATATAGACAAGCCTCCCATTGTTAAAACGATAACCATTGGTTAAATACTAACCCGAAGTTATTTTATGCCAATCAGGATTGTTGTTTCAAATGCTCAAATTGAAATAAAAACCGGGTTGGTAGAAATTAACCTTGTATGCACACATTTTGGACATTTCTTAGCAACATTTGCTAGCACATATCTTGAAATTTAAATCGGCCGGCCTCATGATTTGGATGAAGGACTTTAAAGATTTCTTTTAAAAACTTAGTAGAGCTTCACCCAAGCAATATCCATACGAGGCTTCAATATAATTGACTCATTGCTTTGGGAGGAGAAGTTTATTTAAAGAAACGTGAACGGGGCGGACGCCATATTGTTGACCGAAGAGAACAGTCCACCGTGCTTAGGAAAGCCATAATGTTGATTATTAATCTTGATCCCCGATGGTGTTCGCCCCTGTCCGATCGGAGCCTACTTCGAAATTGTACTGTCAAGATGTTGTATGTTTAATGCTTGAAGAAAGCTGCAGATACAGCATTTCTGTCGGCAACGACGAGTTATGCCAGTTCGCTAAGAAAGACTTGATTGATTGAATGGAGTTTTACATTTTTTTCAGTTATATCGCGGCGGCTGGAGCACCAAACAATGGATTCCTGGTAGTTCTCTCACCAGTACAACTATCACATGCTTTCCTAGCCTCCAGCTGCTATCTTACATAGGTCTACGATTATCAACCCATTGGTGAGAGACAAATAGTCGGAAAGAACGAGTGCCGCCGTCGGGGATTAAACCCGGCCCTCTAGATTGATAGTCTCGCTTTGAAAGACACTCGTGACATTGTCAAATATAAATGAGCATGTGCATGACATTTTCAAAAATTTTCACATGTGCGCAACATTTAAGATTCAGATCAGCCTGTGCAGCCGCACAGTCTGATCAGAGCCTTCACTACACACCCAATAGATGGCTATTGGACCTCAAATCGCTGTCCACAACTCAAAATTAATTTTGATGCATTATGAGATTGTCCAGGCTGCCCCACGTCTGTCCATCACGCACACACGAAATAGTTGGAAATGTCACGCACAGGCTCAAATATGATAGTTATAGCTATGTGAATCAATTATCAGAGAGTGATAGATGATAAACGTCTATCGCGTCCAGACATATAAGCTTGGTTTGAGGGCCCCCTGGTGTTTCGGATTATATCATATGTTTCAAAGTGTTTTTTTTTTTGAAATCCCAAAAGAATGAAAGGGTTTCTGATATGTATGTGTAACTGCGCTTTATTTATGATGAAAACTTAAGAAACGAAGTCCCCCTGCTTTACACGTGCCTAATTGTGAAAATGGAGTATCGCTTCAAAAATCAAACGACGGTTTTGCATTCAGAACGGACAGGGGTTTTTTTAGCAAAGAATTTTTGTCACCCCGCCGACGTAATACTTTTGTGTTTTGGTTAACTGCCGTCCCGTAATTTTCAATACAATGAACTGTCGAATTATACATTTCTAAAATTTTACAAAAGTTTTCGGTAGTTTTTGAGAACAAGATTATTCCGCTTTATTATCTCCCTTTAAAATAATCATCTCGGGTAACAAATATGAGAAGAAATCTTTAGGGACCCAGCTAGATGATTTGTAATTCATGTGGCATCCTCAAAGTATATGTTGATCTGTCTTATAATCTCCCGTGTGGAAATGCAGCTTGTAAAATTGGTGTAAAATTGCACATGTGACCCGTCACGCGAAAAGGGGCTGTCATAGAAGATTGATTAATCGAATAAACGCCGCTTTCAAAAACTTTTCAGGCAATTCGCTTCTGCTAGAGCGCCTGAAAATAGATTCCTAGTATTTCTCACACCAGTATTACCATTACATCTTTTTACAGCCTTCATATGCTATTTTACCAACCATTGTAACCATGGGAACCAAATTAGGAACGGATACATGCCGCCCCGCAGAGAATCGAACCCATGGCTCAATTATTGAAGATTTCGAAACTGGTTCGCTAGCAATTGCGCTATGACGGCGAACGATCCATCTGAAAAGCGCGTAAAACAAATATTTAAATAGGGATTTGATGTATCAGAACTCAACCAGAAGTCCGTCATATTTTGAAAATATCTATATTGAAAGCTTTAATGATCATTCTAGATTTAGAAAATTATCAAAATTCGGAAAGCTTCGAATCTGGTCAGACTGCGCAAACTGCGCAGTCTGACTAGGATCAAAACTTTTCGCACAAGGAAGGTGGTCCCTTTTTGCTAGGCGTTTCATAGAAATATTCTTACTTGGTTTTTGAAAATGCGTATGGTGGTATGTTTTTGCTTCGAGATAAGGAAAGAAGTATCATGAAAATGATGATGTAATGATAAAATAACCATTTATTTGAATAAGAGATACGAAATTGACTGTTGACAATTGAAATTGTAACTAGTTTGACAATTCGAAAAGTAATGGCCACGTATATGTTCGCAATAACGTACAATCACACTGATGCGGTTTGCTTTTAATACACCTCCTCCAACTTCTTTGATATTTCATGATAGAATTAATTTTAAAAAAAAAATGTTCACTGTCGATTAAAATATCCAACTCAACGTTGGTTCTAGATGTCATTTTCTCGAATAGCTAGCCTTGTTTTCTATAACATAGAGCCATCATAGATATCCTTGTCATACACTTGTGTAGGAACTCTCTTTTTATTACGTCACAAAAAAACGTCATCGAAACGGACGTTTACGTGATATTTCTTTAGTGAAAATAAGCGTTTAAAAGCACACAAATGCTGTTTATGTCATAAAAAATCTTTTACTCGATCTTCTTTGAGACATGCTGATCTAAACCTCGTCTAGAATAGAAAAAAAATTAAGCTCGCCAAGGCTTGATTGATAATTTTTCAATTCTAGACTCAGTTAAGATAAGCTTGACTTCAAGAAAATCTCATTACAGTTCCTAAATTCGAACGGTATCTATGGAAAATAACACATTACGGTTGAGTTACACCCCCCCCCCCTCTTCTGTTTCCCTCCCTCTTTGTCTTAATATATTCAAGAATCCCAAAAACCCCTTCAAAAATGCCACCAAAATAGTTTTGGTAAGAGTTTTCCCAAGGGGGTTCAAAGATGACTGACTTAGGCAAACAGGAGCAAACATTATCAAAATAATTCCGGTGGATTTCAAATAAATTGACTTTTTCCTAAAACAGTGTATAAGCACTGTTTACAAGGAACTTGGGAATTTTGTGAAGGAATAATTTCATTTAAATTTCACCATTAAATCAAAATGTTTAAATTGCAATGGGATTTTGCAGAGTGTTAAATTTGGGTTGTCTCTGAGAATGTTTAATGGTATTTTCGTATACAATGGCATATCGAGATGGGATAAAATACCGCATTCGGAACACCACTCGGCCAATCTCACGATCAACCTCGGATCAAAATAGACGAACTATTATTAGAAATTACAGGAAACCCTTGGGAAAACTCGATGACGTCAATTAGCCCGTGAAACTTTGAGTGAAACCATCGTATCATTATATAAATATCTTTAGATTCTTAAATAATGGCTGAAAAATCTTAATTTTCGAGAATGATTCGTCATTCTCAAAAATTAAGAATTTCCAGTCGTTATTTACTGTAAAAGATAGAAATCTACAGTGCTATTTTTTCTTACACTGTTTCCGCCTAACAAAATGCACGATTTTATTACATACCCGTCCGATTTCATACATCCGAGGTCTGTTGCAGTTTACGGAAATGGCCGAGTGATGTTCCGAATGAAATACCGTTAACCTTTTCTTTGATTAACATATCACTGATGTCAATCAAGTCACTTGAGCTAAAAATGGATTGACCAATCAAAACGTTTATTTATAACGGGATGCGTCTTGACCTTGGAAGAAATTTCGTGATATAAAATCAGAGTAATGAATATTCTTCTAGGGTCTGATAGTATGGTCAGAGAAGCATATGCAATGCTTCCAGGGAATAGCTTTAGCGAAAAAAAGATATTAAAGATATACATCAACTGCATTTAAAAAATAAACTAAAACAGGAATAGCATTTCACTGAATTCAATATCAAAAGGGTGAACCTTCAAAACTGCACCGTAATTTTACCAGAAACAGAGATAAAACGCTTAAACAACAGTTGCGTGTACAAATTTAACCAAGAATTTCTAATTCAGTGTAATGCATCTTTGTCTAAAAGTTGATAATCATAGTCACAGAAACATGTGGAAAATTTCCGGACAATAGCTGTAGCATAAACAAAGGTTTGACACAGTTTCACCTAAAATCTTAGCAAAGCATTTTGCCGATGCTGACGCGCCGTTGACCGGATTAGCCCCGTTATTCTACGAATAGTCGAGCTTAAAATAATGGGATTTTTTACCTTGTAAAGGAAGAGTCGCACTGCGTACATTTGTATTTCTTCTCTATAACGTGCGTCTTTAGATGACGATCCAAACTCTTCTTTGACCGGAAAACACGTGAACATAACGTGCAATTATACGGCATGACGTCAGCGTGCACCTGCAAAAATCAAAAAGAAAATACTTAAACTTATTGAAAATTCTTTGATGGAGGTTATTGTTTTCCCTAAAATAATTCTTTTCATAGTAAATCATTACCAAAAGTATTATTCTAACGCGCTTTTCTTTCGGTACGAAACCAAATCTTACAAAAACTGGCATTGTTTGAAATAGATCGTTATTAGACAAGTTGTGTTATTCTTGAACGCTAATTTAGTAAAAGTAGTCGATTTATCTAATAACTATACAAATATCCGTGTGATAACATTCCAAATGACCTTTTTTATGATATCACATGGATATTCTTTAGAACTTTGACATAATGCGGTTAATTTTTAGAATCATCGACGAAAACAAGGCAAATAGAGGTTTTGAATAGTACTACGTATGAAAAAATGTCTAACTCGGTTTTGGCAATTGACAATTGTCTCTGCTCTATCTGTATATCGGATTTATCGACAATTTACGAGTAAGAAAAATACGTTAATGTAACATCTAATCGACATTATAGTAAAATATACGTACTTTTGTTTTAGAAGAAAATTAGGGTTCTTTTGACATAATATCTTAAAATCATGAAAACGTGAGTCAACATCCTTTTCCCATAATACGGTAAATTGTGCATGTTTTACCCCATGGCCAAGTTCGATGAGAAAACTTTTTATCACGCAATGAAGCCTGTATAAACCTGATATCACCTGTCTGATAACATAACATGATATCAGGCAGTACTATTTTTAGAAAGAATTTGCATACACTTTCACCCGAATTCCTTTGATTTTTAAGGGTTCATCCTATTTAAGCACTGAAAAATGATAGCATGATAAATAGAATAACATGTTAGTGTCTTAAAATATCAATGTTATCAGGTCTCAGCTGTGAGAAATTATCATGACTCGGCAAAGCCTCGTCATAATAAATTCTCCCAACCCCGACCAGATAACATTGTTATTTTTAGACACTAACATATTATTCTCTATTTATTGAAAATCAAGTATTGTAAAGTGAGAGGCAAAACCTAGAATATGGATAGAAATAATACAAAAACATCATAGAAGTTAAAAGATCGTTTCAAAAACAAGCCTTCTGAGAGATTAAAGCCGCATATATTACGAAATTTGAAAGCTATGTTGATATTCAACAAAAGGCCCCATCGGGAATAGTTAATTTGCTTTATAATGTAGGAATATTTTGGAGTTTATTTGCATGTTAATCCCCAAGTGTCGTTTTTCCCTTTTTGTAATTTCGAATTATAGTTTAATTCCTTTCCGCTCCGTCATTAAAACAATTCCTAGACCCTGTACAGTGATATACTCATTAAGGTTGTCTAAACTTTAATTTGACCCGAGGTTATAAAACTTTTCTCAGGCTCAACTGAGAATTTTCTCAAATTTAAAATTCAAATAGATGTATGAAAATGAAAGATAATTTTAATATGTTGTTATTCATAACAACTTATGAATATTGTCGTTTATGTGAATACATCAAAATGAGTATATAAACAGAATTTCGACTTTAATCTCAAATTGAAATTTGAGAAAATTTTGAATTGAGAATGAGAAAATTTTTATAACCTCGGGCCCTGGTCGACGTAAAGTATTTCTGACGGCATCCTAAATGTTTGAATGCTAGCAAAGAACTGTTCGTCATTTTAACGGCGTTCAAAAACTGAAATATCGTACAATTTATCATTTCTTAAAATCGACGCTCATCTTGATTAAAATCCTTTCAAATCACTTTCTCAACGCTCCATTTACTCTTTTTTGTTTGAAATGTCTCAACTATCTCAAAAATGCTCCGAAATTGTTCAGAAACGCTTCAAAATCGTTAAAGACGATCGATATTTCATTCAAATCGATCAAAACATTGTACAATCTTTACATCTGGTGAAGTTTTATTAAAAGGGGGTAAATGAACATCGTTACTTTAGTCAAATTGTAAAAGTGTATAACCTCCCTTGAATTTAATTCAAAACTCGATCCACACACTCATTCCATTTCATTCCTTTTTTCATTCCAAAAAAACTTATTATGTTCATTTCACGCTATCGTTAACTAAATGCACCTTTACAATACATTGCGACGACGACCGACGCGATTGGCGAAGCTGATTGAATTATTTAGCTAAAAAATCATTGATTGAAAAGGTTTATTTTCACGAGTGAAGGAGCTACAAATTACAACCTAGCCTTTGCTGTTCACTAAGTGGGAGATAAATCGATCATTTATACAAAAAGCAATTATCTTTTCTTGAATCCAATAATGCGTAAGAAATTAAGATAACCTTTCTCAAAACGCGCCTATTTTTGAACGGGATTACGCAGCGAATGTGGTATCGTAAGGGCATGAATATTTTAAATAATGCATCAAAAATAAACCAGTTTTTTTTTTTTTTAAATTTTGCCTTGTTTGTCTTTTATGATGTTCCCCTTTCTTTTTATATTGTAAATTTTCAAAGCATTCCTCGGGGAACGATAGTCTATGCAAAGTGTTAAATGATTGCTTTCGTTTTCCCCCTATTTTTTGTATTCTATATATTGTCCTTATAACATTTATGTAATATAAATAACTATAATCATTCGTACTTAAACTCGAGTGGTCAGCGCGGTTTGCGTTTATATTGTAAGTAATTAAAAAATTACGTTGTTTAGTTCACCAACCAAGGTTTTTCTGCACTTTTAAGTTCAAAATCATATTTTTTGCTCAGATGCAATTATTTCATAATCGCTTTTTAGGTCATATGGGTTATTAAATGAGCCAGTACATGGCATTTCCAACAAATTCACATGTGCGGAAAGCAAAGTCTCTGGTCAGTCTGTGCAGCTGCACAGTCTGACCAGAGACTTTGCTGTGCAATGTATAGTTAGATAAGGTTTAAACCTCTATTCAGGCGGTTAATGAATATTCTTATCGCATTGTGTGGCTGTCCAGGCTGAGCAAACTCTCTTCATCACGCACACATGAAATTGTTGGAAATGTCACGCACAGGCTCATATAGTGGTCTATCGATTGCTTTCCCTAGCTCACCTGCTCATGTATTCGTAGATGTGAGGTTTTCATGAAGGCTTTGTCGCAGAACTGGCACGGGACGGGGTGATCCTCCGTGATACCCACGTGACTCGGGATCTGGTCTGGGTCGAGCCCGTCGATCGAGGAGGACCGTGAAGCTGGGTTCGAGACAAGTGATTCCACGGATGACGGGGTGTCAGCTCGGGTACTGGATCCATTCTCAGTATTAAGTCTGTTTATATCTGAAACGAAAAAGAAAAAATAACTAGAAAAAAATGCCGTCGCCCAACTGATACTCCAATCTTAAACAAATCCCTATCTGACAGATTGGTCTTATTATACTTATTAAATGATGACTATTTCATGTTGATGGGGCTTTTAAACTCCGTGATATCTAAACCGAGGTTTTTTGCGAAAATGATAATTTCTAAAATGCAACCTCTGATTGATCAAATCTAAATACTTATTTCATAGATCTAAAAGATAATGCATTTTGGCGCAAGGGTAATCTATAGATAATTATTTATAAGTAATCCCTTAGACAAAAAAGTCCATCTAAGAGTTTACTGAAGTATCGACGAAGGTCCGATAGCGCGGACTGCGCCGGCTGACTTGGTTCGCTATTTTTCGAAGTTTGAATTTGATTGATTGAATGGAGTTGTGCGCCGATTTCAACATTTTTTTTATTATATCTCGACGGTTGGTTTCCTGGTATTTCTATCACCAGTACAACCACCACATCATTTCCTAGCCTCCAGCTGCTATCTCACATAGGTCTACGATTATCAACCCATTGATGAGAGACAAATAGTCGGAAAGAATGAGTGCCGCCGTCGGGGATCAAACCGAGGAAGTTAAATGCGCCATATGAAAACGCGAAGTGTGATTTGGGATTTAACGTCATACATCCATAATCAAAAAGATCTTTTCTTCAGTTCTTATAGTCTATTTCATTCGGGCAGAAAAGCCTTTTATGGAGGGGGGATTTTGTTTGCAAGCAAAAATAGCTGCAAGATCGAAAATTTATTCATTGAAGTATTATTTTATGTTTACTTAAAACTGAAAAATTATTTGTTTATTTGGTTTTTTTTTCAATTGTTTATCTATTTATTTATTCATTTCAACCGAATGCATATTTTTTTGTTGGTCGACCAATATATCATTACCAGAACTTAATTACAGTAAACAACATCATGAAATTGACAATATGATTGATTTTGGAATGATTTTGGAATGAAATTGAATAAGTGTATAGAGCGAGTTTTGAGTGAAATTAAATGATGGTAATCCAATATCGCTTTTTTGTTCATGATGATTAAAATAAGCTTCATTAATTACTTCCCTTTATTAAAAAATACATTATTCTCTTTTTGTGTGACTTCGTGGACCAATTAGACACTTTAAAATCCACAACAGCCAATAAAATCGTAGAATAATTTGATCGATTTCAATTACATGTTGATCGTCTTTAACCTTTTCGAAATATTTTCTAAAGATTTCGGAGCGTTTTTGACCAATTTGAGTGATTGTTTGAAATGAATGAATGATGCGCTGAGTGAGCGAATTAGAATGGTTTTGATCGTAATAAATGTCAATTTTACGATTCTTTTTAACTGTAAAGCTGTGATTAGTTAGTGTTTGTGTTTTGATCACCTAGCGACGATCTATCTTATCGCCGTTTCTGAAATATTTCATTTCTCAATTAGACCTCTATCATTTCTAGACTTCTGCGAGATAATATGGCATTTGTCTTATATACTTATAATTAAATTTTAGTTGTGTCCATCAAATTTTGGGCATTCTGATTGGATGAAAAACCGGTTTTAATTATAAATCATTTTTGTTGTTGGTGGTGTTTTGTTTTTTTTTTAGTATGTAACTATTTTGTGAGCATCCACAAAATTGTCCAATTAGAAATCTGTTTCTTTTTCGACAAATCTTTACATTTTTGCTTCTTGCTTCTTTTTGCTACGCGTATTCATACAGTGTGATTAGCTTTTTAGTTTCGTACCTCCATGACATCAATAAATACTCTCTACATCTCTTGCATGAACGATAAGTAAATTTAACAAAGCTTAAAATATATATATAGGGGAATCATGGGGATTCGCATGACGAATTCTTACATGAGTTTGATAAAGTTTTTCTTTTCATCCCTGCATGAATATAAGAAAAAATGTTTCATTAAATCATTAAATGATCAGTAAAGCTGTGATAAGTTATGAGAATTTTGATCACCAAACAACATTTTATTTATCCAAATCTATCTTATCGCCGTCTCTGAAATGTTTCATTTCTCAAATAGACTTATATCATTTTCTAGAGTACTGCGAGACAATATGGCATTTGTCTCATATACTAATGAACGATAAGTAAATTTAACAATAAACTGAAATATACAATCATGGGGATATAAAACAAAAACTTGACCACACCCATGAAGGAATTCGCGTAGCGTAGCGAAGCGAATTCTAACATGAGTTTGGTAAAGTTTTTTTTCTTTTCATCCCTGCATGAATCTAAGAAAAAAAAAGTGTTTCTAATCATTACTGAAACGACTTTGAGCGAAAAAAGCGAACATCTTTGTGAACTCTTATACGTTTCTTGGGAAATTATTTTCGACCGAAGCATACAGAAAAATAGTGAGCTAAAAATTCATCCATGAAGACATATTAACAATTATTCGGCCAATCAGAATGTTCGTTTTCGATAGAAAACTTGATAATAAATTATTTCACAATTAGACTATCATTATCACAAAGTTTCTCCGAGACAATATGGTATTTGTCTAATAAGCTGGAAAACGTTAAGTATTAAAATATGGTGATTTATGACGACAGATTTCTCCGAGTGAGGAAAAACGGAATTTTCGAAATAATTAGAAAAAGCCAAACTTCGTCTTTTGGGGCTTTTGAAGTTTTTCACTTTGGGGAAATCAGTTTGAAATCTTATAGGGAACAGCTTTCTAATGATGCAAATTTGAATTTCTGACAAGGCATGTCGGTTTTATTCCAGAAAAAATCTCGCGCTCTCTCGGCGACTCATTCCAATTATCAATTTGAAATTCAAAATTTGAAAATTTAGAGAATAAGAAAAGGAAAGTGTTAGTTGCTTCCTAACAAAAGATAGATAGCATGCGTAACAGAATTCTGGCTGTTTCAAGTAGCATCCGATACACTAAATTGGGCTTGTAGCGGCTTTATGCGACCAGATCGAAGTTCAAGTTTACAGCTAACAACATCGTGAAATTGACAAGATGATTTATTTTGGAATGGTTTTGAAATTGAAATTCAATTGAAATTGAATGAGTGTGTAGAGATAGTTTTGAGTCAAATTAAAGGAAGGTAATCCAATATTGCCAATTTTGTTCATGATGAACAAAATTAGCTATATTAATTTCCTCCCTTTAATAAAACATACGTGGTTTTCTTTTTGTTTGACTTCGTGGACCAATTAGACACTTTAAAATCCACAACAGTCAATCAAATCGTAGAATAATTTGATCGATTTCAATTACATGTTGATCATCTTTAACAATTTCGTATTGTTTCTAGATATTTCGGAGAGTTTTTGATCGATTTGAGTGAGTGTTTTGAATGAATGAATGGAGTGCTGAGTGAGCGAATTAGAATGGTTGGGTCGGAATAAATCTTTTTCACGATGTTTTATCTGTAAAGGTTCACAAGACATTTAAGAAATTATGTCCCGCTTCGCACTTGTGTGTAAAGTGATGGTTTGGATGGAAAGTTGAGGTTTTATAGGTGTGAGAAACAGTGGGAAATCGAGAATAGGTGCATCAGCTTATATATATATATATATATATCGGTAAAGAACAGCTTCGGCTTAGAAAATGTCTCGATCTGCCAGGGAAGCAGGGTCTTTGAGGTGTTTGATGGAACATGGCGTTACGGTTTGATCAACGGCATGCATGTTTATTAAATACTAGGAATCTTTTTTGCGTACATAATAATCTTTTTTAAATCTTGAGTTCAGAGACAACCACTAGGGCATTTAAGGCCAAGAACTTTATGATAACAAAGTATCTACGAACCGTATTTTCTCATAAAATGTGAGTACTTTAACCTAAAGTTATTTTTTAGATAAAGGGTTTTTATACCAGCCGTGACTGACAGACGGACAACGCAAGTCAAACATTATGCAATGATAAAAATAAGAAAGTATAAAAATTATCAGGATGCCACCATGAACGCACTTTCAAAATAATTATCTACAAAAAGTCCGTGTCCACTTTTCCCTTAGACGGAAAGCGGCAAATTAGCTATTCCAAATATGACCAGTCGAACAACAGGAAATTGCGCCCCCTGGTGGCCATCGCTGGGTTTTCGCGCCGTCACAAGGGAGGTAATTTCCCGCACTATTCCCGGAGCTAATTTATCATTGAAGTCACGCCACGTTTGGTAAATCTATCTTTTTCTTGTTATTTTATACCACGGCGGGATGTAAAACAGCTTTTGTCGTCTAAAAAGCAATCCTTCATATCCACTTCTACGGAAAAAGGCCTTTGAAAATTGGTTTATCGGCAATCCATGTCGTGTTGTGGCGACTGTAACTCCTAACCAGAATATTTATTCTTGTATTTACCACAGTAGGTTTACACGGCATCCCTCCGAGCCTCTAGCTGCTAATCTGCCTTTATCTAAAGCAGGGGTGTGGAAATATGATTTTTCTCCACTTGTCCGTGGACAAGTAAAGGTTGATTTCCTACTTTTCCAGGATCAAAATTAACTTGTTCGAATAAAACTGGATTAATAGATATTGAGAAATTATTGTTTCTTATGAAGGAAATGCTGTAACCCAGCATTTTCTTCAATAGAAACAACATTTTCCATCCTTTGATACAACCATTAGGATGACTTTTCTCCTAGATCTTTTTAAAGTACTGTTCCGAGATTTTCTTTGGGTTTTCCTAGTCCACGGACAAGTAGCCTAGAAATATGTACTTGCCCGCAAGTGGTAAAGCCCATGTCGGACAAGTCGGTCATGGGAATTCCACAACCCTGTCTAAAGATTATCCAACCGTTGGAGGTAGTCAAATACTGAGAATTGCGTTTAATTACTACATTTTTTTACTTCGTGTATTTTTTCTTTTCTTTTTATTCTTCTTTTATTCTTCTTATTTCCCAAAATACCTCTTCTAAATATTGATATATTAAAAAGACTTTTCTTACATTGCTCTCCTTATCTTTTTTAACGTTCAGTCATCAGATATATTGAGGATATTTAATGAGTGGTCATGGAATACCGAATTTATTAAACGAGTCATCTATAAACAGATAAAAAAAGAGGCTACATCGACTTCTTATCTGTTTTTGATGACGAGTTTAATAAATTGTGTATTTTATGAGCACAAATTTTATAGTCTAGTTATATTATGACTTACACGTGTGCGAAAAATCGTCAAAATTCTTATAACGCCGTTTAAACTGACGTCACAATATATGCATTATGACGTCATTTTAGTGGTTAAAATAGCGCTGCTAGGTTCATTTGCATAGTTGTTCAACTAGTGTTATAGCACCCGTAAAAACTAGAAAGCCATGAATGGCTTGAGTCGCTCCACAGGCTTGAAATTCTTGAATTAGCAAATCTAAGGTTTGCCTAGATTTTAAGATATTTTGGGTTCTACTCATGTTGAAATGAATTTCAAAGTTTTCACTATATAACATATAGAGAAATGACCTCTGCCTATTCAAGACATATTTTTCATCAAATGACATTAATTTTTCGCTGCATGATAAATGTTTACTCAAGGATCATTCCAGTGAAATTTGGTTGATATCCATCAATTACATTCTGAGAAAATGATGTTCAAAGTTTCCACTATATAGATCATATAGAGAAATGACCTCCGCCCATAAAATGCATAGTTTTCATCCGATCACAATAAGTTGTGGTAGACTGATAAAGGTTCACTCAAGGATCATTCCAGTGAAATTTGGTTGATATCCATCGATTACATTCTGAGAAATTGATTTTCAAAGTCTCCCTTATATATCATATAGAGAAATGACCTCCGCCCATAAATGCATATTTTTCATCCGATCACAATAATTTTTGGTAGACTGATAAATGGTCACCCAAGGATTATTCATGTAAAATTTAATTAGTATCCATCAATTAGAATCTGAGAAAACTCACTTTTTACCATATTTGGAAATTAGCCACGCCCATCAAATACATGTTTTTCATTGGATCGAAATTTCTTGTACAACTTTGAAAGAGGGTCACCCAAGGATCATTCCTGTGAAGTTTGGTTGAAATTAATCCAGTAGTTTCTGAGGAGAAGATTTTTAAAGAAAAAGTTTACGACCGGACGCACGGACGCACTGACGCACGGACGCACAGACGGACGAACGACCGCACGACGGACACAACGCCATGACAATAGCCCCAGTGGCTTTCAGCCAGTGGAGCTAATAATAAATGGGGATATTTGCCTCTCGCGACGAAGATAATATAATAAATACTTGTCACTAATACGTGGGTACGATCACATTCAAAATGACGTCAACACGACGTCATCTAACGCACATTTTTGCGGCATTTCTATTTTTGGGATAATGATTTTTCACTGCGTTTATTGAAGTTTAAAGTGCAATTGCCTTATTACATGGCAAATAACGCCCGTGGGGCTGTTTTTCTTACAATATTCTTTTAAACAGCTAACTGACTTATTTGGGGCGTCGCTGAATATGGTCAAATGCTACAGTCGTCGTGATAAATTAATGATCAGACATCGTCCATTTGCTGAGAGCATACTGGTTACTTCAGCGCTTTGATTATACGCTTACCACGGTCATTTGGCAGCCTCGTAGTCACAGCTCGCCCACTGACGGAATCAGAACACGACAAATCTTCCCGAGTGATGTTCATTTAGCAAAAAGAGTGAAGTTAAAAGCAGGCCTTGGATTTTCCCTCAGTATGGAAATATGTTCATTTTCCCTATAATTATGGTTTCCCAGCAGGGTGACACACGCACAAGACGGTTCCCTAGGGCTACATAACAAACATCCGAGCTGGAAACCATTTTATACCTGACCTTTCGCATGGTTCCCGGTGGGATACTATTGATTTCCTCTAGTCTGCCTTTCACTGACTCAACATAGGCCGGGCAGCAGCTGGGAATCTTAATTGGGACCCGGCTTCAGATAAATAATCCTTTTGGGAATTAGTTTTAATAGAGCTTCGTAATGACTGTCTTTCCTCTTCTGAATATAAAGTTCTTTTTTAAACATATAGATGTAATTGTGAGACTTCACATTTTGTAATGAAAAGAGTATAAAGGTTTGTTTCAGTTTTTGATTCATATTTTCTTTTTTTTAAGGTAGAAAAATGACGTCATGACGTGTGTTAATAATCTTGCGCAAAATTACGCGCTTCTGAAATTTGTCCTACGTTTCTCTATAGTTCCGCAATTTAGAGTGAGGGATAAAAGGTCAATTTTGTCTTTACTGGTATAGACAAAATTGACCTTGAATCCCTCACTCTAAATGGCGGGACTATTCTCGTCTTATTCTAGCTTGAATAAATATAATCATCGTTTGTTTTTCGTGTAAAATCATTGAATCTTACCTTTCATGGAAGACAAAAGTTATACTATTCACTCAATACCAAGCCAATCGTGAAAATATAGCTTTTGTTAATCACGAAATGAAAGATAAATCTATCTTATACCGAAGGAGCTATTATCCTCTAATTCTTTATTACAGTGTAGAGGATTATCAAAATGTCTAGATACTCGGATTATCACTTGCTATATCACCGAACACCAGTGAAACTATTTTTTTTACATATTTGACGTCATCTTGAGTAAGCTGTAGTTTCGATGTTATGATCATTCATCGACGACATTTTTTCGAAAGAGGTTTTATTTCTATTACGCACTTGCGCAATGTGCGTAATGGGAGCTACGCCCTTACTGTGTATTGGCTTTTACTAGTATTTTTACCGTCCTGTTCCAGGGCCTCTCGTTAGTCTACGGAGCCATATTATATTGTATGATTTAGCATCAATCTGAGGAGGCAGACACCAAAATCTCCCATCGGGTTAGCCGACGGTATCCATAGGAAAAGGTTTTATAATGGGTCTAGTAACAAATAACCGGCATGCAATTTTCAGCTCTCCCCAGGGCGCAACTTCTATTTCCTCTATATTTCTGGATTTCTATGGACGAAACTCTCCGGGGACGCTATACATGTCAGACTAATTATAGAAGCGGAAGATACGAAATGCATCACCGGTTTAGAAGAGAATAGATTTTGAAATACTAATTTGCCTTTTCTGCTAGAATTTCCTTTTTAATCGTTTTGACGTCAAATGAGATATTTCATTTGAGTTTATGAGTTTAAAACTAAAACCCTCTTCTCCACCTTCGAACTTTACTTCTGTTGATTATGTTACTGAAGCAATTAGTGTACTAACCGTTTTCAAAGGTATGGTGACAAATATCGGCCATAAGAAACGAGAAATGATTATCGTAATACATTTTCAATCTAAACTGTTGCGATAGAACAAAGTAAACTTGTCTCGGAATAGATCAAACACGGCGGTACACACGCTTTCTGGAATTTGTCTCCAACCAACGGATTGATAATCATAAACCTCGAAAAGAATAGTTCAGAGGAGAAATACAGTTTAAAGCAACGTGAAATTGACACGATGAATGATTTTGGAGTGATTTTGCATTGAAATTAATCGAGTGTGTGGAGCAATTTTTGAATGAAATTCGAGGAAGGTGATCCAATATCGCAAATTTTGTTCAGGATGAATAAAATTAGCGATGCTATTACTTCACTGCAAAAAAAGATGCAAACGGGTTCTTCTATGTCTTCAAAAACCCATCATCCGCTTATAAAAACATTTTAGTAAAATCATGGATTTTTTATACGGATTTTTATTTTATATGTAGGCCTAGTTGTAAATATTATGATTTTCGGTGATTTTGGAGCGTATATGAATGGTTATTGTGAGCAAATGGTTTAGTCGGAATAACAGTCAATTTCAGGGTGTTACTAAGTGTACTAAGGATCCATGGCAAGGTGCTCGAGTTTCCGCAATAATATTGAAAAAAAATGTTAAAAACGATGTTAAACCCCATGTAAAACAAAAACTAAAGTTTGCAAGATTTTTATTTAGATGGTGTGCGTCATCTTTAAAAAAAAATAAGAAATTTCGTCAACTACTAGGGCAGTCAATTGTCTCATAATCAGTTTTTATCATAAAGGTTATTATATCAGACAACGCCTATATATAATAATCTATATATGGCAAAAAGAATGAGATGCTTAATATGAATTGCTCGTGATTGCTAAGTCTTCCATTGCATTGTTTTTCGATTTACATGGTAACTCGTGCATTATTTCCTCATTGGAAATAGTTATAATGATAATTTTCGACAAATATCAGTAATTTGCCATGAAGAATCTATTTATTTATCTTTTGGGTGGGGAGTAATGTCGCTTTCAAAATCGTTGTAGATATATATCCTAGCGGCTTCTGCACCAACACATTGCTTCCTATTTTTTACGCTCACCTTAGGCTTATTTCTTATCATTCGCCCATAGGTTGGAGAGGAATGGTGCATATCAAGATGACTTTGTCTAAAGTTTGATGAAAGTTTTTTTCAGATTCAAGATCACGACCACAGGACTGTCAGCTCAACGCGTTACCGATTGAGATAACCGGGCTTGACAATAAAAAGGAATAAACATCTGTAAAAAAATCTGCGAAACGGCAACCCTTGATCATAGAGGTGTTGCTAACAAGATGAAAATATACGTACGTTTAAAATGGGGGGGGGGGGGCATTCGTATAAGTGTAAGAAAAATTTAAGGGTGCACATGAAATGGTACCGTTCACGCGCATTGTTTTAAGATTACATACACTCGTAAATAAACGCTTGTAAAGAGTCAAGATTTAAATGATTTAAATCATGTGCCTCCTGAAAGTAATATGAGCATGTGTCATTACATTTCCAACAATTTTACCTGTGCGCAAATTTGAAATTAACACCAGACCGTGCATCTGATCAGAGTCTTCAATTCAAGTACCTAAAGTCTCTATTCACAATCCCAGAATATTGAAACTGCACTATGTGATTGGAAAGACTGCTCGGCATCTGTCCATTACAGAAACTTTTAAATTGTTGAAAATGTCACAAATGGCTCATATCATAGGGCCAGTGAGTGACATTTCCAACAATTCAAAATGTTCACCACGCAAAAACTCTGGCAAGCATGTGATTCTGCGCAGTCTGTCCAGGGTATTAACTAAGGCGGCTTTATAGATAGAATTGGTCACGAGAAACTTTAGAGAGACATGCTATCTTCTGATTGCACAATGTGACTGTCCAGTATGCTCGATTTTTGCACCTCACTCATTTGTCATATCCTTGAAAATCTCTCACGCGGCTGATATATATTTGGCTCATCTGTTACACCATAACATAGAAAAAAAGACTTACCTATTTCACACTGGTTATTTCTGTGGTCCATGAAATGTACAAGATTGTCAAAAGTGGCATCGCAGGTTTCGCACTTGAAGACTTCCGGTTCTGTCCCGACATGCATCTCGGTTTCCGTTTCCGGTGAGCTTTCAGCGTCACCATTTGTATGATTGTCGTCAGAGAGACGAATCTTTTTTGCATCTGTGAAAAAAGATATGTGGTTTTACATTTCGATTAAAAAAGCTGGAGTTACTTGGTTTATGTCATCCGCCGACAACTTTAGATGTTATACTGATGAAAAAAGTTGCAAAAATCAAACATTCCTTATTATTATTCCTCGTTATCTGTAATGACCTAATTATCAATAACAAGAATTGTAATCTAGACACAACACATGTTGAGTTTGCAAAAATTTGACCTTGAAATGCGACCTTGACCTTTGACTTACTGACATTATATATCAATGACACTATAACACCTTGAGAAAAGTATCTTTGGCTTTTTGAAAGATCCATTTGATAATATTGAAGTTATGCCCTTGGCAAAGAATTGAAATATTGTGTGACCTGAATCTACAAAAAATCTAAGTAACTGATCGCCTCAGTGAACTGGGTAATTAGGTAAAAAACTATATTGAAATCCACCGAACGTTTGGGGTAATATGGCCCGGAAAAATTCGAAAAGGCATTGAGTCTGTCCTCCTAATCACGAGGTATAAGACACGCCTCAGTCAAAACGGACAGCGAGGTATCATTTATGAAATAATTTCATGCTCGCGTTGATGTGTCCATGAATTAAGTCTAATGTGGGAGGAATTAAATGCAAAAGACAAAATTCGAGGGCAGAGCCCGAGGATTTTGCTTTGCATATAATTCCTCCCCCCTATCAGACTTTATTCACGGACACATCATCGCGAACATGAAATTATTTCATAAATAATATCTCCCTGTCCGTCGTGAATGAGGCGCGGTTTTACGTCATCGTGTTATAGTTTTGAGTGAAGGTTTACCTGTTCCATTTTCAAGTTCATCTTTCCCCTCGCATTCGTCATCATCTTCTTCGTCACCTGAAATATTGGTCGATTTTTGTTTATAAAGAGCGGTTTTATTGACCTAAGACCTGTTTTACTAAACATCTTACGATAAATTTTTGCGTAAGTCAAAAAATAAAAGTTGCTTCTACAGTAGAAACTAAATATGGTATTCTGCCATACAAAAACTCATTTGAATCGTCGTCTAATAACGATTCCAATGAGATATGGCGGGGCAGAAACTAACAATGCCGGAATGAAAACACCGGGTACAATTTGTGATCAAGTTGACGATTTCTTTCGTAAGAAGTTTAGGAAAACGGGCCCCTGAATCTGACCCTGCTATTTAGATGAATTGAAAAACTGATTGTTCCTGTTATCAAGAAATAACAGTTGGTTGTCATTTGATAACTCAGCACCTTACCAATGGGATCATCAAAAACTTATACCTCGTTTTCGTCCTATCTGATGTTATCTAAGCGGAGACCAATCAGAGACACTATTATGAACGTTGCATAGCAATCACGTATAAAAAGACACGCTTTAAAAATGTCAACAAAAATCTCGCATTTAGTCCGATTCTAGCATTGAGGAATAGATTAATCGTTTTTTTTTCTGTGTTAGATGAATTATATCTTATTTGGTGAACATCAAAGCTTTTTTTTTTTTTTTTTTTTTTCACTGCTGGCTCCGCCACTCGTGAACTTGATAAAACTTTTGTTGTTCAAAGAAATATAAATCGATATTACACCGAAACAAACGATTATGCTCCATGTATTCTTCCAAAAAATCACAAGTACACCGCGTGCCGGTGTCAACGCTCGGCTCATTGGTGAGTCTGATAAAAACTTTAGTCAAAAAGGGCCAAAATTAATACTACCAAGGGAGAGAATTGTTATCATTTTCGATAGGGCTCAACCTTGTGACCGGGCAAACATTCTGACAAAGTTTCCTGGGGATTGGACCATACTTGTGGTCTGTAGAGTGTAAACAAGAAAATTGTCATTTAAGCCCCTTTTCCCGTGATATGGCCTGAATCCTTCCCATTTTCAAAAGGGTTCATCCTTGTCAACTGGCAAACATTTTGACTAAGTTTCATGAAGATTGAACCATATTTGTGGCGTCTACAGCATAAACAAAAATAATAACATTAATGCCACTTTTCCCGTGATATGACACGGGTCCATCCCATATTCAAAAGGGTTCATCCTTGTGACCTGGCAAACACTCTGACTAAGTTTCATGAAGATTTAACCATATTTGGTGCGTCTAGAGCATAAACAAAAAAATAATAACATTAATGCCCCTTTTCCCGTGATATGGCATGGATTCTTCCAATTTTCAATAGGGTTCATTCTTGTGACCTGACAAACATTCCTACCAAGTTTCATGATGGTTGGACCATATGTGTGGCCTCTAGAGTGTAAAAAAGAAAATTGTCATTAAAGCCCCTTTTCCCGTGATATGGCATGAAGCCTTCCCTTTTTCAATAGGGTCAATTCTTGCGACCTGGCAAACATTCTGACCAAGTTTCATGACGATTGGTCAATTTTTGTGGCCTCTAGTGTGTTAACACTTAAATTGTTGACGTCTGACGACGGACGATGCACGACGGACGACGGACATTCAATGATCGCTAAATCTCACCTTGAACACGATGTGCTCAGGTGAGCAAAAAAAAAACGAAGCCAACGAGCGCATCAGAATGGTGATCTAGATCATCCGCTGAAGCGTATAGGTAACATACCGTAAAATTGATATAGTCAACTCGAAAAAAAATCATTCCAAATTACTCGCTCAGCACTCCATTCATTCATTCCAAACACATACTCAAAGAATTCAAAAACGCTCCAAACTCTCTGAAAAAAGATAGAATCAACAACGCCATTCAAAATGAATAAAGCTAGAAAAAAATCGCGACTAAACTGACAAAATTTAAATGTGATAAGTTGTTGAAGAAATGGGAAGCTATTTATAGAATTCGTTTGCAAATTGCTTATTTTGTTCATCCTAGACAAAGTTTTCGATATTGGATTACCTCCCATTAGTTCACACAAAACTCGTTCCGCACACTAATTCAATTTCATTTCAAAATCATTCCAAACCATTCATTTTGTCAATTTCACGATGTTCTTAACTGTAACCACAATAAGTTTTCCTAGGCCCAGGACCTTTCTACTAATACAGTATTAGGCGACCACATATTGGACTTTCAAAAATAGGCAGTTAAAGAAAATGGTCGCTTAATACACGTTTTGGATAACAAATCAGAAAAATTATTTTGATTGAATATTTATGTTATCAGGAATTTTTAAATAATTCTATGTTGTTTAAACTCAAAAGAATCGCCTCATGGAGACGATTCTAATGAGTTTTGTCAACATAGGATTGATTTATAATATTTTTTAGACAATGAATACCTACTTTTTAAGATATCTATTTAGAAAGGAAAATTTGAAAACGCCCCCTCTATAAAATGGTCGCTTAATAAACATGGTCGCTTGAGCACAATTGGCTGTTTACTTTTTTGAGCCCCAAGCTGCTAAGCCAACACAGGATTGCGATTTATCCGTCCGAAGGTCGGAAATAAGTATCCGACGAAATGGAAATTGTTCGCGTAAGGGGATCAAACATACGACCCGAAAGTGGGCAGCCCGCGAGCCTCTAAATGTTTTGGTATCCCACCGAGATAAACTCTTGGATCCACACTGGAAAAGCGAGCATCAGAAATCCGAAAAGAGAATATTTTCGCTTGACTTGCTAAGCAAATAGGAAACCCGAAACAACATTCCGAAGTCTAAACCCAGGGGAGTTAAATCGTGTGCATTTATGCGCTAGGTGAATTGTTTTCTAGGGCTCCTGTATAATCAACATAGGCGACAGAGCACGTAAAAAGGGGCCTTCTGTGACATGTGAAAGGTTCTGTCGGGATGGGCGTAACTACGGTTTTAAAATTCATACGCATGAAATTTGCAACCCGAAAATATTAAGGCGTCAGGAAAAACTTAAAGCCCCGTTCCCACTGTCACGGTGTTGGTCCCGGACACCCACGGTACCTCCCGGTGGGGAAAGAGCCGGTATTCCGGGATGATCCGGGATCTTTTCTCTAAAAAATGATTCATATTCCCATATTCCCGACATTGCCCCGGTGTACCCCCGGTTTACTAGCAGGATCTTCCCGTTGACGTCCATCCGCACTTTTGACGAAAAATGGAGGAAATAGCTAGGGGTTATTAGGGATCATTTTAATTATTACAACATAGGTGAATGATCAAAATATAGTAACTTAAGCTTGAAAAAGCTGTAAGCACGATGTTGTGACCATTCGTCAACAATATTTTTCGACAGTGGCTTTATTTTGTTTATGTACCTGCGTAATGTGCGTAATGGTAGTTTCGCCCTTAACCGGTGTCCGTGGTCTCGAGGTAGTGCGACGGCCTACTGTAAACGGGGTAATATTGGCGGTGGTTTTATTTTGGCTATATTGGCGGTCGAGCTAAGATGCGCCAAAATTAATCCACCGCCAATATTTGCCATTGTGAAATGAAAAATTCCTTTACTGGAAGGAAAATGTTATCTTTCGCGATGTACTTTTAAGGTTATATTGATTAACTTTATTTCAAAGATATTCAGACCATTCTTATTCGAATTGGAATAAGAAAATCAGGTGACAACGTTCGTAAATTTATGTCTAATAAAATTAATTCCAAAATTGCAGGTTAAAGTTGGTTTACGTATTGTAACGAAAATCAAAGAGAAAATGTGTGAAAAACTGGTACACCAATTATCATTCTTACGAGAGGTGTGAAAACAAACTATTGTATAGTTTGTAAAAAATGACACTACTCTAGAAAATTGTCTATCTTCTACTTTCAAGGTTTAAATCGACGAGAAATGAAAAATAGATAAGACGTTTTATTTTGGCGGTGCATGTAAGATGCGCCAAAATTAATCACCGCCAATTAATCGAAACTCAAAAACCGCCAAATGTGGACACCGCCAAAATAAAGCCGTTTACAGTATTGATCAAGAGGTCCCGAGATTGATTTAAGAGAGCGGCTAGCGATATTGTTTCCTTCATTGGAACACATATTCGGCGCGAGTACCGGCTCATTATCCAGGAAGCAGAATTTAAAGGGATTTGTTTAAGTTGTAAGAACTTGTTTCTCAATCGATATTAAATAATTAGATTTAAACCAAAAGATTCGACCCTCTTAAGACTGCGCAAACTGAATAGGATCGACACTTTTCTGACCGTACCCCGATGTTCTCTTTTCGCTTAGCTGGTCACAAGTATAAACCTGTACCATAATTGGATAATTGGATCGCCTGGAAAATGCAAAAATATCACTTCCGTTCAGACTGCGACCGTAGGGTGACGGATCAAAGCCACGGATCCGTCAAATTTTTCAACTTGGTGTTCTTTAAATAATACGTTTATCAATTATTTATCATTTCCGTTATATGGTAAGCTGCCCTGCATCCAGTATCACCTAACGTTGAAAACAGTTTTCCAATTATACCCCGCTTTGCACGTGCACAAGCGTGCAAAGCGGGGTATAATTGGAAACCTGTTTGCACCGGTTGGTGATCCTGGACGCAGGGCTGGTGACATGGTTTTGCTGACACAGTTGATTGTATTGTTAATATCTGGATATCGTAGTTGGGTGCACACAACGACACAATAGAGTTAAAAATACTTATAAGAAAATAAATCGCTCAGATTTTGGTCGCCAAACGATTGAGTGTAGTATGAAGAAATAAGCAAGAGAGAATACTTCGTGGCTCAGTTGCAGGTCGGTAGGCATGTTATCGTAGAGAAATCGAAGATGTAGATTCGAATCCTAATCGAGCCACTGATCATTTAAGTACGTCCTTGGGCAGGGCATTTCAGCGCCCCGGCCTAGTAGTGAACACGGATGCCTAGGAAACTTATGAAATATTCGACTTTGACGTAATATTGACCGACGATTGTTGAAAAGGAAGTTAAACAGCCTTTCAAATACGTGAATATGCAAGATTTGTTTAACATATCCAGAGCCGAAAAGTAAACTTCAACAAAAATGTTCATATACACAAACACCTGTAGTTCGTAGCCTTATCTCAGGAAACCCCTGGGGACAGGTTTAATCAGGGCTCATGCGGCGTTGCCATGGTGAGACCATTATGCCACCCCAGGGGACCGGCGGTTCGTGTAAAATATTAACCATCCAGGCTCGGTCTTATATTACGCGAGGGGAGTTTTATTATATATAACTTTTTTTTCAGAGAGAAAGAAATGTCGCTGTGCTATTGAACTTTTTCGAAACTACAGCTTCTTTTAAAAGAAACAAAATTTTGGTCGTCATACAATGAAAGTTTGACAAGAAAAATGTCGCAACACTTAAGACATTTTGTTCGCAAAGCGACAAAAGCTCGAAGAAATAAAAGTGCGACTCGTCATGCGAAAGGGGACCATCTGGATAGCGCGTAAAGTGCCGATCCTAGTCAGACTGCGCGTACTGCGCAGACTGATTAGGGTCGAAACTTTACCCCATCAACTAATTTTGTGAATCTAAAAAAGATCATTCTACCTTCCTGTGAAAGAATTTTGGAAATGCGACCCCTGGTTGGCCTGTACTAGAACAAATCTTTTTATGGAGTTTTCAGATGGTCCCTTTTCGCGTGACGGGTCAAAAATAACTAGAAAGCCATGAATGGCTTGTGTCGCTCCACAGGCTTGAATTTCTTGTAATAGCAAATCTTAGTTTTGACTATATTTTTAGATATTTTGGCTTCTACTGATGTTGAAAAGATTTTCAAAGTTTCCACTATTATAACATATAGAGAAATGACCTCCGCCCATATTTTTCTTCAAATCACAATAATTTTTTGCTGAATGATAATGGATCATCCGAGGATCATACTAATGAAGTTTGATTGATATCCATCAGTAACATTCTGAGAAAATGATTTTAAAAGTTTGCACTCATATATAACATATAGAGAAATGACCTCTGCCCATCAAATACATATTTTTCATCCGATCACAATAATTTTTGGTAGACTGATAAAGGGTCACCCAAGGATCATTCATGTAAAATTTGGTTGATATCTATCAGTTAGATTCTGAGAAAATGATTTTCAAAGTTTCCACTATACAACATATAGAGAAATGACCTCCGCCCAAAAATACATATTTTTCATCCGATCACAATATTTTCTTTAAGACTGATAAAGGGTCACCAAAGGATCATTCATGTAAAATTTGGTTGATATCTATCAGTTAGATTCTGAGAAAATGATTTTCAAAGTTTCCACTTTATAACATATAGAGAAATGACCTCCGCCCATAAAATACATATTTTTCATCCGATCACAATAATTTTTTGTAGACTGATAAAGGGTCACCCAAGGATCATTCATGTAAAATTTGGTTGATATCCTCAGTTAGAACCTGAGAAAAGTCACTTTTTACCATATTTGGAAATTAGCCACGCCCATTAAATCCATGTTTTTCATAAGATCAAAATTTCTTGAACAACTTTGAAAGAGGGTCACCCAAGGATCATTTTTGTGAAGTTTTGTTGAAATCCATTCAGTAGTTTCTGAGGAGAAGATTTTTAAAGAAAAAGTTTACGACTGGACGCACGGACGCACGTACGGACGGACGCACGACGGACACAACGCTATGACAATAGCCCCAGTGGCTTTTAGCCAGTGGAGCTAAAAATGACAGCTGTAGATGCGCCTATTTGGTCGCCAAACAACGAGAAAAAAAACAAGAAACAAAATTTCGTAAAATAAAGTTTATAAAATTTGGTCGCCAAACAACGAAAAAAAAACCAAGAAACAAAATTTCGTAAAATAAAGTTTATAAAATCTGTAGAAATAGAACTTCATACCCCCTTAATGTAGTGGACCCGTAATGGTTCCGAAATAATTCGGAAACTGCGAGGCTTCCTAATGATTTTCATTAGGAAACCTCGGTTAATTTTGTGAAAGGACACTGATTTGGTCCGAAATGTTTCAGAACTACCCACTACTTTAATGTACCCCGCTGTGTAAAGCTCAGATAATATGTATACAGCTGTTTCGCACTGAGTCATCAAAATGTGTGCAAAGGCACTTTTGTGGTTCAGTTACGTTCCATGTGGGCGATTATCACTCAAAAAGGCTTTAATTTGTAAATGATATAGTTTGTGTGTCTGATCTGAGGTTACAATGTTTTATTCTGCCCCGCTTTCGATTATTTAACCATACCTGTCGCTATTGAAGCGGAGCACAATACGTGACGCCATCTTAATCGTTGTATAGCAATCACGTGCAAAATGACAGTCCTAAAATTTCACATCTTGTCTTACTTTTGCATTTAAGAGGAAGAATACGTTTATTTTTCGTGTAAGGTAAATTAATTTTCATTGAATGAACAGCGAAAGCTATATCTATACGAGCGGCTCCGCCATTTTTTAAAATAACGCCTTTGTTGTTCACTCAATGAAAAATAAATCGATATTATCCCAAAATAAACTTTTATCCTTCATATCATGGGCTCATATGTTCAAGCCCCGTCTAAGCGCATATCGATTGCTCAGCTCTGGATGAATGTAAGTACATATAAACAAATATGCATAAATGTGCTTCAATATCGCGACAGGTAGGGTAACATAATCGAAAGCGGGATAAACGTTATTGATGATTTCACTGGTTAGGCGATGAGCTTATCAAAATGACAATCCACCGTTGTTTCTTGATAATCCACCAAAAAGCATTAAAGAATATGTAATAATTTAATGTGATATGAGAAAGACTACATGTAATATATATAGTGTCTTAATCCCCCCCCCCCCCCCTTCGGGCAGTCAGAATATATATTTTGTTGCAATTGTGTTTTTTTGTCTAGGCTGCTTAACGAGTGAAATTGTTGGAAATGTCACGCACTACCTTATACAAAAGAACCTTTACTTACGTTTACAAAGTCGTGGCCTTGCTTGCTTCCTTCGAGACATCACGGTTGACAATCCAATCAGTCGTCACCTTAAAAATGTCCGTTATGTGGGTTTGCAGTCACTTCATTCAACCAAGTCGAGCATTTTTAACTGGAGTTTAACTCACTGAAAAAAGTAGAATATCAAAATGAAAAAAAGGCACTTCTTTGTATTCTGCGTTATTATTCAACTGGCAGGGCGTGGCTTATCCGTGACTTAATTTGGCTAGTTGACCTTTCAATAATTTGGGTTCTTCAAAAGGGCGACAATTGACGTGAACGCGTGTGAATAACATAAAGGATTTAAACGTGCTAAGCGAAAGTGAACACATTTCATTGTTGGGTTACCAAATCTTCTTACCTTGACAAACTAAAGTGAGGAGGGTTTGGTTGCCAGGCTTCTATTTAAAGAAAGCCGACTATCTATGAAACTGAGTAATTATAAAATAAAGCTGATTTAATCTTAAGGTTCATGTAATGTGTTTGAGACCTAATTTTAAGGCACTTCATATCAGCCAATTTTATTTGACCGTCATGCAGTTGCTTGTTCTGTACAAAATAACCCTTTTCCACGATATTTTGGCTATACCGCTATAGTTATGGCGGTCTTATGTTGCTTAACTGTTTTGCTCATAGATAGCTTCATTTTGATATACAATATACCTGGACATACTGCTTTTTCCTGGCTAACGAAGTGCCCTTAAAATTGGGTCTCAAACACTTTACATGAACCGATAATTAGGCTCCGCCCTACCATGGCAATAACATTGGATTATACTTATCGATGGGTCGTCGCAATACTATTGTTAGTGCCTTTTATAATTATAGGCACCTACAAAAATATTGTCCTGACACTTTGGTTTAGTTAATGATAATTGACCTGGAGGGAACGGTTAGTTGCTTTTAAGCCCCCAGGGGTTTCCTGAGTTAAGAAATACGGCGTTTTTATAAATACTCTCTTTTTTGGTTAGTCGTTAATAAAAAAAACTTTAAACGCTAAATCGGAGTAAGTCAAGCAGAAGTTACGAGTTTTTGAAGACCAAACGATGAAACGTGTTCACTTTTGCAAAGCACTGTGAATCCTTTTGTTTGAGGATACACTTATCCTCTCATGTAAACGATTATTCGCGACTAACCGTTTGCAAGAATACAATACAGTATATTGGAAAGATAACTTGCAAATTACGTCACGGCTATAGAAGCCACGACCTGCCAGGTTGAAAAATAACGTAGAATAAGAGCACCGTTTAAACAAGATAAACAGTTGTCACCAAATAACGCAACGAAATACAGTCAATATTGCAATGAGCAGCCGCTCAAGAGAGCCCGAAAATGGGGTCGCTTTAAAGTAGGTCGTTTAATACACTTCTTAAGTGAAATTGTTAGTTTAAAATCTAGAGCGAATGATTCTCACTGACGTTTTGATTAAAGATTCGTTCGCGAACGCTCAATTTCAGCTCGACGTGCACGTCCATCAAACCGTGAATTGGTATCCCACTTCGTACATAGATTACCGTGCCGCGCAGTTTAGCGGGAAACCAATTTTACATTCGCAAACGTTTTCCATGCCACCTCATCGAACTATCAGGGGCGAACTGTTTTATCATTGTTCGTCTGTTTGTCCGTCTGTCGTTCTGCCTGCAAAATTTGGCAAAACTAAAAAGCCATGAATGGCTTGTGTCGCCCCACAGGCTTGAATTTCTTCTAATAGCAAATCTAAGTTTTGATTAGATTTTTAAATATTTTGGGTTCTACTGATTTTGAAATGATTTTCAAAGTTTCCACAATTATAACATATAGAGAAATGACCTCCGCCCATAAAAGACATATTTTTCATCAAATCACAATAATTTTTGGCTGCATGATAAAAGATCACCCAAGGATCATACTTATGAAGTTTGATTGATATCCATTAGTTACATTCTGAGAAAATGATTTTCAAAGTTTCCACTATATACTGACATATAGAGAAATGACCTCCGTCCATAAAATACATATTTTTCATCCGATCAAAATTATTTTTTGCAGACTGATAAAGGGTCACACAATGATCATTCATGTAAAATTTCATTGGTATCCATCAATTAGAATCTGAGAAAACTCACTTTTTACCATATTTGGAAATTAGCCACGTCTATTTAATCCATGTTCTTCATTTGATCAAAATTTCATGAACAACTTTGAAAGAGGGTCACCCAAGGATCATTCCTGTGAATTTTCGTTGAAATCCATCCAGTAGTTTCTGAGAAGATTTTTAAAGAAAAAGTTTACGACCGAACGCACGGACGCACGGACGGACACAACGCCATGACAATAGCCCCAGTGGCTTTCAGCCAGTGGGGCTAAAAACTTAAAATTGCCAATTACTTCAAGGCTATTCAATACACAATACTCATATTTGGTATGATAATAGATCTCGATGGTGTAGGCATCTAAAGATACCAAGGTCAATGTCATCTGACAAGATCAAGGTCATCTGTCAAGGTCAAAGTTTAAGAAAAAATGCCGTTTCTGCGGCATTCATGTTTAACAAACGTAGCTTTTTGTTTTTGTTGTTTCGCCGTTGCTTTTTTTTTTCATTTGAAGAAAGGACAGAGGGATGGTTGTGGCAGTAGCCCCCTTATGGGGGTAACCTCTATTATTACGCAATGTTTGCATGTGCGTAATATAAATATATCCGCTTTCGAAATATATCGATGGTGATGAGCAAAACGTCGTAACTACAGCTTAATTAAGCTGCAGTTACGATGTTTTGATTATTGAACAAGGGTCAAGTCATAAAAAAGAGGAAGCAGATGGACTTTCCGATGGCTTAGCGCGAAACAGTTGTAACTGCCTATAAAGGTATAGGCAGTTACAACTGTTTCGCGCTAAGCCATCGATTCACCTTTTTGTCTCGGTCCACATATAGCCTTTGTGCTATTTCTTCTTTGGTAGTCGATTCAAGTTATGCGTGCGTACAATTTTGGAAATTAAAGTTACGCCTATATCCTGCTACCCAATTTTATAGCGCTGTAGGCTCGGCCCGTTAAGTCAGTGTCTTGCCCCCCCCCCCCCTTTTTTTTTGGGGGGGGGGGTCGAAACCACGCCCTCAGTCAGATAACGAGGCGAGCGCATGTAGGTGCACGAAGCACGAATCTCTATGACATATAGGCTAGTCATAATTCAGTATAGTTAAGGAATAAATTTGATATGCGAATTTTGGAACACATAGTATCACGTGAACTGATAACTGAAAACATTGATTGAAAAGGAAAATATTTTCCTATCCTGTTTTTTTTTTTTTTTTTCATTGGTGTTTCGCAATCAAATATCATGAAATCACGACAAAAAGATGTTCGGTTACATTGACTATATGAATGAAGAGCACTTATTCAGCTTGATCAAAAACGGTGAAATTATACGTGTACATACACTTATATTTAAGGTAATGGACCCGTAATGGTTCCGCAGCGTTTCGGAAGTAATTGAAAACCTCGGTCAACATTGTGAAAGATTATGTTGTTTCGAAATATTGCGGAACTATTAAGGTTCCACTGTCCTAATTTTTAACACTTCTCAAGCTGTTTGCGTTATTTCTGTTGTAAACAAACCCATTTGTAAACTTATATCAACCTGCATACGGACTGATCTTAGTCTAGCAACAATGGTTGAAGTGGTGAATGTGGTGTCCGTGGTCTAGAGGTAGAGCGTCGGCCTCTTGACCCAAAGGTCCTGAGTTCGATTCCCGGGAGCGGCTATCGATCTTGGTTCTATCATAGGCCCACACATTTGACGCGAGTACTGGTGATTTGCCAGGAAGCAGAGAGGGATTAATCTAAGTTGTAAGAACTTGTTTCCCAATCGATGTAAAATAAATAGGTTTAAACCGATGGTTGAAGTCGGGTAACATCATCAATGAATCTTGTCTCATTTGAAACAAGATCTAAATTCGACTGGATAAGGGGTGAATAAAGGTATCCCCATACACCAAGGGTCCGTTTTACAAAACTTCTCACGAAAAAATCAATCATTGCGTAAGTCAAAATCACAAATATTACCTGGTATTTTCATTCATTGTTAGTTTCTGTCTTGCAATATCTCATTTGAATCGTCTTTGGAAGACGATTCCAATGAGATGATGCATGGCTGCATTCCATATTTAGCTACTACTAAGCATAAGCTACTAATAAGCATTTTCAATTTTTGACCTGCGCAAAAAAAATGATCATAAGAAGTTTAGTAAAACAGGCCCCAAATGGCTAACTCGTACATGCAACATTAAGCTTATAACTATTTTTTAAGTCCTAAAGAAGATTCGTACATTCTGATTGAGCTTCGTTAAAGTTAAGTTGGTAAAGTTGGTTTCGATCATCAACGACAACAATTTCAAGTAGGCTGCTATTTTGTAAGCATGCGCATAAATAAGTCCCACACGAAATCTATCGCTTCAATTTTACCTCGTGATATTAAATAATATGAAAAGATGAAAACTTCTTTTTTTATTAATTCATGAAGATAATGAAACTAAAAGCCTTATCATACTAATGTATAAATTCCGCTTCGCGTATTCATACAGTGTGACAAGGTTTTTAGTTTCATACATCTATGAAATCAAAACGCCTCTCTCCTAGCCTCTCAATAAAATCGAACTTGGAGCCTGGCTTACCTTCGACTAGTTAAAACTTCTATCCGTAAGTCTAAATGAGTAAAAAACTAAAGCTAAATCAAAATCACTGCACTAAAGTTATCGAAACAAATTGTCTAAAAAAATATCCCACGTTGTCTAGTAATAGTTCACAGATAGTTCATTCATCATGTATTTAGTTTACACTAATATTGTTCCAAACTCAAACATTCACTCAAAAATCTTTTAACTCAATAAAACGTCCTATAACATCACTTCTTTAAAAGTCATTTACAAAACACAGCGAGTGCGAAACTACCGGGTGTTCGTAATTTCGTCTAAACTAGAATGAAGATCGCAGCGTGGGACCGGGGTTCGTTCGAGTATGAATATTGAATATTGTGGAAATTCTACGACCCCCTGGGGAGTGTCCCGCTGGGACTCGGGCTTTTATCTAGGCGTTCTCTCTAAACAAGGGAAAATGGCACTTCTTTTTCTTTGCTTTTTCCCCCTTTCTTTTCAATCTGCGCATAGTGATTATTGAAAATACATACCGCCTAGGGTTTCGGCATTTTGAAAAGATCCGATTAGATTCTTAGCTACGCGGATAGAGTTGGCCCAATAAAACATTTAGCCCATTACCAGACGATTTCACGAACAACTACTCCAAAATAAGGGGGTTGAAGGCAGACGACGTCATCAAGCGATTGCCAGAAGGGGCTGTCACATTTTGCGGCTGATTTTAAGGAGAAGAAACTGCGTCCGGCAATTTTACATTATTCACATTTTATTTTAATAATAATAGATACTGTGTTATTATCATCTTTAATATTCTTTTTAACGAACAGCTATTGTTTGTTTGTTTAATACTAGGATTATTTTCCGAAACATGATCCGCAATTTTGCAGGCATCATTTTGGCAATCCGTTAAAAACATGTAAGTTAAAGTGACCCTGGTTACGTTTTTTTTCATTATTCATCAAGGATATTTTTCTAAAGAGGATTTATCTGTATTACGCAATAGCGTAATGTGCGCAATGGTAGTTAGGCGCTTGGTATGGGGACCAAAACAGCGCAACAACAGCTTACTGAATCACTAAAAACATTTCAAGAGTTGCTTTCGGAGATTACTTTCTTTTACACAACAATAAAATTATCGAGCTATCAAGTAAAGGGTAAAAAAATCACACACATTAGGAATTAAAGCAAAATTATATAAGCCCAAATTGTTCGGATTAACGTCCTACGGATGGAGGTAAAAGACCGTTATCCTATTAAAATGCTCTCGAGGCTCTTTTTAAAATGACCGAGTCCGAAATAGCACGATCAAGCTTGTAATAAAAAGTGTGCTTTTAGTCTCCGGGGAGGATTAGCCAGCCAGGGTCGATCAATAAAACCGACGGCCATTTCCCAGCGGGGTTCGAACTGAAATAATCGAGTCACGTGATTATCCCCCGGAGAGATGTGAACTCCGGCGTCATTCGGCATTGATCGAAACAGCGTGAGGTCACTTCCGTCAAGAGCGCCCGCATGAAGGTGGAGTTTTTTGTCTGGGGTTTTATACATCATACTTTGTATCTTCTTTTTTATGTAGAATCTACCTTTTTATAAAAAAAAAAAAAAAGTTAAAAGATTAAAATTTAAGTTTGGCAATTTAAAACAACAACAATAAAGGTAACATTATTTTTCAAAATGCCACAAAAACAAGAGGAATCGTCAAATCGACCGATTTGTTTGTTTGAATGGGTTTTACGCCGCTTTCAACAACTTCGCAGTTATATGGCGGCGGCCAGAGCACCTAACAATGGATTCCTGGTATTTCTTTCACCTATACTACCATTACACCCTTTCCTAGCCTCCGACTGCTATCTCAAATAGGTTTACGATTATCTACCCATTGGTGAGAGACAAACGTCGGAAAGGATATTTGCCGCCACAGGGGATCGAACCCACGATTTCCAGATTGGAAGACTTATGCCTAATCAACTGCGCTATGGTGGCGGCTGGTCAAATCGACCGAAACACCGTAGCTTCTTCTTATTCAACTGGTCACGTTTGTATGCGTTTAAACGGATACATATTCTTCAAGCAAATATGGGATTTTGTTCACTCCTATCTTTACAAGACAAGGGGTTTAACTCCACTTTGATCGTAAAGAACAAAGTCGAGTTAGAACCCTTGGCTTTGGATTCATTGATTAAACACCGTAATATAAACACGTTCGGCAATGTTGAATCGCATAAAATCGTTAAATACTGTGCGTAGTTCGTTTAAGCCTCGTTTACATTGGCATACGGAGCCCGTACCTCGCCGTAAGCATAAAATCGTACGGTGACATACGGTGCCCGTGCGATCATCGCACGGTCTTACGGGCACCGCAAACACCTGCGATCTCGTTTAAAAAAATGTTATACACATCTTTAAAAATCGCAAGCCCGTAGCCTTGTGCGGACACCGCACGGAAGCTTTGCGATGATCGCGCGGAAATCGCACGATATCTTTACTATTAAACATCCAAAATAAAACCCGTAGAATCGTGCGATGACGGCACGGTATCCTCTCGATGTCCGTACGGAACCCGTACGATCTCCGCATGGGAATCTCAGGATTACCTTGCGATATCGCACGGGACCCGTACGGTCTCATTAAGGTATGTTCCACCTCACATTTTCTTTAAAATCGCACGGTCACCGTGCGGCATTGTGAACACATACGCCGCAGACCGTAGCTGTCTGCGATGTCTAAAAAATCGTAAGAAAAATCGCAGGCTGCGATATCGTACGGCGATCGTGGCAAATTATTTAGCACGCATGCGTCGATATGACATAGATACCACATTTAACAGCCATGAAGCCGCCGTAGGACTCTGGTTGAATATGGGAGTCGTTGGTCCGATCCTCGACCGCTTTACTCATTCTTTCCGACGTGTCGGATTTTTGCGACGACGACGACGCCAAGGCTTTAGCAATACCTCGGGTTTTTCTCCAGAAACAGCGGAGCTAAAACTGAAATTAGCAGTAAACGTTGATCAAACCATCTTATAATCTAATTCCACATGATTCACCAGTTTCATGCATTCTGACTGGCTGAAAATTTGGTTTTAATTCCAAATGAAAACAATTTTGAGTCACGATGATGCAGCTATTTGTAAGTTTTGTAAAAAAAACGGGGGACAATTTACTATCATTAGAAAAATGTCTTTTTATGAACAAATCTTCACATTTTCCAACCTTGGCGCACCTTGCCACGTCCATATTAAGGGGTCAATAAAAATTTCATAAACAAATTTTTAGGAAGGTCACCAAGGAACATTTCTTCCATGTTTGGTTGAAATCCGCCCATTGGTTATTGAGAAGATGTTTAAAGAATTGTTGACAACTTCCGGCACTCAACGGACAAAAGGTGAACACAAAAGCTTACCTTGAGCACGCTGTGTTCTGGCAAGCTAAAAAGCCGTAAAATAAAGTAAGACCCACTTCCGGTGTGTTAGGAGGCCAATGGTCATTGTCATCTGAACTCTATGCATGACACAAGAAATTGTCAAGGGGAAAAACAGTGAGTAGTCATTTTGAAATCCATTTATAAATGTAGGAGATATGCTCCAGATGTGACAAAGTTTATCGTTTGGCCTTGAACAGTGACCTTGACATTTTTCACATCCCAATGAAATTTTGTGCATGACACTAGGGCCCGAGGTTATAAAACTTTTCTCAGGCTCAATTCAAAATTTTCTCAAATTACAATTTGAGATTAAAGCCATAATTCTGTTTTATTACTCATTTTAATGTTTTAACATAAAATATTATATTAATAAGTTGTTATTAATAACAAAATAACAACTTATTAATATTATCCTTTTTTTCAACCATTTATTTCAATTTAAAATTTGTGAAAATTGAGCCTGAGCCTGAGAAAAGTTTTATAACCTTGGGCCCTGAACTCACCAAGGGAAACAGCTGTGCAAAGTTATTTTGAACTCTCTTCATAATTGTAGGACATAAGAAGACAAGACTGTTTTTATGCAAGTTTAGTCTGACCTTAAGCCATTACCTTGACCTTGATAATATCTGATAAATCTCTTCAAATGACAGTTGTACTCATTAAGCAGAACATTTCTACCAAGTTATTATGAAAGTCACAGATAAATAAAGTATAACATGATAGTGTCTAAAAATAACAATGTTATCTGGTTGAGGTTGGGAGAATTTATCATGACGAGGCTTTGCAGAGTCATGATTATTTCTCACAGCCGAGACCAGAAAACATTGATATTTAAGACACTACCATGTTATTCTATTTATCATACAATTATTTTTCAGTGCTTAATTATGATAATCCCTTAAAAATCAAGGAATTCAGGTGAAAGTGTATGCAAATTGTTTCTGAAAAAAAGACTTTCTGATATAAGGTTATGTTATCAGACAGCTGATATCTGGTCAATAAAGGCTTCATTGCATGATAAATGTAGAAAATATGCACAGGACAAAAATTTGTCACTTGACCTTCAACAATGAACCTCTAGACCTTCATTTATGACCTTGACCTTATCTGGACAAACTCTTCAATTTGTTTGTTTGAATTGGGTTTTATGCATCAACAGTATTTTAGTTATATCACGGAGGCTGGAACACCTAAAAATGGATTCCTGGTATTTCTCACATGAGTATTACCATTACATCCCTTTCTAGCCTCCAAATGATACTAGTCACTCACCTAGACGAATAAGTTTGCCCAGTTTTTTGAAACTCACATATTGATGCAGAAGCTATGCTCCGAACAATAATGGGACACACACACTTTGATACAACTACACACTCACTAATACATGAAAAGGAATACGGTTTATTCCCTTATCATTTCCTGGCAGGGGCAAAAAGTGACATTCATATAAAAAAGATTTTTTGTTTAAAACTGCAATACATGTATTTTCTACCACACTGGAAAGTTTCTTCTTAAATAGCACAAATTTTCAATTGCCGTCGTCCTCATTTTGAAGGAGTCTGAAATTTAGATTGACTGAAATGATTTATTAAAACTGTCACTTTAATCATTTTATTTTCATATCATTTTTCTCTCATATTCAAAAGTACAAAGATAAACAAAGCTCAAAATCATGGGCCTTGTTGAAACCTCAGATTTACGTTTACATATACAGTAAAATTTAGAATTAACAACTTAACTGGACCAAAAACCTGCAGTCACTTGTGCGAATGAATACTTGAAACACTTTTTTGCGGGCAAAAAAACTCAGTTTGATTTAAATCATTTTAACTGTCGACCTTGGGTGTTTCGGAAACACTGTTTCCCCAACAAATTTTCTCATGACATAAAAACACATTAAGGAGACAAACTGTACCAAGTTATTTTGAAATCCATTGAAGGTTGAAGTTATGCTTCAGACACAACCTTATCACATGACCTTCAGCTGGGACCTTGACCTTGGTCATATCTGGATAATTGATTGATTGTATGGAGCTTTACACCGCTTTCAACATTATTTCAGGTATATCGCGGCTTGAGCACCTAACAATGGATTCCTGGTATTTCTATCACCAGTACAACCATCACATCCTTTCCTAGCCTCCAGCTGCTATCTCACATAGGTCTACAATCATCAACCCAGTGGTGAGAGACAAATTTATTGGTGACCAAAAATGTAATAAATGCAGCTTTATTCAAGACGTAATTACAAATTTATTGCTAATAAATCATTTTGAAACATTTTGGTTTCTAAATATTGACAACATTGAAACTTTAGCTGTTTGTTTGAATGGGGTTTAACACAGCTTTTAAGTATTTAATCATACTGAGCTTGCCGGAGCACCTAACCATAGAATCCTGTTACAGTTAAGAACATTGTGAAATTGACATAAGATGAATGATTTTGGAATGGTTTTGGAATGAAATTGAATGAGTGTGTGGAGCCAGTAGTGAAATTCAATGGAAGTAATCCAATATCGCTAATTTCATCAAATATTCATACAGGTTCTATAAATAGTTATCTATCTCTTCAAGGACCAATCAGACGCTTAAAATTTCAATTATGTCAGTGAAATCCCAATTTTACAATAGCTTTATTCATTTTGAATGTAATTGTTGATCTTATCTTTTAAGTGATTTTGGAGCGTTTACGAATGGTTTGAGTGAGTGTTTGGAATGAATAAATGGAATGCTGAGTGAGCGATTTAGAATGGTTTTGATTGAGATGAATGTCAATTTCATGATTTAACTAACTGTATTTCTCTCACCAGCACTACCGAAACATCCTTTTTGGAGCTTCCAGCTGCTCATCCTCATATACTAGCAGGCCTAAAACTATGGATCATGATAATCCTAAGACCACTTTCATAGAAGGAAGAAGTTACGCTTCAGACACAACTTTGTCACTTAACCTTCAGCCGGGACCTTGACTTTGGGCATATTTGGATAAACTTTTTACATGACATTAGTGGCCAAACAAACATTCTGATCAATTTCATGATGTCTTGGCCACAAATGAGGCCTCTATCATGTAGACAGTTAAAATTGTTGATGTCTGTCAGCTGACAACAGATATTCAATGATCACAAAAACTTATCTTGAGCATGCTGTGCTTAGGTGCGCCTAAAAATCCAGGGGTCTGTGCAAAACTAGAACTGTCACAGAGCGGACTAATACCCCCCACAAGGGCTTTGTCAGAATGCAAGTGCTATTAGTGCAGGATGTGTTTGTAACTAATATTGAGGTCATATGTAGCATTTGCATGAAGTTTCATGATTCTGGGTCGCTTGGTTTTTGAGTTAAGAGTCCAGAAATGAAAATTGATCAAAAATTGACTGTGACTTTGACCTTTGACCTATATGACCCAAAAACAATAGGGCACTTCCTTGGATCATAAGCAACATTTGCATAAAGTTTCATGCTTGTAGGTCACTTGGTTCTCAAGTAAGATTCCGGAAACGAAAATTTAACAAAAATTTACTGTGACTTTGACCTTTGATCTATGTAACCCAAAAACAATAGGCACTTCCTTGGGTCATAAGGAACATTTGTATGAAGTTTCATGATTGTAGGCCACTTGGTTCTTGAGTTAGAGTCCGGAAACGAAAATTGAACAAAGGCTGACTGGGACCTTGACCTTTGACCTACATGACCCCAAAACAATAGGGCACTTCCTTGGGTCATAAGGAACATTTGTATAAAGTTTCATGATTGTAGGCCACTTCGTTCTTGAGTTAGAGGCCGGAAACGAAAATTGAACAAAAGCTGACTGTGACCTTGACCTTTGACCTACATGACCCAAAAACAATAGGGCACTTCCTTGGGTCATAAGGAACATTTGTGTTAAGTTTCATGATTGTAGGTCATTTGGTTCTTGAGTTAGAGTCCGGAAACGAAAAGGTCTACGGACGGATGGATGGACGGATGGACAGACAGACAGACATGGTGAAACCAATATACCCCCTCTACTTCGTAGGTGGGGGTATAACTATCTTATGTGCCATTTTATCAAGCTTCTTGTAGCATGAGAATCTAGGGTTCAGTGCAAGATTGTACTAAGTGTATATACACTTAGTACAGTCCTGCACTTAACCCTCGGAACATCATTTGATCTATCATAATACATAGTATGCAGGCATACCAAACCATATTATAAAGCTTTCAAAAAACAACCTTAGAGTTATCCTCCTTAACATTATGTGTGGCTCATTGGTAAAAACAAATTCTTATTTTCAAGGTTACCTTAAGTAATACCAGAGTTATCATTATATGTCAAACTTTTCACAAAATGACGATAAAAATATAAGTCCTGATGACAACTTCCTATATAGAGAATAACATGTTAGTGTCTTAAAATATCAATGTTATCTGATTGAGGTTGGAGAATTTATCATCATGAGGCTTTGCCGAGTCATGATAACTTCTCGCAGCAGAGACTAGATAACATTGATTTTTTAAGACACTAACATGTTATTCTATATTGATTTATCATGCAATCATTTTCAGTACTTAATTATAATATACCCTTAATATCAAAGAAATCCATGTGAAAGTGTATGCAAAATTTCTAGAAATAGACTGCCTGATATCATGTTATGATATCAGACAGGTGATATCAGGTCTATTCAGGCTTCATTGCATGATAAAGTATTTTCTTTGTTTTTTCATGAAAGCAGCTAAGCTGATAAAAGAGGTACTTTAATGAACACATTAATTTGAGTAAAACTCTAGAAACGATTTTTTAAATGTTCCCTTAAACAAACAATAGCTTATATACAAAATGATGTTTCATTTCTTTATCACATTCAAAGAATTTCAAACATACAATTTTTCATTCAAAGGATACTGTATTATGCTTATTTCATACTTAATTATATCATTTAAACTGGAACCACTTTTCTAATTATGTTACAAAATGACATGTCCTTCTTTGAAAAATAATGTTTTAAAATTTTATCCTTAACTTTGACAAAATTCTCATGTTGGGCATTATAAAATAATCGTGTTTTTTTTTCTTCTTTTTTTATCAGACATCTTCAAGTTGTGAACAACAAAAGCTTATTTTTCACTTATGGCTCTGCTAATAGTAAAACTTAATTTTTCTTCCATTTCTTTCAAACCTTATTACTTCATTACAAGACTAAGATGAAGATTTTGGAAGAAAATAAAAATATAGCTTTTTTGTTCACTAAATATCAAATAACACTTTGATATGCTGAATCAAATGTATCTTTTTCGTTCACTCAATGATGAAAAACTGATCTTGAACTGAATGAAACAATGCTCCTAAAAGAATGATCAATTCTCATGTTATTGTAGTTTCATTGTGGGAACATTGATATTGTTATTTTTCCGACTTTGTCTTGTAATGGGAGTCAGTTTGGTTCCAGATGATGGAGTGCTCTGTTTAACAGCAAGTTTTGTCTGTTGTGGTGTGGACCCTGACCTCGCAGGTGAAGCATGGTCCCCCGTCCTGTATGCCACATGTCCGCGAGGGGTACCAACCATACCTCTGGCAGGGGATGCAGTCTCAGTCTGAAGTAAAATAAGAGATGCTTGTAAAACATTTTTGCTCCCAATAAAAGCAGGTCAATAGCCTTTTCTATGTCAATCAACAAAGGGCAATAACTCACAAAATATGATGAGAAGAGTTATGGTTCTTGTGAACTGCACTTCTCCTCAATGAGATGTATCCACCTGTGAAGTTTCATGATTCTAGCTTGCATATTTTCTGAGATATGCTCTGGACAAAATACCGTGTACAGACAGAAGACAGACCAACAAGTGCAAAGCAATATACCCCTCTTCTTCGAAAGGGGGCATAATAAAGATTTAATTAACCCTTAAACTGCTGACTTCAAGGTAGCACACTAGTAATATTTTCACATTAATTCGGAAGTAATGAATTTTAACAGTGTTAGCCGAGGTTTCCTAATGATATTCATTAGGAAACCACGGTTAAAATTGTAAAAGATCATGAGTTCAGAAATGTTGCAGAACTATTAGGATTCCACTTCCTTTAATTTTGTTACTAACAATTTGCCCATTTAGGGAATATTTTGACCAGTCTGGTCAATCTATCTTCTCAATTACTTTCAAGAAAGCAGGTACATGCAGTTTAGACTAAGTTTAAACTTCACATCTGTTCAGGCTTATCTTAGTCTATACTGTTTGCTAAGGCATTGTATGCCATGAAATCCTTGAGAAGGATTGATTTTGCTTGTTGGTTTGATTGTTTGTTTGGAGTTTAATGTCTCTTTTATCAATACATTAGGGCTGATGTCAATAATTAGGTCTTGGGAAGTGAACAAGAAAAACATGAAAGATCTGGGGCCTGTTTTACTAAAGAGCTTACAATCATTTTTTGTGTTAGTTGAAAATCAAAGTTGCTTCTTCAGTAGTAACTAAATATGGAATTCTGTCATGCATCATCTCAAAGAAATCGCCTTCTAAAGGCGATTCCTATGAGATATTGCAAGACAGAATCTAAAAACGAATGAAACTGTCAGGTACAATTTTAAATTTTGGATTACGATTAATCTTTTCATAAGACATAATTGACCCCTATTGTAAAGAGCTCTGACTAGTGTTTTAAAAGTACAATTGTTTAAAGCATTCAAAAACACATTGAACTTTCCCCCAAAGTCTGGCAAAAGATAAAATATAACTACAAAAAGAGGCAAACAAATCTACAAAGAAATAAAAAAACAACAAGATGTGTTTGTGAAACACGAATGCCCCCTGAACAGCATTTTTTTTTAAAGTTTGACCTTGACAGATGACCTTGACCTTGTCACATGACCTTGACCTTGTCACATGAACTTGACTTTGCTATACAGCTTTGTATGTCAAATACTTTCGGAGAAAAGGCAAAGATTAAGTTTTCGGGTTAAGTTTTCGGACAGACAGACGGACATGAGTAAAACAATATGCCCCCGATCTCTCGATACAGTGGCATAAAAACCTGCAAAAATTGCTTGTCATGATAATCAATTTGTTTGTTTGAATTGGGTTTTATGCCACTTTCAACATTTTTTCAGCTATATCAGCTGGAGCACCTAACAATGGATTCCAGTTTTTTCTCACACCAGTACTAACATTAATTTACATCCTTTCCTAGCCTCCAGCTGCTATCCCACATAGGTCTACAATTATCAACCCATTGGTAAGGGACATATAGTCGGAAAGGATGAGTGCCACCGTTACAAGAAAATCAAAGCTTCAGTAACTCTAACTTTAAACTACAACATTTATAAGGCACAAACTAACTACAAATTAAACACACAATAAGCAATACATGGAATTATGGATGCACTTCAGAGACAAGAATATAACAAAACATATAGATTTCATGCTCAACAGAGAATTTACTCAAACTATAAGTTAATATAAAAGATAAATTTGCTGAGATTCTATGGCAAGCACATGAAAAAAAGAAAGAGTATGTTTTAAATTGTTTCTGATAAAATTTAATGTACTCGTTAAACTTAGGTAAAACATTTATTCAAGTCTGAGTAAATTCTCAATAAAAAGTCAGACACAAAATGAAAACCCTATTAATAAGCCTCCCATTTTTATATGTAAAGAGTAATACTAGTATAATTATTTCATATCTTCCATGGAAAAAGAAATTGTCTATTCCTCTCTAAAATAATATGTTCAAACATACCAGTAATGCTAATTATTTGAAATTATATGTTTGCTCTTATTCAAGACTTACCCCCTCATCCAAACAATGTTCCTGATTGCAAGAAAAACAAGATGTGTTTGTGAAACACAAAAGATCCGGTTATAGCATTTTTTTCAAAATGTTGACCTTGACAGATGACCCTCACCTTTTAACATAACCTTGACCTTGATACCTACAGATCTACATCATTGGGATCTTTCATCTTGCCAATTATGAGAAAGGTATCTATATGATTGAATAAACTGGACAATATAAGTTTTTCGGTTATCTTTTTCAAAAGTTTGACATTGACAGATGACCTTGACATTGTCATATGACCTTTATCTAGGTATCTACAGATGCACATAATTGCAATTTATCAAATATATTTCTTAAACTTTTCTAGTTTAAAAAGAAAAAAAGAGATGTTTATGCCCCCAGAAGTGCAGGTCAATGGCATATTCTTTGTCAATTAACAATAACTCAAAAAATATGATGAGTAGAGTTATGGTTCTTGTGTAATGCACTTCACAATGAGATCTATCCACCTGTAAAGTTTCATGCTTCTAGCTTGGATACTTTTTGAGATATGTTCCCAACATAAAATGGTCTATGGACGAACAGATCCACAATCCAGCTGACGGATGAGCCGACAAGTGCAAAGCAATATACCCTCCTCTTCTTTGAATGGGGGCTATAATACATGCTAAACATGCTATATTGAAGAATGCAGAATAATATGCATCATAACAAAAGCTTTGTTGTGGTAGCATAATGACTCAAAATACTGTACATCAAATAACAAAACAATCTTGGTCCGGCTGCAAAAGTACCTTGGCACATTTTAAACCACATTGGTATGGTTCCAGGTGATGTTTTACAAGTGATGAGTCAACTACATGTATAACCCTTTGTCATGCTGAACCTGAAATATTCCAGCTTTGGCACAAGGTATAGACTAAGATAAGCCTGCACATTTGTGCAGTCTAATCTTTGTCAATACCTTTTGATTTTCCTTTGTAACTAGCAATGTTTGAAAATGTTATAAAAAAATCAAAATTAATCGTGACTCACAGATAGTGCATTCAATGCTTTAAGCCCTTTGATTTCAATTCAATTTCGACAAATTTTTTAATCAGCATGACAAAAGTTTTAACAAGGCTTGGTTAGTAGTAATGATACATAAATGTGAAAGATGATCTTACGATGGTGAAATGAAACAGAAGAGTGATGTGGTGATGAATTAAAGTGTTGATGAGCCTTTGGTGTATAACTGAAAAATAAGACAAGAACAAGAGCTGTCACTGTAAGATGACAATGCCCCCGACACCGCTTTGATTTAGAAGTTATGGCCAATGTTAAAGTTTTTGGACGGAATGACGGACGGACGGACGGACAGACAAGTCAAATTTATGATGCCTCCCTATCGGGGGCATAAAAAGAAAAGAATAGCCTGTGTGCCAGATTTCCAACAATTTTATGTGTGCCTCATAGATATTGAGGAGCCTAGACAGCCCAAAAGTGCATTGAATTTATAATATGACTGACGTTGCAAGAGTGAAATAAACCCGTTGAATATTTTTGACATTACACAGGTGTTGTTACACTAGTGGAATAACTATTCAAATGAGCTCAGAGCAAATAGCAAAGTTATTTTGTAACCGCAAAAATTACGTCATAATGTGTATACTGTGATGGCAGTTTTGAACAGCGTTATAATTTTCACAGAAAATTGAAATGTCGAATTTCAAGAATTTTGACGATTTTTCTCGAAAGTTCGGGTCACATTATAAATAGAATATCAAATTTGTGCTCATTAAAATACTGAATTTATCAAACTCAACATCTAAAAACAGATAAAAACTTGACATAGTCTTTGTTTTTATCTGTTTATAGATGCCTCGTCTAATAAATTTGGTATTCAATGACCACTCATTCAGTATCTTCTGTCTATTAAACTGCGATTTTGTTCAGCGTTATAATTTTCACAAAAAATTGAAATGTCGAATTTCAAGACTTTTGACGATTTTTCTCGAAAGTTTGGGTCATATTATAAATAGAATATCAAATTTGTGCTCATTACAATACTGAATTTATCAAACTCGACATCTAAAAACTGATAAAAACATGATATAGTCTTGTTTTTATCTGTTTATAGATGCCTTGTCTAATAAATTTGGAATTCAATGACCACTCATTCAGTATCCTCTGTCTATTAAACTGCAATTTTGTTCAGTCACTTTAAGGCAGAAGGTATTATTAATTGTGCAGTGAAGACTCTGATCTGACTGTGCGGATGGGGACATGTGAAATGTCACATATTGGCTAGAATAAGTATGATTTACTCAATTAGGGTCAAAGCACTGAGCAGTAAAATCAATTTATAATATGACCTACGTCGCGGGAGTGAAATAACCCCATTGAATATTTTTGATATTACACGCATGTTATTACACTAGTGGAATGACTATGCAAATGAGCTCAGAGCGAATAGCAACGCTATTTTGTAACCGCAAAAATGACGTCATAATCTATATATTGTGTTGTCAGTTTTAAACGGCGTTATAAGTTTCGTGGAAAATTGAAATGTTGAATTTCAAGAATTTTGACAATTTTTTCGTTAAAAATGGGGTCATATTACAAACAGAATATAAAATAGTGCTTATGAAATACAGAATTTATTAAACTCGTCATCTAAAACAGATAAAAACTCGGCGCAGCCTCGTTTAATAAATTCAGTATTCCATGACCACTCATTCAATATCCTCTATATACAGGTTTTCACTACAATGCCATTTAATTTCATCTATTCCTAAAACAGTCACAATGTATAATTACTCAAAAGGGGTCAAAGCATTGCACATTTAAATCATAAAGCAGGTTTTCACAATAATGCCATTTATTTTTATCTATTCTAAATACAATTTCACAATGTAAAGTACAACATGATAAGAATTTAAAATTCCAAAGGTTTGTTGCTTCAATTTCAAGAAATGAGTACTAAAATATAAGTGGCTCTTTCAATTTTGCAAGGCCTGGAAACAAATATGCCTGAGAATAAAAAGACATCAACAAATGTTTAGCCTTCATAATTCTTTTTAAATGTAACAATATTCTATGGTCTAGTGCAATTTAAACTGACGCTTATATTCAACCTTGACAAATCCCCTCAAGTAAAATCTGATTTGTTTTTAATGGCATATTTACTTATGATAAACAAGATGTGTTCGTAAAGCACTAATGCCCTAAAAATGGCATATTTTTTAATGTTTGACCTTAATCATTTGATCTGGACAGATGACCTTGGTATTGAAAGATGCAAATAAATAAGATCATGCCACATTTCAGCATTGTTTCTAAAATAGTCTGAATAATTCACAATGGGAAGTTTTCTGGTTGAAGTTTGCAGACAATCAGGAAACAGTACAACAATTTGCCCCTATCTTATTGATTTGGAGGCATAAAAACTATTGAAATTCTTCAATAAGTGTATGAGCTACGACAGAATTTGTGTAAACAAGAACATCAGGTTATTTGAAGTGAATGCTTAATGAATCATAAAGAAATTTTGTGATGTTGTCAAGCTGCAACAAATGGTTAGAAACAGATGTAGCATAGTCAAATTCCTTCCAAAATGACAAATAGACATAGTTACCTCAGAGCCATCCCCATTTTCCAGTTTTCTTGTTGCTGCCCCTAACTCCACATTCCTGACCCTTTGAGCAAAGTTAAGGGAACAGATTGTCTCCCCTTCATTCTTTCTAACAGGGGAAATCTGGGTGATCATGAGGGTCTTGCTATCTCCTCCTAAAATGTAAGAATGGTCTTTCATTTATTTAAATGCAGAAATTAAAATCTGAGGGCAGATCCCAAGGATTTTGTTTTGCATATAACTCCTTCCCCCAGACATTATTCATGGCCACATCAACGCAAAAAATGAAATCATATCCATTTAAACACCATCACAATTCTGAAATTAGTTTTGTTACCCATTTCTGGGTGTAAAATAGTATTAAAACATTCTTCTGAATGTAAAATTAATGAAATGTAATGATATTGACGTTTGGAGAATTTCACAGAAAGTGCGTAATTTAGCGTGTGGGTTATGATGACCTCAAAAGAATCAATGTTTGCACTAAAGATGATGTTGCATAAAAATGGGTGGCGCTTTTTGTGAACACAGTTAAAACACATGACATATGAATTCTATTGCGAATAAATTTCTATATAATTTCTTATTTAATATATGCATTTTTTGCCATCATGTTATAATTAATCTTTTTCTCATTTTTTTTTATAAATATTTGACTAGTCCAAAACTATGAGTTTTTTTCCTCAATGATAAAATGATAAGGTATCAGTGATTATGGGAAAAGTATTATAAAGTCTTTGAGCAATTTTTTGTTTTGAAAACAGATCATAATTTAAAATTAGCCTTTAATGTAAGATTGAATTTTGTAAAACCCACAACTAAATGCAGGACTTGAATTTGATTTTGAAATCAGGAGTCATTGACCCCTTGACCATAAAATTCTGGATGTCAAAACTGATTTGAAATGGGTCAATAAAAGATCAAACCAAACAAATCTATCAGAATATAGGATGTTAAGGTGATCTTTATGAATGAATAAATATAAACAATAAAATTGTTGATTATGTGGATTCATTCAAAAAGATCCCTTCTAATGGTTTGAAGAAAACATTTGATATACCCAAAATTTTATTTTTCATAGGTTGCACCAATGGATTTTCAGTGGGTCAAAATGACCGTTCCCCCTTTGCAGAAATGTTTGAGGGTCAAATTAGGATTTTTTTAGCAAACAAGAGGGCCATAGTGGCCCTTAATCGCTCACCTGAATTAACAATCTTAAAATGCTTTTCTAAGATTTGACCCCATGACCTAGTTTTTGACTTCACTTGACCCAAATCCAAACTTATACGAGATTTCATCAAGATAATAAATCTGACAAATTTTAAGGTTGATTGGGCAAAGAATATGGCCTCTAGAGTGTCCACAAGGTTTTTCTAAGATTTGACCCCGTGACCTAGTTTGTGACCCCACTTGACCCAATTTCAAACTCTTCCGAGATTTCATCAAGATAATCATTCTGACCAATTTTCGGGTTGATTGGGCTAAAAATATGGCCTCTAGTGTCCACAAGGTATTTCTCAGATTTGACCCCGTGACCTAGTTTTTGACCCCACTTGACCCAATTTTGAACTTGTCCGAGATTTCATCAAAAAAATCATTCTGACCAATTTTCAGGTTGATTGGGCTAAAAATATGGCCTCTAGAGTGTCCACAAGGTTTTTCTAAGATTTGACCCTGTGACCTAGTTTTTGACCCCACTTGACCCAATTTCGAACTTGTCCGAGATTTCATCAAAATAATCATTCTGACCAATTTTCAGGTTGATTGGGCTAAAAATATGGCCTCTAGAGTGTCCACAAGGTTTTTCTAAAATTTGACCCTGTGACCTAGTTTTTGACCCCACTTGACCCAATTTGGAACTTGTCCGAGATTTCATCAAGATAATCATTCTGACCAATTTTCAGGTTGATTGTGCTTAAAATATGGCCTCTAAAGTGTCGACAAGGTTTTTTCTAGATTTGACCCCGTGACCTAGTTTTTGACCCCACTTGACCCAAATTCATTCTTGTCCGAGATTTCATCAAGATAATCATTCTGACCGATTTTCAGGTTGATTTGGCTAAAAATATGGCCTCTAGAGTGTCCACATGGTTTTTCTAAGATTTGACCCCGTGACCTAGTTTTTGACCCCACTTGACCCAATTTAGAACTTGTCCGAGATTTCATAAAAAAAATCATTCTGACCAATTTTCAGGTTGATTGGGCTAAAAATATGGCCTCTAGAGTGTCCACAAGGTTTTTCTAAGATTTGACCCCGTGACCTAGTTTTTGACCCGACTTGACCTAATTTGGAACTTGTCCGAGATATCATCAAGATAATCATTCAGACCAATTTTCAGGTTGATTGGGCTAAAAATATGGCCTCTAGAGTGTCCACAAGGTTTTTCTAAGATTTGACCCCGTGACCTAGTTTTTTACCCCACTTGACCCAATTTGGAACTTGTCTGAGATTTCATCAAGATAATCATTCTGACCAATTTTCAGGTTGATTGGGCTAAAAATATGGCCTCTAGAGTGTCCAAAAGGTTTTTCTCAGATTTGACCCCGTGACCTAGTTTTTGACCCCACTTGACCCAATTTCGAACTTGTCGGAGATATCATCAAGATAATCATTCTGACCAATTTTCAGATTTATTGGGCTAAAAATATGGCCTCTAGAGTGTCCACAAGGTTTTTCTAAGATTTGACCCCGTGACCTAGTTTTTTACCCCACTTGACCCAATTTCGAACTTGTCCGAGATTTCTTCAAGATAATCATTCTGACCAATTTTCAGGTTGATTGGGCTAAAAATATGGCCTCTAGAGTGTCCACAAGGTTTTTCTAAGATTTGACCCTGTGACCTAGTTTTTGACCCCACTTGACCCAATTTCGAACTTGTCCAAGATTTTATCAAGATAATCATTCTGACCAATTTTCAGGTTGATTGGGCTAAAAATATGGCCTCTAGAGTGTCCACAAGGTAAATGTTGACGACGGACGACGGACGACGGACATCAAGTAACCCCAAAAGCTCACCTTGAGCACTTCGTGCTCAGGTGAGCTAAAAACCCAGCCCTGTGTTCAGGATGAAAGCGTTAGCGAAGAGTTTTTGAAATGATACCTCGCTTTGCACGTATGTGCACGTGCAAAGCAAGTATCATCTCAAAGCGCTCGCGAAATGTTTTTACATCCTGAACACAGAACTCTATTAAGGGCCAAAACATGTGGCCTGCATTGCTTGTTAGGTTTTATTATAATTCACATTCCCAGAATCATATTAAAATTGTACAACCCTGATAGCATTAATGATAAGCACTTCTAAACAAGACGACCAAGATGGTCCTAGATTGCTCACCCGAGTCTCTTTGACCACTGGGGCATCACATCAATTAAATAGGCAGATGTCATAAAGGAGATAATTTCTATACAAAACCACATTTCAAGAAGTTTGGGCCAAAATTGTGGCATCTAAAGTTATAACAACAAATAATCATTAAGACCCCTTTTCCTGTGATATGGCATGGATCCTTCCCATTTTCGACAGGATTCATCCTCATGACCTGACCAACATTCTGACCAAGTTTCATGAAGATTGGATCATATTTGTAGTCTCTAGAGTATAAACACTTAAATTGTTGACGCCGGACGACAGACGACGCACATTCAATGATCACAAAAGCTCACCTTGAGCACGATGTGCTCAGGTGAACTAAAAAATTATTGTAAGATGTTTCGTAAAACAGGACCCTGGAAACAATAATGTTTACCACTTTTAACAAACCTACCTAATGAATCTTGCAACAAATAGGTGAGTCTAGAGTTCCTATAAGGGATATAATTCTGTTTAGACCTCAGTGCATAGATTACATCCCCTAAACAAGACAGTGACTTGTTGATACTCTGCGCCTCCTTAAGCCGGGCTCCGTCAGCTTTAGACTTACTGACCCTCTCTGAACCAGCCAGATCTACAAGGTTTAATTTCCCTGAAACATAAATTCAACTTTTTTATTCTTTTTGACAGATTCATTGTCAGTTCTTTCTGGTAGATTATTTAGACATCTTGCTATACAGTCAATCTTGCTCGAGCGACCATGTCTAATAAGCGACCATTTCCTTAAAGCGATTGTTTTAAAAAAAACCTTCTTAAAATCAAAATATCCTAAAATGTAGGCATTGTTGGACTAAAATTTATTTAAAATTAATCCATTGTTGTTGAGACTCACCAAAATCGTCTCAATGAGACGATTCTATTGAGTTATAACAACATAGGATATTTAGAATTTTCAATATTCAATCAAAAAGTATGTTTCGTATTGGTAAACAAAACTTGTTTTCAATCAAAAAGTATGTTTCTTAATAGTACACAGAACATGTACTAAGCGGCCATTTTTCTTAAACGACTGCTTTTTGGTGGTCCCTGTACTGGATGCTTAAAAACAAGTTTGACTATATTTGTGTTTCCACTCATGTCAAGGTCATTTAAATATGGTGTTTTTTGTTCACTCAATGTATACTTAGTCAAAAAAAGTCTAGCAACAATTGATATTTTTTTCTAAATATTTTTCAGTAGCAGAAATATTGTAGTCAAATGAAGCAAAACATTGACTTCAATCTCTAAGCAATTTATTCATGCTTTTCTTTTGTTCCAATGGTGACCCTACAGACACAAAACATAGCCAAAACAGCGGGAGGGGCTGATATGAAAGTCACAGCCTGTCATTTTTTGTCCAGATTTCGGTTTCGCAATTCAATTTTCACGCTGTCAGGAACGACAAGAATTTTAGCAAATGTTATCTTCGGTCATTGGCTGCCTTTCATACCAAAATGAATCTTCTGTGTGTTAATGTGTGGTTGACGTTACGTGATTAATGCCTCCCAAAATACTGAAGCTGTGTTTGACGTGGCAGATTTCAAATGATCAGGTCAAATTAAAGTGATCATGGGAAGGTTCATGAGCCAATTTTCTTGTCTCTTACACCATTGACGGCATAGAAAATGGACAATACAGAAAGGCCATTATGTGATCATGCTCTGTTTATTACCCGTCAATGTTCTGTTTGTTGATTTGACCAGCTTTCGTTGAATTGATTTAGTACTCATTCAACGTGATGAAAAGTGGAAATGTCAGACTGACTCTAGCCTGTAAATTTGAAGTACCGACGTAAAACGTTTGAACACTCATGGTAAGCCTTAAATGTTTATCTGCAAAATACACATTGTTGATTCGGATAGCCAATCGATAAGCTCATCGCTTGGGCACTAACTCACTCAATTGATATTTACACAGACTATGTTACAATTCAACAAAAAAGTGTTGTAAAACTTTTTTGACTATGTATATATCATCCAAGCTTACACCAAAACAATTATTTTTCTCTACATATTCAATTAATGTTGTGTTAACTTAGTTTGCACAAATTTGGTGTGCTCTAAATAGCACAATATTCTTAAAAAAAGTTTAACCTATAATTGATCTTATCAATACCAGACAAAAAAATATATCATCATTAATTGAGCCAGTGTGTGAGATTTCCAACAATTTCAAATATGAGCAAAGCAATGACTCTGACAAGCCTGAGCGTCCACACAGTCTGGCCGAGTCTTCACTATGCATTTAGTAAATATTTAAGGTCTCAAGGTATCAGTAGACAGTCAGGTAACTTAATTTTTACAGTATGTGGCTTTCTGCACTACTTAATGTTTGCACCCCACGAATATTTCAAATTGTTGGAAATGTCATGTACAGGCTAAATTTAAACTGTATTACCTGTACTCTTTACACCCGTAGTTTTATTTACACCAAGTACAGTAACACACAGTAGACAGTGGGATCGTGAGGAATGCTCATTCATGTTGGTGGATGCTGTTGCTCGGTTTTGTTGACCAACACTGAAACACTGTAAAGAAACCAGGGTTGTGGAAATACCAATTTTCTCCACTTTTCCATGGACAAATAAAAGTTCATTTCTCACTTGTCCGGATCAAAATGAACTTGTCCGCAAAACAAATAGAATGGTAAATATTGAGAAAACTTTGTTTTTAATGAGACAATGTTTTCTACCCTTTGATACAAACAAACATAAGGATGTCTTTTTCTCCTAGATCTTTTAAGTACTGTTCCAAGATTTTCTCTGGTATTTACTTGCCCACAGACAAGTAGCCTAGAAAAAATGTACTTGCCTGCAAGTGGAAAAGCTTGTGTTGTACAAGTCGGGCAAGGCAATTCCACACCAAAGGCAACATAGAAGATAATAGTTTCTTTCATTGCAAGATTAATTCATCTTTTGATGAGAAGATTTAAGGCTCTATTTTCACCATTGGAGAAGCCCAAAGTTTCTTGTATGAAAAAGTGAGACAAATTTGAAAATTGCAGGACTTATTCTTCTCATTTGACATGAGGTTACTAGGCAATGTCATGATCACACATGTTAAATGAGCCCCAACTAGTTAAGGAAGTGGACCCATAATAGTTCTGCAACATTTCTGACCACATATTCCTTCACAATGTTTACTGAGGTTTCCTAATGAAAATCATTTGGAAACCTCTGTTTACACTGTTAAAGTTCATTACTTCTGAGATGTTGCAAAACTATTAGCGCCCACTACCTTAAAGGCAACTAGGCTGAAATGAATTAGACGGGTATAATCTTAGGTATTTTTACTGGTGTTGGTGTTGGGATTACATGATCTACCCACTTCCCTTGACACAAGTGTGCACTGCAGAGTTTCGAACCAATATCCATTGAATCATCTCAAATTTTGAGTCCACCAACCTTAACATTGAGCAACAGAAAGTTGTAAATCAGCATTATTTCAAACAAACAGAAATTTTCTTTCATTCCTTAATATAAAGTACAAGGGCCTGTTTTACTAGACATCTTAAGAAAAAATTGATGGTACCCGGTAAGTCAAAATCACAAATTGTACTTGCTGTTTTCATTATTGTTAGATTCTGCCTTGCAATATCTCATTGGAATTGTCTTTAGAAGACGTTACAAATGAGATGATGCATTGCAGAATTCCGTATTTAATTTCTACTGTAGAAACAACCTAAATTTTGGACGTACGCAATAATGATCGTAAGATGTTTTGTAAAACAGGCCCCAGGTCTTTAAGATAGAGAGGTCATAAAATTTTCGTTAAAGGAGCTTTTCTTACCTCATTAACATCATCAACAGTGGAGACCGAGATGTAACATAACCCAGGTATATGATAACCTCCATCTGGGTTCATTTTTACCTCCATTTTATATCCTGTATCATCACCTAGTAGATCTCTGAAAGAAAACATTTTGTTCAAGGAAATTTTTTTTTTCAAATAATACCTAAACACACTTTATGATACAGCATAACACAGATATATGATTAGTTATAAGTTTTCTTTTGTTACTGAGAGGATGCTTATTTTTAGATTCTTCCATGAGATTTTCTTCGACAAAAGTCGATCTTATTCAAGTCTAGTACTGAATTTTTACTAAGCCAGCCTTGGCTAAGATCAGTTTGTCTAAAAAAATAAAAAGAGAACAGATTCTATTATCCAATATCAACAACATTTTTGCACATCCAAACATTTAGCACATTTCAACGAATGCTAAAATGACAGAAAATACAACAAACCATTTTAATTGATTGATTGAATGGAGTTTAATGCCTCTTTCAACATTTTTTCAGTTATATCGAGGCGGCTGGAGCACCTATCAATGGATACCTGGTATTTCTCCCACCAGTACAACCATCACATTCTTTCCAAGCCTCCAGCTGCTATCTTACAAAGGCCTACAATTATCAACGCATTGGTGAGAGACAAATAGTCGGAAAGAATGAGTGCCGCAGTCGGAGATTAAACCCGGGAACTCTCGATTGATAGTCTGACGCGCTACAAACTGCGCTAAGACGATGGCTTACAAAGAAATTCTAAGATGATGTCATATTGACATCATTTGAAGAGTGATCCTTCACATGTGAAAGACTAGCATGTCTCTGATAGCTGTTTGCCGTTGAAAACAACGGAGGTTTTGTGGAACAAGCTGTTAACAAGCTGGTGGCAAATTGTCAAAAGATACACCTTTTGTAGTGCTGGATGCTCAAGTATGAAAAACATAAAAGGGGAATAACTCAACAATTAAGCTTAGTATAGTTATGGTTCTTGTGCACTGCACTCTGCAATCATGTGAGGAACATACCCGCAAAGTTTCAAGTCAATCAGACTAAAGGTTACAGAGAAATGCTATGGACAAAGAAGTGGATAATGCCCACCTGCTGGATTCCCTTATGCATCGGGTAGTGTTGAGCAATCAGTTTCAAATCACAATCAATAATCAGTTTTTGGTTGGAAGACTAAATCAACTGATGATCGAATATACAATTGTTTTCTTAGGAATTATTACAGCACTCCAAGTATCATTCCTTTAAAGAATAGAATATGAAATTTAGTTACAACTCATGACCTAAAAATTCATCCTGCAGATTTTTCTACCAACTCCATGGCTCAGCATGTAACAGTTGTAACTGCCTATATAAACATATAGGCAGTTAAAACTGTTTCATGCTGAGCCATCAAACTAATGTCAGTTCTGTTAACCAAATATGATGGCTTTTATTAATTTGTTAGGACCTGATTAATTGATTTTGAAATTTCGTAGTTGATTATCACAATTTGGAGCCCATACCAACTGATTATTGATAATAATAAATTAATCTGCCCATCACTAGCCGTGGTTGATCCAATAATTTGTCCTTTCTTTCGTGGGGCGTATAATAAGTGAGCATATGATTGAAATTATCCTTGAAATAACACCTACCTGATCATCTCATTATAGATTTCTATTACACTGACAGTAATGGTATATTCCCAGTCAACTTGTCTTGATTCAACTTCCTCAAACAACAAACTTAATGCTCTTTGGTTGATTCCTGGATTGGCTTTCTTTCCCTGAAATTATCATTTTAAATTGCCTGTTTATCTAACAACAATTCATGACCAACATTCGAGAAGTCCAAATCTGTCTGACATTATTTGAAAAGGTTTTGATTTTGAAATTAAAAATCATTGCATGCATACTTAATATTTTGTTATGATTTTTTTTCCTAGAATCCCATTTGACAAACAGAATGAGATGTGTTAACGGATTTTTAAATTTAGTTCTGTCAGAATAGTAAAGCTTTTGATAAGCCACCACTTAAGGGATCACCATACAGCGGTGGCATATGGGAATGGTCACATTATACAATATTTAATGATGAATTTTGATACCACATATACAGATTGTTGCAAAATTCTAATCAAATCATAACAATGGCTCAGTTCAAAACGGTTGTAACTCCCTATAAACATATAGAGAGTTACAGCTTTTTCACACTGAACCCATTCGAATTGTCTCATTGAGCCGATTCTTAACAGTTCCAACCTGGTAATATTGAATTATAAACAATGTTTTGCTTAAGAATGCCCACTTTTTTCAGAGATTTTACTTACAGAGAAGGGACTTTTTAATTGTATGATGGTCACTTTTAAAAATGGTTGCTTAATAGAAGTGGTTTTAAACAACTCCATCTGTACTCACTTCCATGGTATAAGTTTTCCCACTGCCTGTTTGTCCATAAGCAAATATACACACATTATATCCATCTATACATGATGTAACAAGGGCCTTTACTTCTTCAAATATCTGAAACAAATATACAATTATACACTAATCTTTAATAGGAACTATTTTAAATTTATTTGAATGGGGTTAAATGACGTTTCTAAGACTCTCAGTTATACTGTGACGGCTGAAGCACCTTACAATGAATTCCTAGTATTTCTTGCACTGGTCAGTACTCCCTTTAAAACCTTTCCTAGCCTCCAGCTGCTATCCTACATAGGTCTACAATTATCAACCCATTGGTGGGAGACAAAATGTCAGATAGGACAAACGCTGCAGGATCAAACCTGTGACCTTGTGGTTGGGAGGCCGACACGCTACCAACTGCGCTATGACGGCTGCAACTATTTTCAAGGGATGTATAAAAATATTGTTGTGACCAATTTTTATCCTTTAACCCTTTCCTGTTTTAAAAAAATTTGGACCTGTCCAAATTCAAAGGTTTTGCAGACGAAAATTTAAAGTGGATTTAATTTGAGAAATAACCATTCAGTAGGGTAGAAAATAGTGTGGAAAAAGAAGAAATTGCTTGTTAGAAGCAATTTCTTCTTTTTTCACAATGTTTTCTCAATCATAAAATCACAGACACGTAAAAAGCAGGGATTAAACAGCAAAGGGTTAATTTAAAGACTTCTCCTTTTGTGGCTCAAAAATTCAAGATTTGTTGATCTCACTTCACAAATAAATTGTTCTACTCTATTCTTAAAGACGAAATGTGAAATTTATAGGATAAATTCTCTAAAAGCACTTCATTTTGCACATAATTCCAAGGCAAGGCAATGGGTGAAGCATTGATATGTCTAATAAGTTGAGATGAACATTTTTTATTGAATATTCAGATTTATAATATGACCTATGTTACCAGAGTGAAATAACCCTGCTGAACATTTTTGATATTAGATGGGTGTGATTACACTAGTGGAATAACTAGCCAAATGAGCAAAGAACGAAGTACAATGTTATATCTTTGTTAGGAAAATAATGTCATAATGGATCTGCTGACGGCATTTCTTTAAACTGGGTTATATGTTTCGTGGAATGACACCAATCAATAAATATTGTAATTTTCTCGTTTTATCACCAAAATTTGTGTCATATATTAAATAGAATATTTAGTATTTAGTAATTTTCTCGTTTTATCACCAAAATTTGTGTCATATATTAAAGAGAATATCAAATTTGTGCTCATCAAAAAACTAATTTATTAATCTCTTCATCTTTAAACAGATAAAAACATGTCATCTTTAAACAGATAAAAACTTGGCAAAGCCTCGTTTTTATCTGTTTATAGATGACTTGTTTAATATATTCGATTTTCAATGACCACTCATTCAATATCCTCTATTCATTTGGTCAATACACTTGTGTGTTGGCTGTTTAATTACCAAATACTATAATCCTAATCTACTGAAGAAAAAAATCAGAACTATATACCTGCTCTTGAGTACTATTGGCATCAAAGACTTTATCCAGATCAAAGGTCTGTGTTCTCCCTTTACTTAACACATGTAACACACCATCATCATCATTATCTAAGGTGACAATGTTTTCTGCCGGTTGACCTGAGCCGTCTTCTTTAATGATTGGTCGTACTCGACAAAACACTCGAATGTTACCTAAATAATTAAAGGTATGGTACAAAACAAACTAGCAATTAATTAAAGGAAGGGCAGTGTCACAAATAACTTTTGAAATAGGATAGACTTTTTGATTGCCCAGGTAACTTGTAATCTTACAAAACCATTGGAATTTACAGGTGGAAAACAAACAACAAAATGAAATCATCATAGCAACTCGTAATAAGATATATTTGGTGGAAATACCAAAATCAGGCCAATTCTGCCTTATGCCTCTAGTTTGACACAACTCTCAATGTTTAAAGTTTTTGAAATTTCATTTAAAAAAAATTGGCAAATGGCTAAAATGTTGAACAATAGGGTAGGAAGATTGACATTCATTGTTTCACAAAATCTTACCTTTCAGTTCAACCAACTCATTATGATATTTTTTCCGTAGCCTCATTTCTTTATGATATTTGTTTACCAGCTCCGTATTGTACTCCGATATACCTTTTATGGCTTCCGTCATCTGCAATGTATGTTAAGCATTAAAGAGAGAATTACTTGATCATCTCACTCTCAAAACAGTAAAATTATCAAAATGATATACTCTCTGTTTTTTTGCATATCTATTGTTGCTTTATAGTTCATCTCACTAAAATTGATTTCATCTAAGCAAAGCCTGTTATATAGCATTAACGAAAAGGTTTAATATAATTATACATGTAAAGTGATACTTTTAAGGAAATTTGTTTGAAAATTTCAGTAGAACTCAAACACAATCAAACAACTGGAAAAAACATTTGAACAGACGAAATGTTGACCTATGTCATTTTTCCCCCTATTTTTGGGTACAGTTAACCTTGAGATCCTGTCCTGCATTCCGGATGACAAAAAGGTGCAAACTCTTTGCAAATTATACCTCACTTTGCATGCAAAGTGTACATGCAAAACAGGGTATAATTTGCTATCAGTTTGCACCGTTTTGTCATTCTGAATGTAGGACTAGGTAAAAATAAGCTTAAAACTCTGTACCTCTGTTAAATCTGGTAAATAAGCGTTAACAATCATACCTCTTTTTTAACCTTGCAGACTGTCTTCTGTATAATTTTAGGGAACTCTTGAACTTCCTTCTGTAGTTGTACGTAAGACTCTACAAACTCAGACAAAACTGGTGACAAAAGGAGCAGTTTCTCCTGAATGTCTGTAAATCTATCCTCCAGCTCCTTCATTCTCTGCCTCGTTTGTTCTTTGACCTGCTTCACTAAATCTTCCTTCTCTGATTCATGACTCTCTTTTAGCTGAAACGCCCGAAAAGTTCTATTTGGAATCAATTGTTTAAATGAGACATAACCCTTCAAACAGTATTTCAGGAAAATTATGGCAGCAGGGTTACCTTACCATGGGTTCAAATTATTTCTAATGAAAGAGTCTAGTTATTTATCCATTCTTTGCAGAATTGATATATATATATATGATGATGATAGGGGATTTGCTGTGGTCCTGCTAGAAAAAAAAGTATTGACATTTTAACATAAAATGAATATTGTGAATATTTTTTTTTTTCCTTTGGTATATTTTTTTCTTTCTGGGGCTGATTATTATGAGTTTCATATCTTAGTGAAAGAGGAAATCTACCACCCCTTCCATTTTTGACCAGTCTAAATTTCAATTGATTTGAAAGACTTAACTCACCACTGTAATGGCTTCTTCATGCTCTTTTTCTAATCTTTCTCTTTCAGTTTCAAGAACTTGGTTTGCCTCTTTATTCAACTCTTCCTTCAACTTCAACAGAGCTGCTTTTTTAGCAATCTCAAAATCCTCTTTCAACTTCACCCTGTTCTGTTCAAAGTTTTCATTCATCTGTTCCTTTTCCTTATGCATTTGTCTTATCACAGTTTTATGTTTTTCTGTCAAATTTTCTGTTTCTAATCTAAGTCTATCAATCTCTTGTTTGTGTTCTTTAGTCAAACTTTCCTTTTCCAACTTCACTTTTTCAATATCAATATTAAACTTTTCCAACAGAGTTTGTTTCTCCTCCTGAATTTTTACAAGCTCTGTTTGCTTCTGTTGTTGAAGTTCAGCAAGTTTCTTGGCTTCCTCCTCGCCAATTTTAGCCATTTCTGACTTGTGAAGTTCCTTGAGTGAATCTAAACTATCCATAAAACCTTCTATCTCCTTACTGTGTTTTTCATTGAGACTTTCTGTGAGTTCCTGAAGCTCTTTACTGTGTTCACACCGCAGTCTGTTTTCTGCCTGAAAACAATTAATATTATGAAGATCAAATTTTAATTAATTTAAATAATTGTTTTACATTAAGGCCAAAAAAAAAAAAAAAAAAAAAAGAAACGAGATAATTATAAAACTTTTATCCCCCCCCCATAGAAGTAGGTCAATGGCCTATTCTTTTGATAATCAACCAAAGGCAATAACTCACAAAATCTGATAAGCAGAGTTATGGTTATGGTTGAGATAAGCTCCGGAAAAAAGTATTACCTACGGACAGAACAACGGGCTGACTGACAAGTGCTCTGGTTTCGACTTTGCAAATGAGCTATAAGTCTACCATCAGGACTTGCTCATTTCAGACCATATTGTAAATTGAATATCAAATATAAATTTTTATAATACTGATTTATTTAACCTGACTATAAATGAAAGGATTGTATAGATCTATTAATACAGCATTTTCTGAAGGTTACATTTGGATAACTATTTATACTCCTGTTGGAATATGAACCAAGGAACTTTCTTTCCAAAGGCAGATGCCTTACCAGTACCATGTCACTATAAAAGCTTGCTTGTATGGCAAGATAGTACCAAAACCTGAAACACAATGTGACAATATATGGATAAACATAAAACAGTTGTAACTGCCTATATGTTCATAGGCAGTTACAACTGTTTTACACTGAGTCATCAATATGGCACCCAACAATGCCAGGGCATGAAAATATGTATTTGTCACAGACATCAAACATCCCTGCCAAAAGTGACTCCACATTAGTCGTTCCTAGGCAATCCCTTTAAACTAGATATCCAGTACTTACTGCCTTAACCTCTTGTTGTTTTTCAAGTCGATGTTTCTCTTTCAGTGCCTTCATGTTAGCCAGATGTTCTTGGTGTAAACTGTCCATTTCTGTCAGCAGTTTGGCCTCCAAATCTGACTTCTCTGTCTCCCTAACCTTTGAAAAAATACACAAACATTTTTTTCCCCTTTATTTCAAAGATTACAAACTTATTACATCACAGGTTGGAAAGAAAGCTAAAAGTTGATAAATGTTAGGATAAACAATGAATGCAACAAAAATTGATGAAACAACGTCCCTATTCCTTAACTGTCATGCTTCAGCTATTAATTGTTATTTGTGTCCTTTTTCCAGTGATTTGTCATGTGCATGAGTTTCAAACACTGAGCAGTCTACACAGTCACAAAATTCCCATGCCTGACTTGTCCGACATGGGCTTTTCTACCTGCAGACAAGTACATTTTGCAAGTCCACTTCTCTGTGGACAAGTAAATACCATGGCATATCTTGGTATTGCACTATATAGATAAAAGAGATTTATAAGCTTATTGTTTGTACCAAAAAGTAGAAAACACTGTTTTAAAAGAAGAAAATGCTGGGTTTCAGCATTCTTCTTTAAAAACAGTGTTTTCTCAAAATTGTTCTATTCTTTTTTTTGCGTACAAGTTCAATTTAATCCTGGGCAAGTAGAAAATCACACTTTATTTGTCCACGGACAAGAGGAGAGAATCCGAATTTCCACACCCCTGCTATCATACCATACCGTTCGTTCTAGATATTTGGCCTGTGTCTGGGCTGCCAGAAGTTCTTCCCTTTCTTTCTCCATTTTCTCCTTAAGTTGTTTAATTTCCTCTTTACACGCCTGATACTGCTTCTTTAACTTCGCTGATTCAACCTCTTTAACTTTAGTAACTTGAACAACCTGTAGAAATACATACTGGGATTTTAAAATAATTTTATGTTGGTGTTGATGTATGCTAGAATAAAGTCTGATGGAGGAGGAGTTCTATTCAAAAGATAAAATCAGAGGGCGGAGCCCAAGGATTTTGCTTTTGTGTATAACTCCTCCCCAATCACAGTTCTGAAATTAGATTTTTACCCTCTTCTTTGTGTAAAATAGTATTAAAATATTTTTTCTGGATGTAGACAATTGCACATGATGTAGGTTGGGACAATTTCTCAGAAAGCTAAGCGCATTATTTAGCACATGGGTTTTTGACGTCCAAAGAATCAACATTCACCCTTAAGATGACGTTGCATAACAAGAGGGCCATAGTGGCCCTTAATCGCTCACCTGAATTAACAATCTAAAAAAAGATTTTCTAAGATTTGACCCCCTGACCTAGTTTTTGACCCCATTTGACCCAAATTCAAACTTGTCCGAGATTTAATCAAAATAATCATTTTGACCAATTTTCAGGTTGATTGGGCTAAAAATATTACCTCTAGAGGGTCCACAAGATTTTCCTTAAATTTGACCCCATGACCTAGTTTTTGACCCCATTTGACCCAATTTCGAACTTGTCCGAGATTTAATCAAGATAATCATTCTGACCAATTTTCAGGCTGATTGGGCTTAAAGTATGGCCTCTAGAGTGTTCACAAGGTTTTCTAAGATTTGACCCTGTGACCTAGTTTTTGACCCCACTTGACCCAATTTCAATCTAGTTCGAGATTTCATCAAGATAATCATTCTAACAAATTTTCAGGTTGATTGGGCTAAAAATATGGTCTCTAGAGTGTCCAAAAGGTTTTTCTCAGATTTGACCCTGTGACCTACTTTTTGACCCCACTTGACCCAATTTCGAATTTGTCCGAGATTTAATCAAAATAATAATTTTGACCAATTTTCAGGTTGATTGGGCTAAAAATATTACCTCTAGAGGGTCCACAAGGTTTTCCTTAAATTTGACCCCATGACCTAGTTTTTGACCCAACTTGACACAATTTCAAACTTGTTCAAGATTTCATCCAGATAATCATTCTGACCAATTTTCAGGCTGATTGGGCTAAAAATATGGCCTCTAGAGTGTCCACAAGGTTATTCTAAGATTTGACCCTGTGACCTAGTTTTTGACCCCACTTGACCCAATTTTGAACTTGTCCAAGATTTTATCAAGATAATCATTCTGACCAATTTTCAGGTTGATTGGGCTAAAAATATGGCCTCTAGAATGTCCACAAGGTAAATGTTGACGACAGAGGACGGGCGATAGACATCACATAACCCCAAAATTTCACCTTGAGCACTTCGTGCTCAGGTGAGCTAAAAATGGACAGAGCTACCTGTTAAACAGTTAAAACACATGACATATGAAATTTATAGCAAATAAAGTTCTATATAATTTCTTCTTATTTCATATATGTACTTAACATCGTGTTATAATACAGAATTTTTCTTTTAGTCTATTTCAGGTCTCCACAAAATACAATAGTTGAGATTCATAGGAGTCCTTGTTTAACCCTGTCCTGTTTTACAAAATTTTAGACCTGTCCAAATTCAAAGGTTTGCAGACGAAAATTAAAATAGGATTTAATTTGAAAAATAACCATTCAGTAGGGTAGAAAATAGTGTGGAAAAAGAAGAAATTGCTTGTCAGAAGCAATTTCTTCTATTTTCACAATGTTTTCTCAATCATAAAATCACAGGCACGTAAAAAGCAGGGATTAAACAGCAAAGGGTTAAGATGTGGGAGTGCTTCCTTTACAAAATGACTAAATCCTTTTAGCTATAAATGTGTTTTAATAAAATAAATAGCGCTTCCCTGTTTGAAATAATAAAACAAATAGAAAGATATGATCCTTTTAGACTCGGCTTCAGAAAAGGCAGTTTATACAGTCTTCAATATTTTCTGAAGTTAATCCGATAAATGTGTAATAGACTCACATCAGGTAGTTTTGAAGGCGGTTGCTTCCCTTTTTGAAGAGCATACTTGCCAAACCGTCCATTACTTAGCCCCTGATAGTATATTTTAGAGCAAAATTAATTTTTCTTCATTTGGGAGAACAGCAAAAGCTTTACTTTTTGAAGTGGCTTAGCCATGAGTAGGAATTGGTTAAGCAAACTGGTCTCAACTCATTACCTCTGGTGATTTGGCTTTCATACATGATATCTCCATTTGCAGTTCCCGCACTTGGCCCTGAAGTTCTATATTCTGACCTTCCAGACTGGTAATTTCTTCCCGGTATTTGTCAACGTTACAACTCTCTGTCGTAGCCTTCAGTTTGTTCTCCAATATGGCAGTCTGGTCTTTGTAACGTTTCAGTTCATCTTCTAATTGCTTCAAAATAGAACAAGAAAATACAAGTCAGATTTTCCTTAATTATCCGTTTCAAATTGATTCAAGTGGTCCTTTGACCTTTTTTACTTCTGTGTTGTGACTACGGCTGATCCCTCTTGAATCTACTTCCTGTGGAATACATGAACACTAAGGTAAATGTGTGGCTCTACACGGGATCGAACATGTGTTTGGAGCAACACAATGTCAAAGATTTGTATGAAAACAAACATTGGGGCATCCAGGTTATGCTACTTCAAGTAAACATATCCCGTCCAACCAAAAAGAAATTAAAAGTTTAAACAAGAGGACCAGAATGGCCCTAAATTTCTCGCCTGAACTTTATTGGTTCTGTGGATCTCATCCAAGTGATTTTCTGGCAAAGTTTCATTCACCTTTGCCTAATTGTTGAAGAGGAGATGTTGTTCCAAGATTTCGGGCTCAAAATAAGCCCCACGCTGCCAGGTCCATATTTATTGGCCTATCAAATTTTCGCAAAAAAAATTGAAAAGATCATCCAAGAAACATTCTGATAAAGTTTCATTGAAATCTGCCCAGTGGTTCAGGAGAAGAAGAAGTTTTTAAGATTAATGACGACAGACGATGCCCAACAGAACAAGTCATGACGCACAACACGCTCAAGGTGTTCCTAAAAGGTCCCCTTGAGCATCAGAGCTGAATCTAAGTTTTCACTAAAGTGGGCCAACTCCCCCATCACATTTCAAAATGTGGGCCAACATGTTGAAGGGTTGAGCCACAAGCAGACTTTCACATTTTATCACAAAATTTAAATTTCTGACTTAGTACCCTAATCAGAAAGACACAAAAGACAGTGAGATGTGAAGGAATATTTGGTAACAATCATTCCTTTGTGTCCTCTTATTTGCTAATGAAATTATGTTTTTGAGATAATTTTTGGTAACAAATATTTCTTGATGTCCTTTCATTTTCTTTATAAATCTTATTGAGGTAGGTATTTTTAATTCATTTGGTACTTAAGGCTTTTAATGACCTCCGCCCATAAAAGACATATTTTTCATCAAATCACAATAATTTTTGGCTGCATGATAATAGATCACCCAAGGATCATACTTATGAAGTTTGATTGATATCCATCTGTTACATTCTGAGAAAATGATTTTCAAAGTTTCCACTATATAACATATAGAGAAATGACCTCCACCCATAAAAGACATATTTTCATCCGATCACAATAATTTTTGGTAGACTGATAAACATTCACCTTAGGATCATTCATGTAAAATTTTATTGGTATCCATCAATTAGAACCTGAGAAAAGTCACTTTTTACCATATTTGGAAATTAGCCATGCCCATAAAATCCATGTTTTTCATTGGATCAAAATTTCTTGAACAACTTTATAAGAGGGTCACCCAAGGATCATTCCTGTGAAGTTTGGTTGAAATCCATCCAGTAGTTTCTGAGAAGAAGATTTTTAAAGAAAAAGTTTACGACCGGACGCACGGATGGACGGACGCCTGACGGACACGCCATGACAATAGCCCCAGTGGCTTTCAGCCAGTGGAGCTAAAAAAAGACTTAAATTTCCTCCTACTGCAATTTGATTTTCTTTTTAATTGCAAACAAAGTTATTGATGGAATTGAATTCTTTTAACAAGTTAAGAAGACCTAAACCTTAAGAATATCCCTGCAAAGTTTAAGATATAGTGCGGTTCCTTATGTACGAAAAAGGGCTCCTGTGGGATTTTCGTGCTGAAATTGATTTTTTGGGTTTAATTGATTGTCTAGGGGCCAAGTAATCGCAAATTATGCGGGTCCAAATTTTCCGAGCCCATTCCCCGATTTTATGGGCTCTCAAAGGAGCCCATATGAGCAAATTAGGTATTTTTCTAAAAGAGGGCTCATAAGATGTGTATTTTTCTCCTAAAATGATTTCTTTGTTTTGGCTGTGTTTTTAGCGTGGATTGGAGTTTTAAAAAATACAAAAATCCATGTTTTAAACACTTATTTCACCCTTTTATGGGCTCTCGCAGAGCCCAAAATAGCAATTGTTGTGGTTTTTTTATTAGTAAGTTGAGGAAAAAACCTTGTTTGTATCGAGATGATTTCTTAAGTCATAGCGTGGATTGGGGTTAAAAAATGACAAAATCAATGTTTTTAAAGGTTATTTCACCCTTTTATGGGCTCTCACAGAGCCCTAAATAGCAATTTTGATGTTTTTATATTAGAAGGTTAAGGGAGAAGACCTTGTTTGTTTCGAGATGATTTCTTAAGCCCTGTTTGGTATTAAGTGTAGGTTGGCGTTGAAATACTTACGTGTCCATGTTCTCTAGGGCCATTTTAGAATTTGTGTGGGCGCTCATAATAGCCCATATGAGCCGATAGCGGTGTTTCCTTAAATAAGATTCACAAAAATGCCATTCCTTTGACTTTTCTTTTCAAATTACATTCAATACCTAGCATTGGTTAGTGTTGATGTAATGTATTTTTCAATTTTTAACTTCTGATATCCTTTTTGATTTGCTTTAAAATGAGCCCATATGGACAGATTTAGGTGTTTTCTAAACTCGCGAATTCTGAAAAAAAAATAGCCCTCTTTATGATGCCAAGTTGTATTACAAATGGTACCAAAGTTTATGAATCAAATTTTCGAAACCCATACAGTAACAAGAGGCCCAAGAGGGCCTGTATCGCTCCACTGGCTTTAACATCTTTAGACTTAAATAAAATGAAGCTTTCTTTGAATGAAAACAACAGTTTAAAATCTCTTTAGACCTATTTTATAATAATTAATAACAGGGTATGGCCCACATTAGACCAAAATTCTCAAGTTTCATTGAAATAGACCACTTATTCAATAGGAGATGTATTTCAAAGATTCAGGCTCAAAATAAGCCCCACCCTGCCATGCCCAAATTTATGGGCCAGTCAAAATTTTGTGAGCAACTTTTGGAAAGGGTCACCCAAGGAACATTCTGGTAAAGTTTCATTGAAATCGGCCCAGGGGTTCAGGAGGAGAAGTTGTTCAAAGAATTCGGGCTCAAAGTAAGCCCAACCCTAACACGCCCATATTTGGGGGTAAATCCAAATTTCTTGAACAACTTTGAAAGAGGGTCACACTAGGAACATTCTGGTAAAGTTTCATTGAAATCGGCCTGATGGTTCAGGAGGAGATGTCATTTAAAGATTTCGGGCTCAAAAAAGCCCCATCCTGCCACGCCCATATTTATGGGCCAATCCAAATTTCTTGAACAACTTTGAAAGAGGGTCACCCAAGGAAAATTGTGTTAAAGTTTCATTGAAATTGAACCAATGGTTCAAGAGGAGATGTTATTCAAGGATTTTGGGCTCAAAATAAGCCCCGCCCTGCCACGCCCATATTTGGGGGCCAATCAAAATTTCAGTAACAATTTTTGATAAGGGTCACCCCAGTAACATTCTGGTAAAGTTTAGTTGAAATCGGCCCAGTGGTTCAGGAAAAGAAGTTGTTCAAAGATTTCGGGCTAAAAATAAGCCCCGCCCTGCCACGCCCAAATTTGGGGGTCAATCAAAATTTCTTGAACAATTTAAGTAAAGGGTCACCCAAGGAACATCCATGCCAAGTTTCATTGAAATTGGCCCAATGGTTTGGGAGGAGAAGATTTTTAAAGATTTCAAAGTGAAAAAATGCCACGCCCTGCCACGCCCATATTTGGGGGTCAATCAAAATTTCTTTAACAATTTAAGAAGAGGGTCACCCAAGGAACATTTCCAACAAGTTTCATGAAAATCCGCCCATTGGTTTGGGAGGAGAAGATGTTTAAAGAAAAAGTTTACGCACGCATGGACGGACAGACGGACGCACGACGGACACACCGCCATGACAATAGCTCGCTGGCCTTCGGCCAGTGGAGCTAAAAACATAGTGAATGATTGTGGAATTATATCAAAATCAAATTGCATAAGTTGAAGGAGCGTGTTTCGAATGACCTGTAAGGGAGGTAACATGAAATCGCAAATTGCGTTCAAAATATCCATTACTACCCTCTAAATATTTTGAGATTGAATGAATTGAGCGCTGAGTGAATGGTTTTGTTAGGAATATCTTTCAATTTTACGATGTTCTCAATTGTACCCGGTGCTTTGGTGCTAAATGAAGCCCATAAGAGAAAGATGTGTGTTTGGGTGGGGTTTGGGTGTGTGTGTGGGTGGGTGTGTGTTTGTGGGTGTGTGTGGGGGGGAGGGGGTGTATGTATAATGCAAATATACGACAGATTAGAATGATAAATGACATATTTCTTAAAATATGTTTGTTTTCAATGTCGCTTACTCGTGCCACAAATGGAATCAATGATCTCTTTGGGTAGGAAATATTCTGTTTAAATTTACTAACCGATTACCTCACTTATAATCGATTATATTGACCCTTAATAAACCCATATGAGTCAACATGGCTACTTTGCCAACACTTTGGTTCAAGAAAAGATTTCTGAAGCCTCATAAGTTAATGGGTGCGGGTCTCGGTAAAACATACGTGAATCAAATTTTCATAGCCCATACCTTCTTCATTGGCGCTTTATGAAGCCCATTAAGAGCATTTTCGGCATTATGTAAATATACGGCGGATAACTATGTTTGTGTTCGGTGTTGTATTTTTGCTTTAACATTTAAAAGTTCCCGCGAAAAAAAAACACGTCGTCTTATTTTGCTAGTTTGTCCGCTTTACTTTGTTTCAAATCGTCTTCACTGCCCTTTAACGTCGCGTGTAAACTCTATATAATGCCAAGTTCGCTTATGCGTATAAATTTAGAACTATCAAACAACAAGATTTGAGTAAGGGTTATGCATGTGTGCATTAGCTCTCTTCCTTTGAAATTTCAATCGAAAGACACACATTATTGAGTCCTTACGGATTGCCATACTTATAAACATTCTCAAGCATTCGCAGGAAAAACGCCTGCATCAGGTAACTACATGTCTCTACTCACAGACACTCTTATGGAAATGCCTTTAAGTATTTATCTCATCTGTTCTGATAAAATTTGCTGCATTTTTAAAACAAATAGTGATTCTTCCTAAAAATCAAGTAAAAGAGGTTATACTTTGACGCATGCATATGGCTTATTACAAACAAATTCTTGTAACATATATAGTAATATTATATTTTATCTGATTTGTTTAATTTTTCTTAGAAATCAGTTACCAAAAATTCATGTCGTTTACAACAACTTTATTATATCAACTCGTTTTGACATGTTATAATCTCTAAACAGGTGCATTATGTCTATAAAAGAAACATCAAGGACGAGGACACATCGAAGGAATTCGTCATGTTAATGAAATGTACGATAATGGATGTCTGTTATATTACAGACTTTTAATGAATCAGGATAGTATAGGATTCTTAAATGATGAACAGGCACAATTACCATCAAAATAACAGTAATCCGTGAACATGTAATCTTGCTGATTTGAATTATATCTTGCTACCTCGGGAAATGCATGTTTGGTAAAGAACATCATTCGGCATGGCCATCTGATTTTTGCAACCTACCTAGTGCAAACGAAAGCCCTTGAAAAAATGTCCATATTCAATGGGTGCGTGTAGATATTGAGGGTTTGTTATGGCAAGAGTAGGGACTTTTTTGCTGACCATATGTATATACTAAAAAGGCGATGCATTCCAAGATAATGATTATCGGTATTTACTGTATTACCACGGAGAAAATATCATACTACGGCAAAGCGAGGCTGCTCTAGTATTGCTTGATTCATATACAAGTTGAAGAAAATACTTGGAAAGTTTTTCTATGGTAGATATATCTTCAAAGACTTAAAAATATACTTTAAGTTTTCTTCACTGTATAGGTTGAAAATTAATATGGATCAAACATTAGATTAGATATGAACGGACGTTTTTGTTACCTCTTCAAGCGCAAAATTCCTTCAGTTCCCTGTTCCGGTAACGGCTCTGCCCGTCCAAATCTAAAGAAACGGACTTTGACCTGCTAGTTTTCATTGGTCATACAAGCGAAGAGGTAAATGCTTCTTAGAAATCACCAACAATAAGTATGTTGTTTTGGTTTGGAAAATGTGTGAAACATGCACTGTGACGTGGAAAAAATTTCTTTCAGCCAAGACAGATTAAAAATAATAGGGTTTTTAACCAGTCATTTTAAAATAAGACCCACAAGAACAGCTCCATGACATCGAAAACATTAAACTACGATTTATTAATGAAACTTTTAAGTCATGGAAACAGCTTGTGCGATCATCGAAAAATAGTATCATTCCTTACACTGAGTCTCTTGACTATTTCAGTACGAAACAATAAAGACAGTAACTCTGGCAACTGAAAAGAAGATATAGGAAAGTGATCGTGAAGGTCAGAACACTCATGCTCACCACTTTACAGATCAAGTAATTGTCTCCGTCAGTAAAATTGTCAAGAAATTGTGTTTCTCATTCGGCAAAGATAGTTTAATTCTCCTTCTTGACCTTACACCTCATCTTAATCTTGTATCTTACAGAAAAAAAGGTGTGGTGACCATGGCTGTGTCAAGTTTGATACGGTCGACCTGGGTTACATTTTATAGGTATTTTCGACTACAATGATTTAAGTCTTGTGTAAGAAAGCTTCAACCTATAAAGTAGTTCCTTTTTATATTTGGAGGCTATTTAAGGCTCTTAAAACCCAACTTCGGAAACTCATTTTCCGGCTGCTATGGGATCCCTTGCAAGCCAATCAAAAGGAATGTTAGACTTTGAATATGGGCTTATTGTTTATTACACCAAAGCTATCTGAAATACAATTACGTGCTGAAAGTAATTGGAGAATGGTTCAACTGCATTGAAAATTACCTTTTTTTGTGACCCTTATTCAAAAAGTACCCAAATCAGTTTACATGGGCTATTATGCCGGAGAGCCCATAAAATCCTGAAATGATCATAGAAAACATAGACCTGTATGTATTTCAATTCCAACCAACACTTTATACCAAACAGAGCTTAAGAAATCATCTGTAAACAAAAAAAAAGTTATTCCTATACCCATTAATAGGAAACAGCCGAAATTGCTTTTTTGGGCTCTGTGAGAGCCCAAAATAGTGGAAAAGCTCTTGAAATCAGGGTTACTGTATTTTCTAGAATGTTCTAACACTAAAGACATTGTTAAACTAAAGAAAACATTTAAGAAGAAAAACAAAACGCCTTTTCTAAACCTAGTATTAGGAAAATACCCATTTTGCCCATATGGGCTCCTTTGAGAGCCCATAAAATCGGGGAACCGATCCGAAAAAATTGGACCCGCATAGTTTCCGATTGCTTGACCCCTAAACAATCAATTAAACCCTAAAAATCAATTTCAGCACGAAAATCCTACGGGATTACATAAGGTACCACACTAATATGTCGAATAGCTAAGGCGAAAATTAACCTTCTCTGATATTTTTGGCAATATTTTGACATTTCCAATACCATGGAAACCAGAGATTTTGATTGAATAAAATTATTTTTACCATTTTGGTAGAGCCTCACCCAAAGCACAACCCAACCAAGTTTCAGCTTAATTAGCCTAGTGGTTTAGGAAGAGAAGAAGTTTTTCTAAGATTTTCAGCAATTTTGGTCCATTTTTCAGCCTTTCTGTTACCATTCAAACCAGAGTTTTTGATGAAATTAAATTCTTTCAATGACTTTTGAAGAACTTCACCAAAGAAACATTCCTGCCAAGTTTCACCTTGATTGGCCTAGTGGTTAAGGAGGAGAAGAATTTTTTCTTCTAAGATTTTCGGCCATTTTGAACCTTTCCGTTACCATGGAAACCAGAGTTTTTGATGAAATTAAATTATTTTAACAACTTTTAAAGAGCTTCACCTAAGGAACATCCCTGCCAAGTTTCAGCTTGATTGGCCCAGTGGTTTAGGAGGAGAAGATGTTAAAAGAAATTGTTGACGGACGGACGATGGACGGACGACGGATGGTGAGTGATAACAATAACTCACCTTGAGCACTTTGTGCTTAGGTGAGCTAAAAAGTAAAGGAATTTACCAAAAGTACATCAAAATTTTATTATTCCAAATTTGCGACGCCAATCCATTCAGACATAGACAATGAAATTATCTTGTTTTTGTACCTGGTTCTTACCGGTAATTGTTCATTATCCTACAATTATTATTCTTATGTCCTGATAGAAAGGTCTCATTTAAAATACGACTTTCAGAGGCTGGGTCACCTATTTTGTCTTGAAAGGAAATGCAAAATCTCATTACATAAAGCTTTATCAGCTCTGAGCATGTTGTGCTCAGGTGAGCTAAAAGCATATCAAACAATTGCTTTCATCATGACAGATGGGGTACGGACAAAAGCCCACTGGGACAAAACCCCACTGGACAAAAGCCCACCCAACATAGGACAAAAGCCCACTCAATTTATAGATAAGTCATTAGAATAAGTTTTTATCTTTTTAATTTCCAAAATTCTATTTTCTATTTTTTTTTCATTTATCTATGTTGTATTTAACAGCATTTCATTTCATCATATCTTTTTAATTTCCAAAATTCTATTTTCTATTTTTTTTTTTTTTCATTTATTTATGTTGTATTTAACATCATTTCATTGATATTTTGTCTGCGCTTGTCTTCCTTAATCACTTTTATTAAGCAAATTCAAAAATGAACATGAAAGAAAAGCCCATCACAGGATAAGTAAATTGAATAATTGAAAAAAGAGAAAAGAAATACAATGTATTGATTAATTCATCAATGATTTTTTTTTTCAATCATCCAATAAATAATCATACAACTTCATTGTATATATAGTGTGGGGTTTTCATCAACTATAGGCCTGTAAAAGTTTGGGTTAGCGGGGTTTTGTTTGTTTACCATATGAAATATTGTTACTATATGCTTGGCAAATAGTAAAATGTTTTGTTTTAACTCTTTCTATGATTTATTTAGTATATGATATAATGAATTCATAAGTTATCCTTAATGAAAACTTTTGAACTATATGTTAAATTGCAGGGGGGGGGGGGGGGGGGGGGGGGGGGGGGGGGGGAGATAAAAGTATGTAACACCTTTATGACATCTACTCTACTTAAACACTTTATGACATCATTTCTTGTGTATCTGTAATGGTAACCGGACAAAATCCCCTCTCGGACAAAATCCCCTCAACGGTTTTTTTGACATGGCGGGCAGAATCCCCTCGGTCATTTTTAACAACGCGGACATAATCCCCTCAATCTTTTTTTTGAGGCAGACAGAATCCCCTTCATTAATTTGCCAGAGCGGACATAAGCCCCTCGTTCTGAATTACAAGGCGGGACATTATCCCCTCAATCAAAAACTACAGGGCGGACAATATCCCCTTGTAGTAACATGAAAATCGGACAGAATCCCCTTCGTAGTTCGAGTAGATAGATCTATGTTTATTGTTTAAGTTTAGAAATAAATTATTTCATTCAAATCAATTATTCTTTATTCTTTAAACGACTATATTTCCTGAAAGAATAATGTTGCCCACTAATTAAGGTGATACCAATTAAGAAAATCCAAACTGTAAATCGGCATTTTCTATTTTCGTATACGGTCTACATTTCTACAAAGAAAAGTGTTACCTGATAATTAACACAATCATGAAACCAATTAAGAATATCCAAACTGTTAATCGGTATGGTCTAATTTTTTAATGTGAAGACCGCTTTAATTGGAAGCCTTTAATCAAAGAGTATAGCAGCAGATTTTGTCTTTGTATTTTATCAAATTACCTCTGATAGTTTTAATCAGCGAAGCTTAAAAAAATCATATGTTTCATTTTTTCTACATATTGTTTACTCAGAGCCATTTACAAGCTCACACGAGAGAGAAAAGTGTTTCACTGTGAAAAACACACGCGACCCCCAATCTATTATATCATGACGTCATGTCAAATTGTGGTTTGAAAAGAAACCCTTTTATTTTGAATAGGATTATAATTTTTACATTAAAGTAAGTGTTTGTTTTTTTTTTCTTTATTCAATAATTTTGAACGTACAAGACTTACTAAATGACATACAAAAGTATGCTTGGTTGCGTCCTTGTTATGGATAATTTTTAAGCCTATACACATAAAAACGTAAGAGTTTTTTTTGCAATGATTTAATTTATAACAAAAGTTTTGCTGTTTTCCTTGTATTTGAAGGGGATTGTGTCCGCCTATTGAAGATTATGTCCGCCTTGTAGATTTGATTAAGGGGATATTGTCCGCATCGATAATCAGACCAAGGGGCTTATGTCCGCCCCAAACAAATTAATGGAGGGGATTCTGTCCACCTCAATAAACGGATTTGAGGGGGATTATGTCCGTGTTTGTTAGAATGACCGAGGGGATTCTGTCTGCCATGTCAAAAGAACGTTGAGGGGATTTTGTCCGGAGGGGATTTTGTCCTAGAATCATCTGTAACTTGTCATATTCAGATTGTAGACAGAATGGAAACATGATACAATAAGGTGTCAATCGCATTTAGATGCAAAGAGAAAATGTAGTTGGATTGGCAAGGGGTAATTAAATGAAAATTTATAATTGTACATAAAAAAGTTTAAAATTAAAAAAAAATGATTGTAAACTTTCTACTACACTAAAATATATATTGAGTGGGCTTTTGTCCTATAGGGGATGGGGTTATGTCCCAGTGGGCTTTTGTCCGCTGGGGTTTTGTCCTAGTGGGCTTTTGACCTAGTGGGCTTTTGTCCTACACTCATGACAGATACATTTACATGAATTATCTACCTGCTGCCTGTGTCCATTCAGTTTTGTAACGGTCATGGCTTTAGTATGGGCATTTTTAATATCAGTCAATTCTTGTTGAAGTCGGTTGTTTTCCGCCTGCAGAAAGTCAACCTGCTTCTCTGTATCCGTACTAGACGTGTCTAAAACTTGCTGAAAAAGACGGGATTTGGATGTTAGTTTGTTAGCTGGTTTGTTTGTTTGAACTTGATATGTTGCAAAGTAGACTAAAAAAACCCACCAGCACTTTATCCCAGTTCTCTTACACTATTTTGGACAAAGCTCAATTGTGACCTTGACCTTTGACCCCAAAACAAAAAGTACTTCCTTGTTTAATGGGCAACAATTCTACAAAGTTTCATGATTCTGGATCCATTTGTTAAGAGTCTGCAAATGAACATAGACAGAAAGACTAAGTGAAAGCAATTCACCCCCTTCTTCTTCATTAGTTGGGGTATAATAAGCCTCATTTGTTGTCATTCTGAACAAAAACTTTGTAAAATTGCATCAAAACATCAAAGTGCTTAGAGCCTTAAAAGCACTAACTGTGAGTCACTATTTATTTTTTATAAATTACATTTAACCCTTCTGCTTTAGAAAGGATTATCATGTGGTGCAGAATAAGAAGACTGCATATATGTATGTTAAGTATGATCTTTGTCTATACCTCCAACAACTATTATAACACCATGACGAAAAATGCATAATGAGGGTCCAGTGCAAGACTGTACTAAGAATATACACACTGTAGTACAGTCTTGCGCTGAAACCTCAATATATAAAAAAAGAAGAATCACATAGAACTTCATTTCGCATTAAAATTCACATGTCATGTGTTTTACTGTGTACACAAATAGATCCGTCCATTTATGATGTCAAATGTCATGTTTTGCAAGAAGGTTGATGCTTTTGACGTCATATAAGTTAACCCACATGTTAAATGAAGTGCTTGGTTTTTATGTGACATTTTCTTCATGTCAATGTCATTACTCATTTGTTAATATTACGTCCATAAAAAATATAAGGATTTCCACCATTTTTGACAGTCTTCCTTTAAAGGGTCCGGCTATTCCTCATAGGGTTATTTTGAAAGTTCAATGTTCCTTAATTCCTTAAAACTTATAAGTTAAATACAGGTAAAGTTTTCACAGATAGACAGATAGACAGACAGTCAGTACCTGATTGTGATGTTTGATCACATGACTAGTATTTGGTTCCTCTACAGCTCTACTATTTTCTGTCTGCCCAGTACGCTGTTTGAGGTTTTCAATCTCCTGGGAATTATCTTCCCTCAAAGCTGTCAGTTCAAATTGAACATCGTTAAGTTGTGTGCTAAAGGATAGTTTCTCTGCCTGTAACCGTTTAATTTCTTCAATCAACTTGCTTGTCTTAAACGAAACTTCAGAGTTGTTTCTCTGCACTTTTCCACGCTTTCTTGGTGTAGTTTCTGACAAATACAAAGCAATGCAATATACTAATTTCAAATTGAGCAAAAGAACATTTTAATCCCCAATCAATTGAAACTTATTTTGAATTAAACATTAGTGTAGTTCTGTTTACATCAATTTGATATAAATTTATTTTTGCCATGATTGAATATGCATTTTCAAGATTAATACTTGTAAAAATGTTGTTACGGCTTTTTTTAAGAATATTTCAACCCTTTACGAGACTCGTTTTTTAGCATATGTTATTTACAACAACTTTGAATTAAAATCAATCAAGAATAGTCTGCTATTGTACGCCTCACAATCATTATTTTAGATTCTTAGGTGTCCATCTCAGACTCACACAAACTGTGTTTTTAACCCCTGTCATGCTTATCCTGGAATATTCCTGTTTTGGCAGGAGGTATGGACAAACATCAGCCTGCACATATGTGCAGTCTGATCTTAGTCCATAAAACCTGATTTTCCTTTATAAACCAGAACAGTTTCAGAAATTATATTTTCAAAATGAAATGCTCACTCACAATTAGGAAATACTGAGCTTTAAGCACTTTGATTTATATATTATTTTGCCAAGGTTTTTTATTCAGCATGACAAGGGTTGAAAAGACAGCTTTCAAAATGAAATGCTGACTCACAATTAGGAAATACAGAGCTTTAAGCACTTTGATTTATTTATTATTTTGCCAAGGTTTTTTACTCAGCATGACTAGGGTTAAAAAGACAGTTTTATTACATACTTGCACTTTCCTCCAGTTCTCTTATTTTCTCCTCCTGTTCATCAACAATAGCTGTTAAGTTGTCTATCAGTTTTTCTTTCTCCTGTAGTTGAGTCTCGTGTGTTTTCTTCAATATCTTTAGCTGCTGTCTTTTGTTTGTCTCCTCTCTTTCTAGTCGTGACTTATAGTGTCTTATTTTGTCTTTGCAGTTCTAATTTTGTAAAGAAATTGAAAAGTTTTCCACTACATACTCCAAAGTTTCATAGGCCGGAGCAAATAAGCTTATAAGACAAACATTCTGACATAGTTTCAAGACTTTTTGACCAAAAAGATGACCCCTAGAGTGCACACAACGTTTTTCTTAATTTTTACCCTGTGATCTAGTTTTTGGTCCAACTTTACCAAATTTTGAACTTGTCAAAGGGCTTGATAAGAAAACATTCTGACCAAGTTTTATGACAATTAGGCTTAAAATGCGGCCTTTAGAGTGCACACAAGATGATGACGGATGTCACATGCCCCACAACACAAAACGGACAACATGTGATCACAAAAAGCTCACCATGAGTACTTTGTGCTCATGTGTGCTAATATGATCTAAAACAAATGAGCCTGTTCGTGAAATTTCCAATAATTTGAAATGTACTTGAGGTGCAAACACTGAGAGGCGTAGAAAACTGAAATTGTAAATATAAAGTTACCTGAAGAGGTTGAAGAGAAGGTATTATTCCAAGAATTTAAAGAGAAAATAGACCCTGCCCACCCATTCTTTACTGAGGCCACTCAAAATAGCCCCCCCCCCCCCTCCTACCATGCCAATATTTATGAGCGAATCAAAATTTTGCAAACTAATTTTGAAGAGGGTCATCAAAGGAACATTCTGGTAAAAGTTTCATTGAAATTGGTCCAGTGGTTCAAGAGAAGATGTTGTTTAAAGACTTTCGGCTCAAAATAAGCCCCATCCTACCACATATAAATGGGGGCAATCAAAATTTTGGGAACAATTTTTGAAAAGAGACACCCAAGAAACATTCTGTTTAAGTTTCATTCCAATCGGCTGAGTGGTTTAGGAGAAGATGTTATTCAAAGATTGCGGGCTCAAAATAAGCCCCACCTTGCCACACCCATATTTATGGGCCAATCAAAATTTCGCAAACAATTTTTGAGAAGGGTCACCCAAGGCACATTCTGGTAAAGTTTCATTGAAATCGGCCCAATGCTTCAGGAGGAGAGGTGATATTTCACATAACTATGATAATTTTATTAAAATTAATCCAATCTCTTAATTGAAATTGATTTAAAGCTTTTTTTGTCCAAAAAAACTTTACGATAAGTAATTAGTATTCATTGGTAAAAGTACCTTAATTTGAAGCAAGGACTCATCTCTCTGGGCATTCCTTTCATTCAACACTCGCTGTAAAGCTCTGTATTCCACTTTTGAGGTATGACCTGAAAAATTGTGACAAGAATATTCTAAAAACTGGCAACTAAAGCTTTGAAGACCCCGTCAGCATTTAGAGTAAATAAAAGTTACTTTCGTGAATATTCTTTGAATAATTATTCTTGATTTAGTCTTATGAAAGATGAGTTACATAAAAACATAAATCAATCAACAAAGGGCGGTTCTTTCGAGAAACACATCATTTGCCGTTTAAAGTAAAATTTGTAAATGATATATTGGTCACGTGAAATACGCCCACTCTAAGGAGCGGTAATGCGCTCTATTAAAATTGGAGTCCGAAAACTTGCGGGTCATAAATATTCATCAAGCTAGGCCTATTTAGTTTATCGCATAATAATCATTTGTATTACTGAATATTGGAATGACACATTCAAGCAAGTCTAGCTTTTGTTTAAATAGTAGTTCATACTATTTGATCATTGAAACGTTCATGAACAGAGACGGGGACTTAAATCAAGCTGTAGTTACAAAATTTTAAAATTATAGCAACACCATTGTTGTTTGGTGATCAAAATGTTTAATCAGGGGTGTGGAAATACAGATTTTCTTCACTTGTCCATGGACAAGCGAAAGAAGATTTTCTACTTGTCCAGGGTCAAAAAGAACTTGTCCACAAAATAATCAATCAATTTTGAGAAATAATAGTTTTATACAGAAGAAAATGCTGGAGATCTAGCATTTTATTCATTTAAAGCAATGTTTTTTACCCTTCAATACAAACAATATAATTCATCTCTTAGAACTGTTTAGTACCAGTCTGAGATTTGTCCTGCTATTAACTTGTCCACAGAAAAGTGGAATTGAAAAATGTACTTGTCCACAGGTAGAAAACCCAATGTTGCACAAGTCAAGCATGAGAATTCCACACCCCTCTTTTTATCTACAGTTATATTCAGTGGCATTAAAATTGCTTGAGTAAAACCTCTCTTATCCCCCTAATGGTCCAACATGGAAAAGGTATGATTTCATATCGGTTTCAGATGTTAAATGAGCAAAAGTAATCTAATATCTTGCTAATCAATAAATAAACCAAGCCTTTGACAATCAAACAAAAGCTGTGCATCAGGTAATCAATAAAGTTTCAAAGAACTTCAAAATATTCTTTGGCATTTTACTGCAGATTGATGCCGTATTTCCTCTTAACCCTTGTCATGCTGAACCCGGAATATTCCTGCTTTTGCAAGAGGTATAGACAAAGATTAGCCTGCACATATGTGCAGTCTGATCTTAGTTTACACCTTCTGTCTATCCCTTAACCAAGAACTGTGTAAAAGACTTCATTTTCAAGGGATATTTGCATACAATTTCTTCTTTCAGAGCCTTCAAGACTTTTTATTCAGCATGACAAGGGTTAATTATAGTGCCTTTCCAAATAGTAGCACTCCTACACTTTTTTACTAAGAAAACCCACTTCAAATGCCTAAAAATTTGGAACTTTTTGAGACTTCTTCTCTAATTTGTGATGAATCACTTATATGATTGTTAGGGGGAAATTCACCTCAAATTCAAGGTAGAAGGGCCTTAAAGATTAAGTTTAATGAATGGTTAAAATCAGAAACCCATGCTAAATAAAAGCTCCCTGACCATGTTATGTATAGCTCTTGGGAGCGTTTATTAGGAGAACTATGATACATATTATAATGAAGTAGAATAAAACCATCATAAAAATTTTGCTCTATACATAGAAACATCATAAAATTGAGTCAAAGTAAACCTATCATTATTCATTTAATCAAATCTAAGTCAACTTCAAAATTGCATGTGCAATAAACAATTGTATCATTGACAATAATATCAAATCAATTTATTGACAAATTTCAATATGGGCTATTATATTATCAATTTGAAGAATTCACAATATAAATGGTTGTGTACGGGTATAATTGAATATAATTTCTTTATTATTGTCAATAAAAGTAATCATAAAATATAATAATAAATCAAAATAAGAATTCAGAAAATCTGTTGATCAAAATTAAACTCCCTGGCAGGAATTTTTGAGGGTCAAAGTAGGAAATTTTCATATTTTGTGGACAAAACTATTGTTGTTAATGGGTAAATGACAAGCCCTATTTCATATTTCTCTTGTTAATCCAAGAACCTAACAACTGAGCTAAGCTGCTGGGCAACATAAATCGTATCTGTCACAAAGTAGAATTTTACCCCCCATTGGGCTTTGCCTCAGTGACATAAACAGTTTTCAGACAAAGCTCAAATGTGACCTTGACGTTTGACCTTCATTACCCAAATGCAAATCCTTTGGTCATGGGCAACAACTGTATGAAGTTTGATAATTCAGAGACACTTCATTCTTGAGTTAGAGTCTGGAAACGGCCAAGCCCCTTCTTCTACATAGGTGGAGGCATAATAAAGTTGTGAATTGGGAAAAAGAAATTAACCCTTGTTCTGCTATTTATAACAAATAACTGCTAAACCAAAAGCTTTTGCAGGCAGTATAGACTAGGACCAACCTGCACAGATGCGCAGTCTGATCTTAGCCTACACCGTCTGATTTTTGTTTGATGATTGTGGGAACATATCGAGTGGTCAGTGCAACACTATTGTAAGTGCCTATAAATATATAGGCACTTACAAAAGACTTGCACTAACCCCTTGATATTGAGTCAGACTAATTATGTCACAAAATCTGATCAATTCATTTTTACATAGTTTAAATTCATCAGGATAAGTGTTAATATCTGAAGAAAGCTGATACTTTATGATAAATTGGTTAATGCATTTAATAGAAAGAGCAAACAATAGCCTCTTGGAAAGCTACTTGAAATCAATACAATTTCTATAGATTAACTCTTTACAAATCCATCCAATCATACAGGATACAAACATTTTGTCAAACATTACTTTGTATATAAACTTTTACTCTTTCTCTATGTAAAAAAAAATCCCCCATTACCTTTCAAAACGGGGGATTTTTCAAAAGTATGTGCTAAAACGGCAATCCCCCCTCCTAGAATAGACACTGTATTCATGCATCCATCTTATCTAAAGGGGGAAATAACTTTGTCCTTTCATGGAAAATAAAAAGACTTGTATTGACAGACAAAAACAAGATGTGTTTGTGAAACACGAATGCCCCCGGAACAGCATTTTTTTTTAAAGTTTGACCTTGACAGATCGAGGGTTCAGTGCAAGACTGTAGTAAGTGTATATACAATGTATATACACTTACTACAGTCTTGCACCGAACCCTTGAGATGACCTTGACCTTGTCACATGACCTTGACCTTGTCACATGACCTTGACTTTGGTTTACAGCTTTGTATGTCAAATACTTTTGGAGAAAAGGCAAAGGTTAAGTTTTTGGGTTAAGTTTTCGGACAGAAGGACGGACAGACAGATGGACATGAGTAAAACAATATGCCCCCCATCTCTCGATACCGGGGCATAAAAATGCTTTAAACCAATTAATAATGTATAAAGATCATTGCAAAATAACATTTCTGTTAAAAGGATGAAGGCTCTAAAAGAGGAAATTGCAAGCCAATATTTTTCTTGCAAATTAAGTTTTTACAAAGTTCTTGTTCAAAAAGACACACAGATTGTGTAAAGACTATGGTCAGACAGTTCATTTGCACCACTGCCTATACCACTGTCAAAACAGGATTATTCGTGTTTCAGTTTGACAAAGGCAAACTATACTGTAGCTTAGTGACAAAAACGAGTAATTTAAGCTGCAGATATGACAATTTGGTCTTACAATATGTGAGAAGTCATGCGAAAAGGAACCAATTGGGAAAGTCAAATGTGACAAATAATTCATCACTTTTAAAAGTGATAAAGCATTATTTTATCTTTTTAGGGGGGGAATTTATGCTGCTTTTAAAAATCTTTCAGTCACATGGCTGGAGCGCCTACTAATGGGTTCCTGGTATTTCTCACACCATAATACCATTGGAACCTTTCCAAGCCTCCAGCTGCTATCCAACATAGGTCTACAATAACTAACCTATTGGTGAACAACAATAAGTCAGAAAGAATGAGTGCCACTGTCAGTTTGGAATGAAATGTTTGAAATATATCAATGAATCAACATAAACAATAAGTCTACAGGCACTTTATCATTTATGTTGATTCAAATGTTCATTTTATGAAGAAGAGCACTGCTTTACAATAATTTTGATAGTTGTAAATTTAAAGGGTCAAACTTATGTATTTGCAGTAGGAGCTAGGACCAATTACAAGCCCGGTGGTGAGTACTTACAATTCTGGTCATCATCATCATCATCAGTCGTGTTTTCCTTGTCACAGCCAGCATCCTGAAAACTTGGGTCATCTGAAAATGATATCAACCAATTAGGATGCAAAAACTTTCAACCTGTTGAAACTCTTAATTGATAAATCTATGATTGATTTTGCAAGGGAGCAGAGCAAAACTATTGTCAGTGCCTATATGAATCTATAGGCATTTTCAATGGTTTTGCTCCGACCCTTTGAATTCAAAATGTGAATATCTTAAAAAGTTAAGAGCCATAAATTATGAGGACATCAACTCTTGGTTGAACTTGAAGGTGCTGGAAGGAGAACTTTCTCCGTCAATAGTTCATAATTCTCACCAAAATGCTTCAGGGTAACGCAAAGCTTAAAATATTATTTTAGGTAAAGGCAATTAAAGTTGGTGGAGTTTTTTTGTTTTGTTTATTCCTATTTTCTATTAGCAACTAAAGCCATGTTAAGCATATTGTGTTAATTCTTAACCTGTTGACTAAGATTCAGTTAAAAAAAAAAATCTATGATTAAGACATACAGTCAATCTTACTTGAGCGACCATGTCTATTAAGCTAACATTTTTAAGAAGCAACCGCTCTAAAAATCCCCTTCTTTAAATAAAAATATCATAAAAAGTAGGCATTGTTGTACAAAAAATAATTGAAAATGAATCCTATGTTGTTAAAACTCACCAGAATCGTCACAATGAGATTATTCTTTTAGTTATAACAACATAGGATTTTGAATGAAAAAGTATATTTCTTATTTGTAAACAAAACTTGTATTAAGAGGTCATTTTTTTTTTAAAGGACCACTGAAGTGGTCGCTTAAAACAAGTTTGTATCAACAATTCTGGCAACTTTGTTTTCCTTCAATGACCAAAAAAAGCAGGCAGTGGCAGCTAAAATCAGACTGCAAGTCTGGGCGTTCTGAAAGTAGTATGAAGTATCTGCCAAGGTCTTCTATTCAGGGAAAACATACTTTGAACAGCAAAATACGGGATAATAATCTTAAGATTCATGTTGAAAGACCAAGGCTATACCTGTCAATCCAAGCTGTTGTTTCCATATTTCCTGTCTAGAAGGGGAGGGTACAGGTTTATTACCCACAAGTCTTGGCTTAAACGCCATTGGTGTCTTAAACATGGGTGATCCTTCAATCGCCGACGGCCTTCCATGTGGTTCTGTCTTGATAGATTTGTTAAATACTAAGTCTGCAGAAGGAGAATTACTGAACACATCTTGAGGTGATGGATTGATGGATTTGAGAGGGGTAGACACTTCCTTCTTCACTTTATCCCCAGTAATTGGAGTGCTTTTGGATCGAAGAATGCGCTGTTTGGGTGTAGAAGGTGTGTTTGGAGTGGTGGGGGTCTGAAAATGAGAGATGATGAAATGAACAAGGTTTTCATACTATCTGACCCTTACCCAACACAAAAAATTGAGTAGGAGCAAGGGGCTTCTTTTACTTAACCTCTCATAATAATTTTTTGCGTAAGTCAAAGTTGCTTCTTCAAAAGTAGCTACATATGGAATTCTGCTATGCATCATCTCATTAGAATGATCTTATAAAGACAATTCTAATTATCATTAGAATTGTTTATAAAGACAATTATGATGAGAATTCTAATGAGATATTGAAGGGCAGAATCTTACAAGGAAGGAAAACACCAGGTATGTTATGTGATTTGCCTTACAATTATTTTCTTTCGTTAGACATTTAGTAAAGGTGCCTGTTTAACTAAACATTTCATGATAATTCTTTACTTAAGTCAAAGTTGCTTCTTCATTAGTAACTAAATATGAAATTCTGCTACGCATCATCTCATTAGAATTGTCTTCTAAAGACAATTCCAATGACATATTGCAAGAAAGAAACTGACAATGACTGGAACACAAGGTATAATTTGTGATTTTGACTTCTGATTAATTTTTTCGTAAGATGCTTAGTAAAGCAGGCCCGTGGGGCTGTACTAGTTTTTCAAATTAAGGAGCCTGATTGACTCCTTGATTTAATTTCTAAGGGTCCAAACTTCTTTCAAAGACCTTTATTAAGGGATAATACAACTAAACTTTTCTTGGCATTCGGCAAACATATTAGCCATAAGCTATTTCCAAAATTTTTACATGTAAATATGGCTTTGGCAGAATAGAGTTTAACAAAACAAATTGCATTCAATCAGATGACATTTTTTTCTGAAGAAGATATTTCTTAATAAAAAAGCTTCTGCAAAATACGATTTGTGATCTTTCATTTTTGGATGACATCACATTCATAAATTTATATATAAGGCCATGTTCCAGGAATTTGCTTTCATCAAAGTTCGGCTAAACTATTACATAATACAAATGAACAGAGCAAATGGTATTTTGAATATACTCGAGCAATTTAATAATCTGATTCTATCATATCAGCTGTAGACCCATGTGAGATGGTGGCTGGAGGCTAGGAAAGAATGTGGTGGTTGTACTGGTGAAAGAAATACAAGGGATCCATTGTTAGGTGCTCCAGCCGCCGCGATATAACTGAAATAATGTTGAAAGCGGCGTTAAACTCCATTCAATCAATCAACTATCATATCAGCCTTTATTATTAATTTGACTGATAAAAATATTCAAATTGGTCAATAAAATGTTTATATCAAAGTTTAGCATAAGGATGACAACAACAACAAAAACACCAAGGCTATTACAATACTTTAGGTTTTACTTTAAAACCAGCTGTTCTTAAAGTAGGGTATATTTTTTGAGTATGTGCATTTGTTGTGAAATTGTCCCATATGAATCCTAACTCAGACACTGCCCCTGACAGAAAGTATCTGGGGTCACTGGGGATATTTTCAGCTTTTGTGAGTGTGTGTGTATTCCGTTTATTTATCGTCACTACCATAGCACATGCCCATATGAGCGACACCCCCAGAAGACGGTTAGTTGTTACGGGGGATTGTGCAAGGATACATGACGAAACTACTGCTGAGATCCGCCATGGTTCTTTAACGTGCTCGGTGTGAAGCCTCTCATCCGAAAGTCAATTAGTTTTTATAAGTGTACCAGCCCGGGAATCGAAACCACGCCGTCAAACTTCAATGGTTTCAAAGTCCGGTACTCTACCAACTGAGCTAGTCAGGCTGGTAGCTTTTGTGAGGCTCAAAACCTTAGTTTTATAGTGATAGACAAGTCATGCATAAGTAATTCAGATCTACTTGACAATTCGAAATGCCAAATCATTTCTCTTCAGTAAGTTTTCTTGAGAGTCTTTCAATTGAGCTTCACCGGACATTTAAAATAGTACAGATGATATTGCTCGAGTGACCACTTCTATTAAGCAACCAATTTTCATGAAGTGACTTTGAAAAAAGTCTCTTTACAAAAACTCTGAAAAAGTAGATATTCTGAAACACAAAAAAAGTTAATTATTGAATCTTATGTTTTTGAAACCCATTGGAATCTTATAAGTGACACAATTGTAATGGGTTCAATCATCATAGGATAGTAAGATTAAGCTGCATATATATACATGTCGAGGGGTCAGTACAAAACTATGCTAAGTGCCTATATATTTATAGGCACTTACAATACTGTTGCGCTGACTCCTTAATATGCTTTCAAAATGACATGTCTTATCTTTCATCAAACATTGTTTAATTATTAAGTCACCATATTCATAAGCGACCGTCTTTTGGTGGTCCCCTGAGTGGTCAAGTTTACTGTAATAACTTCCTACTCCTACTTACTCTTGGCCTTAGCTGATAGCGTGTGGGAGTAGAGGTTGGTGTTCCACATTCATCCATGCTGAAAGTAACAAGTCAATGAGCATAATTTGGGAATGGGGTAGACTGGTAGCCGTCTCTTAAATAGAGGTTTATTATTGAAAATATGTAATATAAAAGCAATGTCTAGTTTCTGAAAGCCTGATTTAAAAGGCCCTGTTTCTTTGAAGAGAAGTTAACTCATTTTAAGGTCTGAATGGTTTAACTTTGTTATCTACCTTGTTACAAACTTCTAAAAACAGGGCCTGAATCCCAGGCTAGGAATGGGGGTGAAATCTGGTGTTTCCAATCAAACTATTTCAATCAAATGAGATACAAACAAGCCAATTGCATTTTGACTCCCTTGGGAGAAATTACCAAGGGCCAAAACATGGTTTTATACCTATGATTTTCACATTTTACTACCTTAAGATCTACAATTTCATTGTTTACTTATCATTATCACTAGAAACAGATAAAATTTTAATGTGCAAAGTTCTACTTATGATTTGCTTTTTCTGTCACTTTGACCCCTAAAAAAATTAAGTTTAACTCCCAGAATATCTTGGATGAGGAGTCATGGACATCTCAATATAAAACACTAGCACAAGCCCAAAAAAGTTGAGGGTTCAAACCCTGGCCTCAATTATTATATAAAAATATCCTGTCCAAAATGCGTCTCTCATCAAGGGGGCTCAACGAATGAATTTAAGCTAAGGATTGAGCGGCTGCATTCTCCAATAAATGTAGTGGCAGTGCTGCTAACTGGAGAGATAAATGCCAGAAAATTGCAGGCATCCATTGTTGGGTGCTCCAGCCACAATGATTGACATAAACAACGAGTTAAAGGCAGCAATAAAAATCAGTCAAAGTAAAGGGAGAAAATGACAAAAAGTCAACAGTTAACCTAAAACTATTCAAATAGAAACATGTACGAAACAGCATTGCTGGGTGACCAAAATGTCATAACTGCAGTTTTATTCAAGTTGTAGTTGCAACATTCTTGCTGTCCAATAAGGCCACGTCTTTGAAGTTAAGGAAATCAGCAAAAAAATTTATTCACTTTTGTTGAAAGCAATAACTTTTTCTTTACTGCTCTTTATGTAAACATCATGTTTGATTTTCCGACAGTTCAAGTGGGACTTGTATTTAATAAAACATATTTATTCAATTTTGAAATGTAACTCCTTTATAAAATTTATAGAAAAAAACTCTACCTTTTCCTTCAAGTTTGATATTTATTAACAAAATGTCAGTGAAATTAATAGGGCTAGTGATTGTCCCTTAAACCAGGGTTCTGACCCTCAAATTTGTCCACCCCATTTTTTTTTAATTTCTAACACTGACATCAATGTAATTGACAATATCATGTCAATATACACATATTGACATATATTGGAAAGGGCATAGTGCCACTTGTGAAATCAAATTAATAGATATAACTACATACTGAAATAATTCCACACATATTTTTATCTCAATGTAACATGGTCTATCAAGCCATCATAACCACAGCTTATCCATACATTTTAACCCTTGTCATGCTGAACCTGGAATATTCCCGCTTTGGCAGGAGCTATAGGCAAACATCAGCCTGCACATATGTGCAGTCTAATGTTAGTCTTCTTCACCTGTTTCTCACTTTCAAACCAGAATTGTTATTAGATTTAGGTTTTCAAATAAAAATTGACCTACAGTTGGTGCTTCCACTGCTTTTTGCCCTTTGATTTTTATGTAAATTTTAGCAAAAAATTTATTCAGGGTGCCAAGGGTTAACAATCCCTTGTGTTTTCAGGAATTTTCTGCTATACATTCATAGTAAAATAAATTTGGATTAGGGAAATACCATTAACCCATAACAATTGGGACTATTTTTTGGCCAATGCATTTGGCAAAATGAGGCTTATGCATGAAAATTCCATAAATCTCATTTTCCAAAAATGTATATGAAGTCACTTTATTTAATCTAATATAAACCATTTAAAAAGAATGCAAGAGGCCTATGCATGAAAATTCCATAAATCTCCTTTTCCAAAAATGTCTATGAAAGCAATTTCTTAGGTCAAAATTTGAACCATTTAAATACATACCTTAAAATCCAGCTTTAAACTCTCAGCATGTAATCCTTTTAACCGTTTAAACACGCTTATTAACATTCCCCCATATCTCTAATCCCTCCAAAACACTGAAAATAAATTCAACAGTTTTAAAGTTCCGTAATTTAGGTCATACTTAACCTTGAGTAATAAACCTTTTTTGGACAGGAGGTGTAAACTAAGATCAGACTGCACATACACATGTGCAGTCTTATCTTTGTCTATATGACATGACAAAGCAGTAATATTCCTGGTTCAGCATGACAAGGTTTAACTCAACCATTTTAGGAGAAAACGAAATGTATTGCTAATGATTTCTTATTGATTATTCAGAACCACAGGACCAAACAGCCGAGCAAATGATCCATACTAGTTGGCTATTTCCATGTCTATAACTTAATATCATGTTGGTATTTTATCTATTATAATTAAATACTTAATAACACATAACCATATCTAATACACAAATCTTTGAAGCATTTTCCTTATCGGCCATTAATACTTTATATTCTTTTAATAAAAGTTATTAAATAATATTAAAACAAAAGTTCAAATTCCAGTAAGGTTTCAAACTTAAATTTAAGGAATAAATAGTTAAAATCAATGAAATACAAAATTCATTCATTCCAAAGATCTTGTATGTGTAACAATTTTAATATTACATACCTTTTACAAACAAAAATCCATTAATAACAAATATTATCCCATGACGGAAGCCTAAAATTCCACAATACCCTATCATGAAAGTTAAATCGTGTCATGTCGATCATTGATCCTTATGTGACAAAATTCCAACCCTTATCAATATGGTTAATCTTTTACAAATAATAGATTTTAGAAAATTGACATTTAACTACTTTTTTTTCGGGGGGGGGGGGGGGGGGGGTTAACCCACCCACACCTCTAGCATGACCCTTATACCAGGGTTTTGTCCCTCAAACTTCTGAAAACTGTCGACTTTGACCTCTAAATTTTTTTCCCCTCAAGGGGTCATTTTTAATCCCTTTAATTTTCAGCAGGGGTGTGAAAATATAGAGTTTCTCCACTTGTCCCTGGACAAGTAAAAGCTTATTTCTTACTTGTCCAGGATCAAAATGAACTTGTCCACAAACATGTAGGTAGATAAAAATAATGAGAAAAAATTGTTTTTAATGAAGAAAATGCTGTTATCCAGCATTTTCTTCATTAAAGACAATATTTTCTTCCCTTTGATACAAACAAAAGGATGACTCTTCTCCTAGATTTTTGTAGTACTGTATCAGGATTTGCTCTGGTATTTACTAAAATACTTGTTTTGGATTCTGTGCATAAGATGTAGACTATTTCTCTTAAGCAGTAAACTAGCTTTTATTTGAAATTAGAGTTATCATTGGTTAAAGGTTGAAAAAGTATTGTATATATGTTGACAATTAAGGGCCCAACTTCAGGAAAGAACAAGTCTTCAATTCATTTCTGAAGCTGTTCCAAAGAGGTTTTTTGAAACTTACATCAGATCGTTTGGAGGACCTGGCTACTTATTTATGAGTCTCAGACCCCCAATTGATTGATTGATTGAATGGATTTTACACCGCTTTCAACAATTTTGCAGTTGTAGTATAGCAGCAGCTGGAGCACCTAACAATGGATTCCTGGCATTTCTTTCACCTGTACTACCTCAACATCCTTTCCTAGCCTCCGACTGCTATCTCACATAGGTTTACGCTCAGACTCCCAAAACCTGCATCCCATAAAACCCTGGTAGATGCAACATTATGCTAAGATCAGGCTGCATGTATGGATAGGCTGATTTTGTTCTACGTAGGTCTGCAAAAGCTTTGTGTATAGCTGGAACATGTCTTTAACAGCATGATAAGGGATAATCTGATTATCTTTAAACCTTACTGACAAAATTTAATGAACTGAAAGTAATAAAATGGGCAAGTCATTATTGGAAAATGTTGATTCAATTTCATACTTTACAAATATCAATGGAATGGGGGCGTCTAAAACTCTTTTATTTGTTTTTGTGGGTTTTTTATTTTTGCAGGGCCTTTAACCTATGTCATGCTGAATAAAATCCTTAACAAAATTTCTGTAAAATCCAAGAGCTGAAAGCACTGATTGCATTACTTGTGGATCAGTATTGAATGTGAAAATTCAATTTGTAAACCCTTTTTTGATAATTAACAAGAGGTACTGAGCACCTAATTTGCTCCACAGGCCTGTATCTCCTAATAATGATTATAAGAGAATGCTTATGATTTTTTTTTATAAAACAAGAGAAACAACTCACATGCATAATACTCTTATTTGAAATCAAATATGGGGTTTAGACCAAATGGGAATTTGACTTTTAGACCAAATGGGATAAGACAAAGCCCGAACAATCCTTGAAATAAATCCTCAGAACTTCCATGAAAAATTAATAAATCAAACAGTAGTGTTGGGCAATTGGTTTCACATCGCAAAACTTTTTTTGTGTTTATTTTATTAGAATAAACAGAAATTGATTTCAAATGTATAGCTATAGCTCTTAATTGATGATCTACAAATAATAAATTTCAATTTTCTAGTTTTGTCCTAGATCATCACTAAACTCTCCATTAACACACCAATGCATCCCGTCACACTGACCCATGCACATTAAAACACAAGCAAGCTTGCTGGTTCAGACTCAGGTAACAACGCACACACACACACACGCTCATCCACCACTTAACCATGCGTGCAGATATATCACATTTCATGACATACTTTCATCATATATAGATTCCTTACACAGAGATATTATCACTTCTAAATGATATAAAGGTCGTTTACTTCCCTCCTTGGTTTTCTTTTCGACAAGGTTGGGTATCCACCAGCGACCTCAAATACCGCGCATCGCACCTTTTAACAACACACACAGGCGCACACGCACATACGCACGCACTCACAAACGCCTGCATTTGCACACAAAAATAGAAACATGCATACACGTATACGCAACCACTATGTGTCTATAAATAGCTCAATGTATAAACGTCTTTTTGTTCTATATAACTGTTCTTAATTCTAAATATGTCATTTTGTTATTTCATGCATTGAATGTTTGTATGTATATACTCTTCAACATTTGGAGGCAATAAAGAAATACTACTACTATCCTTTGAAAAAAAGAATGTGAAACTTAAGATAAATCTCATGACCTTAAGACTCTGTCAATCTGCAGATTTTTCTACCAACTTCATGTCTCAGCATCAAACAATTGTAACTGCCTATAAACAAATAGGCCGTTACAACTGCTTCAAGCTGAGCCATCATATAAATGTCAGTTTCGAAAACAAACTATAATGGCTGTCATCTATGCATTAGAAACTGATTAATTGATTATGAAATTTCTGTGTCCAATAAGTTTCCATTTACGACGTAAAAGTATCCGTATACGCATGAAAATCAGCTTGGACCAAAAATTTGAATACTCGTCACGTCCATGGGACGCAAAATAAAATGAGTGGCAAAAACAATGTATTTTCATAAATCTTACGCAGAAATGTCAGATAACTAGGGAAAACAATCCAAAATGTTTCAAAGTACGACAGATTTGAAGCAAGGTCACCAGTTTTCCAAAGTTCCTATAAATAGATTCATGGTGTAGAGGTAGAGCATTGGCCTCTCGACCCAAAGATCCTGAGTTCGATTACCAGGAGCGACCCACACATTCGGCGCAAGTACTGGTGAATTTTCCAGGATTGATTGATTGATTGATTGAATGGAGTTTTACGCCGCTTTCAACATTATTTCAGTTATATCGCGGCGGCTGGAGCACCTAACAATAGATTCCTGGTATTTCTCACACCAGTACTACTATTACATTCTTTCTTAGCCTCAAGCTGCTATCTCACATAGGTCTACGATTTTGGACCCATTGGTGAGAGACAAATAGTCGGAAAGAATGAGTGCCGCTGTCGGGGATCTTCATTCCGACTATTTGTCTCTCACCAATGGGTCGATAATTTTTAGACCAATGTGAGATAGCAGCTGGAGGCTAAGAATCAAGAGGGATTAATCTAAGTTGCAAGAACTTGTTTCCCAATCGATGAAAAATAAATAGGTTTAAACCAAGAACAATCTGGGGATAGAAAAAAATGTTCAACATTGTAAAAGACTTCGCCAACGTCTAACCGAAAAGTTGTGATTGTTGGGATCCCACTTTTTCATCCGGTACCCAACTGTCTAAAATATTGTTTTGTGGGCAATCTGATTCCAGAAACCAACTCTTACTTTTATTTTGTAAATAATAATGGCTTCTCCAGCCAAGAAAAAGAAACACTCGCTGTCTTTTCAAGACCAGTGGCTTGCCAATCCCGCATTCAAAGACTGGCTGATAAAGACGAGTCAGATTCATCTTTTTGTTTGCAATTGTTTTTATGTTCCGAGTCAGTTTGGTCTAGCCATTACAGTTAAAGCCGTATGCCACCGTTGCTTAATTATCCTTTCATTGAACCCTTTCCCAAATAACAAAATTTTAGGTTGGTCCAATATGAAAGCTGCTGCAGATCACAAAATGTGTGATTACTTAGGTACAAAACTTGAGAATATCTCAGAAAACATTGAGTCAAATTGAGAAAATGCTTATTATTAGCAGTTTCTTCTTTTGCTTCAATGTTTCCCCAAGCCACTTTTAATAAATAACTCTGATGCAGTTACGTCTTCTAGACTAACTAAATGTGTCTATGCTACTAGGAGATTAATAGCCTACTTGGTAAAAAGTGAACAGAAGGTTAGATCTTGGTTACAGAACTGATATATGGAAAAGTAAACATGCACAAATTTAAACGTAAAAGAAATCCAGTTGCACATATCAAGCTTACTTTAACCCTTGTCATGCTGAACCAGGAATATTCCTGCTTTGGCAGGAGCTATAGACAAACATCAGCCTGCACATATGTGCAGTCTGAGGTTAGTCTACAGCACCTGTTTCTCACTTCCAAACCAGAATTGTCAATATACATGTAATTAGTTTCAAATAAAAATTGACCTACATTTAGTACTTTCAGTGCTTTTTGTCCTTTGATTTTTGATGAAAATTTTTAGCCAAAATTTATTCAGCATGACACGGGGTAAAATATGTCTTGCTACTTGGGAAAATTCTGAAAACAGTATTGAAATGATGTTCAGGCAGGGCTTTTAGGCACAGGAGTGTCACAAAAAGGGTTGACCATTTGAAACTTACAAGTAGAAATTGAATTCAGAATTAAAATAGTTTTCAAGAATCACCTAGAGTCAAGCATCACCAGAAAAGATCTCATGCTAAAGATTATGAATTAAAAGATCAAGTGCTAAATTCATGCACAGCACAGATCAGATATGAAGAGCTCAATAAACATCAGCTTTCAAATTGATAAACTTTTTAAAAGGGCAAATAATTCAACTCTGAATGAAAATTGAACAACTAAAATGGGACAAGAAAAGTGGAAGATTAAGACTAAGTTAAATGTCAGTTGCAAAGGCTAGTGAGATGAAAGCGTGGTCACAATGCCTGAGCAAGGTTTGACACTAACAACTTTTTGCCACCAGCCTGAAGGACCTGTTAGCCAAAAGTATCACAGGTCTTCCCTGATAACAGCAGGTCCTGAATGAAAACAATGTTAATTTTTAAGCAATTTAGGGGATAAATTGCTAGGAAAACATTGTTGGAAAAGAAGAAATTGCTTATGACAAGCAATTTCTTCTTTTTGTGCAATGTTTTCCATTTGGTAATGCAAATTTTAGTATTGGAAAGGCAATTATTTTCTTAACACTACAGATTTGAAATACTAAGTACTGCCATTAACTACAGAACTGAAGGACCTGCAGCATTGTTACATCTACCAGTCCTCCCCAAAATCCACAGGTCTCGGGCCCAAGGACTGGTGTTAGTGTTGATCCCTGCCTGAGTAATGGCCAGCTCAGAGTATTGATACAAAACCATTTCCCCATCATCATCATGTATGAATGATGAAAGATACTCAATAGTTGGGATTCTTCTTTTCTCCTTTGAAAGTTGGGGGGAAATAGGTTGGTTAAATGATAGCTAGAAACCAATTTGGTTAGTGACAAATGTTTTGTAGATAGCAAGCACAGATGTAAGATAGTCACACATCATGGTTCTCTCAGCATCTGAGTTTAACGATCAATAAAGCATCTGCAAAAAGTAAGACTTTGGTAAGTAGTTACACTTGATATATAAAAAGTTGTTCTATCTTATCTATGGTGAACAAGAGGACCATGATGGTCCTAGATAGCTCACCTGCGTCTCTTTGACCCCTGGGACATCACATTAATTAAATAGGCAGGTGTCAAAAAGGAGATAATTTCTTTATAAGAACAATAACATTGAATGTTTTCAGCCAAGAGCAAGACAGATATGTCTTTTTGCTCTTTGATTCTATGTAAAAAGGGATGCACCTGGTAGGAGCCCAAATATGATCCTAGGGTCTTGATATGAACAAACTTTGTTGAGGTCCACTAGATGATGTTACATACCAAATTATGAAAGCTGTCAGCCTTCTGGTTCCACAGAAGAAGATTTTTGAAGGTTTTCCTATTTTCACCTATCATGCTCAGATGAGCTAAAAGGTATGCGCCTGGGTGGAGCCAAAATATAACCCCAGGGTCTTGATATGAACAAACTTGGTAGAGGTCCACTAGATGATGTTACATACCAAATATGAAAGCTGTCTGCCTTTTGGTTTCAGAGAAGAAGATTTTTGAAGATTTTCATTTTTTTACCCTTCCTGCTCAGAAGAGTTAAAAGGGATGCACCCAGGCAAAGCCAAATTATGACCCCAGGGTCTTAAAATGAACAACCTTGGTAGAGGCCCACTAGTCGATGCTACATACCACATATGAAAGCTGTCTGCCTTCTGGTTTCAGAGAAAAAGATTTTTGAAGATTTTCCTATTTTCACCCTTTTTGTTAAGGGCAAAGGAAAAGTTAAGGGTGGATTTCATTTACTTGAACAACTTTAGTAGAGCTTGACCCAAGTTTCATCAAGATTGGCCCACTGGTTTAGGAGGAGAAGGCATTTAAAGAAATTGTGAACGACGCACGACTGCACACTGCCTAACTCCCCTTTCGGGTACTACTGGCAGGTGACTCATTATAGATGTTATCAATTTTGCATGAGAAATTTGAGAGGCAGTGGAATCCTTTTTTTCTCTTTTTTTTTTTGAAGTGTTTTCATCCACTGCTACCCATTTACAGCTGGGCAGTGACTATTAAGTTTCTTGCCCAAGGAAAACACCTCGCTGTCACCAGGACTCGAACCCCTGACCTTCTGATCAAAATACTGATGCTCTAACCAGTGAGTTATTGAGGCGGGTGCCAGTCAACTCGTTCCTCAGTCAACTCGTTCCTCTGTCAACTCGTGGCGATTTTGGTCAACTCGTTCCCCTGAAATAGTCAACTCGTTCCCCAATCGATTTTTCCTCGGTCAACTCGTTCCCCCTAAATCATTGTAAATTTTATAAGGATTTCTATCCCCCTTTTTGTTTGAAGATGTTATTAATATTCTGAATAATTTTTCATACTTTTATGAAAAAAAAAAAATAAATAAATAAATAAAATAGAAAAAATACAGTAATACTAACCCTTTAACCTAAAACGAGGAAACCGATTTTCCGGAAAAATTGAATAGAAATCAAAACAATGTACATTTTACAAAAAGGGATAATACAAACAAAAGTCATAAAGAACAAGAAACAATATTGTGGAATTGAAGAAATAACACATTCTTGATGTTTTATTTTTATTTTTCAGAACTTTTGAATGACCGCCAGGAACTAAGAAATATGCCTATATCTAAGATGAGAAAAACATTGATTTGAAATTCAATCGCAATCTATCAATAGATAAAGACAAAAATCAAATGTATTTTAATTTAGTTTTCATTAAATTAATAAAAAAAGAGAGTGCGTTTCTGGTTTGGCAAAACACAGACAACATTGTGATAACAGCTTGTCATTCAAATAGTCGCTACATTATTTTGGACGTGCATCCCACAATTCACATGCTCAAAATTACCCATTCTCGTTCTGTGTCATAATGTTGCCTTTATATAAATTTTAAGTAATGTTTGAACTATTAGATAAATTTAAATAAAAGAAGTAATTCCTATAATTGATGCCTTGCTTTTTATCTTTTAACTAGAAAGCCATGAATGGCTTGTGTCGCTCCACAGGCTTGAAATTATTGTAAAAGCAAATAAAAGTTTTGACTAGTTTTTTAGATATTTTGGCTTCTAATGATGTTGAAAATGATTTTCAAAGTTTCAACTAAATAACATAAAGAGAAATGACCTCCGCCCATAAAGGACATATTTTTCATCGAATCAAAATAATTTTTGGCTGCATGATAATGGGTCACCCAAAGCTCATACCAAAAATGTTTAATTGAAATCTATCAGTTACATTCTGAGACTAGAAAGCCATGAATGGCTTGAGTCGCTCCACAGGCTTGAAATTCTTGTAAAAGCAAATAAATGTTTTGACTAGATTTTTAGATATTTGGGGTTCTACTGATGTTGAAAATGATTTTCAAAGTTTCAACTATATAATAGATAGAGAAATGACCTCTGCTATTAAAAGACATATTTTTCATCAAATCAAAATAATTTTTGACTGCATGATAATGGGTCACCCAAAGATCATACCAAAAATGTTTGATTGATATCCATCATTTACATTCTGAGAAAATGTTTTTCATAGTTCCCACTATTTAACATATTGAGAATTGACCTCCACCCATAAAATGTATATTTTTTATCAAATCAAAATAATTTTTTGTACACTGATAAAGGGTCACTCAAGTATCATTCCAGTGATACTTAATTGATATCCAAAAATCAAATTCTGAGAAAATGATTTTAAAAGTTTCCACTATATAACATATAGAGAAATGACCTCTGCCCATAAAATGCATATTTTTCATCCAATCAAAATAATTTTTGGTCAATTGATAAAGTGTTACTCAAGAGTCATTCCAGTGAAATTTGGTTGATATCCATCAGTTACATTCTGAGAAAATGATTTTCAAAGTTTCCACTATATAACTTATAGAGAAATGACCTCCGCCCATAAAATACATATTTTTCATCTAATCACAATGATTTTTTGTAAACTGATAAAGGGTCACTCAAGGATCATTCAAGTGAAATTTGGTTGATATCCATCAGTTAGATTAAGAGAAAATGATTTTCAAAGTTTCCACTATATAACATATAGAGAAATGACCTCCGCCCATAAAATGCATATTTTCAATCCGATTAAAATGATTTTTTGTAGACTGATAAAGGGTCACCTAAGGATTATTCATGTAAAATTTAATTGGTATCCATTGATTAGAATCTGAGAAAACTCACCTTTTACCATATTTGGAAATAAGCCACGCCCATTAAATCCATGTTTTTCATTGGATCAAAATTTCTTGAACAACTTTGAAAGAGGGTCACCCAAGGATCATTCCTGTGAAGTTTGGTTGAAATCCATCCAGTAGTTTCTGAGGAGAAGATTTTTAAAGAAAAGTTTACGACCGGACGCACGCACGCACGGACGGACGGACGGACGCACGACGGACACAACGCCATGACAATAGCCCCAGTGGCTTTCAGCCAGTGGAGCTAAAAATGATTTTCAAAGTTTCCACTAAATAACATATTGAGAAATGACCTCCGCCCATAGAAATGAATATTTTCCATCCGATCACAATTATTTTTGGAAGACTTATAAAGGGTCACTCAAGGATCATTCAAGTAAAATTTAGTTGATATCCATCAATAAGATTCGGAGAAAATGATTTTCAAAGTTTCCACTATATAACATATAGAGAAATGACCTCTGCCCATAAAATGAATATTTTCCATCCCATCACAATAATTTTTGGTAGACTGATAAAGGGTCACCCAAGGATCATTCATGTAAAATTTGATTGGTATCCATCAATTAGAATCTGAGAAAACTCACTTTTTACCATATTTGGAAATTAGCCACGCCCATTAAATCCATGGTTGTCATTGGAACAAAATTTCTTGAACAACTTTGAAAGAGGGTCACCCAAGGATCATTCCTGTGAAGTTTGGTTGAAATTCATCCAGTAGTTTCTGAGGAGAAGATTTTTAAAGAAAAAGATTACGAACGGACGCACGGACGGACGCACGACGGACACAACGCCATGACAATAGCCCCAGTGGCTTTCAGCCAGTGGAGCTAAAAATGAATTTGCCCATTAAATGATTCACTACATTTCACTACGATAATTGAGTGAAATAATGGGGGAAAAGGAGAAATGTGTTTCAAACATGTTGCTCCTTTATAAAAAAGAGAGAACCAAAACACTACGTTTATAGAATTAAATAGATCATTATACATTAAAAACCAAAGTGCATTTAAGATATATCTGCGACATTTTTAGCTACGTTGAGTATACATTTCTACTAGTCATCTTTATAAATTATCCACAAATAGCAAATAAGGAGGAAATGGAAAGATACGGTTTGTCTCAGATTTCCGGGCCATATCTTATTAATCATCAACATCAGATGGCTGCTAGTATATTGACGGCTTTTTCAAGAAATATCTGTATGGTTGATTAGTTGACTGCATATGAGAGTTGTCGTTTGTCGGTAGCACGAGAGTATACAAGATAATCGACAGAAGTGTGAAATCAATTAAAGGTGTTGAACACACTTTTTCACCTCATTTATAGAGCGTCGTAGTAATCTTGGTTAGTCCAAGACTGTGATTCCTTCCGTATCCGCACGACTTTCATGTGAAAACAAGAGAATGAAATATTATCAAAAGAGGGTTCAGTTGATCATGTTCTTCAAGATTTAAAGAAACTATTTTTTTTAAGTTTTCGCAAGTGATAAGAAAAATATTCAATGAGTATACCTCGGTTAATTCTACCCGAACTTGACCTCTGTGGAAAAAATGCTTAAATAAGAATTACCGACATATGTTATCAATTAACAAAATATATAAAATTCAATGACGTTTGTCATTTCTATGAAAGCACGCTCAAAACCGAGTAGGAATAATTAGATTTTTTTCTTCTAAATAGCAGAGGTCAGATTTGGGTCAATAGAACCGCGCTTTAGGCACACTAAATTTCAGTCTACACACAATGGAATTTCAATTCCGATCAGCGGATTGACAAACGTCTCTGACGCCAAACTACTAGAACGTTTCTTAAACATTTTTTTTTTTACTGTGAGTCAAAATTTTTTCTTTATCTTTTTTCTCATTTTTACCCTCTGCCTGAAAGAACCTCTTGATTTGCAACAGGTCTAATTCGTGGGTATCTTTACTATAGGGGACTTCGGCACAGGTAGTGATGACGTCATCAAAATATGAGTGGTTGGCGTTTCCAACCATTTTTACATACACAAAGAGCAAAAAATCCAATTTTCAAGTAGTAAAATTATACATTTGTAATGATTTATTCCATGTGATGAAGGTGTCAAAATGTAGATAAATCACCCCTTCTTCTGGTTATGCAGTTGTCATCATGTGACAATGTCTTTGAAACGAATAATTTGTGTCGAAATGTAACCACCCGGAGAGTCATACGAATCCAAATGATTCGTAGTTGAGCAACCAAAGTATCGGAAATGGGACACGAATAAAGCTGTATTTACGGCATTTTTGGCCACACAGCAATGAAATATGTTAGTTTGAATTTCAATGCTGATTTTTTTTTATCTTAGTAACATTATTCATCCCGTCTCAGAACATCCAAACATAGATTTAAGTTTTGTATTTATCCTTAATGGTCTTAACAACATAAATCCAGTCATTTTAACCTAGGAATATTGAGAATCGTCCAAAGCTATCTAAATATTAAATCCAAATTGATAAAAATGAAAACACACACACGTTTAGAAATTAAGGTCATGTTACGGATAATAAGCGAACGTTGCAAATCCAAGATATTCGGATGAACGGCTTTTCGAACACATACTGTTAGGTACGAAAACCCTAACAGAGAGTTTACATTATGCGACATGAAAAACATTATCGGCACTCATCACACAAACATGTGTCAAACAGATTATCATTCCTAACCCAATGATCTATACTACACGGCGAATCTCTTTGATCTGACCATAACCGGATGCGCCAATCAATATTGTCAATGTCATAAAACGGTAGCCGCTTATCCCACACACGTGCACGGGTCATTAAGATCGCCCTTACTTACGCAACGTTTTATACCACATTCCTTATTTTCTTTGATATGCATTAATCAAGCCATGTCATTTGCCACTGATTGGTTGCTTTCAGTATGACACAACTAGTCTTTGAGCCCAATGTGCGAAAGCTTGGTTTACACATCAAATATTATGCTTAATCAGACATCGAAATAACATGCTGTCATATAAAAAGTCAAAATATTCCACATGCTTCAAATCATTGCAACTATAGAATTGCAACATTTGACTGATTACAATCCTCCGAAGGCCATCTCGTTGATATTATAGAACCATTACAGTCACTCAAACACATACTTTTTGTAATCTTTGTAATAATTAGCAGAAGTGTAGAATTTCAACCAATCAACTTATTGACAGATCCTGAGGGGGATTGCAGTGAGGGGTCGAAGATGTGTCATTAAATTATCAAAGAGAAGTTCAATTTAAACTGGGCACTTATAGGAAAAGGCACCATCTATATTTTAAGTTCCAAACCTCTTTACAGAAATCCTGTATCCACCACTGCAAATGATAAAAATGTTCGTTCGTTCGTTCGTTCGTTCATTCATTTATTCATTCATTCATTCATTCATTCATTCATCCCCTCCAACCATTCCTCCATCCGTCCATACATCCATCCGTCCGTCCGTCCGTCCGTCCATCCATCCGTCCGTCGCCGCCGTCATAGCGCAGTTGGTAACGCGTCGGACTGTCAATTTAGAGGTCCCGGGTTCGATCCCCGACGGCGGCACTCATTCTTTCCGACTATTTGTCTCTCACCAATGGGTTGATAAATCGTAGACCTATGCGTGATAGCAGCTGGAGGCTAGGAGAGAATGTGATGGTTGTACTGGTGAGAGAAATACCAGGAACCCATTGTTAGGTGCTCCAGCCGCCGCGATATAACTTGACTGAAATAATGTTGAAAGCGGGGTTTAACTCCATGCAATCAATCAATCAATCCACCGTCCTTCCATACATCAATCCATCCGTCCTTCTATCCGTCCATCCATCCATCTGTCCGTCCATCCGTCCTTCCGTCCATTCGTTTGTTTGTAATTTCGTTCTTTAGTTTGTTCGTCCGTCCGTCTGTTTGTCCGTCTGTCCGTCAGCCTGTCTAGCCGACTTTGAATTCATACGTCAGTCGGTCATGGAACATTCTTAGTACCATAAAATATCTTCAGTTTGAACACTTTGTATTTAAACAGGTCAATTAGCCCAAATTGAATACCTTTTCACTGTTTTCAACAAGGTGAAAGGGTTTGTCTAACAAATAATCGATAATGACACCACTTGTCATTCGAGAATCAATATTCCCTAATTAGGGAATGTCATTAGGCATCTAAGGAAAATTGTAACATGCCGAAATATTTTGTTATCGTGTTACAGATATTGTTTGGATATATAATGGCTATATTTTGAGTGATTGAAAAAGACTATCAATGCCGATTTACCGAACGATTTCGTTCGCACAAACAAACAAAACATAAACCTTTTTTTTATAATGATAAGATAAGATATTAAAGAAAAAAAAATAATCAGGATTTAATAAAATCAAGATAAATCAGCGGTAAAAATGATAAATGTTTGCGAAAAATCAACCAAATCGATGTTATTCCTTTTTGATAGTGGTGTTTTCAAAGCATGGTTATTAATTCTAAATTCGTGTTATTTTCTTTATAAACATGTTTTCTGAAAAGTTCGAATGATTTACTTTTCAAAAATGTATTGTTTTGATACCTTTTTCCTCAAGTAAAGCGAAAAAAGTGATTTAGATTGGGCAATATTTACATAAATTAAATAGAGCGAGGCGATTCAACGCCAACCATTTTTATTGGCTAGTGGGCTATGACGTCATACCGAAGTTCCCTATAATGAGCGATTTCCCCTTTGCCTGATGTTTTCATTTAAACACGCGTGACATCACAGAATATTTCCCATTATTCAAAATTAATACAACAGAAAATAGAAATATTCACGAAATAACGTTAAAATTATGATTAACTTGGAGATGGACTTAGCCGGAAAACAGATATTCTAGTAGTTTTTAAAGGGGTCAATAAATCGCAGAATAACGATCTTCAAAATTGATAAGATAAAGTTTGCATTAACATAACATTCCATTCAATATTATAAGAACTAATCCGTTGAAATATCACTAAAAAATACGATGATTTTTTTTTTAGGAACGAGTTGACCGAGGGAAAATCGATTGGGGAACGAGTTGACTTTTTGAGGGGAACGAGTTGACCAAAATCGCCACGAGTTGACCGAGGAACGAGTTGACTGAGGAACGAGTTGACTGTAAGCCATTGAGGCAGTCAATGCATGATGGACACAGCACCATGATAATAGCCCCAGTGCACTTTGGCATTCATTTCTTTATTCAAATTTGGCAACAATGGCGATCACCAGCAAAGGCTCCATTATTCTGATAAGACAGAACATCCGTTAAAAAGCTTGAGATTGCATAATTTCTATTTTTAGAACAAGATTTGAAAAAAATTTAAAAACGATTTTAAAAAGAATTTTATCATACTCTGTAGAATATCATTGATACCGATTTTGAAGAGAAAACGAAAAAAAAAAGAAAACAATTTCAGTCACAATCTTTCATTTAAAAAAAAATCAAAGTTAAACATAAGATTTTGGAGATAGATGACTCAAAATCTTTTCAAAACGTGAACTGAACTTTCATTTAAAAGAAAATATACTCATTCCGAATCTTTTAATGGTGTCAAGAATGACTGTAACCTACTCTAGACAACTTATTTGTTAAATGTGGCTCTCAGTTCACGATCTTACCTATATCAAACGTAGACTATTCTTTTTTCCCCGATATTTTTGTTGTTTTGCCGTCTTTAAATCTCCCGCATATGTGCACAAGTATTGCCGACGTCATAAAATTAGAGTGGAAATAAACATTTTTATTAGTATGGGAACCTAGTGTAATCTTTGCAACTTTCCGATTGTCACATTTAGTTTGTTTTTTTTTTAGTTTCTGCATTCATATCTTTTGCTGTTGGCCATCCGTTTGTCTTTCCGTCTGCCAAAACTCAACACGTGAGCGAACATTTTTCTATTCCTTCAATCATAGGGTCGAATGTATCTCTTCATAGGCGTATCTAGTCTTTGAAATAAATGGAGCACTCTGATGTATATATAGGATTAATTAAGGCGATATAAGAAATATAAGGACCAAAGATAAATGCCCTTCGCCCGCTCCCTTATTATAATTTGAGCGTTTGTGAATAATCAAAACATCGTAACTACAGCTTAAATAAGGTAGTTTCGATGTTTTGATGATTCGGTCAATGATATTTTTCGGCAACCGTGAGAGGATTATTTCTATTACGCACTCGCGTAATTTGCGTAATGGGAGTAACGCATTTGCTCTTATAGTCTCAATGCCCGCGCGGCATAGCCAAATTTAGACCACGGTAAAGTGACCAACGTTCTTATCCATGATGACGGATACGGGTTCTATCTTCACGTGGTGCCGTTTCGGAGCCCGGATGCTACATGTAACCGGCAAACTATCTTGATCTCTCAGTTCTGAGATTCTTTCTTTTATGAACCGTGACGGGTAACGGGCCGCGTTTGGTATGTTCCCGGGTCTGCTGAAAAATGGATAGGATCTTGCATATCCAACTTGAACCAACGATTAGGCCTACTTTTTCAGATGATACAGAAAGACAGAGGATATTTGTTTGTTTCTGTGCAAGATCGATTTTTGTTTGATTTGGTAAATGACAAAAGTTATAAATTTGTATAGTTCACGACGAGTAAAAAAATAGATCTTTGTTGTTCACAAAAATACTCAGATCGATTTTTGTTTGATTTGGTAAATAACAAAAGTTATAAATTTGTATAGTTCACGACGAGTAAAAAAATAGATCTTTGTTGTTCACAAAAATACTCAGTTGAGCCCGTGCGTAAGAGTCCCAACAATTGTACAGTATTCTACTCTTTGTCAACGTTTGTACGTCATGGAAATTTCAAACTGTTTGGAAATGTCATGCACAGGCTCATTTATCAATCTTACATGAAAGACAAAGGCTTTTTTCAGTTTCTAAAATGAGACGAATTGGTGAAATCTTTGGACAAAATTTCTTAAAGCGCGTCATTTCGAGCCGGGCAACGCAATGGCGTCATTTGTTTGTGTGAATGGCGTCATTTTTTGTGGCTCCGATTAGTTAATGTCAAATAGGGTACAATGAACGAAAGCAGAGGTGCGTTTCTGAGATTAAGATTCTTAAGAATCTCATTAAGATTTTTAAGATGTAGCGTTTTTTAGATTAAGCTGTTTAAGCGGCTTAATAAGAATCTTAAGATATCTTAATGAGGAAACGAAGATGCTTTTGCATTGGCTTAAAACGAGTAGCCTTGACGACGTCGAATGTTTTCACTCAAAATATTGAAAATCGTTTCTTATGACGTCTTGATAATCTTATTAAGCGGGATTTTTCGTCTTACTCTGAAAAACGCACCTCTGGGCATCCTCTCTGGTGATTTCACTTGTTGGCGATGATATTATCAAACGATAAACTACCGTTACTTCTCGACAATCCACTGAAAAGTATTAACAAAAAAAAATGAAATAAAATGAAATAAAATAAAATAAAATATAAAAAGAATTTAAAAAAGGAAAAATCAATCAATCAACTCTAGCTGTAGGCGCGTTTTTTTTTTTTTTTTTTTTTTTTTTTTTTTTTTTTTTTTTTCTTGATGATTTAAGTTTTTTAAGAATTTAATTTAGATTACATGTTTTAAGGTGGAGCGATCTTTCTTTTTTAGATTAAGATTATCAAGCGGCTAGACGAGAATCTAACGATCTATAAATGGGGCTAGAAAATTGCTTTGCATTGGCTTAAAACGAGTAGCCTTGACGAAGTCGAATGTTTTCTCTCAAAATATCGAAAAATCGTTTTTCATGACGAATAAATTTTCTTATTCAGGGCAGTTTTCCATCTCTCTCTAAAAGAACGCACTTTTGATGAGCGTCCAATAGTGGAATGGGAATTATAAGAATCTTAAGAATTACATTCAAAGGTGCGTTTGTTAGAAAGAGATTCTTAAGATTCTAATTAAGATAAAGCGTTCTTTAGAGCGGCATTGGCCTAAAGATTGAAAATGTGATGCTTTATGAAACGATTGCTTTTTCGCGTTGAAGTGTCCATGCAGGGTTTGACACTCACTACATTTTGGCACCAGCCTGAAGGGCCTGTTAGTCCTAGATATTACAGCTCCCCTCCCTAATAACAATAGGTACTGCATGAAAACCATGTCTTATTTTTAGCAATTAAAGAGATAGATTGCAAGGAAAAATTTGTTGGAAACGTTTTAAAATGATCAGTACTGCCATCAACTACACTGTGAGGCCTAGAGGACCTGCAGCATGGTAACATTTACCAGTCCTCCCTAAAATCCACAGGTCTCCGGCCGAGGACTGGTGTTAGTGTCGATCCCTGGTCCATGAATAAAGTCTGATGGAGCAGGAGTCATTTGCAAAAGGTAAATATTCGATGGCGGAGCTCGAGGATTTTGCTTTGCATATAACTCCTCCCACATGAGACTTTATTCATGGACACATAAAGGCGAAAATGAAATTATATCCTTTAAAACACGATCACGATTCCGAAATTAGTTTTATTACCCTTTTCTGGGTGTAAAATAGTTCTCTATCCCTTTTATGGGTGTAAAATTAATGAACAAGTAATGATATTGACCTTTGACAATTTCACTGAAAGCCGCGGCGGCGTCATTTAGCATGTGGGTTATACTCGCGTTCCGATCTCATTCCAATCTCATCAAATCAAACCCATAACGGATTGCCTACTGCTACGCCCATACCATACGTAAGGGAGAGATAGCGTAGTGATTTCGTCGGAGATGATTTAAATGAGATTGTCGACTTTCAAACTTCTCACGTGAGCTAAACGTCGCCTTCATAGCGCAGTGGTGGCGCGTCAGTCATTCAGAAGTTTCCACAGGTGCGTTTCTTAGGGTAAGATTCTTAAGAATCTCATTAAGATCCTAAGATGTAGCGTTTTTAGATTAAGATTTTTAAGCGGCTTAATAAGAATCTTAAGACATCTTAATGAGGAAACGAAGATGGTTTTGCATTGGCTTAAAACGAGTAGCCTTGACGACATCGAATGTTTTCACTCAAAATATTGAAAATCGTTTCTTATGACGTCTTAATAATCTTATTAAGCGGGATTTTTTTATCTTGCTCTAAAAACGCACCCCTGGTTCGATCTCCGACGGCGGCATTCAGACCTACACGTATGTTCGATAACAGCTTAAGGCTATGAAAAGATGTAATGGTTATACTGGCCTGCGGTTAGGGTGACAAAACGGTGCAAACTGTTTATGAATTACACTGACACCGCTTTGCACGTGCATTAGCGTGCAAAGCGGGGTATAATTTATAAGTAGTTTTCCCCTTTTTGTCATTCTGATCGAAGATCTAGTGTGCGAAATACCAGGAATCCATTGTTAGGCGCTCCAGCCGCCGCGATATGACTGAAAAATTGTTAAAAGCGAAGTTAAATCCCATACAAGTAAATAACAACAAACAAGCAGACAAACAAACAAAACAAAGACGTGCTTATCGTCCTTTTCCCTGGGTATGCAGACCTGCACTACAGTAAGGATGCAAAACTTTTGCGAACATTCAGGAAAAAAACACGCTTTGTATATGTTCTTTTCTCTTTGTGAATGAAAGACTTAACTATAAATACTTGAAATCCTGAATAACAATTTTTATCTTCTTAGCCCAACCGTCAATCTGTCAATCTGTCCGTCCGTCTATTTCTTTTTAAAACAAGACCTCCTGGGGGCATAGTTTTTCGTGAAACTTTCTCAGAATATTCCTATTCTGCACATATTGAAACGGTTTAATGAAATTATGCTGCGTCACAGAAAATGGGACTCTACTCCTACATTTATCTATGGATTTGCATAAAACGTTCACATGATATTCCTTATGTCGAAACATTTAAGAAATTGTAACCGGCTAAGCACCTGTACCAACGTGCAAAGCGGGGTACAATGTTTTAGAGTTTGCAAACTTTTTGCATCCTTTGTAAAAGGGACATCGAACCAATGAATATAAGATTTCAACGAAATAGAATTCCTTATGTAATTAGATAATTCAATTAGTTTAAGATTTAATTTCTATATTGCTATTATTAGACGTGTCCGATTTGTTTCTATTTTCTTCGTGTTTTCATATTGGATACTGCAGCAAGTATTCAATGATTAAGAGTTGAAGAGAGTTTTTAATGATTTCAATGAAGTATGAAACTAAAAACCTTATCACACTGTATGAATATGTGAAGCGGATTCATACATGGGTGTGATTAGGTTTTTAGTTTCATTCCTCCATGAAATCAACAAATACTCTCTTCGTAAAAACCTTATCACACTGTATGAATATGTGAAGCGAATTCATACATGGGTGTGATTAGGTTTTTAGTTTCATTCCTCCATGAATAAACAAATACTCTCTTCGTATCCTTAATAATTTAATTTCTTGAAGCAAAAATGTAAAGATTTACCCATCAAATACATAAAATGATTATGAGACTACTTTCTAAGGAAGCTTACAAAAAAGCTGCAAAACCAAAATTGTTTTCATTGAGGATTAAAACTAATTTTGAGCCAATCAGAATGCACGAAAAGTGACACTCACATGAGAATGAAATAAGATTCATTCTGTAGTAGGCAAATGCAGAAAAGAAAACTACAAACTGGCGTTTGCAGGGGTCGAACTCCCTTCTGTAATCGCAAAAAAAATTGCGAGTGGGACAAGAACGGCCTTTCTGTTTAGCCCTCACAGCTAATCCGCGGATTAAGACTTAAGTTGAGAAAACTGTATTTAACAGTAACCGATTATTACCGAAGGCAATATGATTCAATTTCTCTATTAATAAGGAAAATCAATTTTTGAAAAAGACAATTCTTACGTGTTGAATGAACCCTTTTATGTATGCTGATACCATTTGAATTCCATAAATTTTCTTATTTTTTGCTTTTATGTTTGATATGAATAATTCAATACTTTCTTATTAAGAAAAGTTGCAAATTCTCGATTGTTACTTTTGAATGCCATAATTAAATATTCATCACCCTAACCCTGAAAGAATACATTTAAATTCTGAATAAAAACAAAGCTATTTCTGAAAAGTCAGTGCTGATAAGCCACTTCAAATACACTCACGATCACGTGAGAGTACCATTTTGCGAGTGAGTGCCCCAAGTTTGGGCATTCCTCTTCTTTCTCTCCCTCTATCTCTCATCATAATCATTCAATGTCCTGTCACGCTGAAAAGAGACGATTAAAGCAATCCTGCATTCAGGATGAAAAGTACACTGCAAGCGGAAAGTAGTTGCACCCCGCGGCAGTGTACATGAGTGCACGTGTAAAGGGGTAGGATAGCTTCTACAAGCGCTTTGCAAAAGATTTCATCCTGAACGCAAAGGAGTATATCTTAATATACTGTTTGGACTGCAGAAGCAGTGTTGTTCAAACTTTTTTATTAAGGTAGTGGAACCGTGATAGTTCTCCGACCTTTTGGAACAATTAATTTTTCACAATGATGATCGAGGTTGCCTTATCCAAATCATTAGAAAACCCCGGTTAATAGTGTTAAAATGATTACTTCCAAAACGTTGCGGAACCCTTACCTCAATTGAAGATTTAACTTTTTAATGGTTGTCCCCTTTAAGTGTGATATGGACTGGGGCAGAGTCATTTATATGATAGGGATAGAAAGGTTTTGAAAGAGAAGTAATCAGAAAGAGTGTTAGAATGGAAGAAAGCTGGGGGGATGGTGAGAGCCATGAGTGATAGCCTGAGACGAAGTGGAGAGAGAAAAGATGGAGATGAGTGTGAGATGGGGGTTGATGGAATGGAACATGAGAGAGGAACAGGGTGTGAGAGAGGAAAGGAGAGAAAAATGCGTGAGATGGGAATAGAGTGTGAGAGAGGAGGGAGTGGGGTATGAGAGGAGGGAGTAGAGTGTGAGAGGGGATGGAGTGAGTGGAGTGTGAGAGAAAAGGGGGGAATGGAGTGTGAGAGAAGAGGGAGGGAGAGGAGTGTGAGAAAGATCGATGGAGAGGAATGAGAGAGGAGTGGAGTGTGAGAGAAGAGGGAGAGAATGGAGTGTGAGAGAAGAGGGATGGAAAGGAGTGTGAGAAAGATCGATGGAGAGGAATGTGAGAGAAGAGGGAGGAGTGGAGTGTGAGAGAAGTGGAGTGTGAGAGAAGAGGGAGGAGTGGAGTGTGAGAGAAGAGGGAGGAGTGGAGTGTGAGAGAAGAGGGAGAAGGAGACTGAAGTGTGAGAGGAGAGAGAGAGGGAGGGAGGGAGTGGAATGTGAGAGACCAGTGAGATATTGGAGTGTGGGAGAGGAAGAGAAATAATGGAATGGGAGATGAGGGATGGAGTGAAGTATATTTAGAAGAGTGGGAGAGAGGTGGAAGGGAATGGGGTGTCTGAGTTGAGGAATGGAGTAAAGTTTGGGCACCGATTGTGACTGAGAAAGGACGGAGTGAATTGTGAGAGATTTTGGTGAGCTGGAGTTTGACGAGCATAACTTCGGTGGATGCACAAGATTGCACAACACTGTCTTCCTAGTAACAGTGCTAAGTACTTAGCACTCGGCATCACCAGATAACTCATGATTTGTCGACTACTGAAGTGAAATGAGCCTGGACGTCACATTTCCAACAATTTGAGATGTGAACAAAGCAAAGCCTCTTTAGTGACCGACTGATCAGACTTCAAAAGGTATACTGGAGATAGAAAAGGTATTAACTCCACTGTCGGCATTTATGAGGATTTTCTCATTACATCGAATGTTTGTCTGGGCTGCTCAATGTTTGTGCCTATGGCGCATGTGAAGTTTCAAGAAACATCACGCATGTCAAGTTCTCAAATAGATGTAACTAGAAATTGACGAAAATCATCCTCTAGGCTGTAAAGGGAGAGTAACCGATCAAGTATCTATGAGGGCAATTACGGATGAGTTATCTCCCTTGAAAAAGAAAAAAAAAAGTCGTATCACGACGATTGAATCACCTCACCATGGATTTCTATTATTACTTTTACCAGCAGTACGACGTAATCACTTTACTATTCATCTTCTCCTGGCGTCGGCAAGGTATGCTGCAGCCGTAGATCTAACCCTTGCCGCCTCAACGACGGACGGCTAATGCAGTACGAACAATCAGGCTATGACGCCGTTACCAATATGATCCTGTGCATGAGATTTCAAACAATTTCATATATTGAGGGTTCGGTGCAAGACTGAAGTAAGTGTATCCGCACAGTCTGACCACAGTCTCCACTGTGCGTTTGATAGATAGATGCTTGTACAGCATCGGGTAACATTATATTTTTAGTAGGTGGCTGTCTACGCTGCTCAATGCACCTCACGAACAATTGTTGGATATGTCAAGCACGGGCTCATATTCAATCCGCTCGGCGTCATGTGGACGTTTGTTTGACCGTGCGAGTTGTGTAGATTAACATTTCGCGTTTTATCTTACCAATATATTCTACAACGGTTATTCTACTTTAAAATTAGTTGAGCTTGTGCGTGACATTTCCAACAACATCACATGTGCGCGAGGCACAAACTTTGAACAGATTAGACAACGACAATATGGAATAAGAATATATGCTGACCCACGAGGAGCGATTAAGGCCTCATCTATATAAATATATATTTAGTTCCAAAAGAAAGTGTGCACTTTTGAATTTTGAATATCTCTGAAATTACAGAATCTATCGTCATAAAACGTCGTATGACTATACCCAAGAGTATGTGCAAACGATGTTTGAAAACAAAAATTGCGCGATGAGCAAAAATTTTCTTATAAATTGAGACATTTGATTTTGCATATTTTGCATGTACATCACGCTTTAGACAAATGATTTGGCTAACAATGCATTCAGTTGAATCTTTGCGGCTTTCCTAAGAATAAAATCACATCTCCAATACAATTATGCATGATACTACAACGTGGTTTGACTACCAATAAACGACGTTGAACAAAACTGAACATTGTCAGAATTAGAACGTCATTAAAATTGGTTGAGCATTCATGTTCCAATAGAAATGGAGGTCGTCATTTTGTAGGGCCTTTATCAAGCTAAACGAGATGTCATAGAACGCCATAGCACCATTCAACGACAAGTTACTGGTCTAGCAACGTACCAATGTCTAACGTTGACGTACACGTAACGTCTGCATAAAAATTTAAACCTTTGTTTGGAAATGACTTGGAAAGGCTTCTAAAACTCTATAATGCAACAGCAACACATAACTCTTACCAAAGAAAAAAGTTGTAAGGAGGTAAAAACTCAACAATTGAAGTTCTGCCTGAGCGTATGCAGCATGCAATACTTCATCCAAATCTGTTTTGAGTTTTAATTTCAAAAGGTCTTGACTAAAGTATGGTATCAAATTTGCTCTTTAATTTTCCTCCAATTTTGAAAAAATCAAGAAAAATGCAAAGAGTAAAAGTGCACACTTTCTTATGGAACTCAGTATATATAGAGAGAGAGAGCATAGTAAAGATTCTGGTTAATTGACTGAATGGAGTTTTACGCCGCTTTCAACATTTTTTTTCAGTAATATCGCGGCGGCTGGAGCACCTAACAATGGAATTCCTGGTATTTCTCTCAGTACAACCATCAGACCCTTTCCTAGCCTCCAGCTACTAACTCAAATAGGTCTACGATTATCAACCCATTGGTAAGAGACAAATATTCGGAAAGAATGAGTGCCGCCGCCGGGGCAGACTGTGCGACTGTACAGGCTGGCTAGAAGCTTTGCATTGAGCACATTTGAAATTGTTAGAAATGTCACGCACAGGCTCAATTTTAAAATCATATAAAAAACTAAAGCTGGATCCAATCTTATTTTTTCATTTGTGACCCGAAACGCAAAAAAAGGACAGATGGGAACTCCGTTAGATAAATATTTTGAAATGAGATTGATTGAACTAGAGATCAACACGAGGTCAAATTATCAAACTGCTTATACAGAAAAGTAGAATGATCATTCTATATTTTTAAGTCGACCAAGTGCGGAAAATATCGACCCTAGTCAGCCTGCGCAATCCGCGCAGTCTGAATAGGACCGACACTTTACGCACTTCCCAGATGGCCCTTTTTACCCCGACGTGACAAATACAATATCTGTTATCTGAAGCTCGTAAAGTTTGATTGAATCGGATTGAATCAGTATTACAGATACGTAAGGACTTATGCACCTGAACACATTTTCCTGTCATTTCTCGCAACAGCACAATCACAATATTTATTCGGAGCGACCAAACGTGCACTATATATGCCATTAATGGGAAACATCGATCCCCGACGGCGGCACTCATTCTCCGACTATTTGTTTCTCACCAACGGGTTGATAATCGTAGACCTATGTAAAAATAACAGCTGGAAGCTAGAAAAGGATGTGATGGTAGTACGATGTGGTGGTAAACATTACTAGAAATCCATTGTTAGGTACTTCAGCAGCCGCGATATAACTGAAAGATTGTGAGAGCGGCGTAAAGCACAAATTAATCATAGTCTGATGAAGGTTGGTCGAGCCGAGGACCGAACTCATGGCCGTGGGATTGAGAGCACAATGGCGTTTCTGGTTAAGCTATCTGGGCTTGGCAGACGCTGAAAATAAGCCTTAAATGGCTCGACATATACACTGTGAAAGTGTATTATTTTGATTAGGGTTTGTTGCCGGGCTTTTGTTGCAATAATGAGTTTATTCGGCTAGGGAGAAACTGTTTGTCTCCCATGGGTTAGCTAGTGTGCTAGCAGCTAGAGGCCAGGTAAGGACGTAATGGTAGTACTGGTGCGGGAATACCTTGAATCGGTTGTAAGGTCTTCCAGATGACTGAAAATTGTTAAAACCTGCGTCAAAAAAGGCGAAATTTCAACTACGAATTCAAAAGTGTACGACAGAAATAAATCTTTTTTATCGTGCGGATCCAGATTTTTTTCTCAGTGAGACAGGGGATCCAACCGAACATGCAATTTCTTATAATGTTCCTCGATGGGTGAATAAAATGTCGTAACTACAACTTGAAAAATACATGAAGTTATGACCATGAAATTGACCAAATAATAATCTGATATTTTAGTTGCGATCCGAACGCTTGAATAGTTTGTATATTAGTGTCATATGGTATATAAAATTGAATATCGATGTTGCGGCCGCAGTGTCTTTTTTTCTTTTTTTTTTTATGTTTTCATTCCCTTCATTTTTAATCAATATGTGCGAGCAAAACACGTGATTACATACAATGTATTTAGATTCCGTACTAGAACCCAATGGCGTATCCAAGATCTACAAAGGGGGTTAGAACATACAAATTCCGAACGTGAGGGTTATTAAAGGACGCACGTTTGAGACTAACGAATAAAACCCTATGACTCTTAAAATTTGACTATCTGATACAACTCGACTGTCTTCAACTTCACAAGATAATTGATGATTAAGAAACCTAAAGATAGAACCCTTTTCAGCATAACTAGTCCTCGGGACCATGTTTTTACCGCGGCACCAATAAAAAAACCCCGGTTTTTTTCCCGGCAATGACATTGAAATCGATAGGCCTCAGATGGCCCCTTCCCGAACCCCTGTGGATCTGCCAATGCGACCACGTTTTCATTGTTCACCAAGGGGGGGGGGGAGCTACCATTACGCATATTACGCAATTGCTTAGTAGAAATTAAAAATCTTTCAAAAAATGTCGTTGATGAATGATCATAACATCGAAACTACAGCTTATTCAAGCTGTAGTACTTACGATGTTTTGATTATTCACCGACGCCTTACTCATAGAAAAGCGGAGCGGATTCATTTTTTGTCATAGTCCTTTATGCTATTTATAAGTATTCTATGTAGTTTGCTTTCTGTGTGCGTATAAATTTCAAAATTACGCCTATGCTCGCCTCCTATAAGATGGTAAGGGTTAATGACGAGACGGTTTCCAAAAGGTCAATGACTTACGCGAAGGTGTGTCGTCATCCTTGGAGTTGATTGGTCAGAAAGGAAGTCATGTGAGCAAAATCAGCTGATCAGCTGTTTACCCCAAAATAGTAACATGATATATTTCGGTTCACATGAAATGCGGTCAAAAACCAGAATTGGGTTCGTACACAAAATGTTTTTTCGTATCTTGCGAGTGCAAAAGAACTGGGGCCTATTGAAATGAAGAAAAAATACTTTATTGTACCTGTTGTAGTTACTGGCCGATTATTTGACAATGTCAAGAATTTAGGTAAGACGTTTGCTCACTGGGTAATATCAAGTAAGAAGCTATTATCATTTTTTAAGTTGAGGTAGGCATCCATTCCTCCTCCTTCCCTTCCCTTCCCCACAAGGGCGTAACTCCCATTACGCACGTGGGCAATAGAAATAAATCCTCCGTCGAGAAATGTCGTTCGTGAATGGTCATAACTCCGAAACTACAGCTCAGTTTTAGAGCTGTAGTTACGATGTTTTGATTATTCACCTACGGTCAAATCGTAGAAAAAGGGGAGCGGATGGAGAACGTTCATCCTTTGTCACAGTCCACATATCGCCTTTATCCCATTATACTCTATCATTGGTGGTTTTCCGGAGTGCGCATAAAATTTCAAAATCGGCCTAGTTACGCATATGTCCCGCTTCCGAGAAGAAATCTGGACCTGCGCGTGAGTAATCCCATGCCGCAATCAATTACTAAATACGATCAAGGTGGTGACGGATTTTAAACAATTTGTCTGATTATTGTAGATTGAGCATTCTAGATATTTTGCAAATGAACCCCGCTACAGACTTGATTTTGATCATTATCGACCCTGGGAATTTCGAAAATTATCGATCCTGGTCAGACTGTGTGAAATGCGCCACGAAATACGCAGACTGACCAGGGTCGAATCTCGGCTGCAATGTACCCGTCTTAAATGGATAATTGATCACCATCGGGACGCGAAAAAGTTAAGCCTAGTCACACGACGTGGACTGCACAGACTGGCAATTGCAATACTTCTTTTTGTCGGACGATTTTCCGAAGTAAGAATGGTCATTCTACCTTAGGGTTTGATTGATTTCGCTGTACCACCCCTCATGTTTTTTACATCTATTGGTTCGATCTATCATTCGAATATTAAATTTGGCGTATCTTTATCGCGTGACGGATGGCCCGTCACATGGTTTGACCCACGAAGCCACATGGGTTCACAAAAGATATGGCAAGTACCTACTCTGGTCAGGCTATGCGTCCTTTTCAGACTGAATATGGTCGGAATTTTTCAAAATTGTTTTCAGATTTTCACAATACAGATTCATCATCGTCTTTCTGTCTATAATTTTTGGTGAACGAACGTCGTTCACCAGTGTTATATACCATGTCAGGAAAATCATGTTGGATGTTAATACATTTGAAATAAAGTAGCGCCTCTTAAAATTCAATTTAGTATCTTTCAACATTTTTCTCCGCAAAATCACTTTTTATTTCTTTAATGGCGTGTTTCTAGTTTTCTTTATCAAGTGAAGATAATGAAAATTCGCCTTGAAAAACACAATATGATCTTGCAATGTTTATCAAGGGAATTTTTGATCGGCGTAAGCTTGTCAAGAGTTTAAAGCAAAAACAAAGTTTGCGTCTAAACACCGAAGAGACAGATACTATGTTTTTGACCCAAGCCTTCGCTGGTGCAACTTGTAGTAATTAGCCGGAAATACGTGTTTATCTAGGTCGTGTCCTCTTGAACTTACATTCGGCAATACTCGGGCGATCTCCGACGGCTCCGAGTTAAATGTAGGTTACAGGAATCGGCCGAGTTGAGACGAATGACACATCAAGACACCTTGTGTCATTAGAACGCGGTTTTACATAACTTTTCAACTAGCGACAGTCAGTCTCGAGACGGGTTTTAAGAATGATTCGATATGTGTTTTACATGTACAACCTTTCTTGTATCTTTTATTTGAATAGGGGTGAACGTCGCTCTTAAGATTTTTCTGTAAAATTGCGTTGGCTGAAGTAGGGCTTATTCTCAGCGAAAACGTTTCGTATTCGTCTATCTCAGAAGCGAATATTGCCGAATACCAAATGCGAAAGGCACGGGAGATATTTCATTGGGGCCATTCTACTTTGCATTTTTATGCCCCCGTATCGAGAGATCGGGGGCATATTGTTTTACTCATGTCCGTCTGTCTGTCTGTCTGTCTATCCGTCTGTCCGTCCGTCTATCTGTCCGTACGTCCTTCTGTCCGTCCGTCTGTCCGAAAATTTAACCCGAAAACTTAACCTTTGCCTTTTCTCCAAAAGTATTTGACATACAAAGCTGTACACCAAAGTCAAGGTCATGTGACAAGGTCAAGGTCATGTGACAAGGTCAAGGTCATCTGTCAAGATCAAACTTTAAAAAAAATGCTGTTCCGGGGGCATTCGTGTTTCATTTCAATCTGTAAAACCATATGAATTCAAAATTCTATTTGAAAATTAGATAAATGATAGCTAAATATTCAACCCTAGATACCATTCCAATTGACGAGTATATATTGCCGTGGTCAAGGGGGGACCAGATCCGGCATGCACTTGTTCAGAATTCGACAGGCGGGTTTAGTTGTTAAATTATTCGGAAAAGTCATTGCGGTTTTTACAGAAATCATAAAAATCTTAATCGATGAATAAAAACTAGTTCCATCCTTTCCAAAATACGTTTAGAATTGGTTAACTACAGTTTAAGAAAAAACTAGCTCCGAGAAGAAAAGTCTAATATCAGCCGCAATACTGTAATAAGATATCTATAGTGAGTGATTTTACAAGCATCCAAACTCTTGAATGTAAACAATATGTTGTCGTGCAAAAAATAAACCGACAATTGTAAAGATTCTCAATTCTTATTGGGAGGAAAGTCGGGAGGAAAAAAACAGGGTATTAAACTTAAACTATTTGTTCATGCAATTATTACCTCCCTTTAAAAAAATAAACTTCTTAAATAAGATTCTTATTCGCTTTTGACTTGGAAATTACGTTTCAAAAATAATATTTATAAAGACTGTAAGTATGCAATTTACTATGAAGCAATTATTTAATATAAAAAGTTATACTTTAATTTCTAAACCTTAAACAGAAATTATCTATGAATTATACTAATAAGGCACTAGACCTCCTTTAAGCTATACTCGAATCCCAACCCAGGCAGGAATTTTCAACTAGAAGTGAACTGGTAAGAAACCCATAGCTAGCTTCGCGAGTATCGGTGCTTAACAATGGGCACAATAAAGAACCAAGGAGGTCTTTTCGTAGAAGAGCTAGGGGCGTATGAACCCGGATCTCATCGTATCCGCTTCTTTATCTCTCATGGTCCTTACCATATATGCCTAGAGCACGGAGGGACCTAAATCCTACAAACACACACTTTAACCTATACGACCAGCACGATTAGCTCAGTTGGTAGAGCACCGGACTTCAAAACCATTGAAGTTCGACCGCGTGGGTTCGGTTCCCGGGCTGGTACACTAACAAAAACTACTTGTCTTTCGGATGAGACGTTAAACCCAGGCCCCGTGAGACGGTGCTTTACACCGAGCACGTTAATGAACCATGGCGGATCTCAGCAGTAGATTCGTCATGTATCCTTGCACTATCCCCCGTAACAACTGACCGTCTTCTGGGGGCGTCGCTCATATGGGCATATGCTACGGTAGAGACAATAAATAAACGGAAATACACACTTTTAACCTATACCTAAATATTGCTCATCCTGCAGAGTTATAAAATTGAATAACGACATAAGTGTCAACCACGGAAGTGGTTTTGGCTTCAGATATGATCAAAATGAATCTCTCAGGTTATGGTTCAAAATACTATTAGTAAGTTAACAAATCATAACTTTAAACAATGAGTACAGTTCAGGACTGACTGATATTCATAGGTGTTTCTTTGGTTGGTACTCAAAGACCTTTTCATCCTCTGAGAAGAAACAAAGATAGATAAAAAAAAAGCTAAAACAAATACAACAAATTTACTTGAAATAAGCTTAAACATGATAACAATTACTTTTGTAAAAACAAACATCATTGGATATAGGTTGAAGACAGTTTTAGATAGGATTAAATCGTTCTCTCCATTTATGTTTTATTAATAAATGTACCTATTTCAAGTGTGTAAAAGAAATTTTCACAGAGTAACAACTCATATTCTAACAAATATTTTTCTAACAGGATTTTCCCCATCTTTCCCTTTCTTTGAATTTGCATTGAAATTTCCGAATAACGGAAATTTTGTCAAGACAATTCCTCCCTCCCCCCTTTTTTTATTAATTATTTAATAATTTTTACATTCATAGCTTCTCTTTTCTAATTGAATTCAATATATAATTCTAGAATGACATCAGGTTCGTTCACCATCAGTACTTTCAGTGCTTTGATTTTCTTTACAGTCTTCGAAATCTAAATTGCGTGCAGGACGACAAATAGGGAAAACCGTTTGAGAACTAAACCCCGCTTAGCACGAAAATAAACGTGAGAAACAGGGTATAATTTGCAAACAGTTTATACCGCTTAAACATCCTGTAGGGCTGGCTGACCTTTAATATTTTTTTTCTCAAAATGTTTATTTTACTGAGATTTTCTTTCGCGTGATGCGTCACATTTATAAGTTTTAGGTTATTTTAAGTCGGCTCTGTGTTCAGTCAGACAAGAATTCGCTTACGAATGTTTAAAAAGGTCGAAGTTCCCCGCTTTGTAGGTAATTGCAAGTGCAAAGCGGTTCAAAGACCGTTTATTTAACGTTTCGCGAACGTTTTCATTCTGAACGTACATGACAGGTATCCCAACGATGTTAATATCGATCATTACTTCATTACGAAACAACATAAAATATAATCGGGTTATATAATTTAAACCGTCAAGCTTGATTTCAATTTTCACATTCTTGCAATTTGGATAAGGATAAGGAAAGTTATAAATAATCCAAAGTAATCGGATAAAAAACGGCTTCGTACGTTGTTTTTTTAAATGTACATCAAGGAATGGACTTCAAAGATTAAAGTCTTTTGTAGGATGGTCGAAATTAACCCTGCGTCAAAGACAAAAACGTTCGCGAAATATTTCAGAAATAGTACTCTGAACGTGCAATGCGCGGTACAATTTTGAAACGTTTGCTAACATTTTTTATCCAGCATGAACGCGTGGTGTGTTTCACTAAATGAAACCCATTGAAAGCATATCGTGGGCAAGCACTGGAAAATAATCAAAACTATATACATGTATAGTATGATTTACCCTTGCCATGCTAAATTGAAATCCTCTCTCAGAATTGCACTCATATAAAAGAATGGAAGCCCTAGAATCCAAGCGTGTAGATAATCTTTCTTTTTGAAGATTAAATTCATTAACAACTCTGCCTTGAAAGGGACCAGACAGGTGGTGTTGACTAAGATCAGACTGCACATAGGTGCAGGCTGATCTTTGTCTATACCTCCTGTCAAAACAGGAATATTCTGTGTTCAGCTTGACAAGGGTTAAGTCTTTCAGTCTTATTTTTATACTGAGTAGCGTTGCTTAACCATTACTTATCGAAACTGCAGCTGAAGGATACCGTAAGCTTACATAATTATCGTAAACGAAAAATTGCTTAATAAAGAGACATGTATAAGCCTTTCCTATATTTACAGCACATAATATCTTTGATAAGGGTTTTCGGCCGAATCGTTGTGAGATTTAAGGTAGTGGACCCGTAATAGTTCCGCAACGTTTCTGGAGCAATAGACATTCACAATGTTGACCGAGGTTTCCTAATGATTTTCATTAGGAAACCTCGGTCAACATTGTGAAAGACCATGAGTTCCGAAATGTTGCGGAACTATAACGGGTCCACTACCTTTATCAAACCGTTTATTTACTTATCTATTTTTTTATCATTAACGGGTGCAATTTTCAACACAACATGTATCTTGATTTTTCAATTTTGGCCGTTACAAGTCGTAATTATCTAATAATGTATGGAGTTTAACGTCGCTTTCAACTGTGTTACAGTTACAATGTATATCATGGCAAATGATACACCTACCCATGATTTCCTGTCGTATCTCACACCAGTGCAACCGCAAAATCATTGCCACTGGGCCAACAATGAAACGCTCATCTTGACAATAAGGACTGTATCAATCGTCTGCTGAAAGACAAAAAATACCTCACACAAGGAATTTTATTTAATGAATGTTCAGGTTTTTTTTCAGTTTCCGTTTATTTATTTACCGTAGCATATGCCCACATGAGCGACACCCCCAGAAGACGATTAGTTGTTACGGGGGATAGTGCAAGGATACATGTCAAAACTACTACTGAGATCCGCCATGGTTCTGTAACGTGCTCGGTGTAAAGCACCGTCTCACGGGGCCTCGGTTTAACGTCTCATCCGAAATTAGTTTGTTAGTGTTCCAATACGGGAATCGAACCCACACGATCGACCTTCAATTGTTTCTAAATCTGGTGCTCTACCGACTGAGCTAACCGGGCTAGCATGAATATTCAGGTCTTTTCTCTGTTCTTTAACAAGGGCCTATATAAGACTACTTCCCTGTTTTAAAAAATCTATTTTTCTCCGCTCGTGGCAGAGAAATTTCCCCAGATTACAGCTAAATTTTGCATTTTATTAATTCATTTCTTTCAATTACTTTTTTTTCAAATACAAGTAGTTCTATTTATTTTAGCACTGGTAAGTCTTTTAAATAAAGTTTTTATAATTGAATCTTGAAAATGATGTATGTATCTTTATTAATTTCTGATATTTAATTAAAGTTTCCAAAGTTTTCTGAAAACAATTCTAAAATGCCCCAAAGTGAACAGGCTAATTTCTCTTCCATTTCTAGAAAAAAACCACCCTGAATTATTGAATGAAAGTTGGCCGATCTAGGGATCAAAACCACGATACACAAGCCCTGCGTAGAGGGTGACAAAACGGTGCAAACTGTTTACGAATTAAACCCCCGCTTTGCACGCGCACTTGCGTGCAAAGCGGAGTATGATTTGGAAACAGTTTGTATCGTTTTGCCATCCTTTCCGCAGGGCAGAATTGAGAGCTATACGCGATTCCAACCGAACGAAGCGGGCTAAGCTTAACCATTTTGTAAAGGAAAGAGTTGATTAAAAGAGTTTGATCTCTATTTCCCACGATTAAATTGCATGCGTGCCGTTATTTGTAAATCATTCGATCATTACAAAGTCCGGAATGACGCAATTGGCATATCGGCGATGTTGGCAACCAAAACCTCGTAACCACAGCTTTACAAAAGCTGTTGTTACGAGGTTATGGTCGCCAAAGTGATGTAATGTGAATACTTGAGCTTTGTTACTTCATTGTACTTAAGATGAAAAGAATATCTCTACATATCTTTTTGTTGCTCCTTTAGACGGGGGCAAGGTCAAAGATTATTTTCGGTACTTATTGCATGAAGTACATGCGAGTTTATTTGGTGTGCATCATTGGGTGTATTTTGGCTTTACTAATTCTAGACAACGAAGCGATCACAGGCGTTTGTTGTCATAATCAAGTCTGGTTTTTCATTACTCTAAGGGTCCTAGGGCCCGTTTAACTAAAATTCTTACGAATAAATTAATCGGAAGTCAAAACCATTTATCGTACCTGGTGTTTTTATTCATTAAGATCATGATCTGCCTTGCATATCTCATTGGAATCGTCTTTAGAAGACGATTCCAATTAGATGATGCATGGCAGAATTCCATGTTTAGTTACTTTTGTATAAACAACTTTAATTTTTGTCTTACGCAAAAAATGATCGTAAAATGTCTAGTAAAACAGGCCCCTGATTTTGAAGCTCTACGTAGACAAGCCGCGGAATGGCCGTTATCTGAGCTATCATTCGTGATTAACATCAATTTGGAAAATGACTTCTCAATGAAAGTTCGAAAATAAACGTTACCACAGAACGATTTTTGTACGATTAAAATTGTTCTAGAGCGACGTTTCTTTCGTAGTTCAGTATACGAACATTTGGCTACTCCGGTTTGTCAGTCGACCTGATGACAATAAAAAATGTCAACATATATACAATTCGTTATTCCCTTATTTTAATTTACAGCATCGATCATCTGCGACAGCTGCTGATGTTGTGCGGGCGGAACCGATTCGATATCTCCATTTACATTTTATATTAATAGAAAAAATACCCCCTTGTTGGGAAGTATTTACAATAAAACAATAGGAAATGAAACCAACGATAAGTCAATTCTCATCGACGAAACAGTCTTAATTTTATATTTTGACCCGTCACGCGAAAAGGGACCATCTCGGTAGTGCGTAAAGTGTCGACCCTAGTCAGACTGCGCGGATTGCGCAGACTGACTCTGGTCGAAACTTTTCACATTTACTTATTTTCTGAATCTAAAATAACCAATATACCTTTCCTTGAAACAATTTCAGAAATGCGACCTCTGGTTGGTCTGTACTTGAAGCAATCTCTTTTTCAAATGCTTATTTTACGGGGTTCCAATATGGCCTCTTTTCGCGTGACGGGTCATATTAACGTTTGCTTTGCATGCTTGCCGTAGGGATGGGGTGGTGGTGGGTTTGGGGATTTTGCTCACGCGGCATCAGGAGGTCTGAACACGTCACTTATATAGAATTTCTGAGAAAAAATTGGCAACTAGGTTCGGTGACGGAATCTGGACATCTACGTATCATTAAGTATAAGGGCAAACGAAATGTCATTTCCACAGCTTTTTCAAGCTGAAGTAACGAAATTTTGTGGCCACTTGACGAATATCATAAAAAGGCTGTGAAACCAGTCCTGCGTTCAGGATGACCGTTTGTGTTGACTGTTTGCAGATAATATCTCGCTTTGCATATGAGCTTGCGTGCAAAGCGAGGTATAATTTGCAAACAGTTTACACCGTTTCTTCATCCTGAACGCAGGGCTGGTTAATCCCGGTTCACGGTTAGTATACATTGGAAATGAACTGACCAGAAAAAGGCGTTTCAATAACATGTACTTGCGACGCTCATTTACATGTATTTTGACGGTGCGCAACAAAACTCGTGAACCTGTTTTTACGCGCGCAAACTGCACTCTATAATGCGCGAAGGGCGTTCAAATGTAAGGCATCTGGTCAATTTTCTGTCGTCTGTAGCATAGGCGATTATTTTATTTGAAAGTACGATCTATGTGCGCCCCCCGGCCCCCCGAAAAAACAACGATGCGTTTTGATCTACTGGTTACCCCCCCCCCCCCCCCCCCCCCCCTCCGAAAAAACAACGATGTGTTTTGGTCTGCTGGTTAAGCGGACATTGAACCTCAACAGTTTGTTGTAGTATCAATGATATTCAAAAGATCAGAAATGAGATTGAGCAAAATATTTTTTGAAACCAAATTGTTCAACCGAGATTATAGGAAAATTTAAATGCAGTTGTCCGTATTTTCGGTCATTTGATATCGGACAGATGTCCAACGAGGAAATAAATAACCTGGTTGATCTAAATCTGGTGACTTCACCCTTGACCCAAACTGACTTATTTATCTACTCTAATGTAACTGGGGTTTCATTTTCTAGACCTGTGGATTCAATTTGTATTCGAGGGATAAACTTAAACAAATCCCCCTTTTCAGTAATATCAATCTATTTTATTGCATTTTAGTTTCTAAATCTTTCTTATCAATCAATCAATCAATCTATCGATCGCCGTCGAAGAAAAAAAAACAAAAACGGTTCGACCGACCGATCAATCTATCGATCGGTCGACCTAACAAAAAAACAACAAATCAATCAACCAACCAATCATTGAACAAAAAAATTAATCAAAAAACGAATCAATTAACTGAATTATCGATTGATCAATCGAACAATCAATTAATCGTCAATCATGTGAATGAAAGATCAATCAATCGAACAACCTATAAGCCTATTTCCAACGATGAATTGTGGTGATAGCGTCACGATAGTTTTCGTCTTTCTCACGAACGTCTTCCATAAACTTTACGAAATCAGCCCAACAAACAATTTTCTTTTAGAAGAGTCAACATCAATGATTTCATCGCCGCCAATGATTTAAAATTTACCGTCTACTGCAATGTTCACCTAGCCTATCAACTTAAACTAAGTATCGTAACTACGGCTAACACGAAGATCTAGAAACGTCGATTCGACATTTCTTCCACCGCGTGTCCTTAAACTAGATCCCGTAATGTGTCAGAAAAACATGTTTTTTGACACTTGAGATACGAAATCAGCTGAGAATGGCTTTGTTTTCTATATCAACTCGGACGAGCTAATAATAGCGCAGTGAAGTCGGGCAACCCTGAATGACGTAGAATCTACTGGGCGGACTCCTGAAAAACCTATAAATAGTGCAACGTTTGCATCATTCTCCACCCTGCTTGGATTTCCGATCAAAGCGGAAAACTTCTGACGAAACTCGTCAATAATCGATGAACCGAAGATCGTTAATATTGCATTTACGATTTATTCACCATGGGAATAGATACGGTAGTGAAAGCTCGGATAGAGGAGTGCGAGGCCGATATGTAAGTCTTATTTCATGTTTTTCGTTTTCTTTCAATGATATATTTTGTATAAAAGAAAGAGGGGAGGGTTAAGAAAATCTCGAAATCTTTTCATCGGAAAAATAAACTCGATTGAAGTTAATTCTTTTCTTTGTATATATCGGAAAATGTTATTGCAGCTTATGCAGGTTCCTTCTTCTATTTTTTCTATCCGATGATCACAATATTGTTTTTCGCGTGCGATTTGCTTAAAAAATAATCATGATCAAAGATGATAATAATGATAATGATTGTTTTTTTTATATTATTATTATTATTATTATTATTATTATTATTATTATTATTATTATTATTATTATTATCATTATTATTATTATTATCATTATTATTATTATTATTATTTTCATTAATTGTTATAATAATTATAACTACTACTACTACTACTACTACTACTACTACTACTGATAGAATGAGTAGAAAGGCTTGCAATTCCTTTTGGGGAGAAAATTTGAGGCGTCTTTGCGTTAGTGCGGTTGGTCTAAATAAGAAAAGAAAGAAAAAAATTAAAAATGTGATTATCATTTTTTAATGATATAGAGCAATCAAGATTGCCCAACTGACGCTGGTCTCCAAAAGTAGAAGTTATGATACAAGTATCAACAGATAATTTTTTTTATCAAAAATATGAGGACCAACTTCGGAATATCTAAAAAGCTAAATGAATGAATCAATGAATGAAATATACAATAACATAAAGAAAGAAAGAGGCCGCCATTCTAAGTGAGAAAAATTAGTAGTTAATTTGTAATATTTTACATAGTGTTTTAAATAAGGCCTTTCTTATTGAAAATATGAGGATGGAACTTAATTATGACGCTTGTAAATTTCACTCAAGGGAGTCATAATGACCAGAACAGAACAGAACAGAACAGAAGTTTTATTTATAGACAAGTACAAACAAGTACATAGCCATACAAACAAATACAAAAATACAGTTTAGTCACAGTTATTGATCTTACTCTATTGACCACCTTTCAAGAGATAACCGTTTTACTGCATCTAGCCGTTTCATAAAGTTGAAATTTTCTTTCGTTTCTTGCTTTCCCTTCATCAAAAACATTATTGTTCGAAATGACTTGTTTTATGTAGACTTCTAGCTCTCTTTCAAACTGCTTGAAATGGACGGTTCGGGCTAACATAATATCTATAAATTTCAGTCTTACAAATTGTTTAACTGTCCTAATAAGGTCTTTGATCTTAAGGGTAAAATTGTCCAAAATTACTGTATTTATAAAAAAAAAAGAAAAAGAGACATTCGGATTCGTTCCGTCTTGTCCACCTTTTCTTCACAAATATTTTTCCTTACTTCGTTCTTGGGTGCCTTAAACCTTTATCCGTAGACGTAGCGCTCTTAAACTTGCATCATCATGAACAGCTGATCGGATTTAGAAGGCGTAGTCTCGATCGACCAATCCGTATCGAGTATTTAGACACACCTCCTTGACCTTAACCTTGTTTATTTTGCGGTCAATTTGTTTCATCATTTTTGGTGATAAACAAGATTATCTGTTAGGTTAAAAAATGATAATCCTCTCCCGTCGTTATTTTAGCTAATAAAAAATATCAAAACAATTCAGACAAAAAATTATAGGTTCTTTCTTATCTCTAATTTTTAAGGAGATAGTTTGTAGTTACTGGGTCGGAAAAGATAACGTTCACTGCGCATGTCTGAATCTGTGAATAAATTTCCTCTCAGTCAACTGTCAGTCATTTCTCCGTGAGTTACCGGTAATCAAACAACATGGTACACATAACAAGGATAAGTCGGTAAATGCTATTTTTTCTTTGTTAAGATGAATTATTTGATTCTAAAAGTTAGTTTTGCAGAAATATTCTATTGTGAATTGTTTTTTCTCTTTTATGTTACGAGTGTTACAATCAAGATTCGCCACCGATTCCATTCATTCTTTTCAATCGATAAACTGCATTAGAATTCGGGGCGGGGCTTCATTCAGTGAAAGCGTGATTGAAACATGCAGCTTTTTGACTGAAGTAACTTTCCATTGTGACATTTCATCGAAAATTCAAGATGTTTTTGAAGGGGAGTGGGGGCATTATCACCGAAACATTGTGGAAAGGAAGAAACTGCTTGTGAAAAAAAAAAAAAAAAAAAAAATGCCTCATTCATACAATAGGCAATAAGGTGGCTTGGGAAATGAAATCATCAGAACACAAAGACAAAACTATCTGTAAAAGTTATATAAAAGATTGTTGAGAAGAAATTTATCTCAAATTAGAGAAGAAGTCTCAAAAATTTACTAAAATTATTTAGGTGTTGGAAATGTAGGTATGCTGCTATTAGGGAGAGTGCTATTATTAGATGAAATACGGTAATCTCTTTTTGTTACCAAGTAGCTGTAGAGACAAAGGCAGCTATTAAAAGGGTGGATAATTAACCCTTGTATGTATGTATGTATGTATGTATGTATGTATGTATGTATGTATGTATGTATGTATGTATGTATGTATCTCTACTGCATCACCCCCTCACGGAGATTTTGTAAATAACTCTTGTAATGCTGAACCCGAATTATTCCTGCTTTGTTGGGGCTGCATAAATGCATATGTGCAGTCTGATCTTAGTCTATACCACCTGATTTTCCTTTTTAAACTAGAAAAGATTAAAAATTGTTTTTTCAAAATAAATACTGACTCATAATTAGTGCATTCAGAGCTTGTGGCACTTTGATCTTGATGCAACATTTGCAAGGTTTTTATTCAGTATGACAAGGGTTAAGAGAGACATGGGTAGTTAAGGTAGTAGACTTGTAATAGTTCCACAACATTTGGGGAACAATAGCCATTTACAATGTTGACCTAGGTTTCTTAATGATTTTCATTAGGTAACCTCCATCAACATTGTGAAAGAGTTCTGATATGTTGAGAAACTATTACAGGTCCACTACCTTAAGGAAACATCTGCATTTTAATTTGAAACATTCAATAAATTGATCACAAGTGAATTTAGGTGACTTGAATATCGCTTTTTCACGCCTGGAAAATTTTGTAATGATGATATTAGATGTGGTTCATTCACCTGAATTATCTCCTCAAACTAGGTCAACTTCTCGGATTAAAGTCCGTTTGTCGACACGACTTTACATAACATTAGATACAAGTTAAATATTATATGTACAAGATGGACCTACGTCATCGTGACTTTTGATAATTTTATACATTATTGAGGGTGTGTGTGGGGGAGGAATGGGTTGTGTGTGTGTAATGTTGATTTGACAATTGTATATTAACTAGCTTAGATAGCTTTTTCCAGATCATTTGATATCTAAGTTTGTTTCTTGCGAGTATTGAGTCACTTTCAAGAGTATTGCAGTTACGTTGCTGTAACTGGTGCACTTTCCAATGGCTTGCTATTTTTTTCTCACACGAGTACATGCAGGGATTCTATGGTTAGGTACTCAAATTAGCAATTGCCAAAAATGACCGAAATACTGTTTCAATAACAATTGTACAAACCCTATGTTTGTGGGTACTCACAACATAAGGATTTGATGAGAATTAAAGATAATAGACTTGTTGAGTACACTCAACAAAGGGTTTGGAGGAGAAAAAATGAAAACCAGCAACTTCCCCCTATCTTTAACACTTAATAAGGTCACCATTATCATTTAGACGGTGGCCTGGGATGACCCTAAAAGTCACTGCCATATAGGGTATTGACCCTTTTAGTAAGACCTTTCAAAAAATTTTGTTATACCTTTTTTTTAGCTTAGCTGTTTTCAGAGAAACTGGAGGTATTGCTTTAGCTTTTATGTCTTCGTCGTTGTTGTCGTTGTGTGAAAACTTTGATATTTTGTGACATCTTTGGTTCTACTAAAGGCATTCACTTGAAACTTAGGACACAATCATGTTCACCATCAAAAGAGCAACCTATGTTATCAAGGGGGATAACTATGCCCCTTTTTCGACTTAGATTTTTTTCATCATCCAGCTCTCAACGGCTGAGTGTAGGCACCTGTGGGTGGTGCTCTTGTATAAAAATTATATAAAAGACAAGTAGCAATACTGGTATATATGCTTAATTTGCAAATTTTTTTGCACCAAAACTTTAAGTCGATTTTTTTTTACAATTGAAATTATAGTCATAAGAAATTCAATGGAAATATTGTCAGTAAATTATAAATATTGATAGGATGTTTTTGAAGGTTATCTAGGTAGAGAGGGAAAGAGGTTTTATTATCAAATTTTTATATTGCATACTCCTTTTACAATATATAAGTAAAATTTATTACTCACGTCTTGTTGAGGCTAAAAGATATGAAAAAATAATGTTTGTACATTGTTCGAACCATAGGGTATTTTATCATTTTTTTCTCTTTTACATGTATATGAAATTTACATGTAAAACATGAAAAACGTTACAATGCTTTGTGGTTCAAACATGTTTCTTAATGATAGCAAATCCACTACTCAGTGCAAAACAGTTGTAACTGCCAATTAATTTATGGTCAGTTACAACTCTTTCACATTGAGCCATCAAAATGAAAAAAAACTACCTTACTGAATTTAGCACTGTCAGTTTGTTTTTATAAGCAACATTTGTCTTTCCAAATATGAGCGACTGATTAATCACACATAATTTAGAATATATATTGCTTTAACCCTTGTCACGCTGAATAAAAAACCTTGGCAAATTACATATAAATCAAAGTACTGAAACCTCTGTATTAATTAAAATTCCTACTTGTGTGTCAGCATTTGATTTTTGAAAATATAATTTCTGAACCTTTTTTGGTTTTAAAAGGAAAACCAGGTGGTATAGACAAAGATCAGACTGCACATATGTGCAGGCTGATGTTTGTCTATAGCTCCTGCCAAAGCAGGAACATTCCGGGCTCAATATGACAAGGGTTGATTTTGTATCATAATTAATCATAAAGAATTAAAAATATTGCTTTATTTTTGTAACACATCATTACCAGTATATAGATTTAATGAACTAATTGTGGCTTTAACGCAACACTGTTGTGATAGCCTATTCAGTCCACAATCTGATGCAAGTTTGGCCAAAATTTCCCAAGTTTGCTGGACAGTTTTATGGTTGCATGATTATCTGACAATTGCTTCCATGGGACTATTAAATGCATCATGCAGCCTGTTACATTTGAGTAATTCTGAGAACTGGCCTATGATTTCTCCTCATTCCTGCAGAGTAAACAAAATGCCATGGTCAAAATTGCTTGGGTAACAGACTACCTGGGGTTAATCACCTATGATTTTCTGGTAAATCAAGATAATGGTCAATAGAGCAGTGGTCAAAAATATTACAGTCTGCTGGCGTTAGATGAGGCAGTGTATATTGGGGGACATGCAACAGCTATGTTTGAAGCTCTTGGATGTTTACTAACTTGATAAGATATGTACTCGCCAATAATAGCTCTTTTGGCTTTGTAAATCAAGGGATCAGTGCAAGACTATTGTAAGTTCCTATATATTTATTTTCATATACAATAATGTTGCACTGACCCCTTTCTTTTTGACTATTTGTCTCTCACCAATGAGTTGATAATCATTAGACCCATGTGAGATAGCAGCTGGAGGCTAGGAAAGAATGTGGTGGTTGTACTGGTGAGAGAAACACCAGGAACCCATTGTTAGGTGCTCCAGCCTCTGCGATGTAACTGAAAAAATGTTGAAAGCGGTGTAAAACTCCATATCTTTTTCAGACAATACATGTATAGACTAAGATCAGACTGCATAGAAATGCTACAATGTCCCACTTATTGACTCCCTTGAGGGCAAACGATTCCAAATAACACTATGGAAAGTGAAGAAATTACTCCTTCACTATCCACAATGTTTTTCTTCTTCAAAAGACAAAATTTGAATGAATTTAAAATTTCATCAAAGAGATCTTGTGTTTGACTCTAAAACCAGGGTTTTTACCCCCCCCCCCCCAAATCTGAAAATATCCTATTTTGACCCCTATATCTTTGTCAGGAGAGTCAATTTGACTCCTAAAATTTTCATCTTACTGCAAATTATAAATATATTACAAAAAAAATTGTCTCCTATATATCTTTATAAGAGATTCATATTTCATATGAATCTCTTATAAAGATATGAAGGAGACAGTTAAAGAACTCAATAAGCATACCCAATAAATATTTACCTATGATCCACTTATTCTATTGCTTTGACCCCTGTGACGGCAGTTTTGACCCAATAACAGTTACGGTCAAGGGGTCATTGATTCTAATATTGAAAAGCTAGCACAAGCCCTGTTGGAAAAAAGCGATACATTGCTAATGTTACACTTGTTACTTTTAATTAAGACCTGTCTAAAATCTGTTTTTTGGTAACCAATCATCAATCTCGTATATACATTTACAGGTTTGCCACAAAATATCTGCAGCAAGCTGCATCCACACACAAGTATGCAGTTAAATTAGAACCTCCAAAAAGTCCTGACGTGTTATACGGGAACTTAAACAGACTTCCTACTCGGGTTCGGAGATATGTAGAAGAGAATGCCAAAGTTTGCCAGCCTGATGCAATTCATATATGTGACGGGTCAGCAAAGGAGAATGAGCTGTTGTTGTATCTATTACAGAGGGACGGAACGATTAAACCTCTCAGGAAATACAAAAACTGGTATGTCATGTATATTGTTGGCTAACTTATCCTCATGAAAGTGAATGCTAGTCTAGTCTTTTTCTGTTATGTTCTCAACTTAGTAAGAAAGAAAATTTTCTTATTGTATTAGCTATACCTCTAAAATTTCTAGCATTACAGCATTGTTTGAAAAGCAAGAAATAAAAAAGAGGCAGCCCTGCATTCATGATTACAAAATGGTGCAAACTGTTTGCAAATTATGCACTGTTTTGTCATCCTGAACACGGCAGGTATCTAAGGGTAAATATCATAACTTTTTTTTTAACATTAAGACTTGTCATGCTGAATAGAATTCTTTGAAAATTTAACTCAAATCAAAGTGCTGAAGGCTCTGAAAGAAGAAATTGTACCGCAATATTTCTCTTGAAAATTATATTGTTGAACAATTTTTGGTCAAACAAGACAAACAGGTGGTTTAGACTAAGATCAGACTGCACATATGTGCAGGCTGATCTTAGTCTTAATTTCCTGCTAAAGCAGGAATCTTCCGGATTCAGCATTTCAAGGGTTAACAGTTTGTTCCTTGATTTCAGTCTTGATAAAATGTTTTCTTTTGTAGCTGGTTAGCTACTACAGACCCAGCCGATGTTGCTCGTGTAGAAAGCAAAACATTTATTTCAACGGAAAACAAAAACGACACAGTCCCGAACATTAAAGATGGAGTGAAAGGCACACTGGGTAACTGGATGGCTCCACATGAAATGGAACAAGCCCTTAACGATCGATTTCCCGGTTGCATGAAAGGTCGTACGATGTATGTTATACCATTCAGTATGGGCCCAGTTGGTTCTCAGCTCTCAAAGATTGGTATCCAGTTGACGGATTCAGCATATGTTGCAGCAAGTATGAGAATTATGACGAGGATGGGCGGGAATGTGCTCGACACTCTCAGAGATGAGGAGTTTATAAAGTGTTTACACTCTGTTGGGAGACCTCTGCCAATGCCAGGTGAGGGTAAATTCTAACTCTTGTCTTACTAAGTTAAAATTTTCTTTCATACAAATTGCTAATTTTCGGGACGGTTTATCCAGTCTGAGGCAAAGTTTTTTTCACAATAGTTCAAGAGAAAACAGGTAGTGTAGTTAAAGATCAGAATGCACATCTGTGCAGGCTTATCTTAGTCTGTACATTTTGCTTAAGCTTTAGGTACAGTAGAGATGTGCTTTGAAGACCTTCATAAGTGTTGGAGAAGTACTTCAAATTATTGCAAAAAATGGCTAAAGAATATTGAATCTAAAAGTATATTTAAATGCACCCATTATTGAGGTTATGACACACAAAATGAAATCTGAAACTAGTTTTGATAACTTTTATACAAAATCAAATATAGAACACGACAGATATTGAAATCTCTTGATTTCGTATTGCTGTAGGAAAACCTTTAGTTTTTAAAGATCATTGTCAAATATGAGATATGATAGAAGTCATTTTGGACATGTTGATAAAAAAATAAAACTGCCTGCAACAAGCAATTTGTATCATGTAAGACAAACTTTGTATAAGAACATAACTTATCCTATAAGAATGGCTTGTTTTGCAGGGTTTTAAGTTGTATATTTTACAATCTAGATGATGTCCGACAATCATGGCCGTGTAATCCTAAAGAGACAATTATAGCCCACCTGCCAGAGCGTAACGAGATCTGTTCATTTGGCAGTGGTTACGGAGGGAATTCACTGCTCGGAAAGAAATGTTTTGCGTTACGACTTGGGTCTATACTTGGTCGAAGAGAAGGATGGTTTGCTGAGCATATGTTGGTAGGTATTAATTGGATTTAATTTGTTTTCTATAATCTTTACCTACTATTAGTATATGGTAGTTTTACAGCCGAGTGGGAAACAGTTGTAACTACCTAAAATACGTAGTTAGAATTACTTTGGGCTGAAGCATCAAGTTTTCAATTCAAGGTAGTGGATCGATAATATTTCCACAGCAATTCGAACCACATATTCTTTCACAATGTTAACCGAGGTTTCCTAATGAAAATCATTAGGAAACCTCGATTAACACTGTTAAAGTTTATTACTTCTGTGACGTTGCAAAACTATTACGGGTTCAATACCTTAAAGTGCAATTAAACTGGAAATGTTTACATCTTCGAAACAAATGTTCAAAATAAGTGTTTGAGGCATGCTCTGCTTTGACAGGCTCATAAATCTGGGTTTTACTGATTTAACCATTTATCTTCCAGATAATGGGCGTTGAAAACCCAAAAGGTGAAAAGAAATATTTTGCTGCCGCTTTCCCAAGTGCTTGTGGGAAGACAAATCTTGCCATGATGGAACCTTCGTTACCAGGGTGGAAGGTCACATGTGTTGGAGATGATATCGCATGGATGAAGTTTGACAAAAATGGACAATTGCGAGCCATAAATCCAGAGGCAGGGTTCTTTGGAGTAGCCCCTGGTAATTATGTCTTTGTTACTTGTGTGAACCAAATATGAAAATTTGAACACCCTTTTTTAAGCTTGGACACCTTGATTTCATAGCTTGGGAGTCTGTGTAACACCTTTTTCTCAGAAAGTAGTGTTGAACCCATATCAGTAATAGCAATAGTTTTGATAGATTCTATATATGATATAGATTGAACAAGTTTAGATAAAATCTATATGAAATACATTAAACAAGTTTTGATAAATTCTATATGATATACATTGAACAAGTTTTGATAAATACTGTATGATATAGATGGAACAAGTTTTGATAAATTCTATTTGATATAGTTTGAACAAGTTTTGATCAATTCTAAATGACATAGATTGAACACGTTTTGATAAATTCTAAATGACGTAGATTGAACAAGATTTGATAAATTCTTTTTGATATAGATTGAACAAATTTTGATAAATTCTGTATGATATAGATTGAACAAGTTTTGATAAATTCTGTATGATATAGATTGAACAATATTTTGCTAAATTCTGTATGATATAGATTGAACAAGTTTTGATAAATTCTGTATGATATAGATCGAACAGTCTAAAATCTATACATGTGTATTTCTCAACAACTCCTTCTGTTGTGGGTATCATAAATAGGGATAAAGAGCGATCAAATTTCCAAGTTGGTTCAATTTGATTTTTATTTTCTATTTAAAACAAACCTTTTTCAAGGGAAACCATTTTGAACAAACAACAAGACAATTCCAATGAGAATACACTAAACATGGTTTAAGCCCAAAGTCTAGAAAAATATGACATTTCAAATACATACTTTACTTTCTATAATTTTGAAAGTTTGTATTATATAGAGATTTTTGATGCACATCTTACAGGAACCTCCATGAAGACCAATCCAAATGCCATGAGAACTGTTTTATCAAACACATTATTTACGAATGTCGGCAGTACGAGTGACGGTGGTGTATTCTGGGAAGGTATGGAGAAGGAAATGCCTGATAATGTCAGTGTCACGTCGTGGCTCGGTGCTCAAAACTGGTCGAAAGAAACGGGAAAACCAGCTGCTCACCCGAACTCAAGGTAGATACTGATTTGTATTTATAATCTCAATTATTCGAGCCTGTGCGTGACATTTCCAACAATTTCACACCTGCGTGAGGTACAAAAGTTGAGTAGCTTGGACAACAACACAATGCAATAACAACATGTGCTGACTCTGTGAAAATGGATTAAGGCCTTATCTATCTATTTAGCGCATAGTGAAGTTTCTGGTCAGACTGTGCAGCTGCACAGGCTTTCCAGAAGCTTTGCTTTGAGCACATTTGAAATTGTTGGAAATGTCACGCATAGGTTCATATTATGAAGTATTTTCTATGTTACTTTGTTTTCCGTATTTAGGGAATTTTTAGCCAAATATCCAATATAACTTATTCTATTTCAATTTTTGGCTTGGGCCTACTTTAGAAAAACAGCAAGATTTTATACAATTAAGTTACAGCCCAGTTGGAAGTGCGCCGGACTGTTGATGTAGAGGTCCGATAGGTGTAGAGGGTTCGATCCACGATGGCGGCACTCATTCTTTCTGACTATTTGTCTCTCACCAGTGGTTTGATAATCGTAGACCTATGTGAGATAGCAGCTGGAGGCTAGGAAAGAATGTGATGGTTTTACTGGTAAAGAAAAATACCAGGAATTCATTGTTGGGTGCTCCAGCCACTGTGATATAACTGAAATAATGTTGCAGCATTTAACTCTAATCATTCAATCAATCAATAGGTATGTATCCTGGAACTCACTAATTTCCAACCATTTCAGGTTCTGTACCCCAGCAGGTCAGTGTCCAATCATAGATGAGAGGTGGGAAGACCCTGAGGGTGTACCAATAGAAGCTATTATCTTTGGTGGGCGACGCCCAGAAGGCGTGCCTCTGGTATATGAAGCCTTTAATTGGCAGCATGGTGTATTTATTGGGGCCAGTATGAAGTCAGAGGCTACAGCTGCAGCTGAACATAAAGGTAAATTCTCTCAGTTGTTTTTTAACTCACCTGAGCATGAACAATAAATGTAGTTCACCTTGAGCACTTCTTTTTCGGTTTTACTAAAGTTGTTCAAATAGTTGAAATCAACCATTAACTATGGTTGCAACCACAATCCAAAAAGAGGAAAATAGGAAAATTTCAAAAATATTCTTCTCTGAAATCAGAAGGCAGTCAGCTTTCTTATTTTATATTATCTCATGTACCTGTACCAAGCTTTTTTTAAAATATCTTAGCCACAGTATCATGACCCTGGGGTCATACATGTATTGGGGATCTGCCCAGGAGCATCAGATTTTACATAGAAATAAAGTGTACAATTTTCGTAAATCTTTTTCTCTGAATCCAGAAGGCAGACAGCTTTCTGGTTTAGTTTCTAGCACCATCTAATCCCTTCAGTTAATAACATCGTGAAATTGACAAGATGATTGATTTTGGAATGAAATTGAATGAGTGTGTGGAGTGAGTTTCTAGTGAAATTAAAGGGAGCTCCCTTTAATAAAATTTGCATAAATTAATGTTAATTGCTTCCTTTTTCTTCAGAACTAATCAGAAGCTAACAATTTCAATTATGTCAGTGAATTCGGGTTTTTTTTTCATTTATTTTTATTTTGATGTAGCTGTTGATTGTATACTTTTTAGTCATTTGGAGCATTTTTGATCGATTTGAGTGAATGTTTGGAATTAGTGAATGGAGCGCTGAGTGAGTGATTAAGAATGGTTTTGATTGAGTTGAATGTCAATTTCACAATGTAATTAACTGTACCAAATATGTTCATTTCATGCCTTTATGGTACATAGAAATAAAGAAGAAAATCTTCAAAAATCTTCTCTGGAACAAGAAGTGTTGCCTTATGACTTATTCTATCCGACCTGACAAGTAATTTGGCGACACAACTTTTTCAAATTCTGCTGATTTTTTTAGCTCACCTGAGCACATCGTGCTCAAGGTGAGCTTTTGTGATCATTGGATGTCCGTCGTCCGTCGTCAGACGTCAACAATTTAAGTGTTTACACTCTAGAGGCCACAATTATGGACCAATCATCATGAAACTTTGTCAGAATGTTCTTCAGGTCACAAGGATTAACCCTATCGAAAATAGGAAGGATCCGTGCCATATCACGGGAAAAGGGGCCTAGAAGACAATTTTCTTGTTTACACTCTAGAGGCCACAAATATAGTCCAATCATCATGAAACTTGGTCAGAATGTTCTCCAGGTCACAAGGATTAACCCTATTGAAAATGGGAAGGATCCGTGCCATATCACGGGAAAAAGGGCTTTAAAGACAATTTTCTTGTTTACACTCTAGAGACGACAAATATAGTCCAATCATCATGAATCTTGGTCAGAATATTCTCCAGGTCACAAGGATTAACCCTATTGAAAATGGGAAGGATTTGTGCCATATCACGGGAAAAGGGGCCTTAAAGACAATTTTCTTGTTTACACTCTAGAGGCCACAAATATGATCCAATCATCATGAAACTTGGTTAGAATGGTCTCCAGGTCACAAGGATAAACCCTATCGAAAATGAGAAGGATCCCTGCCATATCACGGGAAAAGGGGCCTTAAAGACAATTTTCTTGTTTACACTCTAGAGGCCACAAATATGGCCCAATCTTCATGAAACTTGGTCAGAATGTTTTCCCGGTCACAAGGATGAATACTATTGAAAATCTGAAGGATCCATGTCATATCACAGGAAAAGGGGCCTTAAAGACAATTTTCTTGTTTACACTCTAGAGGCCACAAATATAGTCCAATCATCATGAATCTTGGTCTGAATGTTCTCCAGGTCACAAGGATTAACCCTTTTGAAAATGGGAAGGATCCGTGCCATATCACGGGAAAAGGGGCCTTAAAGACAATTTTCTTGTTATAACTCTAGAGGCCACAAATATGGTCCATTCATCATGAAACTTGGTCAGAATGGTCTCCAGGTCACAAGGTTTAACCCTATCGAAAATGAAAAGGATCCCTGCCATATCACAGGAAAAGGGGCCTTAATGATAATTTTCTTGTTATAACTCTAGGGGCCATCTTTTTGGCAGAAATGTCATGAAAGTTGGTTTTATGTAGAAATTATCTACTTAATAACATCTGCCTATTTAATTGATGTGATGCCCTAGGGGTCAAATAGATTCAGGTGAGCGATCTAGGACCATCATGGTCCTCTTGTTTTGCATCAAATACTGAGAGGTAATGATAAGAAGGGGTAAAGCCATTCTAAAAAAATTATTTCTCAATGAAAACCTATTGTTATGGGTACTCATTTGAATCATCTTGGCAAGACAATTCCAGTGAGTACTGATAACAAAGGGTTTGTGATTTATAAGTTGAAATACTTTAATCTGAACTCTGAAATGCCCCACTATCTTTAGCTCTGAAACATTTATGGATCAGAATGTCGTTAAGTAAAATTAATGTTGCATGAAAGTCACACGTAGACATAATGATAATTTGACACATTTATAAAAGGCAATTTAGTTCAAAAAGTGTAAATTCATCCAAAGGCAACACTTTCTAAATATTGTTATCATCAAAAAGTACTGTTAATTATTTAGCTTTGATTAGAAATTTAGAAAAGAATACAGAGGAAATCAGTTAATGTTAAAACTCAAATTTGTCTGCACTTTAGTCACAATTAACCAGAATTTTGCTATTAAAAGGAGCTGTTTATTCTCTGTTAAATTTAGAGTTTGTGTTTTAAGCAAATTGCAATTAAGTAGTGAATTGCTATTATCAGAGTTATAATGAAGAGGGTTCCACTGCATTACTGTATAGTAAAGGATTTTAACAAGGACAAATTGTTCCTCCTCCCCAACTTTGTAACAACTTCTGTAACTGTTGAGTATCTTTCAAGTGGTGTGCATTGTCCATAGTCCTTTATTTGTCATACTCTTCTGTTCCATAACCAGTGGGCCAATTCAGTAAGACTTGGCAGGGATGTTCCTTGGGTCAATCTTGATCAAAGTTATTTTTCAAATAATTGAAATCCAACCTTTACTTTGGTTTCCTTAAAAAAGAAAAGCATTGGTGAAGTTGCATTAACATCAAAGTGCCGAAAGCACTGGATACAATTTTTGCAAATCAGTATTTACTTTGTTAAATTAAAATGTTAAAACTTTTCTGTTAAAAAAAACCCGGATGGTATAAACTTAGATCAGATTTCACATATGTGGAGGCTGATCTTCGACTATATCTCTTGCAAAGTAGTGATATTTTTAGTTCAGTATCACAAGGGTACAGAGAACTATGTTAAAAAGCATTATATAACTTCACACATTCAACAGGTATCTAGAATTTCGCTTTGGTTGAATAACAAATGCATTAAAAATGAATAATTGAAGATTTAATCAATATCACACAAAGTTTAATGGGTTTTACGTAAGTAAATGTCTGTCATGCTTCAGCACTTCAGTGAATTAAAAGTCCTTTTAATCTAAGCCTGATAAGCTCTGTCAATACTGGGGTTAAGGTAGTGGACCCGTAATAGTTCTGCAACATTTCGGTTCTCATAAACTTTCACATTTTTGACCGAGGTTTCCTAATGAAAATCATTAGGAAACCTCGGTTAACAGTGTTAAATTTCATCACATCTCAAATGTTGTGGAACTATGAATGGTCCACTGCCTTAATAACAACATGAAACCATTGATAGATGCACCATCTGATTTCATAGCACTTAAATTTTAAATGCGCAACTCTGTGGTGAAGTTAAATTGGAAAATTCTATAATTTTTGTGGTGATGGGCTGAATTTTGATCAATCTAAATGAAAAAGAATTCCTATGCAATAAAATGATTGACTTTCATTCTGATGAATTTAACATGTGTTTCAACTAAATTGCCTATAATAAGGACATTTACCCTTGTTCAACGAATCTCGAAATATTCTACCTTTGGCAGAGGCAAAGACAAAGATAAGGCTGCACACAAGTGCAGTCTGATCTTAGTCTTTGCCTTCTTAAGAAAGAAGTAGAGAGCCTGTTTTACTAAACTTCTTATGAAAAGAATAATTGTAAGTCAAAATCACTAATTGTACCTGGTAGTTTTATTCATTGGTAGGCTCTGCCTTACAATATCTCATCGGAATTGTCTTTAGAAGACAATGTAATGATGCATGGCATAATTCCATATTTAGTTACTAACATAGAAGCAACTTTAATTTTTGACTTGGGCAAAAAATTATCGTAAGATGTTTATTAAAAAGGGCCCCAGGTTGTTAGGGCTATGATTGTATTGCAATTCTGTGCAGGCTGATTTTAGTATGTAATTTCTGCCACTCCGTAGTGTTCAGAGTGAATATTTCGATTAGCGTGTGAAGTGCTAAGAATGAATACAAATCATCTTTCTTTTTACTTTATCTTCAGGTAAAGTCATAATGCACGACCCATTTGCAATGCGTCCATTCTTCGGATACAACTTTGGACATTACTTGGATCACTGGCTCAGCTTCCAGGACAACTCTGATCTCAAACTTCCCAAGATCTTTCACGTCAACTGGTTCCGTAAAGGTGCTAATGGCGGATTCATTTGGCCAGGGTTTGGTGAAAACTCTCGCGTTTTAGACTGGATTTTCCGTCGTGTTAACGGAGAGGACTGTGTTCAAGAATCAGCAGTGGGTTACATTCCAAAAGACAATTCCATCGATCTCTCAGGCTTGAAAGAAAACGTGGACATGAAAGCATTGTTTGACTTGCCGAAACAGTTTTGGAAGGATGAGGTATCGGAGTTGCATACATATTTTGACCAACAAGTGAACACGGACTTGCCGAATGAAATTCGTAAGGAGTTGAAACAGTTGGAACAAAGAGTGAATTCTCAATTATAACTATTGATCTAAAAAAATTGCAATAACATTCACATAATTGTCTATCACAGTTTTTGGTGAAAACATAAAAAGATTATGGTGGTTATGTTACTCAGGGATTGACAATAACTGCTTTTTGCCATCATCCCGATGGACCTGTTAGCTGTAAATATTCAAGTCGACCCTGATAACAACAGGTCCTGCAAGAAAAAGATGTTTGGTTTTTGGTAAATAAGGGGATCCCTGTGTTACTTATATTTGACCCATCATACATAAAAAGGACAATCTAGGATCTAAGTTGAATGAAAATTTGAAAATGAGATTGGTTTCAGGAGAGGTTAACTGAGAGTCCCAATTCAAAAATTCCTATACATGAAACTGGAATTACCATTTTAGATTCAGAAAATCATGCAAGTGTGAAAAGTATCAACCAATGTCAGCCTGCTCATTCTAAGCAGACTGTCAAGGGTCAACACTTTGCACACTACCCAGCTGGTTTCTTTTTACCTGAAGGGACAAAAATGTTAAAAAAAAATGTATAATTAATTAAGACTTGATGTAAAGAGGTTTCGCAATTTGGCAAGCTGAGTCTTCCCTATTTGGACCTCTATAAATATGCTATGATTATAAATAACCATATCAAATATTGTGATAAAAATATTCTACATGTGATATGAGTAGGTGTTAGTCATAATGTTGAAAAAGCAATGATATTTGAAAATTGCATATCTCCATTGGGCAACCACACCTAACTACGGCTTAAAAAGCTGTAGTTTTATGGTTTGATTCCTAATGGAAGGTATGCATGTAGGCATGTAATATAAAAGAGGGAAAATGTCTTTTAACATTTCAAATTTTTAAATTTATTTTCAAAAAGTCTGTAAATAATGTATGTATGTCAGTTATGTTTCATGTATTTTAGTCTCACGTTATGTCATATAATCTAAAATCATGGTATTCATATTTGTCAACTATCACAAGTTATTAATTTGAAAACAATGTCTTTAAGATTAATGAAAGCAATTTAAACTTACAATGATATATAATATTTGTTCTTTCCTGAAAAACTTGATGTATTGTAGGGCATGTTTTGTGTTTGTTTCGTATTGTCTATTGAATGCATATTCTTCTTCTTTTTTCAACTTGTCTGTTTTTTGGAAAAAAACGGATAAATTGCTAGAGCCTGTATGGTTGTTGTTGTGGTAGTTGTTTTGTGAAAACTTTGACATTTTGTGATATCTCTGATTCTACGGAAAGCATTCACTTGAAACTTGGCACACACGTTTAACATCAAAAGAGTAAGCTGTACTATCTAGGGGATAACTCTAGATGCATTATGTTGTTGTTGTTGTTGAAGTGTGAAAACTATGACATTTTGTGAAATCTCTGATTCTACTGAAGGCATTCACTTGAAACTTTGCACACATGTTCACCATAGAAAGAGCAACCTGTTCTATCTAGGGAGAAAACTTTGCATTTTGTGTGAATTATGCCCCTTTTTCTATTAGATTTTTCATCTGCCATCAAGTACCCAACCGCCAAGTGTAGACTCCTGTTGGGGTTGGACACAAAGGGGAGTCTGTTAGTCAAAGACTCTATGTTTTTTATCCTTTCTGACAATTTGTCTACCACCAATAGGTTGATAATTGTAGACCTATGTGGGAAAGCAGCTGGAGCCTAGGAAAGGAAGCCGCCGTGATATGACTGAAATAATCTTAAAAGTGATGTAAAACCCCATTCAAACAAACAAAAATACTATAGATTCTAGACAAAATTATTTCAAGATTGCTTTCTTGACCCCAATACTCAATGTTGGTTGTATTCATTGGAATTGTCTTGCCGAGACGATTCAAATGAGTACACACAACATAGGGTTATATTAAGATATAACGATTTTAGATCGGCTTTACCCCCTCTTATCTGCACCTCTTCTAACATTTCAGAAATAATACGCATAATATGTAAAATACAGAATATTCGTACACTTACATTTCAATAAAATTGTACATAATTTTGCATAGCTGCTACCGGTTATAAATAATTCAAAGTTATTGGAACTAAATAATTTACAGTTATTGAAACGACACTTAACTATTAATTGACACATAACCATTTATGCATGTAGCCACACATATAAAAATTATGCAAAATATGGGAAGAAATGCAATTTATAAAACATTATGTATATTATTTATGGTTTTAATCTTACATGTTAAAATTACTTTTAAATCATGAAATCCACTGAGTTATGAAATTATTGTAGCAAATTGATTGTATATTTGTATTACATGCAATGTTTTAACTTCAGGTATAAAAAATATTTTATAAATCTGTCTATAATTGTAATTTACTAGTGACTCCTGCCCTTTAACAAAAACTGGAAAAACTCTGTCGAAGATGAAAACTATTTGTAAAAGAATAAGAATTTATCTATAGTCTATTTTTAAGGCAATTGTTTGCTCAACGACTTTTCCTTTAACACACAATTATCTTGTCTAAAATCGGCTGTTAGCTTTTGACACCCTATGCAGCCACAGCACATTGGCTTCTAATTTTCATGTGTACCCCTTTATATACTTTGGTGAAGAGGAGCAACATGGAGTAAATATTTTGCTTAGAAAAGATTCTGCGGTCTGGTCAGAATTAGATCCCTGGACCCTTCGATACAAAAGCAATTTCAAAGAAACATTTTCTTCTTTGCCTTCAAAAATATCTTTCCAGAAAGACAATGAAATAAATAATGAAGGAAAATCAGCTGGAGACTCGGAAAAGATGTCAAGTTAAGACTGGTGAACAAAATACATTGTACCAGAATTTGATTGTCAAATTTGATTGTCTGGTATCATGTGGCATACATGTCATTCAATTTGACTTGGAGTTGTTAAAAGCTGCGTAAAACCCTATTCAAACATCTATTCAAACAACGGTATATTTTACCCTCTAAAATTTTTGTCTACATTCCAAGATTAATCTCATACGCAGTGGCTGATCCAGATAGGGTTCCTGATTGGGTGGGGTGTGTGTGTGGGAGGGGGGGGGGGGTGTTCAAATGTTACCTCCTTTGAAGCCCAATTATTTCATTTTCATGTAGAATTTCAATTAACTATTACACTGCTGTTCAAGACAGGTTACCATTGTAAACAAAGCTTTAGCAGACAGTAGATACTAAGATCAGCCTGCACAGTTATGCAGTCTGATACTATTGTCTGCAGAACTGTCAGACTCATTGATATGTCAGAAAGAGGAAAATTTGTGTAGGCAAAAAAAATTAATTCTTGTTGAATTCATCAGATTTGTAGCATTATGATTGGCTGAAAATTGTTTTTATTTCTCCATGAAGTTAATTTTGATAACGTAGCTTTTTTGTAAGAAACTGCTTCATAGTTGACAAATCTTTACAATTTTTGCTTCTTGGTATTAGATTATATGATCTGAAGAGAGTTTATATTGATTTCATAGAGTTATGAAACTAAAAATCAAATCACATCTATGTACGAATCCGCTTCACAGTTTTTTACAGAGTGATTATAGTTTTTAGTTCCATACCTCGATAGAATCAACAAATATTCTCTTCATATCTTAATTTAAATTCATCAGGATGAGAGTTAAAATTGTGTAACACAAGGAGAACCCCCACCCCTCGTTTGTATGTTCGAACCCCCTGTACAGAAAGCCATACATGCGTTCACAATATGAAAGCGCTCGCCGCGATCAATTTCTATAGCGAGCAGCCTTATCTTGAACGCACCGCAAGCGCTTTTCAAAAAAAAAAAGACCGGTTGCTGGGCAACAAATGTGACTCGATTGAAAACTTAACACCCCCACCTCCCAATACATCAGAAATCTTTTATAGATTTATACAAAGAACGAGAAATTTTTTATTCATAGACCCCGCCCTTTAGATAGTTAAACGACCAAATAAAAACGAAAATCACGAGTTTTTCGAAAAAAAGCGATAAAGGTTCGCTTTGCTAGTAATTTCGTAAAGTTGGTAACCGATTATCGCAAGCGCCTCAAGCAAGCACGCCGTTCAGGATTAGAACGCAGATAGTCGCTTGCTAACGTTCGATAGCGTTTAGCTCTCCTGAACGCAAGGCTGAATAAGCCGCTGCTACCAACTGCTATGTAATCGTCATAAAAGAAAGAACAGGTGGAGTCTTGAAAAAGGATATTTTAGCGGTCCGGGTTTGAGAAATGGCTGGAATCTAAAATTGGGTGCTCAGGCCCCGGCGAAACGACTGTATTAACTGTTAAAAGAGGTGTAAAGTTCTGTTTGAAACAAATAATGTAATTATACCCCCACCTACGAAGTAGAGGGGGGTATATTGGTTTTACCATGTCTGTCTGTCCGTGCGACCGTCCGTCCGTCCATCCATGCGACCGTCCGTCCGTAGACCTTTTCGTTTCCAGACTAACTCAAGAACCAAATGACCTACAAGCATGAAACTTTATACAAATGTTCCTTATGACCCAGGGAAGTGCCCTATTGTTTTTGGTCACATAGGTCAAAGATCAAGGTCACAGTCAGCCTTTGTTCAATTTTCGTTTGTGGACTCTAACTCGAGAACCAAGTTACCTACAAGCATGAAACTTTATGCAAATGTTGCTTATGATCCAAGGCAGTGCCCTATCGTTTTTGAGTCTTATAGGTCAAAGGTCAAGGTCACAGTCAATTTTGTTCAATTTTCATTTCTGGTCTCTAACTCAAAAACCAAGCGACCTAGAATCATGAAACTTCATGCAAATGCTGCTTATGACCTCAATATTTGTTACAAAAACATCCTGCACTAACAGCACTTGCATTCTGACAAAAGTGCTTGTGGGGGTATTAGTCCGCTCTGCGACAGTTCTAGGTTAATCAGCCCTCCCTTCGAGGCGTGTTTTTCGTTCGCGAATCGTTTTAGTAATGTCAATCCACTTTGCGTGTACAGTAAACAACATCGTGAAATTGACATACGCCTTCATTAATAAACGTGCTTAATCTCTCACTCGGCGCTCCATCCATTCATTGATTCAAAGCACTCACAAATTTCATTAAAATTTAATTTTTTGGGCTGGTGAAAATTTCAAAGCGTCTGATTGGTCCATGAAGATACACAAAATGGGAGTGGCAATGTATATTGCTAATTTGTCCATGTTGCGAGAAATTAGCATTAACGGATTACCTCCCTTGAATTTCATTCAAAACTCTCCACTCACTCATTCAATATCATTTTGAATTCTTTTAAATAATCATTCAACTTTTCAATTTTAAGATGTTTCTTACTGCACTTTCTTTTGAAGTTCACAAGCGTTTTTGCAACGCAGGCCTGCGTTCAGGATCACAAAACGGTGCAAACAGTTCTCCGATTATACCCCGCTTTGCTTGTGTACTTGCTTGCAAACGGTGGGGTTCATTCGGAAAACTGTTTCCACCTTTTTGTCATCCTGAACGCAGAGCAGGGCTGATCTGCATCATTAAGCGCTTATGAAACTGTTCTAATACGGCAACAAACTCCTATACATGTATCCTGTTGTACCACATTACCGTCAGTGACCATATTTCCGTGAATTGTCACTAGAGTTACTTGCTGTAATTTCACTATATTTTGATAATAGGTGTAGAATAAAGAATATCTATGATTTTTTCTTTTACATTTCTATAAATCACACGAAATCGGTAAAACTATAAAATCCTCTAAAATTATTTAATTCAAAGTACTTTTGATATGTGTTAGGAATCAAAATCTAAAAAAGATTTATTGTATCTGCTATTTTCATATCCCAATGAGAAATGATTTTGTGACTTACGGTAAAATTCTTTAGGCCATATTATTTATGTAAAATGACCTGGCACTCATTAACTTCCGTCAGTGCTCGAGTATATCCGCAGCGTAAATTACGTTTTACCGATTTATTCAGACTATCTCACTTTACCTAAATAAGTCTCTGTAGTACATTGGTTACAGACGCCTTCCCGAAACGCGTTCACTTGTCGGGTCGAGTTCGATACCCGACAGTAATACATTTTTTTTAATCCTTGTGATTATCATTAATTAAAACATACTGAGCGCAAAAACTTTAGTCGCTCCGTCTTCGGTGAGATACATTTCAAGATGTGATTCGTTTTTCACAAAGAATTTGACATTAGTGAAGGTTTTAATCAATTTCCTTCCAGATTGCAATGATTTTGAATTATCAGACGAAACTGGTCAATCGTAACGATATGATTCTCTACAGACCGGTAGAATGAAAAAGTCACACAGTTTAAAAAACGGACATCTTTCCACTTTTTAACACAAACAGAATAATTCTTGTCATCAATATCAATGTGGGGTATCTCGTCACAATGAAAAATGAGTTCGCTAGAGTATGGGGTGTTTCTGATGGCTCTACAGCATCATCTTTACACCCTACCCACCAAGATGCAACTATTGTTAAATGAGTGACAATTTCGTAAAATGTTGTCTATCAGGAAAGAGAAAGGGTAGTCCCTGCTTCTTCTTGTCCCCAGAAATGGAGTTTTTTTTATCGTCCATTCCCGGTTAAGCGATCACTTACGTTCCATTGACGGCAACGGGGAAGCTGGTTTAACATGTTCACTGGTAGTTTCTTTTCAGTTGGTTTCCATTAATCAAACGCAAGACATGGATGGTGCACAGAGTTGTTTTACCGATTGCAATCAATATGGATAATGAAAATATCCATTGTTCAACGTAACGTCATGACGTTCGGGTGCAATTTTATTGTCGTTAAACGACATCTGTGAAAGGAAAGAGGTCCATGTCATGTCAATATCTATTTGATACAAACCATGTGACAATAAAAACACTTGTGATAGCAACTAAAGTCAATTTCAACATCTCCCAGATATGTACACAGTTTAAGATATGTCAATGTGATGTCCTCCTAATTTAACGTCGTCTTAAAAGTTTGCTTTTCTGCGAAGGATGCGTTACCTCTAAGTGTTTAATGTTAACTTGGAATAAGAGTAAACTAATGAGACAGAAAAGAAAATTAAGCCATTTTGCTATACCCATACATCGACCAAGTACGTTAAATTCACGTAAACGTCACTACAGAAGTATGTATGCAAGAAAAATTAAAAACCTACGACCAAAAGAAAGCATGCTCGATGACAAGCGTATTTCAAATTGAAACTTTCTTTTAGCTAAATTATTTGCCTTCTTTGCGACGTTATCAAAAGTGCGACTTAACTTTTTGCGTTCAGTATATTTATACAATTATTTCTGACATTCACCCTTTTAATTATTCCTTTGTTATGTTTATTTTGTCAGTTGCAATTATTATTATTATATTTTTTTTTACTCTCATATAAATCAATTTTGGTTGTTGCACAAACCAAGACTATTGTTTTCTGATCGCCAGAAACTAAGATTTTCATACCCCAATGAAAATAAATTGAGTATTCAGAACACTTGCACTAAAAGTTAGTCGCATATAGAAATCTCGTTTGTTTTATGATATTTTCATTTTTTTACATTAATAACGTAATCACGCTAAAAAAGTTTCAATTAACGCAATCAAACCAAGCATAGGCTTTAATTTTCATACCGTCATAAATTGTAAAATGAACAAGGAAAAAAAAATTTTTCAATTGTTCAGTTTCGCTTGCGATGTATTTTGAACTACAAAATGAGATGAATAATTGTTATTGTTTCCACGTTTCTCTATCACTATTTACAGTGATGAATGGACAGCACTTTGCAATGAACCAATCTTAAAACAAGTCTGACTGTCAGAATACAGAAAGCCTAATGCTACAATATTGTCTAAAAATAGGTAAAACAGTGTTACCGTAAAAAAAAATGGAATCATAATTGATCATATCCCGGCTTGAACTCATGGCTTTTCAGTTATGGGACAACAGCCATACCACCTGCGCTTAATTTCCGTATACGTGATGTGATGTGAAACATTTTATTGGACCTAAACTTCGTGAGTTTAAGTCTATATTCAGAAACATAACATCCGACTATTAATAGGGGTCAAAAGGAATATTTAATGAGTGCCAGGTCATTGTAGATCAATAATACAATACTCCATGAGTACTGTTTAGGGACTGTTTAATTTAGGATTCACGGAAATATGAGCACCTAGGACTTTAATGGGTGTTTTATGAATGTTCAAATTACTTTGTTAAAAAAGGATGATTTCACCTTGAAGTTTCAGGCTACTTTAACAAATGCATGATGATTTGATAGGGATAAATTTGGAACAAGGTCTCTTCTTGATTTTTAAACTGTGACAGTTCTAATTACCTTTCACGGAAATATGGTTTACCAGGATAAAGGAAGGGTGATTGTTTGTTTCAGTGTAGGATTGAATAATCTTTCATTGAGTGAACAACAAAAGCTATTTAGAGCGGCAGCCACGAGGTAAAATATGAAATGAAATATTCATCGATCTCACCCGGAAAACAAGCAATTTCTCAATTTTTAATGCAAAAATGAGAGAAGAAGTGAAAAAATAGGACAAACGTTCTTAAAAGACGTCAAAGTACGCGTGATTTGCTATGCATTACGTCATTTGTTTATCTGGCTTCCGGTTTAGAGAACAACGAATACGGTGATTCGGTGAATGAACGAAAGCAGGGTAAATTTTTTGGTAATTTCACTGGCTTTTTTCACTGGTTGCTTATTAATCAATAATTTTCTACTGTTATTTCTCGATAATAAACCGAAAAGCGGCGATAAAAAAGTCGTTCGTTATTCAAGCTGCAGCTACGCCACCAAGCGATGAAAAATGGTTTATGTCATTTTACAACCAAACGGAGGCAAACGTATGTCCAATGGTTATATGCCACGCACTTAAGGTATAACATTGGTATTACGTCCGGACATGAAAGCGATCTAATTGCATGAATTCAATTTTCCGACAAAAATGAACATCCTATCTTGATGTACATAGACTGAGCTACGGCGAAAGGATTAAACGTCATTGAGCGACCAAAAACTTCGTTACTACAGCTGGAATAAGCTGTAGTAACGAGGTTTTCGTCGTCAATCGATGAAATATGATGCATATCTTTAAGTAAAGAGGTTTTTGTCGCCCATTAGCGAAATATGATACATCTTTTAAAGTACACAGGTAAAAGATCAAAGTGGACCTATTTCACATAAAAATACACCCGGTGTTTTTTAGTTATTACTATAATTATCCTATATGATGGAGGTTTTCTCAACATTTTTGTGTATTTTTCTAGGATTTCTGTGTTTTTACAAATTCGCACGCGCATGGGCTAAAGGGACCCGACCCCCGGGGTCGTTTGGGTACCCCCTTGTCGGGTCGGCATTACAACTCGATTCTGAGCGAGTTCACCAACAGTTTTCAGAACTTGCCAAGAAATATGGTGATATCTATCAAATACAGATTTTTGACTCTACTACCGTTGTATTGAATTCTCTCGACCTTATAAATAAAGCGTTCACCGGAGACGTGTTTAAAGACATTTTCAACGACAGGTCACAAATCTACTTTGCGGAACAGTTTTATTTCGGAAGTCAGTCTTTCATTCCGAAACATAGACAGAGACCACGGAAATCTTAGAAAAGTGTTTGTTAAAGGGTTGCATGTATACGGGGATGGAATACCGAAGTTCGAAGAAATTGTGAAAGATGAGTTAAAACGGGTGGTGTCAAATATAGAGGGTAATGGCGAACATGGCTTTGAAGTTGTCGGACTGATGCGGAGGTCTTTGTGTAACATAATGTCGATGCTTGTGAGTGGCTCGTAAGCTTTTGAATATATGTAAATTTGTTTCTAAGATTTTACAAGTTCGATCTAACTTAGTCTATATTCTATAAAACTTCTTTTAGTTAGATGATAGTAAATATGTGTAATGTTATGATTTGAGCTTTTATGTGTATAGTACAGACAAAATACAAAGCATTTTGGGGATGAGCCGGCCTTTTAGGGGAGTCGGCTCCTAGGGATCCGGAACGTGCTTAAACCAATTAGGCCAATAAAGCCATAATATGCTAAATATTAATCGTTTTGACTCATGTTTTCCATAATAATCCAGTAGAAAGAAGACATGGTAGGCCAAGATCAGACTGCACAACTGTGCTTTGCACATGTCGCGATCAGTACCGTGGGAAGGGGTAGCTTGACCACGCTGTATATGGTTAAATGCGTCAGCAATCCTGTAAAAAATAGTTCCCCCTTGACTATCTGGCTAAAATTGACTAAACTGTTCACTTTTTATACGGCCGTCTGGCGTCCGGAAGGATGGGCGGGCGTTTCTTTATGTCCAATTCATTGTCCGGAGCAACTCTGTCAACTTTTTATCGATTGACTTGAAACTTGGCAATCATGTTCCTTTTATGATTACTGTGTGTGCATAGTGCGCAAGAACCGCAAGTACCTAGCTTATTTTTTTAGTTATTTCCCTCTGTTGTATTACATACTTAGAAATACAGCAGTATAACGGGCGTATCTTGTGACAATTTGTCATCCTGATTCCTATCAAAGTACTTTCCGTTTGCTTTGATAGGTACCGGATCAAAGTTTCTTAAAAATAATAAAAGCTAATGTCATAAACGTTTTTTTGGGCCGCCGTCAAAGCGTAGTTGGTTTCGCGTCAGATCGTTATTCATAGGATCCCAGGTTCGATCCTCGACGGCGGCACACATTCTTCCTCGGGGTGGGTAAATATACCATTAGCCGTCATAGGAGAGATGGGCTGGGTACCACCATCTGTTCGACAATGGAAATCTGTAGGTGAATTTTGGGCAAGATTATCAAATATGCCCCATACGCGTTTAAATAAACGGTTGGCTCAATGGTGCTTCTCTCGATCAAGTCCCTCGTGCAAAAATTGTTTTTTTTAATGTAACAAAAATGTTATGTGCTAATAATATGCGAGATTTATCAAATATCAATACTTAACTGTCAAAAAATGAATTAAAAATCAAAATTGAAACCTGCATGTCAACACAATTCATTAAAGATTGGGATTTATCAGTCCAAAGAGAAACAAGTCAAACTGGTCAAGGCTCCAATAAATTACGCACTTATCGTTTATTTAAAACTGAGTTCGGCGTAGAGAATTATTGTAAAATCATTTTACCAGTACGTCACAGATCCTCCTTTTCAAAATTCAGATGTGGCGTTGCCCCAATAAGAATCGAAACTGGTCGATACGAGGGCCTTGCGATTTCAGAGCGTCTATGTCCTTTCTGTTTTGAAGTTGAAGATGAGATACACGTTTTGTTGTTTTGCAATATGTACATTGACATAAGGCGAGATCTTATCAAGGCGGCTAAAATCTTGACACCAGTTTTGATTCTAAATCAACAAACGATAAGCTAATCTTCATTTTCACCAATTCCCAATTGATAAGGAAATATGCCAAAACCTGCCACGATATCTTAAGTCGTCGTACACTTTTTCTTAACAAATAGATGTACATTATTTTCCGAAAAGGTTTTGTTTTAATTTTTTAACAAACGGAAGTCGCTATTCTATTGCTAAGTTTAATTCAACTGATTGGCTTCACTATTATTATAATCATTTCTTAATTGAAAATATTTCATTTTACACATCTTAGAAGCTTATCGTCTATTTCATCATTTAAATAACAGTTATAATTAATATGCGACATCCATTTGATTATATTTTTCTCATTAATTTCTTACGTAACTTTTAAGTCTTACAATTAGGGTGGGGCCCCTTTTAATGAAGGTACTTGACTTCATTAAGGGTTTATTCCTGCTGGTAGTAGTATCTGATACTACCCAGGAATAGGGAAGGGAATTTTGGTGTTTTATTTTCTATCTTATTGTTTTGTTTAGTTTGGTTTGAAATATTACATTGTTTGTATTTTAACATTTTTACATAATTTATAGTCTCTTGTAATTCTTATAAAGAATGGCCGTATACTTCTTGTAAATAATTACTCTTACTCTGTAGATATGTATTATTGTCTGTATATGGATGAGACTTAAATAAACTATTAAATCTAAATCATTCTATCATACATTTGTCTCGATAATCGTAAACCAATATGAGATAGCAGCTGGATGTACTGAGAGAAATATATTTGAATCCATTATAAATGGATGTAATTACGCGTTGAGACTTCCAAAACTGTCTCGTCTAATGAGTACTAACGACGTAGGATTTGTGTAAGTGCTATTTAAATAATTTAATCTTAAGATAACAAATATAGTCCATCTTAAATGCATACACCCACTTCGTGCATGTTTTCTCAAGGTTCATGTAAAGTGTTTGAGACCCACTTTTAAGGGCACTTCATTTGTCAAGAAAAGGCAGTATCTCCAGGTATATTATATATCAAAATGAAGCTATGTATGAGCACAAGCAGTTAAGCAACATAAGACTGCCATAGTTCTAGCGGTATAGCCAAAACTTGGTGGAAAATGGTCATTTAATACAGAAAAAGCAACTGCATGACTGTTGCATAAAATTGGCTCATATTGTAACAAAGTGCAGTTTGAAGTACTACCTAGGTACTACTACAACCGTTAGTCATGTTAGTATAAAACTCGGACCCCAAAACGTAGTTATGAAAACAATTTTTTTTGACTTATTTTATAAACGCATATGTCATATATGTCATTCTAATTTTGTAAACGTGTAGATCTGTGTAATGTATGGTGTGTTTTCACAACATAAATGGGCATTCATAGTTATTATACCTGTAAGGTTGTTTAGCAATATATCAATTTCTACTTCACTAAATGATCAATATATAGTAATTTATTATAGATCATTGAATCAAGAAAAGCTATAATTTGAAATGAATCGCAGAAAAAAATTCACAATATTATTGTGTGATATTGCACCATACCCGCCACCTACATGTATTTTAAAAACAGACAAAACCGGTTTGACTTGTTTGTTGACAAAATTAATAAAAATTGATCGTTTCAAAAGGGCCGTTTGAGACTGAGTTTTACATCTAGAATTGTGGTAGTACCTAGTAGGAACATTTGTCTTCATTCTCATCAAATTTAGGCAAATTTTATCCAGATGTAATGAATGTTTTGGTTTTTAACAAAATATCCAATTTCCATAATGATTTGGCTATTCTGTTATGAGATGGGTCTTCTAATTTTGTGCAACTACATATGCTCATCTTCAGCTACAATTTAGTATATTGTTTAGCTGAGCAAATTGTCTTTTGTAAATAGAAGCAGCATCAAATTAGGTTCAAAAGCTATTCACATGAACCTTAATACTCTCAAATGACTGGAATTGTCGACGAAAAATAATCTGTCCCTTGTAATTATTGTTGTACTATACAGTTAATTACATCGTTAAATTGACATTCATCTCAATCAAAAACATTCTAAATCACTCACTCAGCGCTCCATTCACTCATTCCAAACAATCACTCAAATCGATCAAAAAAACTCAAAATGACTAAAAAGTATATAATCAACAGCTACATTCAAAATAAATATAAATGGAAAAAAATCGCGATTTCACTAAGTAAAATATAATTAAAATGTTAGCCTCTGATGGGTTCTTGAAGAAAAAGGAAGCAATAAGCAGAACTTTTAGGCAAATTTTATTAAAGGGAGGTAATGAATATTGCTAATTTTGTTCATCATGAACAAAATTAGCTATACTCGATTACATCCCTTTAATTTCACTCAAAACTCGCTCCACATACTCATTCAATTTCGTTCCAAATTCATTCCAAAATCATTCATATTGTCAATTTCACGATGTTGTTAACTGTACCCCGTCTCTCTATAGTTATTTTTTTACATTTTGAAGTTGATTGGACACGAAGCCACGGAGCATGACGTCGAAAATTTCCTTGACTTTGACAACGCTGAAGCTATTTCTTACGGGTCGTTGCACTTAAGGTTAAGGGAAATCAGCTTATATCTAAAATAACCTACTCCTAAAGAGAGTCGACATAAATTACTCGAGACCTTAAATCGTAGATTGGTAACCAAATCCTCGTAACTTCAGCTTAATGAAGCTGAAGTTACGATGCTTTGGTAACCAAACGATGAAATGTGTTCACTCTTTCAAAGCACGCTAATCCTTTAGGTTTGAGAATACAGTTATTTGCACGCGTTATCGATGATTACCGACAAAAATTTGAAAGAACCCAAACTATTGAAAAGTAAACTCGCCAAATTACGTCACGGTTAAGCCCCGCCCTGCCAGTTCATTAATTACGCAGAATACTATACCCCGTCTCTATAGTTATTTTTCTACATTTTTTAGTTGATTGGACAAGAGGCCACGCATCAAGACGTCGAAAGTTTCCTTGACTTTGACAACGCTGAAGGCTATTTCTTAAACCCTCTCACAAACTCCCTCATGTGCCATGTTCCGTACTTACGTCATTTGCCCAGATACAAAACTTGGATTGAGAAGGCTAAAATATCGAGACGAAATATTCTGGACAAATACTTTATCAAAATGAAGGTATCTTATTTTTAATTATTTGTCTTCTTTCTGTCATTAAAAACATAATACGGTTACAAAAATAAGTTTCTTCACTTCTCCTTCTTTCCTGAAATGTTCATTTTTATATTCCCCTTTTATTATTCAATATTGTTTTACGGCGAGAGTTTGACTTATACACATATCGACAAAAACATAATAGTTTTGTACTTAGTTTGACCTGCATTTCATACCAAATGAATTCTGTAGAAATTTTTATGATATTGTAGATAATGGTAAAAATTATTTCGATCTAATTACCTTAATGATTGAAGATATTCTAGGTAACTTTCATGTACATGTATATTGATATACGAAACAACTTGAAACTCGAACATTTACTCAAAACACGGACTCTCGAAAACTTTCTAGTGAATTATCGAGATAAAAATAATAAAAACTAAGGTTTATTCTCTTTTTCTAACAGGAATCGTATAAACCGGGAAACCTGCGAGGTCTTGTGGATTATTTCATTGCGGACCAGTACAATGACGAAATCGACAATAAAGAACCATTGATGACAGATGACAAAATACAAGCCACGATTCTAGATGTGATATCAGCAGGTCTGACTGGTTAGGCTCGATAATTTCACACTCAAACACTAAGTGAAATTACCAAAATGTTAATTCCACTGGTTCTATAGAATAAGCCGAGCTTTCCATAATTTTGCGAAGTTGCACGAAATCAATGATGGGTTAAATTTCAAGCCCCTTGTAATATTTTCCATTTTCAAGCTGGAAAAAACACACACTCAACCGATGATAAATTCAACATTCATTAACTACAATTATGATATGACCAACGTCGCGGGAGTGAAATAAACCTGTTGAATATTTTTGATATTACACGGGTGTTATTACACTAGTGGAATGACTATTCAAATGAGCCCAGAGCGAATGGCGACGCTATTTTGTAACCGCGAAAATGACGTCATAATCTATATATTGTGACGTCAGTTTTTAACGGCGTTATAAGTTTCGCGGAAAATTGAAATGTTGAATTTCAAGAATTTCGACGATTTTTCGCAAAAAATCGGGTCATATTGTAAATAGAATGTAAAATGTGTGCTAATGAAATACAGAATTCATTAAACTCTGTAGCCTCGTTTTACTATTTATAGCTAACTCGCTTAATAAATTCGGTATTCAATGACCACTCATTCAATATCCTCTAATTTTGCAATGACAATACTGCATGCGTCCGCCCCTCCGTCGATCATTTTCAATGCATTCAACAAAGTCGTATTATCTTCAAAGCATTATATCCAGCTTGTTTATAACTGTTGTCACCTAAACCACATTTAACAAGAAATTGATCAGGTCGTAGACAAAAGTAGGAATCCTTCTAGAGAGATTATTATCTTTTATTTATCGATATCTAGGTATTCTGACCACATCAGCAGTTCTACCAAGCGCTATTCTTTGCTTAACCAACCATCCGGAGTATCAAATCAAACTGCAACAAGAACTGGAACGGGTCGTAGGGAACGATAGGGACCCTTGTGTCGCTGACAGAAGTAATTGTGACTTTCTCGAAGCGGTTGTTATGGAAAAAATGAGATACCTTACTCCGGTTCCTTTATCACTACCTCATGCGTGCACCAAGGATGTAACATTTGAGGGTTACTTTATACATGCCAAAACTGTTGTAAGAAAATCTTTTAGATCTAGTACTACTTCTTTCATGCTTTTTGGGTGATAATCAAGAAATAATGGTAGCTTATCATTTAAAAAAACATCCTATAGCCAGTGAAATTATCAAACACTTATACCCCGCTTTCGGTCATTTTACCATTCCTGACATCATCTAGGCGGATCCAAAAACGTGACGTCACCATGAACACGATCTCGCACAAAAAAAAAAAAAAAAAAAACAAAAACGCGCTATAAGAATATGTGTCCCAATATTTCACATTTTTTCTCATTGGTGATATTTTATTTCCCTAACAACAAACGTCATTTTTTCACTCGTGGCTCGTGAAAAACATAGCTTTTATTGTCCTCGAAATAAAATTTCACTCGATTTTACTACAAACGATCATCATCTATGCAAACTTACTCCACACAAAAAGCTTATTTCATTGAAATTATTTAGAGCAACGTTATGAATATGGTCATTCTTTTTTAGCAACATTATATATATGACCCGTCACGCGGAAAAGGTAAGGCGTAAAGTGTCGACCCTAGTCAGACTGCGCGAATTGTGCAGGCTGACTAAGGTCGAAACTTTTCGCACTGTGCTTATTTTCTGAATCTAGAATGAATAATCTACCTTCCAGTGAAATAATTTTTGAAATGCGACCTCTAGATGATCTATGCTTGACCTAATCTCTTTTTCAAATATTTATTTTCAAAAGTTCCCAGATGGTCCCTTTTCGTGTGACGGGTCACAGATATGATCATTCTTTTGAAAGGTTATTGCCAACGCATGGCATGTTCACCATGACGAAAACACATGGGGCGATCCTTGGTCCTTTCGACCCGAAAGATTTCTAGATGATAATGGAAAGTTGCTGCCTACCTCACATATCTATATGAAAAGGTAATTTGCTTATACAATTGATAATATCGTGAAATTGTTTGTCATTCCGATCAAAACCAATATTAATCGTTCAAAAAGCGATCCATTCATGCATTCAAAAGACTAACTCCAACCATTCATAAACGCTCCAAAATCGATAAAAAATATAAGGAAAAATTTAAATATGGTGAGAAAAAAAATCGCGGTTTCACTTATCATTTCAGAACATGTGCAATGATAAGCCGCGGATAAAAAGAAATCGTGAGTGTTTACATCTGTTATGATGTGAATATATACTCAGTTCCAAAAGAAAGTGTGCACTTTTAAAATTGGACTATCTCGAAACTTACTCAATCTATCTTTACAAATTTTTGCATGACAAACCCCGACCCTATTGACCATGGATACTTTTAGAAAAAAGGCACACGGAACTCAATGTCTTTTGGCTAGTAAAGGATCTTTGATTAAGAGTAGCTTTCACTTGTATGCCATAGTTGACGAATAATTATTTGGAATCGCATGCATTTCAATTCCGGTGCCCTATAATGTAATAAATTCACATCTGAATGACAAATGGACATTATAACATTACGAAGCTTGACGAACAAATTTCGTGAGTGGGAGAAAATTAACCCCGTGCGAAGAAAACTGTTCATAGAATTAAATCTGAACCCATACTCCATAGGTGCTGATTAAGTGCCCACATTATTCGCAACTTTTTTTCGAAATCGGATTTCATGCCTCGTTTCTTAAGGGTCATTTCTAAAACATTCACCATATTTGACAACCACAAGCTCCTTCATTTTAACAAAAAATAAGGAAAACCAAATAATGAAACTGCACACTTTCTTTTGGAACTAAGTATACATTCATGTGTTATTCTGCGTTAGTAATGAGCTTGCAGGGCGGGGCTTAGCCATGACGTAATTTAGCGAGTTTACTTTTAAATATTTTGGGTTCATTGAAGAGTTATTCGGCAATAATTGTGAACGCGTGCAAATAACTGTATCCTAAAACCAAAAGGACCTACGTGCTTAGAGAAAGTGAACACATTTCATCGTTTGATTACCAAAGCCTCGTAACTTCAGCTTGGATGAGCTGAAGTTATGAGGGTTTGGTTAAACCAAACTATGTATATTTACGGTCTCAAGTTAATTATGTCGTCTGTCTTTAGACGTAAATAATAATGAATAGATGCTGATTTACCTTAACCTTAAGTGCATCGACCCCTTACTCAGGCTCCGCCCTGCCAGGGGAAAAATCGTGGATAATATAAATGTTTAAGCTGTAAAATGACGTTTCTGTCGCCTAACAGCGAAATTCCATTCGTTCACCAACTTGCAATCTGTAGGCAAATAAGACAATAACATGTACTTTTGGCATACATACAGTTCAGCATAATTCTACGACCCAAGTGTTTTAAACTTGAAAGCTTTTCGTTGCAAAAGATTTGGAAATGTGCTCGACTTAGCTGTAAGAGTTGCATTTGAATTCATTGAGTTTGTGTCTTCTATGATCAACAAATGCTGTCATTCAGCAAGGGGGAAGGGGTACAATATAAATAGGAAACTGGCTGTCATTTTTTATTGTGCAAAAAAAAAAAAATTCTAAAAGCGGTAATACGTCGCTCTCCGTGTTGGTATTTTAACATTTGTAACGATTTTCTATCACTCGTTTTGGAATTTTGACCATGTTTATATCTTTTATTTAACCTTGCTTAGCTTCGAAAATGAACAAACGTTTCTACTAGATGATAGATTGCATTGCGTCGCATAGCCTTGTATCGAATTTTTATAATTTTGACCCATCACGCGAAATGGGACCATCTTGTTAGTGTGTAAAGTGTTGACCCTTGTCAGACTGCGCGGATTGCACAGACTGACTGGGTCGAAACTTTTCGCAATTTATTATTTTTTTTATTCAAGAATTATTAATCTCCTTGATGTAGACGTATTTTTGAAATGTGACCTCTGGATGGCCTGAAACAGAACCAATCGCTTTTTCAAATGTTTATTTTACAGATTTCCCAGATGGTACATTTTCATGTGACGGGTCTCATATATTAATCTTATCAACAGGACTAAATATATCGTAATTAAAGGGATTTTCTAACCGTCTGTAAAATGTGTTAGTACCTTCGTTTCAGCCATTTTTATTGCGCCCGGTTGCGAAAATAAATAAATAAATAAATAAATAGATTATCATCTGAATTCGAGAAATCATCATAGCGCTTTTCGTAAATAACATACATTCTCTATCTACGGTATCATCCGATATTGGATAGTAGCGATATTGGATTAATTCCCTTTAATTTCATCAAAACTCGCTCCACATACTCATTCAATTCAATTCCAGAATCATTTACCTCGTCAATTTAACGATACATGTATATTATATTTGATGCATTAAATTATTTCGGAGGTCAAGGGGCGATTGATTCATTTAATTTTTTTTCGCTTTTGGGCAATTCACTTTTATTTGGGTCAATCAAATTTTGTGGATTTTGATTGGCCGAAAAACTATTTTATTTCCCAATGTAAACGATGTAAAGTCCCATTGAAAAACTTGTTTCTTTTGTATCAAATAACTTGACTTTTTGCTTTATGTATGTTAAAATATGAGATATAAAGGGAGTATTTTGGTGTTTTCATGTACGTTTGAAACACAAAAAATAGTTAAACCCATTTATGAATCCGCTTCGCGAATTCTGTTATTCATACAGTTTGACTGGGCTTTAAATTTCTGCCTCTATAAAATCGATTAATTTTCGCTTCATCTCTCAATTTAAAGTTAACTGATATAATTCTTGTTTTTTCAGTTTGATTCCATTTAGTGTCGGACGTCGCCGATGCCCTGGAGAGTCACTGGCCAAGACAAGAATATTTCTATATTTGGCGACATTATTCAAGAAGTGGACATTTTTCCCCGTTCCTGGTAAATGCGGTTCATCTGATCCGAGGGACGGATATTTTCAACATGACATAACATACAAACCGAAACCATTCTATTGCACAGTGAAGAAAAACTGAGAATAAGTTTAAACGTTGAGATAAATCGTAGAGTGTTGACCAAAATATCCCAACTTTATGTATAGATGTAGTTATGAGATTATTGGTCGCCCGGGACGATTTCGTTAGGTTTATTGCACCAAAATGAAGCTTAATGATTGTTAATAGTGCTAGTGTTTTGATTCCAAGCTGTGGGCCTTAATTGACAAAGTCTGTTTTTAAGCAATTTGACGTTGACAAACAAGTTTTTTTTTTCTTACCGCAATATTTATTTAACCGGCGATAAGATCACAGGTACATAAAATGTCAGAAGAGATCAAGAAGGGATTATGGTATTTGACTTAAAAGGTATAACGCAGTTGATCTCATTCGCATATTATCCACGATTTTTCCCCTGGCGGGGCGGAGCCTAAGTATTTGATTCACTTAAGGTTAAGGTAAAGCAGCATTCACTCATTATTATTTACTTCTAAAGATAGTCCACATAATTAACCTATGACCGTAAAGCATAGGTTGGTAACCAAACCCTCGTAACTTCAGATTGTGTTCACTTTCTATAAGAACGTGAATCATTTTGGTTTTAGGATTCATTTATTTGCACGCGTTCACGATTATTGCCGGGGGGGGGGGGGGGGTTATCCTTTTCAATTTTACAAGTTCTTTTTCCGACTGGGACATTGGAATTAAATTTGGTAGGTAACAATGCCACAGAAGCTTAAATGGCGAAAGTTTATTTCTTTCATAGCCAACGTTTTGAAAAATTGGGATATTTTATTGGAAAGTGAGAAAACTCTTGTTGCAAGCAATGTTTTCTTTTCTTTTAATGTTATAACCTGACTTTTTTCTGCCATTGCATCATCTTTCAACTGTTTTTTTTTTTTTTTTTTTTTTTTTGTCATTTGATTCATTATTTTTCTAGATAATTCAACAAATGGGACTTAGATATTTAGTATGACATGGACGCTTAAAAATTGTTGCCTGAAATGCATCACCTTATGTCTGATTATAAATACTTTATTCTTGCATATGACAATGTAGTTTCCTTTGTAAAAGTAAAGAAGAAGTAGAAGTATCCTTCCTTCTCAGTAAAAATTTCACGTGTAGAAATCGAAATTTTATTTTGTCTTGTAAGAAAAGAAGAGTCCCAAAAGAACTAGTCTTCATCTATCCAACCCATCCCCCTAAATGACCTCCTACGTGCCTGGATTATCAGTATTTAAAACTTAAATAATTGCTATACAAATATCAATGAGGTACATGTTTTGTATTACAGCAAATAATATTAAACTCTTGTCTTATGGATATTTATTCACAGAAAACGAAAAAGATAAGCGCCTGATTTTGGAGGGTTGGTGGTTTCATGGTAAGCAAAGTGGCCAAAATGCCTGGATACACCTATTTTATCTTAACGTTTCTAATTCCTCTAATGTTAAACTAAGTTTCTATCTTATTTTTTCAACTATATTTAATGTACGAGTATGTTTTGTGTTGATTTAAAATTAAAAATGAGAATTTGGTGAATAAACGAGTATTTTTTTGAGAACGTTTTTCCTGCATTTTTGTCTTGTAAGTGTTATTTATCAAATATTTTACAATTCATTGTATTCAATGAAATATGTGAACCAACACACTAGCATTGAAGGGTATCATTCAGCTTCTTATCTTCCTTTTCTGGTATTTTGCAAGAAAAAATGGTATTTTCAAAATATCCCATTTTCCCCGAAAAATGCATGGAAAGCTGTGCTGTTTATTTGGTCACATTATCGGAAAGGAACACTCTTCGAAATATATTTATTTGATTAAGATTGGAACAAGTGCATAATGTTGTCAGACTAAATCACGGCTAAGCCCCGTCCTGCCAGTTCATTAATAACGCAGAACATGTGTGTTTCACAGTATTCCATACGTGTCGTATTTGTAAATAAGAAGAATATTCAGTTTAACAACTGTTGCATCATAAGCTTTAAATCAGCAATAGTTACGGTACGCAATCAACATGCATAATGTAGAGATTACTTGCGGCCTACATTTAACCAACCTTGAGAAAATTGAATAAAGGAAAACATCAAATTAATGTTCGACACATGCATAGTGGTAGTGAATAAAAGATGGAGATATTTATAACCGCGGTTTGTGTTATATGTGGGCTATATTTATTGCTGAAGTTTCTTTGTGTAAATAACGTGAAATCCCCATCCCCGGGTCCGAGGGGGTACCCGCTAGTCGGGACAGCCTTTCAACTCGACCCTGAAAAAATCCACGAAAACTTTTCTGAGCTTGCAAGGAAATATGGTTACATTTTTCAAGTACAGATCTTTAACTCGACCAGCGTATTATTGAATTCGGTGGATTTAGTTAACAAAGCATTTTCAAGTGACGCATTTAAAGACGTTTTCAACAATAGACCACGTATATATTTCGCGGACCAATTTTACTTCAAAAGTCAGAGTTTGACTTACATGGATTTTAACAAAGATCACGGGAACGTTAAAAAGTTATTTGTGAAAGGGCTACACGTTTATGGAGATGGCATCCCGAAATTTGAAGAAATTGTAAAGAATGAGATACACCGAGTGATGTCAGAGATTGGATCAAGTGGAGCAAGAGGGTTTGAAGTCATTGGCACGACAAAACGCTCAGTGTGTAACATCATTTCCGTGTTGGTACGTTAACATCGTTGGAAGAACATACTGTCGTAGCTATAGCGTCATTTTGATATGAAATATGAGCCTGTGCGAGACATTTGCAACAATTTGAAATGTGCGTAATGTGCAATCATTGAGCAGTTTAGATAGGCACCTACTGTAAATGTAATGTTACCTGATGGTGTACAAGTACTTTAAGACCTTATCTGTCTACTCAACAAATAGTGAATACTGTGGTCAGACTGTGTGGATGCACAGGCAAGTCAGAGTATTTGCTTTGCGCATAATTGAAATTGTTGGAAATCCCACGCAATGGCTCATGTTGTTCAGGGTAGTGGAGCCATATCAGTTGCGCAACATATTTGAACCTTATGATCTTTCACAATGATGGGCGAGGTTTTCTAATGAAATCGGTAGGCATTTAAGATACAAACGAATTTGAAAACGGATATGATTTGTGTTGCTCGCTTTGAACGCGAATAAATTTTTAACGCGTGGTAACCTTTCTCAAACGTTTCAATCACAAACGCCGGGTTTTTATTTGTTTCCTTATTTACCCTTTCTCAATGCACACGCACATAAATCGCTAATAAATATAGGGTTAAGTCACGGTTTTGGGGCGTTAACATTTGCAGGGACCCGAAAAATGGTTTAACGCCCGAGTGGGAAACAGAAGGGTGTTAAAGCATTTTGAGGGTCTCTGTAAATGTTAACGCCTGAAAAAACGTGAAAAAACGCTATATTGCATAATAAGAAAGACTTTAGTATTTATTCAAACATTATTCCATAAAATGTGCGTTTTCGGGCCGTTATGGGCATAAGTAAACGGACACAACCCGGGCGTTAACGGGAGCATACGTGGATTAATCAGTAAATTTACGTGCGAAGCACTCGGGTTTAAACCATTTTTCGGGTAGCAGCAAATGTCAACGCCCTCAAAAACGTGAATTAAACCTATAATAACGCGTCTAATATTTTCATTTCAGTTGATTGGGAAAGAAGCTACGGACGCCGACGTTCAGAATTTTATGGAGTTTGTTTATGTAGAGGACAATTTCCTCAATCCACTGACCAACAGCCTGTTGTGTAATTTCCCGTTTCTACGCCACATACCCGTATATAAATCCAAACTCCAGAAGGCTGATAGAGCGAAAAGGGAAATTATGGATAAATATTTCGTATCAATGAAAGTAATCATTTTGTTAATTCAATTTCAGTTTTGTCTAGCAATATTAATGTTATCTGATTGGGTTAATAAAATAAATGATAGCTCGATGGCGTGTTTGGCTTTTAAAATCGAAATATAGAGAATAATTGTTTCAGTGGGAAGTCGATTTATATTTCATTGAGTGAACAACAAAAGCAAACTTTAATGAGTGACGGAGCCACGAGTAAAAAATTAAAGGTTTTGTTGTTTACGAAATGAAAAATAAACCGCTCTTTCATGAAAGCAAACGGTCATTCTATTTTCTTTAATACAAAATGAGACACATTGTGCACATTTCAGGTTAAATTTTCTAAAAGCGCGCCATTTTGCCGTGATTGATATAAAACGTCATAAGTTTATTTGTTCATTTTCCCCCACTAAGATAACGTCAAATGATAATCTACCGTTATTTTCCCGATAATCGACTGAAAAGCATTTAGAAGCTTATTTCAAACGGTGTCGAACGTTTTTCCGTCCTCGTTACGATTAACGACCACTTAATGAATGCCTAGTTCCTTTTTTTTTTTTTTTTTTTTTGATAATGTCATACTCGGAGGGCATAATCTCACCTTTTTTCTTTTTTTTTTTTTAAATCCATTAGTGAAACATTCCATTTAAATTATATAGGAAAAATATGTACAGTTTAAAATATCATGAAATTGACATGGTATATGTTTTTGGAATGGTTTTGGAATGAGTGCGATGACTAATGACTAAGTTTTGAGTGAAATTCAAGGGAAGTAATCCAGTATCACGAATTTTGTTCAGGATGAAGAAAATTAGCGACAATTTCAAAATACCTCCCTTTAACAAGATATGCATATAGATTCTATAAATAGCTTCATATTTCTCCAAGAACCAATCAGGCGCCTACAATTTTAATTATGTCCGTGAAATCTCATTTTTTCTAGCTATATTTATTTTGAATATAGTTGTTGATCTTATCTTTATCAGTTATTTTGGGGCGTTTAAGAATGGTTTGAGTGAGTGCAAGGAATGAATGAACGGAGCGCTGAGCGAGCGATTTAGAAGCAAGAATCGAGTGAAATTCATATAGGGTGTAAGAAATTGCTCCGGACCGAAGAACAACCGAAAGGGCGGATATATCGTTTTTGCCCTTGAGGTGAACTTAAATATATGTGACCCGTTACGCGAAAATGGACCATCTGGGTAGTGATTAAAATATAGACCCAAGTCAGACTGTGCAAATTGCGCAGACTGACTAAGATCGACTCTTTTCGCACTTAGCTTATTTTCTGAATCTAGAATGACCAATCTACCATCAGGTGAATGATTATTTGACTTGCGTCCTTTGGTTGGCCTATACTGGACCTAATCTCTTTTTCAATTTTCAATCTTGCATAGCTCCCAGATGGTCCATTTTCACGTGACGGGTCACATATTGAATTTTGAAAAGCTTTCTGAGTAACGTTACAATTAAAATGCAATTTGTGGTCTACATAAGGAAACGATATTGGTTAAAAGCAATCTTACTTTTTCCAAAACAGAAAACCTATAAACCAGGAACCATTCGAGGGCTTGTTGATTACTTCATCGGGGACCAGTTTAAAGACGGAACAAACGATGGCGAACCCCTGATGACAGATGATAAAATCCAGGCTAATATACTCGACTTAATTGCTGCAGGTGATGACATAAGTTCTTAGTATAGGTAAGAGGCGACATCCTCTTACCTCTTACCTACTTAGCTACATTGAATTTTTTATCGATTCTTATTCCATATACCAAGGTTTTAACAAATTGTGACCCTATCATAAAATATGCACTCTTTGAGGTTTTCCCTAAAAGGTCATTGCTGTCTATCTAGTTCTGATTTCCCTTTCTAGCCGCCACCATAGCGCAGTTGGTTAGGCATAGGACTTCCAATCTGGAAGTCGTGGGTTCGATCCCCGGTGGCGTCAAATATCCTTTCCGACGATTGACTCTCACCAATGCGTAGATAATCGTAAAACTGTGTGAGATAGCAGTCGGAGGCTAGGAAAGGGTGTAAAGGTAGTACAGGTGAAAAAAAATACCAGGAATCCATTGTAAGGTGCTCCGGTCGCCGCGATATAACTGCGAAATTGTTGCAAGCGGCGTAAAACCCATTCTAACAAACAAACTGATATCTCTTTCTCTTATGGTCGCCAACAAACGGTCAAACATATCATTTAAATGATTGTCAACTTTAGAAAAGTTTATTTCTTTTATTTCTTTTCTATGCACTCTTGTCCGCTATCTGTGAGATAAACGGAATAACCATGTATTTACAGACTGAAAAATGACCAATGTGAATATCAATATTATGATATAAATAACTGTACTAGACTAAGCTCGGATGAGCACAATTGCTCAATGAGAGATTATGATCGCCCGATGCACGAAGTTAGTCAGTAATGTTTAATTTCCTGAAAACTTAAAGTTCTCCCCCCTAAATAAGTGGAAAATTGGCGTTGAAACATGGTAGTCGTATTTTTAGTGATGCTCTACAGAAATTGTTCAAATTATTGATATCCGACCTTACCTATCACATACATTTAATCACAACGTAAAATTGATATTCATCGGGATCAAAACCTCCCCGAATCACTCGCAGAACGACAGCCTTTTTTTCGATCTGTCCGAAGATTCTCTAATTCTGATGTTGTTCTCAATTTTGCAGTCTATTTATATCATTCTATCATTATCATTTGGATTATATTTCATTAATATTGAAGGATACGCTGAAATAAGATGTCTTATGTTCTGCCTTCATGAAATAAAGATTTTATTTAATAATAATAATAACAATAATAAATAATAATAATAATAACAATAATAATAATAATAATAATAATAATAATAATAATAATAATAATAATAATAATGATAATAATAATAATAATAATAATAATAATAATAATAATTTAATAATAATAATAATAATAATAATAATAATAATAATAATAATAATAATAATAATAATAATAGTAATAACAATAATAATGACAATAATGATGATAATAATGATGATAATAATGATTGTGATAATTATAATAATAAAAATGATAATAATGATAATAATAAAAATAATAATAATAATAATGATTGTGATAATAATAATAATAATAATAATAATAATAATAATAATAATAATAATAATAATAATAATGATTGTGATAATAATAACAATAATGATAATACATGTAATAATAATAATAATAATAATAATAATAATAATAATAATAATAATAATAATAAAAATAATAATAATTATTATTATTATTATTATTATTATTATTATTATTATTATTATTATTATTATTATTATTATTATTATTATTATTATTATTATCATTATTCTCGTGTTCATTTCTAGGTGCTCTGACCACGTCAGCGGTTCTACCAAGCACTATTCTGTGTCTAGCCACTAACCCTGAATACCAAATTAAGCTGCAACAAGAACTGGATCGAGTCGTCGGTAAAGACAGGGAACCATGCGTCTCTAACAAGGGCCAATGTCACTTTCTCGAAGCTGTCGTCTTGGAAACAATGAGATATCTACCACCACTACCATTGTTATTGCCACATGTCTGTGCCAAAGATACTACAATCGAAGACTATCATATCAAAGCTAAATCGGTGGTAATTTTTTTCTGTTTTCTTTTTTTTTAAGTAAATGACAATTGAAAATATGTTTTCTTTTGTAATTGTTATCTTTGACGTTTTCTTTTTCTGATATCTTTGTCATACATAAATGTGTCTTTATATTAAATAATCTTATTATTCATTTTTTTAAAGGCATGCTTGTCCTTGCTTCGCGACTTGTGATTTTTTTTTATATCTTTTGTTGATCACTCAAAGATATGTAAATCGACATTACACTGAAACAAACGATTTTCCTCTATCTATTTTCAAGTCGCCGTCAGAGCGCAGTTGGTAGCGTGTCGGACTGTCAATCTAGAGAGCCCGGGTTCGATCCCCGACGGCGGCACTCATTCTTTCCGACTATTTGTCTCTCACCAATGGGTTGATAATCGTAGACCTATGTGAGGTAGCAGCTGGAGGCTAGGAAAGTATATGATGGTTGCACTAGTGAAAGAAATACCAGTAATCCATTCTAAGGTGCTCTAGCCGCCGCGTTATAAATGAAAAAAAATGTTGAAAGCGGCGTTAAACTCCATTCAATCAATCTATCAATTTTCAAACGTATTGTTATTTGGGCAGGTTTTCCTTTGAAATTTATTCTTCTAGGTTTTTGCTAATGTATGGCACATACACCATGATGACAACATTTGGGGAGATCCTTGGACCTTCCGGCCTGAACGCTTCTTGGACGAATGTGGCAGCCTGCTACCTAGTTCTCATGTATTCATGAAAAGGTGTGTAGATTGACCATCTTGCAAATATTTCTCATTTTTAATAAGAGATGATGAGAATTTCTGTTAATTTCATGGATGTATGAAACTAAAAACCTTATCACACTGCATGAATACGCGAAGCGCATTCAAATATGAGTGTAATGAGCTATTTTAGTTTCACACCTCAATGAAATCAACAAATACATTCTTCCTATTTTATGATTTCATATCATAGGGCAAAAATATTAGGAATTGTCAATATTGAAACGGATTTCTTTTGGGACTACATTTTGCGAAAGCTTACAAAATAATTAAGTTCTCAAAATTGGTTTCATTGAGAAATAAAAGGAATCTGTCGGCCTATCAGAATGCATTTTCATCACTGGAATCATCTTTTATTTAAAAAATGGACTATAACTTGCACTTATATTAATTCCTCTTCATCTATTTTGACATCAAACGCTTTTTATCACTGTCACATTGGTTCTTACATTTTAGGGAGGAATAGTCAATATGCCCTGCAAATCATACGCAGTGGTTGATACGTTGTCTGATTTACCAATTTAAAAATGATTTCTTTTTTACTTAATTCGTTCATACAGCATATTGCCAGGAAATGAGGATTAACAGTACATAGATAATTTGAACTAGTATAAAAATTAAGTCCATCCGATCGATTTATACTCGCTTCAATAAAAAAGGCCTCAGTTAAACAGAAAGGGCAATGATTAACAAAAGACATATTTCAGGTTAAAAAATCTTTCTTCATAATGAAGGCAAATTAATCGAAGACCAGGGGCCTGTTTTACTAAACATCTTACGACATTTTTTTCTTAAATCAAAAATTAAAGTTGCTTTAAACAATATTTATGGAATTCTGCCATGCATCATCTCATTAGAATCGTCTTTTAAAAATGATTCCAATGAGATATTGCAAGGCAGAATCTGAATTAAAACACTAGGTACGATCTGTGATTTCCACTTACGATTAAGTCTTTCGTTAGAAGTTTAGTAAAACGGGCCCCAGATCACACAAGACCTGTGTTTAAGTCAATCTTTAGAGAGTAGATATCTAGTTAAAGATGTGCACTCCCTATTTCGAGACAAATACAAGGTTGGCCACATTGAAAAGTGGTCAAACCTTCAAGTCTTCTGATAATTGAACCATGAACACTGCATAAATATGCTTTGAAGAATACCACTCCACTTTTCTTGGCGACAAGCTGTTCGTTTTGGAACAGTATGAGGCATATAAGGACACTTGCTGAAACGTCATCGAAAGGTATTACTCGTGGGTTCTCTTTGATAACATACCAGAAAAGAAGCTAATAAGGAAATGGCGTTGGTTTGATTTTTGTGAAAGACTCTGTAGCAACCACAGGGACTCTGCACATGATAAATAAGCATATACAATGATTTGACAGGAAAAATATAAAGATTGCATATAAGTCTATATTTATATACCAATTTTTACCTTTTCCGGCCACATCATTGTATAAGGCTTGGTATCATGCGCAGAGTCCCTGTGGTAGCAACATGCTTCACAAACGGTTGGGCTTCATTCTTGAGAAAGAATAGACAATGGCCTTAATGTAAAAATGGGACTACATCGGGATCTGTCGAAAAACTGATCTGGTGAACCTTATATGTCCGAGGCAATTTCCCACAATATTTCGACTTATTGAATATCCATAAGCCCTCATTAATATTTTAGCCAAAGTTTTTGTTATCACAAACGGAGTGCGTCAATGACGTTGTTCGACGAAGTTGCAGACGTTACGAGCGGCCTTCTTTGACAAAGGCTACGAGATCATCTCTGGCTAACATTTATAAAACGCACTGATTTAACGATTTTTAGACCTGGCTCTTTTAATGTTAAAAAAAGGGATTTTCTTAGATGGACACTAATTTAGAGCTAAAACGCGCGAAGACATTTGTCATTATTTTACATTTGCAACAAAACAAGGCAGAATTTTTCAAAACTTCTTGCGTAAATCACTGGTATATCGAATGCTCAAGAAATATATCTAATATCGCCTTGAAAAAATACTGTGTAAAAAGCGCAGGCGTTGTTCGAAAGTTTTATGATCCCTTCTCATGTTTAGGGATAAAATTTTCTAAAATCGAATTGTTTCTATTTTAACACGCGTAAAGTGTTTTTTCTAAAGCTAGGTTATGTTTTTGTCAATGTCAAATGCCTTATGGAAAAGTTTGTTTTTTTTTTCACAAAGACAAATCTTTTTTTTTTTTTTTTTTTTTCTCCAACAAAACCAACATAATAGAGCATCATAAAGTTAAACAGTATTATGCTTTCAATGTTTTTTGTTCGAAGTTTTAGACTATATAACTATTCAGTTTCTATATTCTGTGATATTGTAATATTGTAATGTGGGTGTCCTCAATTCCTCCAAGATTGGAATTTGTGTTTTTGAGATAAATCTTTCTAAATGTTTGCTTTGCAATTTTGCAAATTTACACTTTTGAATTTTGTGAACATATTGGTTGGATTAAACAATGCATTAATTCCACTGAAAATAAAGACATACAGCTAGTGTCAATTTGGTTTTTTGGTAGACAAAATTTACTATTTCTAAGTAGTTCAGAAGGATGTTAGAAGATCCTGGATATTTTTGAATTTGTTTTTGTCTATTCTGTAGTTCTCGTCCTCCAAATCCAAGAGAAATTGATAACACCCTTAACACTGGTTAGTTCAGTTAAAGAGCCTCCCATCTACAGCGTATCATGAACTGTAGATACGATGCCCGAGAACTGAAAAGGTCAATGCAGACTATTGTTTGTTGTTGTTGTTGTTGTTGTTATCGTTGTTTTCACCATTTAACATAAATAAAGTATGTGTACAAAAGTTATGCCACATAATTGTGTATAATAGGTTCTTGAGTTAGATTAATTTTTCTCATTATGTTTTGGAACACTGGTTTTGAAATTAACCAGCTCATGGCCAATAACACTTTTGATTAAAATTCAATTTTTCTATTCTTCATATAGGTGTTTTCCATGTCACCTTACATTATTTAAATCTTGTTATTATACACAACTATATTTGCATGTCACATCTACATTTCTTAATTTACGTTATATTACATGTTACTTTTAGTCTATTGGGTTAACAAAGTTGGAGAATACAAAAATATTAATCAACAAAAAAAAAAAAAAAAAAAAAAAAACACCCACGCATACATCCACCATCTTCACACACTCATTCATTAGACATCTAACTGAAAAAAAAACACATAACACACAATATTGGAGACATGGCACTGCACACTATCCATAATTTCTATATTAGTAATTTATTATTAAATCGGAGATTTATACCGGTTTCCAGAAATCCAGTCTGTTTGACTCAGTACATTTTTACCTTTATCTTCTGAGCAATGTGTTCAAACCAAATACTGTGTTTTCAAACACCGAAGAAACAGCCTTTTCAGTCACAATCTACAAACTATGTTTTTATCTTATTTACTTTTCGACAAATAGAGAAGATGCTAATACAAAATTTGATGTAATTTTCGCTTTTAGTAATTACCAGTTAGTATTTTCAGTGTTTATAACAAGATTTTCGGTTGAGTAAAGGAGTTGAAACGTACAATAGGTTAACTGTAAAATAAATTTGAAGCACTTACAATATTACTACTCTGATTTTTTTCTCGAACGGTCATTTACCAGTTGTAGGGCTGACAACCAATCAAATTCTGTTATGATTATCACTCGGTCAAAACCCACGCGTAAATTCACACAACGTGGTAGATGCAATGGACATCGTCTGCTCGAAATGTGTCAATTAAGTTGTTTGTCATTGGTTAATGGTCGTCTGCACTCTGACAGGGAGCGTGGGAAGTCTACTGATGGAATGAGTACTGTTGACTATGTGTTAACAAATAGAAATAATTTTGTAATTTTGAAATATTTGATTTCAATGAGCACTCTGATCACGCTCCAATCCTATTTACAATAAATTCAAATTTGAGTATGAAGAAAAATTATTCAACAACAAATAAACCGACAAAAACATACGATAAACTGATATAGGATAGCAGTAAGAGCGATCTATTTTTATAATAACTCATGAATAATCATAGAGTGCTGCTAGATTTAATCGATTGGTCAGAAACCAAAGATATAAATAGCATAGTTGCCGTGTTTCTTGCCGTGTTACACGTGTTTCTTGAGGGAAAATGCATTTATAGTATTTGGGAAAACCCAATGCTTGAAAAACAAACATGTTGGTTATCAAAATTGTAAATAGTTTAATGAAAAATGTTTTGTAGCTAAACAGGCTTTTAAACTCTAGAGAGAGGAATAATATTAACAGACAAGCTTTTAGCTTGGCGTGTGCTCATTATAGCAACGTAAAAAATCTGCTAAGAAATAATTTAGACTAGCAGAGGGCTATCGAATCAGCAAACTTTCAAAATCGGACCCACGAGGTTGGATGAGCTGGCGATGTCCTCGAAAAGATGAAGTGTTAAGACAGAAAACTCACAAATTGGGCAAATATTTTACCAACTTTTATTGTCCAAATTTGAGCCCTTTTGATTGGCGAACTATTGCTTTATCCCAGCCTCTCAATGATGTCCGATTTACAGTGCTGACAGCACTTTGATTATTTGATGCAGGGGTTATCGGCTATATTTGGATTATAGACTTTTTTCTAAATACATTAGGTTTGTACAAAGTTCATCCATTTTCTATAAAACGTTTCTATATCATTGTTTAAAATTGCTTGTTCTTTGCACATATTGTATTTTTTCAAGATGTATGACATGGACCCACATACAGATGGACGACATTTGTTTTTTCGACATTGAAAGATATATAGTTTGGTGAATATTAGAATTAAGTTTTTCGCTATGCTGTTGTCCGTATATCCAAATACAACAGTTTTTAAGTCAATCGAATTAAACAATTGGTTTTGAAATCTTATCAAGTTTGTAAATATCGGATTGGTGATTTCACAATGCCAGAATATATGATCTATGGTTTCTCTGTTCTCATTGCAGAAAGTACAGTTGGGATTATCAATGTATCGAATTTTTTCAAGATAATGGTTTGTGCCCAGGATTCTGTGCAAAATTCTTACTTGAAACCACTGAATTTTAGTGTCTGTACTTATTTTAAAAGGCAATGCAAAAATGATTTTCCAGTCTTTTTGGCTGAAGGTGATATTTAATTTATCTTCCCAGCGTTTAATACATACAGGCATATTTTTATTCGAATTCAAGTTTTTATAAATCTCTCCTGTACCTTTGGAATTGGTTAGTATAGTTCTAAGAAAAATCGGAATGTGGGGTCTTTGATATGCCAAAGGAAAAGAAAATGGCTACTTTTCTCTGGGGTGGTTTTTTCTTGACGACAGTATACATTGTTCCTGGTGTTGTTTTTTTTCAGTCTGATGCCATTTGGAGCGGGACGTCGCCGTTGCCCCGGGGACACACTGGCCAAAACGAGAATATTTCTATATTTGGCGACCTTCTTTAAGAAATGGACATTCTCCCCAGCGGTTGGTGAAGTTGTATCATCGGATCCGAGAGACGGGGATTTTCATATTGATATTATATACAAACCAAAACCGTTTTACTGCATTGTTAATGACAGAGTTTGAAGCAGACAATACAATTCCATGAACTTTGTTTGCATGCGAGTGTATTTAGAGGATATTGAATGAGTAGTTATTGATACCGAATTTTTTTATTAAAGAGCCAGATAATAACACAGCTTTGCCAAATGTTTTGTTCATTCGTAAATGTAGTAGATATGCCCCCGACAAGGCCACTGTTATCCTTTCACCTTGGCAATTAACTTTAATCAACATAAACCTTACAGTTGAACAAATGTGACCCATCATGCGAAGAGGGACTGTATGGCTTAATCAGAGGTGTCAGATCTACAAATTCGATACAGAAAGGTTGAATAATTATTTGAGATTCCGAAGATAAGCGAAGTAGGAAAAGTTTCGGTCTTAGTCAGCCTGCGCAGTCCGCGCAGTCTGACTTGGGTCGATACTTTACGCATCGACAAGAATGTCCCCTTTTGCGTGACAGGTCGCAAATACATTAACCCCCCCCCCCCATACCCCTCATGTCGTCTCGGGTATAGGGTACTAAGATTTTGGAATGCCCTAAAATGGTCAAATGCTTTGCGGTTAATTTTCGAGCTTTGTCGGTTTTTTCTCACTTGATTGTCTCTCCACTAAACCCCCAATTCGTTCATTTACAAAGAACGCGAGACATTAAATTTTAAGTGAATGCATTTTACCTATGAAGTCAGTAAGTGGCTATGTATTCACGTACAATGGACGCGCTTGGAGAGAATCAAACGTGTATGTCTTTTGTATTTAACATCTTAATATTCTTATCATTTGTGAACCGCCACCACCTGGGAACTTTGTAAAATGAATATTTGAAAAAGAGATTTGGCCCAGCATAGGTTAACCAGAGGTCGCATTTCAAAAAATTCTTTCCCGTGAAGGTAAATTGATCCTTCTAGATTCACAAAATAAGCATATCGCAAAAAGTTTAGACCCAAGTCAGTCTGCGTAGGCCGCGCAGTCTGACCAGGGTCGACGCTTTACACACTACCCAGATGGTCCCTTTTCGCGTGACTGGTCATATTTTAGACTGGATATCTCTCGCTGCCTCTTCAAACTTTATTTAATCCTGCGAAATATATATGCTGATTTAACATCTTCAGGAATCTTTAAAAATCCGTAATCTGAAAAAAAGTATGTATGTTGAGAACTTACGAATGTTTTATATTATTGACGAAAATTTCCACGAACAAACTGGAGGCAAGCATTCACTTTTAAGCTTTTTACATGTAACCACGGCCAGTTGGCTAATAAATGAGTATTACGAAGTTAAAGATATACCGGAAATTATATATCTTACTTTTAATATATTTTTATGATGTTGTCTCCAAATTTTGATCAATCGTTAATATAAACGTTGTGAAATTTAAAGGGTAATGTAACATATTGTCCTATTTCTATCACTACATGTGTCGATATTGTCTTTAAATTACAGTTAATTACATCGTGAAATTGACATTCATCTCAATCAAACCATTCTAAATCTCGCACTCAGCGCTTCATTCATTCCTTCCAAACACTCACTCTTATCACGAAAAAATCCAACTTCAAAATGAATGAAAACACAAAATCATCAGCTTTGTTTATTTCTGTTTATTTATCGCCGCTACCGTAACATATGCCTATATGAGAGACACCACCAAGAAGACGATTAGTTGTTACGGGGGATAGTGTTAGGATACACGACGAAACTTCTGCTGGAACTCGCCATGGTTCTTTAACGTGCTCGGTGTAAAGCACCGTCTCACGGGACCTCGGTTTAACGTGTGTGTATTTCCGTTAATTTATCGTCGCTACCATATTTCATGCCCATATGACCCCCCCCCCCCCGGCATCCGGCATTGTTCTTCAACGTGCTCGGTGTAAAGCACCGTCTCACGGGACCTCGGTTTAACATCTCATCTGCAAGGCAATTAGTTTGCTATTGTTCTAGCCAGGGAATCGAACCCAAGCGATCGACCTTCAATTGTTTTGAAGTCCGGTGCTCTACCGACTGAGGTAATCGGGCTACAACAGCTTCATTCAGTTCTATATTAATCGATAAAAATCGCGATTTTTCTGGCTTAATTGAAATAGTAAGCGTCGGATTAGTTCATGAGGACAAATAAAGCTATTTACTCGTATAGAACTTTTATGTATGCATTTATTAAAGGGGGTTAATGGACATCGCATTTTTTTTAATCATGAACAAAATTGGCAATATTGGATTGATTCAATTTAAATTTATTCATAACTCACTCATTGAATTCATTCAATTTCTTTCAGAAATCATTCCAAAATCAATTTCAAGATGTTTCTAACTGTAATAACACATGTGTCTATATCATCTTTATTTAAGATCATGTGGTAACATTCGCTATTTCAAATTTTCGTATTGTCAACTTCTGTTCAATACTAATTTTAAATGTGTTTGGATGTTCAGGAGAATTAATGTTTAAGAAGTTTTTTTTTAATAGAAGGTATTGTTTTACTTCTATCTGTTACACTTCACAAACCGGAAATCGACAAGGTGAATGATTTTGGAATGATTAAGGAATGAGATTGAATGAGTGTCTGGAGCGAGTTTTGAGTGAATTTAATGGGAGGTAATCCTTTATCGCAAATTTTGTTCAGGGTGAACAAAATTAGCGATATCGATTACCTTCCTTTAAAAAAATGGACACAAGTTCTATACATAGCTTCCTATTTCTCTAAGAAACTATAAGACGCTGACAATTTGAATAATGTCAGAGAAATCGCGATTTTCTGTATCAAAATTGATTTTGAGTGACGCTGATTATTCTATATTTTTCAATGGGTTTGAGCGTTTTTGAATGGCTTGAGTGAGTGTTTGGAATGAATGAATGAATGAATGAATGGAGCGCTGATTGAGCTATTTAGAATTATTATGATTGAGGTGAATGTCAATTTCACGATGATTTTAACTGTAGCCAAACTCTGATAGAAGTCTCAGTGAGGAAGATTGCTTTATATTTTGCTAAATGAACACAACAAAGGTTGTCCGCGTCCAACGTAGCTCGCCCAAACTGCTACTTGTAACAAGCAGCGCTTGGCTAAAGATCAAAGATCAATATAATTTTCTTAGGTCCATGACCTAAAATATATCTGTTTGGGATGTAATAAAGACAAAAAAAAAAAAAAAAACAATTCAATTTTTGTTTTAGGTTCATGTAAATGGTTATGGTAAATTAATTGCTTAGAGTATGATGAAGTTTCTATTCGAATTTCATTTTTTTAAGTATACGGTTGATCATATATGTATTCATAAAGAACAATTGTCCTAGCTGTAAGCATTAAGAAACTATATATAAGTTTAAAGCAACTGGTTAAAGTTTAAAAAGTAAGTCAACGGTCAGGGTCGCGGGCTCAAGAATCTTGGTCACAGGTTAAGCCTATCACTTGATGATGCTTGATATGAAGTACGTGTATGTCGTGAAAGAAGCATTCAGAAAATTGAGCTAATCATTTTTGACGAATGAACTAGCGGACAGATAGAGCCTATAACCTGATGATTATAAAATATTAAACATCTACAATAAATAATGATATAATTAAAAAGTTTAACCTAATGCGGGCGTCGATAACGACGTTAATGCCGCCGACGCTGGCGCTGACATCCGAGCGTATGAATGAACGGACGGACACGCGACGGACTCAAATATATGAGCATCATTCGGAACATCACTCGGCTAATTCCGTTAACTGCAACAGACCTCGGATGTATGTAAGACGGATGGGTATTTAAAAAAATCGTGCATTTTTTCAGGCGGTAACAGTGTAAGAAAAAGCAGCAATGTAGAAATATATCTTTTACAGTAGCTATATAACGGCTAAAAAATCTTATTTTTTGAGAATGACGAATCATTCTAAAAAAGTAAGAGTTTTTAGCCGTTATTTTAGAATCTACAGATATCTATTTTAGGATACGATGGTTTCACGTCAGTGACGTAAGCGAGTAGCGTTGGCGACGTCCAATATTTTCATTAACAGTTTCGAGGGCTAACGCCATTTTAACTGACGTCATCGAGGTTTCCCAATGTTTTCCCGTAATTTCTAAATATAGTCCGTCTATGTACATCCGAGGTTGATCGTGAGATTGGCCGAGTGGTGTTCCGAATAATGTCAGCATCTGCATGACGTTTCAAAAAATACCATATATGGGTAAGGAATAAAAATTGAGCAGCTTAGACGGCCATCGATTATGTAGAGCATAGTCATGCGTTTCTGTGTAAGATCGATTTTTCTGTAAACTAATGAAGTATTAATCGATTTTACACTGAAACAGACGATTATCCTAATATATATTTCATTTTGCGAAAACGCCACTCGTAAAAATATTTTTTGTTCACGATTCGAAATTTACAGCGATCTTTTTCGAAAAATAAACAATTCTATTTCATAAATACACAAATGATCAAGAAAATGAAAATTTTAGGACGAATTTTATTAAACTGCACCATTTTGTACGTTATATTTATGCAACGTTCATTGTGACGTCACTTCTTGGGCTCCGTTGTGATAACGTAAGAAAGGGTGAAATGAAATAAAGCGGGGTATAATTTTTTTCATTTCACTGGTAGGGTGGTGAGTTTATCAAATGAAAATCTGCCGTTATTTATTGATAATCCACCGAAAAGCATTTAAGAAAATAAGAAAATTTGCTGATACCTGAAGAAGCGTTAAGACCTTGGGTAAGGCAGGCAGGGTTTGACACTAACTACTTTTTGCCATCAGTCTGAAGGACCTGTAATCTCTAAATATTACAGCTCCTCCATGATAACAACAGGTCCTATATAAAAAAAGTGTTTGATTGTTAGCAATTTAGGGGATAAATTGAAAGGAAAACATTGTCGAAAAAGAAGAAATTGCTTTTGACAAAGCATTTTTTTTCTTTTATTTTACAGTGTTTACCATTTGGTAATGCACATTTTAGTATTGGAAAGGCAATTATTTTTCAAAAAATGACATATTTGAAATACTAAGTACTGCCATTAACTACAGGCCTGAAGGACCTGGGGCATGGTTACATCTACCAGTCCTCCCTTAAATCCACAGGTATCGAGCCTAAGGACTGGTGTTAGTTTCGGTTCCTGTTAGGGACTATCATGGTACAACATAAAGCGTCAGACTGCTCAAACTGACCAAGGTAGATCGTGGACCGTAGCTTTTCGCATATGAAGTTGATTTTCTGCAAGTGCATGCTACCATCGGTTGAGCAGAGATGCGTTTCTTAGATTAAGAATCCTTAGAATCATCAGAATCTAATTAAGACTTATAGAATGAGGCGGTTTTTTTTTCATTTAGTTTTTTTCATACATGTGTTGAAAATCGATGTATCATGTTCATTTTGTCATTGTTTGTGTTTATGCCCTTGATGATTTGTTGTAATGCATTTACTTTTGAACGTAACGAGAAACTTTGTATGCCTATAGTTTTAATTACTTTTATTAAATATATAGATAATCTTATTTTTCATCTCGCCCTGAAAAAACGCACCTCTGTACTTTAACCAATCTCAGATTTCAAATATCTAATTAACGGGGATGCCAGATGGTTCAATTTTCGCCTGGTGAGCCAAACAAAGATAATCTAAAAAAGTTTTTTTTAACAATATGACCTACATTAATCGCCATTAACTAACATATCCTTGACCCATCTTATTACCAGCATAAATGTGATTTCAATTACAAGACCATTCTAAACACATTGTCAGGAACAATTTAAGTAATTAGTGATTCTTACCAAGATTTAATAAGATAAGTCCAGTTGATTGAAAGTAAAATATTTTTTGAGATTTAGGAGTGAAAATAAGCCCTGCACAGCCTCAACCACATTTTTGGACCCATCAAAAAGTTGTGACAAATCGTAAGTGGAGTACACCTTAGGAATGATCATACCAAGTCTTTTTGAAATGGGTCAAAATGAGGGAGAGGAGAACATTTTTGAAGGATTTATGTGAAAATAAGCACAACCTTGACTTTAGTCAATCAAAATATCTTTAACAATTCAAGTAGAAGGTGACTAAAGGAACATTCATGCCAAGTTTCATTTAAATCAACCCATTTGGTTTGGAAGGAGAAGGTTTCGAAAGTTTTGAAAGTGGAAATAAGCTCTTCCACGCTCACATGTGGGGGTCAATCAAATTTTCTATACAATTTAGTTAAGGACCACCCAAGAAAAATCCATGCCTAGTTTCATTGAAAATCGGCCCAATGGTTTGAGAGGAGATGATTTTAAAAGATTTCTAAGTTAAATAAGCCACGCCCAATTTTGAGGGGTCAATCAAAATTTCTTTTTAACAATTAAGGTAAAGGGTCACCCAAGGAACATCTGAGCCAAGTTTCATTGAAATCAATCAAGTAGTTGGGAGTACAAGTGTTTTGAGGACTTCAAAGTGTAAAAAAGGCCCGCACTACCACGCTCATATTTAGGGGTCAACCAAAATTTCTTTAACGATTTAAAAAGATGGTCACCAAAGGAACCTTCCAACTAAGTTTTCGACCAACCGAATAGCCTGTTACAACTCAGCTTTAGGGACGGACTATCTGGTTGGTCCAAAGGCGACAAACAAAATGGCCATTGCAGAAATGCTTTCTGTCAGGTTGCAAATTGAATGTGGTGAAAACGAGTTGAATTATTGGTGATATTGAATAGAATAAGGTCGTGAGTGACAGGAAAAATGTTTTCTATAGAATGAAATCAGTAATATAATAGGCATCACAATTAATATGGAATTATAGGTGTAAAGTGGAGTTGCGCTAGGCCGACTAGATTTTTGCATAAAAGTGGGTAATTCGGGACCTTGTCTATATAATTTTTGTGATAAAAAGATTCATATAATAATTTTTTTGTGGTCAATTATTAGTAATATTAAACTATCCCCAACCGGGTGGTATGCTAATGAGTTTAGAGCAAACTGCAACGCTATTTTTAATGTAAAAATTACGTCATAAAGAAAATGTGATGACGCCATTTTACAAACGGTGTTTTATGATCCGCGGAAAGTTTTAATCGTTTTTAAATGAAATTCTACGTTTTGTGATCTTTTTCGCCGAATTTAGGGTCATATTATCAATAGAAAATCAAATACATGAGTCTTGACAACAAATACCTTATATATTACCCTCCATTAAAAAAAAAACAGTTGCAAACTCGTCTCGTTTTCAAGGGCGTAACTCCTATTACGCAATTTACGCAAGTGCGTAAAAAATAATCATCTGTAGAGAAATATCGTTGATGGATGATTATAATAACGAAACTATAGCTTATTCAATTGATTTGATTGTTTTGATTATGCACCAACGCTGAAATCATACAAAAGGGAGCTGACGGAGGGCATTCATCTTTTGTCACAGTCCACATATCGACTTTATTCTATTTATTTGGTTGTCCCCACCTGAATGCGTAAAAAAATTCAACGTCCTAGATACGCCCATGGTTTTCGTCTATTTATAGATGACTCGTTCAATAAATTTGGTATTTCACAACCACTCATTCAATATCCCCTATATAATTTGCGCGTGAAATATAGTGACGTCATGAAATTTACATCATTCAATATCCTCTATATAATGTGCGCGTTGAATACATTATGACGTCATAAAATTTACAAAGCAACGTAAATATAAACAACGGTTACTGTTCAAATGTTTATTGATTGAATGGACTTTTACGCCGCTTTCAACATTATTTCAGTTATATCTCGGCGGCTGGAGCACCTAACTATGGTTTCCTGGTATTTCTCTCACTAGTGCAAGCACAACATCCTTTCCTAGCCTCCAGCTACTATCTCACATATGTCTACGATTATCAACCCATTGGTGAAAGACAAATAGTCGGAAAGAACGAGTGCCGCCCTAGGGGATCGAACCCGGGACCTCTAGACCTCTAGAGTTACTGTTAAAGAAGGACACCATTTTCTTTCATTTATTTCTGTTTCATTGGATCTATATATTTTTATATCTTTATTTTCATACAGAAAATGGTTCAAAGAAGTAGTAGAAGAATATGGTGTCGCTGTAAAAGTCTATTTTATGTGATAACTGGAATAGCATCACTTTCGATATTAATACAACTAGCCAGTTTCCCTGGACCAATTTGGCAAAGGTTACAACGAATAAGTGGTGCAAATTCTACGCGTTCAACATTCGTCTATGGGAAGTTTTCGGTAAGCAGTCGATAATCTGATGACGAACCACCACTCTCTATCGTTTGTATGCTTTTATCGGGGTTTCGCGCCACTTTCAACATTTCTGCAGTTATTTTGCATATCGCGTCAAATGTCGGATGAAAGTTGGCCGAGATGGGGTTCGAACTCACGAACCAAAGATTGATTGATTGATTGATTGATTGATTGAATGGAGTTTATCGCCCCTTTCAACATTTTTTCAATTAAATCGCGGCGGCTGGAGCGCTTAACAATGGGTTCCTGTTATTTCTCACACCCGTACCACCGTTTCATCCTTTTCTAGCCTCCAGCAGCTATCTCACATAGGTCTACGATTATCAACTCATTGGTGAGAGACAAATAGTCGGAAAGAATGAGTGCCGCCGTGGGGATCGAACCCGGGACCTCTAGAGTGACAGCCCGACGCGCTAGCAACTGTGCTATGACGGCGGCGCCTCACGACCCACAGATTGAAAGCCCCACTCATCTACGCTGAGCTAGACGGTCTCGGCATTCTCTATTGTGACGATAATACCTCACATATCCTGCGTTAAGAATGACAAAACGGTGCAAACTGTTTGCCAATTATACCCCCGCTTTTGCACGTGCAAAAACGTGCAAAAACGTGCAAAGCGGGGTATAATTGGCAAACAGTTTGCACCGTTTTATCAACCGAAACGCAGGGCTGGACTCGTGTTTGACCCTTATACCAGGGTTTTGACCCTCAAAAATCAGAAAAAATCCCAATTTCGATCTCTGAAATTTTTTCCCAAGAGGCTCACGTTGACCCCTTGAGAGAATTTTTCTAGCGTCAAAACTTGGTTTATCTCTCAAGGTTTTCAATTCTGTATAGATCTACTGCCTAAAATTTCGTGATTTTCGTTTCGTTCGAATATTAAATCATATGGAAGGGCGGGGATCAATGAATAAATATTTTCTTTACCACATTTTATGATTCTAGAAATGTTTTCTGAGGGGTTTTGTGGGTTTTCGCTTTGAGTCGAGTACTTTTGTTGCCTAGCAACCATATTATTTTTGGAAAGCGTTTTAGTGCAGTCCAGATTGACTGCCCGCTAGTATAACTGTTTGCGGAGAGCGCTTTCGTGTCCTTGACGCAGGGTTGGTTTCTTGAGCTTATTTATACCGTAGCTACTCGGTTTGGTCTGTCAAAGATTGTATATGAAAACAACTAATAACGATAAGAAATATCAAGAAATGACAAGCAAATATTAAACAAGTTTTATTTCTTCTTATAGATCGGGGACCAGATGTCATGTAAACTGTAATTTCAATCGAAGATGCGCTGTAATTACCGAAAATCAATACGTTTAAAACACACTGTTAACAATAATAAGTCGCCAGTTCTATCCGATTACTCGATTGGATATGTTGCCGAGAACTCAATTTATCCAAAATGGTACCTCTAAATATGGGTGTGTTAGGGCGGTCTAGTTTTGACCATGAAATCTTTAACATCATCTCCCCAATAGCCAATTGGCAGATATCAACCAAACTTGGCAGAAATGATCATCGGGTGACTCTTTCAAAATTAGTCGTGAAATTTTGATTTACCCCCAAATATGGGCGTGGCAGGGCGGGGCTTATCTTCTCCTCAATAACCAGTTGGCCACTTTCATCCAAACTTGACCCTTTGGGTGACCCTTTTCAAACATCTTTCGTCTTCATTTTAATGAAAATCCCAATAAAGAGGCCGGACTACCCCACTACGTAGGTGTCACACCTGTTTACCTAGATATCTTTATCGCATCCGTTGATAAATGTGTCAATTAAAATGCGTTGAAATCATAGTTCAACTGGGAAAACTCGAGGCTACTCGTAAAGGTGTGTCACCATCGATGTTCCTGGAATATTGAAGTATTTACGTGTTAATTTATTCAATGCTTAAAGGACAAATCATGTCAACATTTATAGTTATCCTACTTTCGCGTGAGCATCCGTACAAAGCCGTTTAAGGCAGCGGACCCTTAATAGTTCTACACCGCTGGGGAAGTCATGAACTTTAACAGGCATAACCTAGGTTTTATAATGATTTTCATTAGGAAACCTGGGTTAACATTGTGAAAGAATGCGTGGTCCGAAATGTTGCCGAACTATTACGGTTTCACTAACTGAAGCGGAGTAGCATTTCTCAAATGTTTGGTGAACGTTATCATTTGAGAGATGAAATGAGTATTTGTTGAACTCATTGAGGTATGACACAAAAATACTTATCACACGGTATGAAAACGCAATGCGGATTCATACATGAGTGTGATAAGGTTCTTAGTTTCATTCCTCCATGAAATCAACAAATACTGTCTTCATATATTATAATTGAATTTTATTAAGCAACAAATGGAAAGATTTGTCAATTATTAATACATTGCTTACGGGACTACTGTTGAAGCTAATAAAATAGATGGGTACTTAAAATTGTTTTCATTTCATGGGGGTATAAAATCAACCTTCCAGCAATCGGATCGCTAAAATGCTGAAGGCTACAGCTAACATTAAATTATTTTGGACTAGAATTTACAACTTTCTCATTCCTCTCGCTTAATCAAGAGGCTTTGACGCCTTTGGGTTTTTTTTCCTTCGACGGTTTAAGGCATTAATAATTTTGAAATTTTGGTCCGATGTCGAAAAGCTTCGGAAGACATCGCCTTATTTTAGTTTATTAAATCATTTCTGTTATCTACGTCATCATAACAGTAGGAGATTTAGTTAAATGTCGTAAGTACCCGTACAATAACGTATTCAATGACGCAACTAGAACGTCGTTACCCTCCGCTGTAAAGGACATTTTCAAATAAAACACGAGTCTTTCCGATTTCTACTTTTTGGTGGACGTTTACGTTCACCAGTGTTAATACCGCGTTGGAACAATCCTGTCAGATGTTGATAGTTTTTTAAAATAGTAGTGCTCACTAAGATTCAAATTACTCTTTTTCAACAATTGTATCCGTCTGACAACTACGCATTTTAAAAATGGAGTGAAACAAGGATTCTACATAATTTGTTGAAGCCTCAAAGACATCTTTTAATTGCGAAATCATATGCAATTTTGAGATCGGGTGAACGTTTTGCTTGCGTAGAAGTACTTTTCAGGCGGAGTGAGTAATTCACCCTTTGTGTCCAATGGTCTATGGGAGGTTACTCATGAAAACTGGGTGAATGCATTTCTGGAATGGTGATCTCCCCTGACACTACTAATGTATATAAAACAATGGCCAATTAATGGAAATACGGGAATACACATGAATACCGATACAGCCCGAGCAGGTAAAGTAAAGCATTTAGGTCGTGCGATAAAGGTTTATGCAAAGAGGTTTTATTTTACTTTTCAACACGTGACAGCCAATCTCGAGACTGCAATTTTTTACGTATTTATATCAACACTACCCCTTTCTTTCTTTTTTCGACAATGAAAATCGCGGAACAATTATTATCTTTTTATAGATTTTTTTAAGCAGATAACACCATAATTTTAATTAAAAGATTATGGAGAGCCGATAAGCATAACAAAATCATAATAATAACCCAGATCATCTAATTGGCTTTTCTTTCCTTTTATACACAATGGATCAGACAATCGTTCTTTAAACTACACCCGGCATAATGCCGAAAATTATCGGAACCTTGTAATTACAGGACTTTGGTTGACGATTGACGAAATATGTTGAGATATGTATATCTGAATCAAGATGCGAACATGGGTCAGGCCATTTTCCTTTTATCGTAATTTTCTATGTTAAATTTCTCTTTTCTCAACATATGGAAAAATCACTCTAGTATGCCAACAGAAACGTCCACCATCAGTACTTTCAGTACTTTGATTTACTATGGGTGGACTTCCTTGCTTCATCTCGGAACGTCGCTCGAACTTAACCGTAAACAGGAAAGTACCTCAAATGTAAATGTAGTTAGTTAGGTATTTAGGTACCTGTTCTTACTTTGGTTTATGGAATAAAAACATTCTTTCGATTTTGATCCCTAGCAAAAATTGAGCAGTATACACGTACAGTGTATGTTACACGCGCGCTCATCACCATCTTCACGAGTCAAGGGGTATTGAATCGATAGCTTCTTCTCGAATAAGATAAGTAAATGTTCGTAACCCTTGGTTCGACAAGATGGCTCATCACACGCTAGAGATATCCAGAATACCGAAAATTTGAACCATTGGTCAAAAAGTTCGAAGGACACTGAACGTAACATTGAGTTGTAGACGACCTAAAGTATTTGATTATCTCTATAATAAAATACATTGGTGTGCAAGCATTCAGGATTTCATATCCTTCTTTATAATATGACCGACGTCGCGGGAGTGAAATAAACCCGTTGAATATTTTTGATATTACACGGGTGTTATTACACTAGTTGAATAACTATTAAATGACGTCATGAGTTATATATTGTGACGTCAGTTTTAAACGGCGTTATAAGTTTCGCGGAAAATTGAAATGTCGCATTTCAAGAATTTGACGATTTTCGCGAAAAATCGGGTCATATTATAAATAGAATATCAAATTTGTGTTCATAAAATACCAAATTTATTAAACTCATCATCTAAAACAGATAAAAACTCGGCACAGCCGCGTTTTTATCTATTTATAGATGACTCATTTGATAAATTCGGTATCTTATGACCACTCATTCAATATCCTCCATTTACATGTATAATCCATATTTCATTCCCTGAAATATATATTTAATACGCACTTGGTGTATTGTATGGGGAAAAAAACTATAATTTTGTTAGCATTGTTATCTTCGAGGTGCTAACAGAAATTCAATTTTTGCTATACTTCTAAAAGTAACCGTTTAATGCCATTGTTTTTAAAAATATCCATGTGATATCATAAAAAATTCACACGGGGTGTTATCACATTGATATTTGTATAGTTGTAAGTATTGTACCGGATATATCTTTTTTCTTACGAAGTAACTTCGCAATTTCTCTGCGCAACATATTCGAATAATTTTGGAGAATATATGCAATTCAAGGGAGTATTGATTATAATATTCAAGTAACAAAATCCAGAAATCCAGTGTTTTAGTTTCATATCTCAGTGGTGGCTCAAGATGGGGTTATAATGACCCCGCCCCCCTCTGACGCCAAAATTTCCAAAAATTTGGCAGACAGTAATGACTACGATCAGCCTGCAAAGCTTCGCAGCCTGATCCTAACCTACACTGCCTACCTCATTCTTCATTTTTGTAGAATAAAAGTCTTGAGGCAAACTTTTTGATAGATCTATGTCCGAAAATAGGAAATTTGTTTAAACCAAATTTAAAGTTAGTAGGATTAAGCTAGGAAAAACGATCCCCCCTTTTTTGCATGCTCGAACCCTCTTTACAGAGTTTTAGGGACCTGTTTTACTAAACATCTTACGATCATTTTTGCGCAAGTCAAAAATTAAAGCTCCTTTTACAGAAGTGACTAAATATGGAATTCTGCCATGCATCATCTCATTGGAATCGTCTTCTAAAGACGATTCCAATGGGGTATTGCAAGGCAGAGTCTAATAATCAATGAAAACACCAGGTACGATTTGTGATTTTGGCTTACGAATTTTTTTCGTATGAAATTTAGTAAAACAGGCCCCAGGACCCGCCACTATACCTCATCTATAAAATGTTGTATATTTCCAGCTGAACGGGGAAGAGGATTCGCAAACAAAAATAACGCTTGTTACTGCCTATTTCAACCTAGGTACGGTCAAAAGAGATGACAAAAAAAGTAAGGCCCGCACTAAAAAAATGTATCTTGGTTGGGCCGATATCTTCAGACACGTCGAAAACCCGCTCGTCTGTTATACAGATGACGTCAATTTATTCAAACATATGACGTCACTCAGGGAAGGTAAAGAAAACAAAACGAAAATATTCCTGATAAAGAGAGAATTCTCATGGGCGTTTCAGAGAGAGCCGAGAATTAAGGAGATATTGTCACAACCGGGCTATCCAAGGGTTCATCCATTCACTGGAACGTCAGAATATCCGTGCGTACAATTTGCCAAGTATGACGTCATAGAAAGAGCGACTAAAGCAAACTATTTCAAGACAAAATATATTGCCTGGATCGATATCGGATATTTCAAAAAAAGGGAATCAACCAAGGATTTCGAGTTGGTCAAACTAGATTCACATAATGAATCGTGTATTGCAATGACCCGGGTTTTCGAAATTGAGTTTAATGCTACCACAAAGGAAATATTTTATAATCTTAAAATGAGTGTAGGAGGCGGGTTTTTCTTCGGTACGCGCGAGAAAATGGTTCAGTTTGCCGACCAATTTAAAAGAGCCTTGGATTTTTATCTTTCAAAAAATATGATAGGCACTGATGAGCAAATCATTTACGCTTTGGTTTCTAAACATGGCAGGCAAGAAATCAAGCCAGCTGTAGAAATTCAGTACGACCAGGCTAGCGGTTGGTTTGGACTTGGTACAAAAATGATCCGGGAAATAAATTGAAAATGCACAATATCACAAAATTATTCCAAAAGGGAACCGAAAAAACAAACAAAAAAACCCCCAAAATCATATAATTGCAATCCAATAAGATAAAGAATTCTGATTGGTTTAAATCGCATCACGTGGGGAAATCCATTGCACTTTATTTCTGTATAAAATGCAATAGGTCTTTCGGGAAACCCCCAAACTTCGATCTGCAAGTCCTGTGTTGTAGGAACTCGAATTAACCTAGTTCCCGATCATTAACGCAACATTTCTATTTAATCTATTATAAATTAAGATATTTTCGAAAGAATTTACGATAACAAGCATGCAGTTCTGATTCCGTACCGAAGTAAACTTAGAAAACCGCAAGTCGACGAAGACCGTCAAGCAACCCTCTCAACTTAGACCGACCACGCCGTTTTCGTTTAAAAACATAGACTTACTTGGCAGAAACAAGCTTTTTTGTCATAAGTACCTCTACGAATTTTAATGTTGTCGTTTATTTGTGTATCATTTGTTTCACTTTATGACATTTCACTTCGATAGCGAGATAAACAATACACGATCTAAAAATCTAAAAATAGATCGTGTAAATTTTTTTACGCGGAGAAAGTAGACTTGAAGCTTTAATGTTTGGCCGAGTATTTTAATAGTTTCTTCGATCTATAGGATTGCAATTATAAGGGATGAGTGTCTTTTTCACTGCTTTTATTGGGGTATAAAGTGCAATTGCCTTAGCACATGGCTTAAACATAACGCCCTACGGGCGTTATTTGCCATGTACTAAGGCAATTGCACTTTATACCCCAATAAACGCAGTGAAAAAGACACTCATCCCTATATTAATACCTCGGCACACGGTAGGTATTTCAATATTTCCGCAAAAAGATTGAACAAATCTTAACACCACTACATAATCATATTAGTCGATACAGCCATTTCATTTGATTAAATGCAATCATAAGATATACAATATCAAACGAGGTTGGGGGAACTGATAATTGTCGAGACTCTGCCTCCAACCGATTTGGATATTTTTTCATATAAAACACGCTATAACCCCTATTTGCATTGTGTTCGTCGATGTTTCCAATGAGAATGCAACTTTCTAAAAGTAACCGCATTATGTCATTGCTGTAAAAATATCCATGTGATATCAAAAGAAATATCATATGGGATGTTATCACACGGATATTTGTATGGATAGGCCTATAAGATAAAATAAATGGTTAAAAGGACTATTTAATTTAGGATTCACGGAAATATGAGCACTATAGGTTTTTTATAGGTGTTTTATGAATGTTCAAATAACTTTTTTTTAAAAAAGGACAATGTCGACTTGAATTTTAAGGCTACTTTATCAATTGCATGGTGTTTTAAAAAATGACTAGTTTGGAACAAGGTCTCTTCTTGATTTTAAATTGTGACAGTTTAATTATTATTCACGGAAATATGGTACACCAGGGTAAATGTAAATTGAAACATTTGTTTTCGGTTGTGGCCATCAAGATTCGCGAATTCTGATTGACTGAAATCTTTTTTTTATTCCTCGATAATAACAATTTTGAGTAAGCAGCTATTTTGTAAGATTACCGTAATAGCTTTTTTTTTTATAGTTTCATTGTGGTATGAAACTTAAAACTTTATCACCCTTATGTATGAATCCGCTTTGCGATTTCATACTGTGATTATTTTTTCAGTTTTATACCTCCATGAAATAAACAAATACTCTTTTTTTTCTCTTTGGTGTAAGCCGAGGGAAAATAGTGCGCGAATTCATACAGGGACCGGGGTTCGAGCTGCTCCCTCTTTTCTTAATCAGTAATTTTCTTTGAATATCTCTAGCTATTATGTTTATTAATGACATTTCTTTACATGGGCGATGTGAAATTATACTTGTAGTTTTGTAGTCTGAAAGAGCACAGAGATTTTTAGACTGGGAAGCCTGTCCCATCTACGCTACCCTCCGATACTGGGACTGGAAAAAAACTAATTTTTACCATGCAGTCCTGCGTTCAGAATGACAAACGGTGCAAACAGTTTGTCAAATTTGACCTGCTTTGCACGCAAATGCAAAGCGGCGTATAATTTCAACGTTTTGTCATTCTAAACGCATGGCAGGTTTCTGCATGGTAACAAGTGCGCAAGCGCAAATATGGAATAGAATTTAATGGAAGGAAACGACATAATTGTATATAATAATACCGCTATAAGTTCACTTTCATACCTTTTTATTTTAATGTTTAATATAATTAGATTCGGCATGGAACTAAATTTAAATATTATAAAGTTGAAGTAAAATTTACATCATTTCTTTATATAATGTAACGTTAGCATTCGTTTGCAACCGTTACCATTGAGAACCACTGATTGATTGTTTCTTGTTACCTGCAATCGGTTACATGAATTATGTTTTTGTACTTTTTTCGGGTTTGTAATGTTTGTTGTTGATAAACATCGAAGATAAGAAACCCACGGAAAGCATAGAATTTGAAACTTGGCCAAGCTACACGAACAGACATTTTCACAAACTCTGAAACTTAGCATAGTCCGTTTCCTGTACATTATCGAACTATTGAAATAGACTTGCTAGGCACAGAGAGTATGGCTTTTTATTGATTGATTGAATGGAGTTTTACGCCGGTTTCAACATTTGTTCAGTCATATCGCGGCAGCTGGAACACCGTATACTTCTTTCACCTGTACAACCATCACATCCTTTCCTAGCCTCCAGCCGCTATCTCACATAGGTCTACGATTATCAACCTATTGGTGAGAGACAAATTGTCGGAAAGAATGAGTACCGCCGACGGGGATCGAACCCGGGACCAAAGGGAGTATGGCACTGGTATTTCGTTTCTTGACAAATTGCGTCCTAAAACATGAACGTCATTCTACTAACAGCATTTTGGAATAAAGCGAAAAATGTAAATGGATTTCAAGAAATTTGAAGATTTATCCCTAAAATATCTGTTCATGGATAATACGTCAAAGTTTGATATTGCATGACCAATCTTTTAGTATTCCCTACATTCTTACCATACGTTCATTAAGTGGCGAACCGAGAGGGGTGGGGATTCGTATGAACCCCATTGTAGTGGACTAATTAATTCAAACCTTTTCAACACAAGAAAAACAACCCCTTTTTGTAGTGTTCGAATCACATGAAAGTGAAATTCTGGAAATAAAAAGTATTCAATGTACAAAGTTATAGCAATTAGTCCCATAGTATCCCTATCTTTATAGATCGGGATTCTATGGGACTAAATACTCGAATTCAAGGCCGACATCGAACCACCTAAAAACCATAGATCCGCCGCTGTCATTCATCTCACATTAGAATTTCATAAAATGTGCGTTTTTAGTGTATCAAGTAACTAAATATTTTACAGACGATTTCGTAAAAGAGCGGGCCTTTTCGACATAGATCCTATTTTATAATATCTTGATAAATGTGTGTTTTTGTTTTGTCCGTTTTTGATATACTGCTCATTCTAAAGAATGGGCTATCAAAGTTTGTCCGTTCTTAAAAATGGTCAAGCAATCTTAAGAACGGGCAGATATATTTATAACCTTCGTTAACATGAGCTGTCGTAAATTGACATATTTCCCACTTAGTGCTTGCCACAGGCAGGGATTTTCTCTAAGTTAAGGAGCATGTTAGTTGGTCTCTCTGTAGCAGAAAAAACTAAAATCGTGGAATTTTCTAAATGCTATAAAATCCTGAATTTAAACAATGAAAGGTTTCGTTACAGGCGGAAAGGATGTACCATTATACCTCTACTTCTTCGAAGTGGGGTATATTAATTGAAATTATAACTACTGCTGAGATCAGCCTGATTCTTTAATCTGTTCGATGCAATGCACCAATACACACGGTCTCAATTTCTCCACTCATCAGAGAGACAAATAGTATTACGATAGTAAGCCAGATTTGATCATATCAAACTTCATGATTTGATGCAAGACACTCTAAGGACTGAGCTTAAAGGGCTGACTTTGCTTTAATTTGAGGGTGTTAACATTTTTGCAACCAGAATGTGGTAGCATCAGCTTGAATAAATATGGTACCTCATCGATGATTTTCCTTTACTGGTATGTGACCCAATAAAAAAAAATTGAAATTCAAATATTACAAAGTATCAAATATTTTCATGCATGATAATAAAAGATCAGTAAAAGATAAACTATTGCTCAGTATGACACAGCCACTGTCAAAATATTTCAAAGGCACTTTTACAAGTTTCCACAAAACCATTGAAATGTTATATCCGGATGAGATAGTCAACAATTCTCCTTTCACAAAATGCTTTTACATCTCTTATTTTGCAGCCTAATATACACATTGATAAACAAACATTTCTTTGCAATAAGGAAAAATGCTTTTGTAAACATTAAGCAGCCCATACGAAAACAAAAACTTTTTGACAGTTCAGACATTAAATGCAATATTACAAGAACATGATCATTTACATTGTTAGTCCTTCAGATTGACAATATAATTGACCATGTATTGACAATATTGCATATCTGGAGTGGGCAATAAAATAGAATCATTACATATTATGGTCTGTCATTCTAATTGTGTAGTGCCCCCCTTTAGGCTCATGGCATAAATAACAATGAAGATATACTCAAATAATTCAGATGACTAAGCTATTTTATTAATAAAAATAACATGATAGACATTTGGTCCATAATGTGACAATAAACTTCAGAAAACAAGAGGACCATTGGCCCTTAAGCGCTCACCTGATGCATATAGTTGACAAAAGTTTCAAGGTGTCAACACTGCTTTTTTGAAATTCATTACTAAACACAAATCAATGATATCAAGAAGACAAACATTATGTTGCCTCTAAAGTACTAAAAAGACCTTTTGAGATTTGAAGGTGTCCTAGTTTTTGACTCTCTTTCAAACTTGTATAAGATCTCAAAACAAACATTCTACATAAGATGCAGAATTTTCAATCCATGAGTGCACACAAGGATTTTCATAAATTTTACCTCGACTTCCTTTTTAACCTCACTTGACCCAATTTCAAACTTGACCTAGGTTTCATAGAGACAAACATTCTGACCAAGTTTCAAGACATGTGAGTAAAAAAGGTGGTTTCCAAATTGTGCACAAGGTTATTCTAATTTGACCCCTTGACCTAGTTTTTGACTGCTTTTGACCTAATTTTGGATTTGATCCAGATTTCATGTAGACAAACATTCTGACCAAGTTTCAAGAAATTTGAACCAAAAATGTGACCTCTAGAGTGCATTCAAGGTTTTTCTAACAGTAGAGTGCACACAAGGTAAAATTTGACCATGGGTGAGGACAATGGAAGCTAGGCAGCACCTGATCACAAAAGCTAAAACAGATAAAACAAAAGTACAGCATGTATGTGCCCACACGCAGGTGAAGTTGATGACAATAAAAAACATACATGAATTAAAATTAGATTAAAATTAGAAGCATATTGTCTACTTTTAATAGATACTAAGGGTAGTAACCCAGGTAAATCAAAATTATTTTTTCCTATCTTCTTTGAAGTATAAATAAAACATGTTGGTAAATGTCCAGATTCAAGTTGAAATCTTTCATATCAATAAATAGGTAAGGTATTTTATTTCAAAAACAATCAGAACCTCACCAATGAAATAATAACATTGAATATTTTAAATATTACATAGGTGATATTACATCAGTGGAATGACTATGCAAATGAGCTAAGAATAGATTGGAACTTAATATTGTCAATGGAACAAGAGAACCACCTACGGGTGCCTACGCTCTGATGTCGAGTGCTGGATGGTGGGAAAAAATCTAAGTGGAAAAAGGAGCATAATCTGTACAAAATGCATCTAGAGTTATCCCCCTTGGTAGTATAGGTTCCTCTTTTGGTGGTGAACATGTGTGCCAAGTTCCAAGTGAATGCCTTCAGTAGAACTTGAGATATAACAAAATGTCAAAGATTTCGCACGACAAAGACAATGACGATAACAATGACACGGAGGCTATAGCAATACCTCGGGTTTTCTCCGAAAAACAGCAGAGCTTAAAATAACGTCATAATGGCCTTCTGACATCATTTTGCAAACAGTGTTATTATTATGTTTTGTGGAATAACTTGACCAGATTAATATCGTAATTTTTTCTTTTTTTTTTTATCACAAATTTTGATCATATTATAGATAGAATATCTAATTTGTGCTTCTTCAATACCGAATCTATTTATCTTGAAATTTAAAACAGATAAAAACTTGGAATAACCTTGTTTTTATCTGTGTAAAGATGACTTGTTTAATAAATTGGGTATTCAATGACCACTTGTTCAATATCCTCAAAATAAACAATTGACAGTTAAAGGAGATGATGAATATGATTTCATGTACATGCATTAAATTTAGTAAATATCCCAATACAGTTCACCTATTTTACTTTAGTAGTAAACCAGAGCGAATGAATAGCTCCTAAAAATTCCTAAAATGGTTTTCAGACAAAGTTCAATTGTAACCTTGTAACCCTTTGACATTTAAGACCTGAATCCAATAGGATATGTATAACATTTGTATTTGGGCATGTGCATGACATTTCCATCAATTTGACGTCAGCGTTAGGTGCAAACATTTAGAAGCCCAGGCAGTAACTTAGCGTGATTAGAGGTTTGCCTTACTGTCTACAGATACTTAAATCAAAGGCCTGAAAGGCCTGAATTGAAGACAGGACTGAATATTAACAATTGGAATGAAAATTGTGGCGTTTTGAGAAGATCTCTTGAGTGGGAATCAAAAATTTAAAACAATCATTGATGGTTACATATGGAAACTGCACCTTCCTAACAAATGAATATGCTTTACTTTGAAGACTCATCACTTCCAGATAAACCTATCCCTCTAGCCAATTCAAGCTTAACAAGAGGGTAACTGCCTTCATAATCGCTATTCATCCCCATGTGAAGTTTTCAATATCCTAAATGAAAAATATTCATTTAACCAACAGAAATATGGTGACAATTCCTGTATAAAACTGATATGAATTATTGCAAACTGTTTTATAAAATTGTATAGATTATCCCCAGCATTCCAATATGATCCAAATCCGATTTTTTTCCAGTCAAACTTATAAAGTGGATGTGTGAAAATCTTAAATAAAATGTTAATCCACATGACACACATTGCTTACCCCTTGATAAAGAGCTGAACATTTCATCGCCATGGTGAATATTGCCCTGAATTGGAACATTGTTCAAATTTCTTTTACATTTATTATCTGATCCAGGATTTGACTAATTATCTCCACATAGAAGAAGCAATGAAAGTAATACCAATATTATTATACTTTTACTAGTCAAAGTCAATACTAAGAAGAAGTATTTTCCCGTACAATATCTGTAGCTTTTTTTATGAATACCGTTTGAGTTTCTTCCAGGAGTGAAACATTCTATTTCTATTTTTCCATTGAGATATTTCGATCTCCATTTCAGGTTATTCTCCTTGCATATGGTCTTACTTAGTAGAAAGTTATTTTTACTACAAAATAATATATAAACCTGTTAAGACAACCAACCTTTCAGGCCTTTTCCACGGGACTGCTTTTCTAGATCAAGATTCGGATTGAACTATCTGGTGAACTATCAACTTATTTCACGCCCGGCCGGGGCCTGTTTTTCAGCTTGAATCCAGCCCTGCGTTCAGGATGACAAACCGGTTCAAGTCGTGTCCCGCTTTACCCGTATACTTGCGTGTAAAGCGGGGTATAATTTAAAAACAGTTTGCAATATTTTTTTCAGCCTGAAAAAAGGGCGGGTTTCAAGCTGAAAAACGGGCCCCGGCCGGGCGTGAAATAAGTTGGCCCTCTGTTATTGTCATAACATAACATAACATAACATATCCTTTATTCACCCAGTAATTTTTCAATTACACATGGGGATAAACATTCATAAATGGTACATGGTACAGTTGTTTTCATCATTATGCATTGTATCAAGACAGTAGTTCATTTTTTTCTATCATTAGTTGGTAAAGGAAAGCCCAGTCCTGTTCCGAATGTAAGAATATCACAGAGAACAGGGCTGGAGTTACCAAGTTTCACTTGGACATCATCAATTTCAGTATTTATAGAATGCATTTCAAAAAATTTGTAACATGATTATTGTTTTTCGTTTTGTTTCATAAAAATAATATAAGATTTGTTTAGTGGGAATTTCCAAATATTGGTTTTGTAGAATTGATTTGCATAATTGTTTTCGAGGTACTTATGGTACTTTGATTCGACCTTGGTCTTTCTGAACTTTCCCGTGGACGCAGTTGACACACGTGGCAAACCGACATGCGTGAACAGTTTACACGAGACAGGTATGTAATTATGTCAAAATATTTGTCGAAAACAAAAGCGGAAACTCAAAACCGGGATCGCGAATGCGTGGTACTACTGTATAGGCCATTCGGAACACCACTCGGCCAATCTAACGCATTCGTCACAACTCGGCCGATTCCGTAACCTACATTTATCATTGGGCCAACTTATTTCTCACCCAAGGCGGGTACTATTGCCCGCAATATCAGGGTATCTCTCAGAAAGCGAGCTACCAGCTCTAGACTGGTCCACACATTGACTATCAGAATAGCCTAGAACAGGCTATTCTGATATTCGACAGTAAGACCAGTCTGCACCCGACCCGAAAGCGGGCGAGAAATAAGTTGGCCCTGAGACTTCGGAGATCGCCCGATGATTGCCGAGTGAATATCACGATCACGATCTGTTGCCGTTTACGGATATGACCGAGTGATGTTCCAAATGCTGTACAATATGGATAGACAAAACAAGCCCAAAAATAAAGTAATTTGATAAGCCATCGAAATTTCTCCGTAAATCCAAGTAAAAATTCAAACCTAGGAAATTCCAAGGGTTTATGAGTTTATTCAAATAGCCTTGTGCTATTTTAGTTGTTATCCATTTACACTACGACAGGCCCGGGAGACGGATAAATAAAGCAACTTTAAGGACACACAAACACACAATTTTACGAGAAATAGGGAGTCTAAAATGGGAAACTGAAAATAGCTTGCCAATGCTATGTATAAAAACAGTTGTAGGATGCAATTGAAAATTTGGAGCAAATGCAAAAGATTGCAGCCGAAAACGCCCCAAAACAGCACCATTTACGAATGTAAAACACGTTTCTGCATGCAACTTCTGCATAGATCACCTGTTCACTCCCCTGAGGTCCCGGCCAGAATTTAGGTCAGCACCAAAATTTTACGGTATATTGCTACACTATTGATTATTTTTGCCGCGTTTATTTTGATGAATGGGTCTACTTTTTTTAGCGTAATGACACATGTAGGTTTGTTATCAGAATCCGATGGCGACGATCCCTATATTGAAAGACAGGTAAACCTGTCTTCAATAAAAACTTATCTGTCTAAAAATCGCATAGTGAAGACACTGCTCAGACTGTGCAGATGCACAGACAGGCCAGAATCTTTGCTTTGTGCACATTTGAAATCGTTGGAAATGTCACGCACAGGCTCATTTTTTATATATATGAAGTATCATGATTCTATATCACTATGTTCTTGAATTAAAGTCTGGCAATATACAATAGGCCCAAGAAGGCCTGTATCACTCCAATGGCTCTCAATTTCAATTAGAAACTCAGTCAGAAATGGAAGTTTAGAAGATCCTTATAATGGAAAACCATTGGAATCAGGTCAATGGTTTGGGAGGAGAAGATTTTTAAAGATTAATATAGTGAAAATAAGCCCATAAGATGTTTAAAGGAAAGTTTACACATGGACGGAAGCATGACATACACATTGTCATGACAATAGCTTGCTGGCCTTCGTACAGAAGAGCTTAAAAAGGTTTACAGACGGCTGGACAGATGGATGCACAGACAGATCTGGTAAAACCAATATAACCCATAAACTTAAAAAACGACAATGATTATATTTCTATAATCTTACACATCAGATTTGCATATCAAGCCTACAATGCAAAACTGTTGTAAGTGCCCATCCTTATAAAGGCGATATCTAACTAAGGTTTTCCCTAGACTCTTAGTCTACATAAATGTGATCCATTCTCTAGGAAAAAATGACTAAGTCACTACGAAATAAACAATAGACTTTAAATCCAATTCTAAAAACTAATGCAATATTTATTATAAGTAAAATAAAACAAATATCTTCTTTCCATAAAAGAAATAAATGCTTGTATTAACCGATTTCCCAGAAACCAAAATTTTTATTCACCGAAAGGAATTAAGAGGGAAACATTGAGAGAAGAGGGATAATTGCTTGTTGCAAGCAATTTCTCACTTTTTTCAATGTCTTATTCAATATTTTGCAATCGTTTATTGATTTATCACTCATTTAATCAACATCTGAAAATTCTTTGAACTTGGATTATTTGGAAATTGTTTCGTAGTAGAGATTTTTGATTAGACAGTAGAAATTACAAAATGATGTCATTTGGACAGGCTTTCCTGCAGAATGGATCATGTAAACTCAGCTAAACTTATTACCAGACTCTTTACTCCTATGGTACAAAAAAATCGTAAAGGACTGTGTCCTAAAAGTTTTGGTTAAAATGTTTTCAGAGGAACACAAATGAAACAATACGCTCTATGTCATGTTATTGTAGAGGGATCATAGAGCTACAGACAGGTGGGGGGTTATTTTCGATTTTAGATAAATTTATTTCAATAATAATGGTACCAGCCTCATGTTGATGGTACTCATTAGTTGTCTCCCCGAGACAATTCGAATGAGTACTCACAACATAGGGTTTTATTGAGAAATAAAAATTACTGGTTTTATCCCCTGTTATCTGTACCTCTGATCACATCAATTAAACAAGAGGACCCTGAGGGCCCTAAATCGCTCACCTGAGTAATGCTTTAATAATGTCAAATGTCCCAGAGAAGAAGATCAAATGCAATCAATTATTTAGTAGTACAAAGTGAGACAAGAGGACCATGATGGTCCTAGAGTCTCTTTGATCACTGGGACATCACATCAAAACAAAGTTTCACAAAGTTTGGGCCATACTTGTGGCCATTAGAGATATTTTTCAAGTAAATTATCATTAAGACTCCTTTTCCTGTGATATGGCATGAATCCTTCCACTTTTCAACAGAGTTCATTCTTGTGACCTGGCAAACATTTTGTCCACGTTTCATGAAGATTGGACAGTATTTGTGGCGTGTGGAGCTCTTACAAGAAAATTGTCATTAAGGCCCCTTTTCCCTTGATATGGCACAGATCCTTCCCATTTTCAAAAGAGTTCATCCTCATAACCTCACAAACATTCTGTCCAACTTTCATGATGATTGGACCATATTTGTGGCTTCTAGAGTGTAAAAAAGAAAATTGTCATTAAGGCCCCTTTTCCGATGATAAGGCATGAATCCTTCCCATTTCCATAGGATTCATCCTAGTGACCTGGCAAACATTCTGAGCAAGTTTCATGAAGATTGGACAAAATTTATGGCCACTAGAGTGTAAACAAGAAATTTGTCATTAAGGCCCCTTTTCCCATTATATGGCATGGATCCTTCCAATTTTCATTAAAGATCATCCTCATGACCTAACAAACATTCTGACTAAGTTTCATGATGATTGGACCAAATTTGTGGCTTCTAGAGTGTAAACAAAAAAAAATGTCATTACGGCCCCTTTTCCCGTGATATGGAACGGGTCCTTTCCATTTTCAATAGGGGTTCATCCTTGAGACCTAACAAACATTCTGAGCAAGTTTCATGAAGATTGGACAATATTTATGGCCACTAGAGTGTAATAGAAAATTGTCATTAAGGCCCATTTTCCAATGATATGGCATGGATCCTTCCCATTTTCAATAAAGTTTATCCTCATGACCTAACAAACATTCTGACAAAGTTTCATGACAATTAGACCATATTTGAGGCTTCTAGAGTGATAACAAGAAAATAGTCATTAAGGCCCCTTTTCCCGTGATATGGCAAGGATCCTTTCCATTTTAGCAATTTTAACTAGGGACCACCCAAGGAATATTTCTGCCAAGTTTGGTTGATTTTGACTCTGATGTTTAGGAGGAAATATTGTTTAAAGAAATTGTTGACACTGTGACGGACAGATGGACACCAAACTTTGATAGATCAAAATAGCTCCCTTGAGTACTTTGTGCTCTGGTGAGTTAAAAAAGAACACCAAAAAAAGAAAAAACAAAAAAAATCCCAAACCCAACAACACTTTAAAGCTTAATATTTGGGCAAGACTAGGATGGTAAAAATATAAACTTATAAGATAATAAAATATATGTACAAAGTAATTATATGATTAAAATCATTCATATCTGTTTCTATACATATTTTTAAAAATACTTAAACCTTATCAGGTGCTACACAAAATCAGATTTATAAAGACAATTCAGTCTAAGATAAAATCTAGTGGATAGATTTTTGGCAAAACAAGAGCTTTGGTCAGCAAGTTAAGAAAACTTTAAAATAATGCATTTTCAAATATAGAACAATATCAGATTAAATATTAAATAAGAACAAATTAGGGATGGACACTTAGTTCTGTGAGGGAGTCCATTGGACTTCATGAAATTAAGCAGTCCAAGCTCAAAGTAAGAAGTCTGAATTTATATAATGGCAGAAAACTGTGGACAAAAAAGACAATTGTTTGTAAGAAGCATTTTCTTCTTTTAAAGAAATTTCTCCCAACAAAAAAGATGGTTTTCTATCAAAATACTTTGGATTCAAATTTTGTAGTGAAGTGATCTATAGTTTTGACAACAGTTGAAATGGAAATTGCTTTGCGCATTTGTTTCCCAAAATAATCCCATATGATCAATCGAGTCAAATACGACTCCTTACTTGGTAAACAAAGGACTTCAGAGTCTTATATAGTCAACAAGGAGAATTGGGCATAATAACGCATTCAGACTCCCCTAAGTGTCAAACCTTTCAAATTATCACAATTTATTTAGCACCAAGTTTTCTTATTTCATTATTTCATTTATGTTAATTGAGCCTGTGCATGAGATTTCTAACAATATCAAATATGTGCAAAGCAAAGACTCTGACCAGTCTGTGCATTTGCACAGTCTATCCAGAGTCTTCACTATGCATTTAGTAAATAGATAAGGTATCTGTACACCATTAGGTAACTTTATATTTACAGAATGTGGTTTTCTATGCAACTCAATGTTTGTACCTCAAGGAAATTTTAAGTTGTTGGAAATGTCACGCACCGTCTCAAATATTCTTTGGCCAATCAAGTATAATATAAATAACAGGGTGCAAACAGCAAATCTACATTCAAAACAATAAATGTGTCACAGACAGAGATACCCCCACTAATACTTGATTTTTATCAATTTTAAAAAGAAGATAAGTTCTAGTACAGGCCAACCAGAGGTTGCAGTTTAAAAAACAAAAACAAAAACAAAAACAAAACAAAACAAAAAGGTATATTGATCAATCTAGAATCCGAAAATCAGAAAAATAGCATACAGCGAAAATATTTAAACACTAGTCAGTCTGTGCAGTCTAACTAGGGTCAAAACTTTACTCACTACCCAGATATTCCCTTTTGGCGTAATGGGGCACATATAAACAGTGTTTTTTACTGTCATGATTGCCTAATTCAAAGAGCAACCTCACACATGTGAAGGGCAGGATATCTCTGATGATTGTTGAGTATTTGTTGATGGATGACCATTTGACAAAATCAGATGTTATAAACTATTGAAATAAAATCTAAAATTTACAACAGAGCACATAGAGAAATATAAGTTCTTGTCTTTGAATAAATATTTTATCTAGTTGGACTTGGGATAATTCATCTTAACAAGGCTTTGCCGAGTCATGATAATTTTTTGCAGCTGTAACCACATAATATTTTAGGGCCTACATATACACAAGGAAAAAACTATTACAATATATATATTATAAAGATATAAAAAGTACTTTCAATAAAGCTAAATCCAAATCAAACAGAGCTTGTGTGGAACATTATTTTGGTCGCCAAATATTTGAACTAGTGCCTCCAATTTAAAATACAGCATTTTGTGACAGATGCTGCAAGAACAATTATGACATTGATATCCAGCATCCTATCTAGGATATGGGGAGAACAGCTAGTGCTGTGAATGCCGTTTTTTTAGATATGCAATATATTGACTACAGTTATTGTGATAATTACTCTTGGAATAAAGACAATGCTCAATTTGAAATCTCACATAGGTTAGTCAAAGCTTATCACGTTAAAAAAATGCTGAAAAACATATTCTTGTTACAGCTGCCATTTATAACATGAAATGGATGACTTGGTAAAATAAGGCCCCTTTTCCTCAACTTTAAAATGAACCCTTTGTTGATAAAACTCATTAGAATCGTCTAAATGAGATGAGTTTAAGCAACATAGGCTTATCTTGATATTCCAAATAACATATATATTCAATCAAAATATTGTTTCTAATTTTATACAAAATATGTTCTAAATGACCTTTCTCTTAAACAGCCGCTATTGATGGTCCCATAAGTGCACTCTTTTTACTGTGCTTTCTTCGTATCTTATGTATTATATATTTATAAAACTTCTAAAATCAATGAAATTTAGGTGAATGTGATTCAGGTGAAAATTATTCATTTGCAAATTGTGTCTTAAACTAGACTGGCTGATATCAGGCAGGTGATATCAGCTCAGTACTTAGTGTCTTTATTGCAAGATAATGATAAAAATTTATTGCTTCTTTTTATTGTGAAATGTAATGTTTTACCGAAAACAGATATGTTAGTTACAAAGAACCGCCCAAAACAGAATTGTTTTTTAGTTAGAAAATTGACCTTGACAAAGACCATGGCCTTGATGAATGACCTGGACATTGAATGATGTACAAAGATGAATGAAGCCTTCATGACAAATACGAAAATTATCACTGACTTAGTGTCAAAGTTATAGCAAAATGTTTAGTTTATGGCTAAATTTTTGCAGACAGACAGACAGACAAATGGAAAGACAGATATACAGACTGACACTGGTAAAACAATATACCCCAAATCTTTCATTGCAGGGTGCATAAAAAAATAAAAAAAATAATGACATGACATAAAGTTAAAGCTCATCTTTCTTATTCTGGACGGTTTCTTCTTTCTTTTTATTTGACTTCTTGGACTTCTTCTTGAAGCGACAGTCGCAGTTTGAATTATGTTCCTGCGGATGATCGACTAACTCCCATGTTTCATCTGGAGGGGATGGTGGAGACTTTAACTTTGATGAATATTTCTGAAAAATAATACAAAGAGGTGTTATTTTTAAAAACATTAAAACATTTGATACCAGGGTTTTAGAATGACATGTACATACTAGGGTCCTGAGAATTCAAACGGAAAGGCCCTTGAGGGTCTTTTTTTAAAAAGTTGGGAATCTCTACTTTGAATGTAGACTATTTCTTTCTAGTTATCCTAATGTTCTTAATATGGAATATTGTCTGTACAAAGCCAAACAAGGTAAATGATATCTATTTACCTTTGGGGATCAACTTCAGAAAAAGAATTGAAGACTGTTTAAACAGCAGGGATAATTCTCACTCAGAATAGCATGTGCAAAAATAACTCATTTAATTGAATCCAACGAGAAATTCACAATTTTTGGTGAGAAAATCTAACAAATCAATGACTCAGTCAAAACAGTGTAACTGCCTATATAAGTAAAGGCAGTTACAACTGTTTGTGCAGAGCCAACAAAATTGTTCACAAAATTAAATTTTGTCCAAGAAATCTCTTCACTAAATTAAATTTTTCTTTGAGATTTTTCTCTTATCAAGTTATTGCAGAAATTTCAGTTGAATTTTAAATAGAATATCAAAAGTTTGTTTATGAAATACCAAAAAAAATGAACTTGTCTTTTAAAACGGGTAAAGACTTGGCAAAGTTTCATTTCATAATCAAACCCTTGATAACATTGAATGGCAAACTTTCCCTAATAAAATACTTACATGAAATAATTTGACATGATAGCAATATATATATATATATATAATACTTACATGCAATAATTTTATAGGCTAACAAAATATATGTTAAAAAATACTTACATGAAATAATTTGACATGGTAACAATATATATATATATATATAATACTTACATGCAATAATTTTATAGGCTAACAAAATATATGTTAAAAAATACTTACATGAAATAATTTGACATGGTAACAATATATATGTTCAGGCAATAAGTTGTCCATCACAAAATTTCTACCATGTCTGCTAATTTCTTTGACCTGAAAAATAAAAAGGTGATTACTTTGAGGTGCAGATTTCAAAATTAAAAACAAGAGGACCATGATGGTCCTAGATCGCTCACCCGAGTCACTTTGACCCCTGGGACGTCACATTAATTTAATAGGCAGATGTCAACAAGGAGATAATTTCTTCATAAGATCAATACCCTGGAATGTTTTCAGCCAAGAGCAAGAAGGATATGCCATTCCACTCTATGATTCTATGTAAAAAAGGATGCACCCAGTCGGAGCCCAAGTGTATTCCAAGGGTATTGACATGAAAAAACTTGGAGAGGTCCACTAGATGATGCTACAAACTAAATATGAAAGCTGTCTGCCTTCTGGTTTCAGAGAAGAAGATTTCGGACAACGCATGTCTCACAACTGATGACGGACATTGTATGATCACAATAGCTCACCTTGAGCACTTTATAAAATATAAATGAAACAAAGGGTGAAACTTTTAGAACAAATTTCTTAAAGTGCGTCATTTTACATTTGATTGCCATGCAACCTTCATTGTGATGTCACTTTTTAGGTGCAGCTTTGAAAACGACAAATATGGTGAAATGAACGAAAGCAGGGAATAAGGATTTTCACTATTTAGACAGTGAGTTTATCAAATGATAATCTACTGTTATTTCTCAATAACCAACAGAAAAGGATATTAGATCTAGAAAGCCATGAATGGCTTGAGTCGCTCCACAGGCTTGAAATTCTTGTAAAAGCAAATAAAAGTTTTGACAAGATTTTTTAGATATTTTGGGTTCTACTGATGTAGAAAATGATTTTCAAAGTTTCAACTATATTACATATTAAGAAATGACCTCCGCCCATAAAATCCCAATAATTTTTGGTAGACTGATAAAGGGCCACTCAAGGATCATTCAAGTGAAATTTGGTTGATATCCATCCATTACATTCTGAGAAAATGATTTTGAAAGTTTCCACTATATAACATATTTAGAAATGACCTCCCCCCATAAAATACATATTTTCCATCCCATCACAATAATTTTTTGTACACTGATAAAGAGTCACTCATTTTAATTGGTAACCATCAATTAGAATCTGAGAAAACTCACTTTTTACCATAATTGGAAATTAGACACGCCAATTAAATCCATGTTTTACATTGGATCAAAATTTCTTGAACAACTTTGAAAAGATAATTCCTGTGAAGTTTGGTTGATGAAATTCATCTATTAGTTTCTGAGGAGAAAATTTTTAAAGAAAAAGTTGAAGACTGGACGCACGGACAAAAGCACGACGGACACCCGGCCATGACAATAGCCCCAGTGGCTTTCAGCCAGTGGAGCTAAGTATCAATTTTACAATGATACAATAATGCCTTATTTACCTTGTCGTCATTTTCTTTTGCCCACTTTATTTTCTCCCTGATATCACTGATGTCATGTTTAAATGGTACATAATGTACAAAAGGTTCTAAATCTTTATAAAAATGTTCATAATAGTTGGAATCTTGTTTAAAAACAACTGCATCCCCAGCCAGGAGGTATGGAAATCTGTACGCAGCAACTGTACCATCAACGTTTAATTGGTATTTATACTGGAAAATAAAAGTAAATTTAAAGAACAATGTAAAGAACAAGCATGAGAGGATTAAACAAGAGGATCATGATGGTCCTAGATAGTTCACCTGAGTCTCTTTGACCCCTGGGACATCATATCAATTAAATAGGCAGATGTCAAAAATAAGACAATTTCTAAATAAGATCAATACCATGGAATGTTTTCAGCAAACAGTAAGAAGATATGCCAGGTCACAGCCCTTACATGAACATATGAGCATGTAATGAGCAAACTTCATGAAATAAAATTAAATGAGACTATTATGAAAAGTCTCTGCCTTCTGGTTTCAGAGAACAAGATTTTACTATTTCCTCCTTTGTGTCTATGTAAAATCGGGTTGATTCTTTCAGAGCCGAAATATGACCCCAGGGGCATGACATGAAAACATTGGTAAAAGTAGACTATATAATTTTAATTAACAAAATATTGAAGTTGTTTCAGAGAAGAAGATTTTTTGCTCTTTGAACCAATGTCAAAGGGCTTGCACCTGGATAGAGCCCAGGTATGATATGAACAAACTTGGTAGAGGTCTATTAGATGATGCTACAGACAAAATATGAAAGTCTGCTTTCTAGTTTCAGAGAAGAAGATTTTTAAAGATTTCGCTCTTTGATTCTTTGTAAAAAGTGATGTGCCGTGGTGGAACCCAAATATGTACCCAGGGTCTTGAAATGAACAAACTTGGTAGACTCCCACTAGATGATGCTATAAACCAAATAGGAAAGCTGTCTGCCTTCTGGTTTCAGAGAAGAAGATTTTTGAAGATTTTCCTATTTTCACCCCATTTGTTAAGGGTTAAGGGAGAGTTAAGGGTGGATTTCATTTATCTGAAAAACTTTGGTAGAGCTTAACCAAAGGAACATCCCTGTCAAGTTTCATCAAGATTGGCCCACCGGTATGGGAGGAGAGGATGTTAAAAGAAAATATGGACAACACACCATGCACACTGTATGACGGACATTGGACGATCAAAAAAGCTCTCCTTGAGCACTTCGTGCCCAGGTTAGCTAAAAACGAAAGTTGTCGTAAATTGACAAATACCCCCACCAAGTCCTTGTCAGAGGCAGGGCTCTCCCTGAAGTTAATGGACATATTGGTGGGTCCTTTGCTTAGGAGAAATAAATCCAGACTAGGGGAATTTCCAATAAGTTATGAAATCAATGAAATACCACAAATTTTAAGTGTATGTATAGTAGTTGTCTAGTATATAAATATATAATACTTACTTAGTGTATTATATGAAAAAAAAATCTAACGAGGTTGGGAGAATTGATAATTGTCAAGGCTATGCTGAGACTATTATCAATTCTCACCACTGAGTTAGATATTTTTTCATACAATACACTAGGTACGTATTACATTTATCTTATAACCTCTATTTGTCTTCTTTTCATCGATGTTTCTAACACACTTCGTCATAAAATAGGATATAGATATCTTACGGACCTGTATTCTGCAAGGGAGGTATAGAACTTCTATCTGATTCACCATACCATTTCTCAGAAGTTAAACATAAGCCGTCAGACAGATTATGCTCCCCGAATAAGGCATTGTCACTATTAAAAAATGTATGCAATCAATGGAAAAAAGTTACCATTTCTCAAAAGTTACAAGAGGCTGTGATTTATAGTTGCTGGGAAAAGGTTGATGAAAGTTTTTGTTATGGATTGACATAAGGTTTTCTCCAAAAATAGCAAAGCTTATAATCATTCAGTCTTTGCAACGACACTGTCTGATCATAGACTTCAATTTGCGCTTTAAAGATATGGAGCAGTAGTCTCTGCTCACAATTGGAGATTTTTCTTAACGCAATTTTTAAGTGTCTAGGCTTCTTGGTCAATACATCACGCATATATGAAATTGTAGGAAATATCACAGACAAGCAAGATGAACTATTGTCATGCTGAACAGGGAATATTCTGGTGTTAACAGGAGGTAAAGACAATGATCAGTCTGCACATATGTGCACTGATCTTAGTCTATACCACCTGGTTTTCCATTTTTAATAAGAAGTCTATAAATCGTAATTTTTGAATCAAAACTATTTAACAATATCATATTCACTGCTTTTAGCAATTTGATTTATATTTTTTTGCCAAAATATTTTTTCAGCAAGACAAGGGTTAAAAAACTCTTCCCTTTATAGCAATTATTCTGCGTTATCAATGAACTGGCAGGGCGGGGCTTAGCCGTGATGTAATTTGGCTAGTTAACATTTAAATATTTGGGGTTCATTGAAAATTTAGTCGGCAATAATCGCAAACGCGGGCATAAAATATATCCTAAAACCAATCGGATTCACGTGCTTAGAGAAAGTGAACACATTTCATTATTAGGTTACCAAAGTCCCGTAACTGCAGCTTTGACAAGCTGAAGTTACGAGGATTTGGTTACCAACCTGCGCTTGACGGTCTCAAGTTATTAATATTGATTCTTCGTTGAAGTAAGTAATTTTAAATAAAAGCTGATTTACCTTAACCTTAAGTGGAACGACAAGTTCCTTAGGCTCCGTCCTGCCTGGGCATTTATCATGAACAATACTTCAAAAGTTTTCATTATAATAAATAAATTAAAAAAGTCAACAAACCTTAAAAAAATCGAAAAAAGATATATGTTTGACTAGATCTCCATACTTTTCCTGGTCATGTGGAAAGAAAAACATGCGGGTCATTTTGGCATCGATGATTTTCGGATATTTACGAGACATCATAACTAGGTCAAGTCGCTCCTGTCGACTGTCACGACCCCTCCAGAACCCTATTTCTGTCTTGTTCTCCCAGGGGCCTGGACTGTTGCCCATCACAGAAAATACGTCTAGAGATTGCCTGGAAAGACAGATAAGACTTGATAGTGCCCACTTTTATTTAGCCACCATTTCTATTAAGCATACATCATTAAAAATCCCTTCATTGTAATGAAAAACCTCTGAAAATGTGCAGATTTTTAAATGAACAAGATGTGTTTGTGAAACACGAATGCCCCCGGAACAGCATTTTTTTTTTAAAGTTTGACCTTGACAGATGACCTTGACCTTGTCACATGACCTTGACTTTGGTGCCAGTGGATGCAGATCATTGAGATCTATCATCATGCCAAATTTGAGCTTTGTATGTCAAATACTTTTGGAGAAAAGGCAAAGGTTAAGTTTTCAGCATTTTTTTTTAAAGTTTGACCTTGACAGATGACCGTGACCTTGTCACATGACCTTGACTTTTGTTCCAGCGGATGCGGATTAATGAGATCTATCATTATGCCAAATTTGAGCTTTGTATGTCAAATACTTTTGGAGAAAAGGCAAAGGTTAAGTTTTCGGACAGACGGACGGACGGACATACGGACAGACAGACAGATGGACATGAGTAAAACAATATGCCCCGGATCTCTCGATGCGGGGGCATAAAAATGTTCAATGGTGAATCTTATGTTGTTTGAATCTATTAGATCCGGTTTCGGTCTGTTCTGTTATCTACAATTCATCTACACAGCTGGAGTATCCTGTGTTCTAATGACAAATTTATGAAACCATTTTGTTTGATGATCTCTGTCTTTCAGGGAGAAATTATGAACAATTTATATCACAATTACATGTCATTTTCACCTTTAAAAATATTACCTGTTTGAATTGTCAAATCAAAGTCTACGTCTGCAAACTACTAAATTAACGCTAGATTTTCCATATTAATTTACCTTTTTGGGGCTTTACCACTTGCAAAGACCCACAGAATGCTTTAACCATTTGACTGGTCTCTGCAAATGTTAACACCCTCAAAAACATGTATTAAGGTGGCAATGGACAGCCGCTTTCCGACTCTTTAAACCGGAAGTGGGTTTTCGTTTGTTTTACGGCTCTTTTTGCGCGTTGTTTAAAAAGACCGGTTTTCGTAAGGTTCTGCTCATGGAAATAACGTAGAATAGTGATTGTAAAATTTCATAACTAAGCTTTGTTTCAACATTTGATATCAATTGAATGACTGGATACTTAATTTAACAATAAAAATGTGTTAAAAGCGTCATTTAACTAGGAAGGGTCACTATTAAATAACGAAAAACTTTCTTATTTGCATGGAAAGGTATGCTGAATTGTTTATCAAATAAAGGAAAAATATGGGGTTTAAACATATCAGAAAACAGGAAAAATTCATTGGGTAATTTCTTCAAAAAATAGATTTTTGTGGCATTTTTACCCTGTAAAATTAAAAAAATTAGTGCATTTTTAACTTTTGAAGGCAAATTGTGTAAATGCAATTGATCAAAGAGAAATTTTCTTGGCAAAAGCCATTGTGTACATGTATAAGGTCTATCAAGATGTATTTGTTTAAAATCTATAAGCTAGTACTTAGTTTATACTAGACCTTAAACGAATATAAACGTTTCACTGAAAAATGGCCAATACCACTCAAGGGCAGATAACTCTGACATGAAAACGAGCATGGAAAGGTACCTTCAAATTTTGATATGATGACTAGACAATGTTAATCTACAACATATGTGAACAAGAAAAAAATTCATTGGGTGGAAAAAAATGACGCCATGTGTCCATTGCTACCTTAACAGAAATATAAAACATGTAATTGGTTTGACTTGAACATTTCTGAAAAGGGGTGTAAACCAACCAGCAAAAGTACATTCAAATGCAATTCGGATCCTTTCAGCATGATTTATAACATACCTTCCCATCATTTCTAAAGTTGCCTCTGTTAGGTCATAAGTCGGCATCACAATATCTTTCGTCTCGTCAGATCCACACCATGAAAAAATTGGAACAGGATTCTCAGACTTACTCTTCTTTTCAAGCGGCCAATCTCCAAGATTTACAAAAAATTCTAAATCAGGTAAATGAACCTGAAAATAAGATCAACCGTGTTATGTATTTTCAAATTAACTTTTTTTAATTCTTTTTTTTCCTTTCAAGAACGACAACTCTTTGGCAAGGTTAAATCTTTTCAGGCTGAATTTACCTCCCCTGAACCATCTAAACCTCCTGCAAAAAAAGGAAATATCTGAGTGTAGCAAGATGATGGGTAACCATTAAAGGGTAAACCTTTGAAAACCTTTGGTCATAGAATTAACAATTCAAGGGTTTAGTGCAAGAGTGTACTAAGTGTATATACAGTGTATATACACTTAGTACAGTCTGGCACTGAACCCACGAATTACATTCAAATTAATCCACAACACCAATTCTGATGCTGTTAACCAGAGCTTTTTATCCTATAAATCTAATGTTTTCGCATGTCACCAGTTTATATAAAGGAGTTAATTATATAACCAATTTCGTGGGAGTGAAATAACCCTATTGACTATTTTTGATATTACACAGGTGATTTTACACTAGTGGAATAACTATGCAAAAAAGCTGAAAACTAGAGTAATGTTATATTTTTGCTGTGAAAATGACATCATCATTGTATTTGCTGACGTCATTTTGCAAACAAGTTTATATGTTTTGCAGAATAACTTGAATCGATGAATATCTGGAATTTCCTATTTATCACAAAAATCAAGGTCATATTATAGAATATCAAATTTGTGCTAATTTAATACCAAATTTATTAAACTCATCATCTAAAACAGATAAAAACTTGACTCACTAAATAAATTCTGTTTTTCAATTTCCACTCATTCAATATTCTCAATAAATGATTATTAGTGTTCCAATTAAGAGAACTCCACTATTTTATATGGTTTAGATCAAGATCTATCTGCTCAGAAAAGAATTTCAATCCTTATCCTGTTGAATTTAAATTTTATTTAAATCTATCTGTCAATTCATTTGAGGTTTCAAAATGTCTGACCCAAGCTTTTCCAATATTCAGCGGTCGACAATAACACCAGTCATCAGGCCTGAGGCCTGTTATTTTTTGGGAGGACTCACTGACATCTTCATTCTATGACACAGGTCTTCCTGGCCTGTGAATTTTCATCAGTAAGTGACTTCAGAGGTGCGTTTCTTAGATAAAGATTCTTAAGAATCTTATTAAGATTTTTAAAATGCAGTGTTTTTTAGATTAAGATTCTTAAGCGGCTTAACAAGAATCTTAAGACATCTTAATGAGGACATCAAGATGGTTTTGCATTGTCTTAAAACGAGTAGCCTTGACAACGTCTTTTGTTTTCACTCAAAATATTGAAAATCATTTCTCATGATGTCTTGATAATCTTATCTAGGGGATTTTCCATCTTAATCTAAACCCTCAGTTCTTTAAGACTGTTATAGTCACCTCAGAAGTTTTGAGTATAAACCTCATAAGATGTACAGAAAACTCTGTGGTAAAAGAAGAAATTGCTTGTGACAAGCAATTTCTTCTTTTTCCATACAGTTTTCCCCAAATTCATATGTCTTTAATTATCTCATGTACAATCTTATACTTATTACTTGAGTAAATCATGAAGTTTATAATGTGCAAGGGCTGAGAAAAATCTGATGGACCTGTACTCAGAGAAGAAGACTAGTGAAAGTTTGAATCAACTGGTCCTGAGGGCCTGTGGCAAACTTAAGTCCTGAGGGCCTTTGGCAAACTTTAGTCCTGTGGGCCTGTGGCAAACCTAAGTCCTGAGGGCCTGTGGCAAACTTAAGTCCTGAGGGCCTGTGGCAAACTTAAGTCCTGAGGGCCTGTGGCAAACTTAAGTCATAAGGGCTAGTGGCAAACTTAAGTCCTGAGGGCCTGTGGCAAACTTAAGTCCTGAGGACCTGTGGCAAACCTAAGTCCTGAGGGCCTGTGGCAAACTTAAGTCCTGAGGGCCTGTGGCAAACTTAAGTCCTAAGGGCTAGTGGCAAACTTAAGTCCTGAGGGCCTGTGGCAAACTTAAGTCCTAAGGGCTAGTGGCAAACTTAAGTCCTGAGAGCCTGTGGCAAACTTAAGTCCTGAGGGCCTGTGGCAAACTTAAGTCCTGAGGGCCTGTGGCAAACTTAGGTCCTGAGGGCCTGTGGCAAACTTAAGTCCTGAGGGCCTGTGGCAAACTTATGTCCTGAGGGCCTGTGGCAAACTTAAGTCCTGAGGGCCTGTGGCAAACTTAAGTCCTGAGGGCCTGTGGCAAACTTAAGTCCTGAGGGCCTGTGGCAAACCCAAGTCCTGAGGGCCTGTACCAAACTTAAGTCCTGAGGGCTGGTGGCAAACTTAAGTCCTGAGGGCCTTTACCAAACTTAAGTTAGTGTCAAACCCTGATATTCATCAAGTATAAAGCAGACAATGTAGGCTTAGATCAGACTGCATATCTGTGCAGTCTGGTCTTAGTCTATATTGTCTTCCAGAGCTTGTTTAGCAGGCATATGTCATGAACAGCAGAATGGTTAAATTACATGTTATTTAAGCTGCACTACTAGCTACTGGCAATAGTATTATCTTTCATTGAAATGATAACATTCTTTCCTAGCCTCCAGTTGATATCCAACAGAGCAGGGCTCGTGTAAGCATTGAAATCTAGGAGTAATTGACTTTTGGACCAAGAAATTCTGGGAGTCAAAACTGATTTTAAAGAGGTCAAAACAACAGAGAAAATCATGATTAGAATTTTCCAGATTTCAAGAGTAAAACAACCTTTTCCTGTAAGATATGAATTAAACAATTTATTTGTAGAACTGTCTTTAGATAGTTTATGAGGCATAATATAATAAATTTGAGGGAAAAAAACCCAAACAGGTTTTGATTTTTACAAATTTCTTTCAAGGGTGTCAAAAGGACCACTTAAGAGGATTTTCTTAGTCTAAAGTTAAGATCTTTTCAAATATTTAGGGGGCAAAACCCTGGCTTACGGGTCAAACAAGAGCTCTGAAATAGGTCTAAATTTTCATCGACCCATGGAAGACAGAAAATTGTTGCGAACAGCAGGTGAGGGAATTAAGGTAGTGGGCCGTTATAGTTCTGCAATGTATTGAAAGTCATGAACTTTAACATTGTTAACCAAGGTTTTCTAATGATTTTATTGAAAGAGTTCAGAAATGATTTTGATTTATTACATTACACTACCTTAAAAGGGAACTGAAAGACACACAGATGCAAGGGTATGAAAAGAGTTAGTGTTCACAATCCATATGTTGCATTGAAATCAGCATAAATTACCACTAGAAAGCGATATTAAGATATGAATTATTAATCAAGCATGGAGAATTACGCAGGATTAATTCACTTACATTGCATAGCTCTTGATGAGAAAGAGAGATAATCTCTTAAACCATTCCCTCATGAAAAATCTTACTTTTTTCTCATTCTTGAGGGAAAAAAATAAAAAAAAACAGTGTAAACTAGAACTGTCGCAGAGCGGACTTATACCCCCCACAAGCGCTTTGTCAGAATGCAAGTGCTATTTTGCAGGATGTGTTTGTAACTAATACTGAGGTCATATGTAGCATTTGCATGAAGTTTCATGATTCTAGGTCGCTTGGTTTTTGAGTTAAGAGTCCAGAATTGAAATTTGAACAAAAATTGACTGTTAACTTGACCTTTGACCTATATAACCCAAAATCAATAGGGCACTTCCTTGGATCATAAGCACCATTTGCATTAAGTATCATGCTTGTAGGTCAATTGGTTCTAGAGTTAGAGTCCGGAAACAAAAATTGATCAAAAAAGTACTGTGACCTTTTACCTTTGAGCTATGTAACCAAAAAACAATAGGGCACTTCCTTGGGTCATAAGGAATATTTGTATAAAGTTTCATGATTGTAGGCCACTTGGTTCTTGAGTTAGAGTCCGGAAACGAAAATTGAACAAAGGCTGACTATGACCTTGACCTTTGACCTACATGACCCAAAAACAATAGGGCACTTCCTTGGGTCATAAGGAACATTTGTATAAAGTTTCATGATTGTAGGTCATTTGGTTCTTGAGTTAGAGTCCGGAAACGAAAAGGTCTACAGATGGATGGACAGACAGACAGACAGACATGGTGAAACCAATATACCCCCCTCTACTTCGTAGGTGGGGGGTATAATAAGAGGCTAATGAGAGCCTGAGATGATTTCTTTGCTATCAAGTTTTTATCTTTACTTTATATAATAATAAAAAAATTATAGCTTAAAATGAGATGTGTTTCTGTAACACTTATGGCCCCCAAAGGATTACTTTATGGACTTTGAACTTGATAATTAACCTTGCCATGGTCAGATGACCTTGACATTCAATGATGTGTAATTATGAGAGGAACCGTACTATCAAATATAACATTGTAACTCCATTAGTGTTGTTACAGTCATGTGACTCCGTTAGTGTTGTTTAAGTTAAGAGAAAAATGTTTAGATTGCAGGGGCCAGTTTCATCAAAACATTTAGAGATGCACTTTTGTCTTAACTATGACTTTCCACATATTTAGGACAAAAATCACCCATCAATAATATGTCAATACCTTTGTCATTTGATTGTTGTTGTTACTGTTTCAAATGTCATTGTTAAGATAAAAATACATTCCAAATATTTCGATGAAACTGGCCCCAGGTTAAGTTTTTGAAGACATACAGACTGAGAGCAGTAAAACTATATGCCTATTAGATCCATGCATGGGCATAATCGATTTTGAAATGAAACATTACCTTTCTTGTAAGAGAGAGTAAAATGGCATCACTAAACATCTTGAATCCAACATGTTGACCATAGGTTTTTCTGTAAATCTGAAATTAATGGTAGATTTAATATCAAACAGGGATACAAAAAGACATTCACATTTTTTTTGATTTGGAACATCATTGATGATGTAATGTGTATAGTGGATCAAGCGGTTCAGTGCAATGCTTTTCTCCAAATTAAGCTGAATTTAGAAGCACAAAGCTACTATCAGTTACAGGTACAAGTTATATGCAGAAAAGTATCATAACATCTTCAATATGATATACATTAGCGATGATAATCTAAATATTTCATAACATTGAATGCATCAATACTAATGTTGATATCTGTTTTGTAGGTTTGGGGTTTAATGCCCTTTTCAACAATTTTTTCAGTCATATCATGGCAACTGGAGCACCTATCAATAGATTCCAGGTATTTCTTGCACCAGTTCTACCATTCTTTCCTTTGCTAGCCTCCATCTGCTATCCCATTTAGGTTGGGCCGCTGTCATAGTGCATTTAGTAGTGCGTCAGACTGTCAATCTAGAGGTCCCGCGTTTGATCCCGATGGCTTTCCCCTATTTGTCTCTCATCAATGGGATGATAATCGTAGACCTATGTGAGATAGCAGCTGGAGGCTAGGAAAGGATAATTATGATGGTTGTACTGGTGAGAGAAATATCAGGAATACATTGTTAACTTAGGTGCTCTAGCTGCTGAGATATAACTGAAAAATTATTGAAAGCAGCGTAAAATTACATTACATCAATCAACGAGATAGATATTATCCATGCATTGGTGAAAAAGAAATGTTAGGAACAGATATAATGTCACTGCTGGGGAATCCATGCTAATTTAATTAACAATCAAATAATCAAAATAAAACTGAAGTAATTTAACATTTGTCCTAATGAACCAAGAATATTCCTGCCTTTGCAGATGCTATAGACAAACATCAGCCTGCACATATGTGCAGTCTGATCCTTGTCTATACCACCTGGGTTTTTGTGTGTGTGTTTTTTTACATCAGAAAAGCTTAAAATTTTAATTTTCAAAATGAATACCACCTCACATAATTATAGTACATCCAATGCTTTGAGCACTTTGATTTTGTTGCAATTTGTCAAGATTTTTTATTCTGCATGACATGGGTTGAGAGATGAGCATCTTGAATCCAAATTGACCAGAAATCACCATTTTTTCTTCAATCCCTTTTTGGTGAATCACATAGAGAATATGTTTTTGTCCTGAAATATTGGTGATATCTGGCCAAGGTTGGCAGAAATTATCATGACAAGGCTTTATAATAAGTGAATGTATTATAAATAATGAATGTGAAATGAACAAATCATGGTATGAGTTTTTGATAATTTCACTGGTTAGGCCATGTAAGTTCATCAAATGATAATCTACTGTTATTTCTCGACAATCCATCAATGAGTATTAAAGAATAGGTTAAAACCAAACCAGGGCCTGATAATAATAAAACTTTTCTCAGGCTCAATTCAAAATTTTCTCAAATTTCAATTAGAGAATAAAGCCGTAATTCTGTTTTATTACTCATTTTAATGTATTAACATAAAAGATGATATTAATAAGTTGTTATAAATAACAACTTATTAATATTATCTTTTATTTCATACATTAATTTTTAAATTTAAAATTCGAGAAAATTGAGCCTGAGCCTGAGAAAAGTTTTATAACCAAGGGTCCAGAAAGTCTTTACATACCTTGTTATCTATAATCTTGTAATGACACAGGCTATGCATTCCCCGATTACTAAAACGGTTGATCGTCTCTGCCGCACTCTTTTCTAGGTCGACATCATTGAATATTGCGAGGTCAGAATCTATCTGTCTATATGAAGCAGGACAACCAATCGACTTGAACCATTTCTCGATGTCCGGCTGAGGACAATTACATTTCTCTTGATAGGCAAGACCTGTAGAATAACAAGAAGTGTTTGTGAATGAAGAATTTCCCCGAAACATATGTGACCCGTCACGCAAAAAAGGACCATCTGGGAACCCTGTAAAATGACTATATGAAAAAGAGATTGGGTCTAGCATTGGTCAATCAGAGGTCAGCATTACAAAAATTCTTTCATTGGAAGGTAGATTGATCATTCTAGATTTAGAAAATAAGCCCATTGCAAAAATGTTCAACTCTTGTCAGTCTGCAAAACCCCCGCAGTCTGACTAGGGTAGATACTTTACGCACAACGCAGATGGTCCCTTTTTGCTTGACGGGTCACATATATATTTCTTTCCAAGACATTGAATTTGATACACAACCTTGACCTTGGTATCTGCAAATGCTTATCAGTGAGATTTATCACAATGCCAAATATTAGCATGGTATCTTGAATTAGCCTTGAAGTAATTGACCAGAGATAAGTTTTATGTTAAATTTTACAGACAGACAGACAGAAAACAGTGAATACTTTGCCCAAATCAATGTGGTGGCCTAAAAAAAACAACATAAGAGCCGTGCATGACATTTCCAACAATTTCATGTTTGGGTAATAGGGAGACATTGAGCATCCTTGACAGCCACACACTGCATTGGAAATAGTCTGCAATATTGAACAGTAAGATTGGGTTCAAAGCTATAAATTCATTTCAAAGTGAAGACTTAGATCAGACTGTGCAACTGCACAGGCTGATCTGAGTTGTCACTTTACGCACATGTGAAATTGTTGGAAATGTCATGCACAGGCTCATATAATAAACCAACCATTACCACCACATATAAAATACTGCTTGAAAAACATCTGATAAATCCCAGGACTGAGAGCATTAAATGCACTTATTGTGGGCCTTATATTTTTTTGAAATTAAAACTTATTGATATAAATGGTATGATTGAAAGAAACAGGGTATCTGGACTAAGATCTGTCTGCGTGTATCAAGGGTGAAGCTTTCCCTATTACATGTACTGTAAGGATCCCTTCTTTCATTTACATAGTTAACATTTTTAAAGGGAGAATGAAAATAAAAAAAAAAAAAAAAACATTGGCTGCACAATATTTTTGAAAGCAACGTTTTTTAACTTGAAGTTGTATGAGTATGTTATATTTGAATATCATATTCAACAAATACAGCTAATCAGTAATAGCTTAATTACATTGTATTGCATTACAAGGTCATGTCTTTAAGTTTGTATATATTTATCATATCTATTCCATTCAAAAGTGAATACACAAAAGGAAATTTTGTTCCTGGTTCTTGCAGAAGTAAAATACTTATCCATACAAAAGGTTTTCTAACATTTTTAGTGTCTAAAGAGAGAAAGCAAAACCACAAGTTAATTTTAACCCTTGTCATGCTGAACCCAGAATATTCCTGCCTTGGCAGGAGCTAAAAACAAACATCAGCCTGCACATATGTGCAGTCTGATCTTTGTCCATACCACCTGTTTTTCCTTTTTTTAAACCAGAAAAGCTAGAAAATTTAATTTTCAAAATGAATACATTATAACATTTAGTGCATCCAGAGCTTTGCGCACTTTGATTTTGTTGCAATTTTTCAAAGATTTTTTATTCAGCATGACAAGGGTTAACAAGAGTCATGTTGGATATGAACATCCCCTTCCAAAACCCCTTAAACTGATGGCTGTCAGAATTAGGGTTCTTGAGCTTTGCACTTCTTCTCGATGAGTGCTTTTAACCCAAGAAAGTGCAATAACTTCAAAATAAAACAGGCAAGAGTTGCAGTTCTTGTGCATTGCTTTTCTCCCAAGTAGGATCATTCTACCTATGAAGTTTCCAGTAAATGATATCAAAGTATTGCAAGAATGATATTTCCTGAGCGCCGGAAGAGGTGTTCGAGTCTTTATCTATCCACAGAGCATAACAACAAAAGAATCTGGTCAGACTGTGTGAATTGTCAAGCTGCCCAAGGGCTTTGCTTTGCCCATATATGTAATTGTTGGATTAGTCATGCATAGGCTAAATTATTGTATAACTCTAAAACGCTATTGTGACTTGTAATTACAATACATTTGTATGAAATTGACAAGTCACAATAGCAAATTCTACTTATACATAATGAATTATTTTGACAATGGCCTAGATTGTCAATGTTTTGATCATGTATGGGTAACTGGGAAAGGGACTAACAATTTTAACTTATGGGCCCAGACTGCCAAAATACAATATATTACATTAGGTATATCGGAATTGCTCCAGAAATCTAGGGGCTCAGCCCAAAATCTAGGGGCAATGGGTATCTGGGCCCCTGCTAGTCTTTTTCCCTAGGTAATATTTAAAACTTTGATTGATATTTTTATTATCGGTGTGTTCTGGCAATATTCAAGGATAATCAGTAAATTCAATCTATATTATTGCCAATAAAAATCGACAAGTATGGTCACTTAAGAATGCAAAACTACTAGGTGAATAAAAGCTATTAAAATAGTCTAGTACAAATTGCTGGTCTTGGACCTCTGAGGACAAAGCAAATTAAACATTGAGAAAATCAATCTCCAGAAGGCCAGCTAATCAACAATCATGTTGATAGCTCAGCGCAAAACAGTTGTAACTGCCTATATATCTATAGGCAGTTACAATTGTTTCCCGCCGAGCCATCAATATCTCAAGTCTCATGCAGATAACTTTTACCTAATTTATACAAAGATTGAAAAGGGTCAAAGGTGTGACATTTTATTGCTCGGCAACAGATAGAAAGTTAAATCTATATGATAATATCATTTAAATTCCCATACATCATTCAATTGATGAAAACTGACAACCATATTACATTATCTAGCCTTCAATGAATATGGAGATTAAAGACCTTTAACCTACCCCCTCTAGATGAATTGATATAAACAAAGAAGTGAATTTGTTTGATTGTGTTTTAATGCTGCTCTAAACGTTTTTTTCAGTATTATTGTGGAAGCTAAATCACCTAACTAAAGATTCCTAGTATTTCTCAAGCTGGAGACAAACAGTTATAGAAAACATTTAGATAGAAGGGGTAACCTTCTCCTTTTCTCATATTTCTTTTTCTAAACTCACCGAAATAATAAAAACTTATTATTATTATCTCCATATAACCAACCTTTGAGCTTATATGGTGATTTGGCAAGATGTTGGTCTTCATATTTGATGTTTATCTTGATATCTTCTTGCGGAAAATGGACTTTATATCTGACGATGTACAACCCATCTTTACGATCCAGGAGATTGTGATAGATTCGAGCTCGATCATTCAAAACTTCAAAACTGATTTCGAATGGCTTATCTCCTATGGACTCTGTGATACTGAAAATAGAGAAATTCATTAACATAATGAAGAACGTCAACAATGGGTGCTCTGAAATTGTGACATCTCGGGCATAAACTTTTTTTTTTAAGATTTGACCCAATGATGTTTTTTTTTGACTTTCAAAATATTTGAAAAATTTAACCCTTGTCATGCTGATTAAAAAATCTTTATAGCAAAATTTTATCAAAATCAATATGCTGGAGGCACTGGCTGGCAGTGGAATTACTTTTTGTGAATCAGTATTTATTTACAAATTAATTTCATAAACATTTCAGGTTTCAAAAAAAGATATACAGGTGGTAAAGACAAAGATTAGACTGCACATAATATGTGCAGGCTAATGTTTGTCTATAGCTCCTGCCAAGGCAGGAATATTCTGAGTTCAGCATGACAAGGGTTAAGATTATTATGTGTCCTATTGTGCCAAAAAGGATCCCCTTGAAACGATTGACGGTAAAATAAACATTTGGAAAAGAAACTGGCTCTGGACAGGCCAACCTTAAGTTGCAATTCAAAAATGTTTATGCAGAATGGTTTAATGATTATTATAATATGATGTATGTCACAGGAGAGAAAAAAAAACAACTGTTGAATATCTTTATTTTTTATCACTAGTGTAATGATTATGCAAATGAGCTAAGAAAGGATAGCAACCTTATATTTTTGTTGGGAAAATGATGTTATAATGGATTAGGAGACGGCATTTTGTATAAGGCGTTATATATTTTGCAGTACAACTTAAACAGATCAATATCATAATTTTCTTGTTTTATCTCAAACATTCGGGTCATATTTTAAATAGAATATCAAATTTGTGGTCATTTGATACCAAATTTATTGCACTCATCATCTTTAGAGCAGATGAAAAACTCAGCCCAGCATTGCCTCCTTTTTATCTGTTTATACTGATGACTCATTTAATAAATTCTGTATTCTGAGTGACCACTCATTTTATATTCTCTAATTCTAGATTTATAAAAACAGCCAAGAGCAAAAAGTTTCTACCCTCATCAGCCTGCAGAGTACAGTAAAACTTGTAATAAGCGACCACGAATGGGACCATCAAAAAGTGGTCATAGATAAAATGGTCTCTGTATGCAAGTTTTGTTTACAAATTCAATTGATTGAATATGTATTTTATTGCAAAATTCTCAATAATCCTATGCTGTTAAAACTCAATAGAATCATGTCATTGGGATGATTCTGGTGAGTTTTAACTACATAGGATTCATTTACAATAATTCTATACAAATGAAATCTTCTATTTTAAGATATTTTGACTTAAAGAAGGGGATTTTGAAAACGGTCGCTTAATTAAAGTGGTCGCTTCATAGACGTGGTCGCTCTAACAAGATTAACTGTACGTGTTTTAGCAGACCTTCTAAGATTGACACTTTATACGCTACCAAAATTACTGCCTTTGAGTCACAAATAGTTCAAAGGGAGTTTCTTTTAAGAATTCAAAACAGTTTCGTAAGAATAAATAACCCCAAGTTTTTTACATAGATTGACAAAAAAGATACATAAATAATGTGTTTTTCCCTTTGATCAATGGATCTCTTTAGTTACATTAGCATTCGAGGCTAAGTGCTTTAAGGTTGTCCATGGCAGTCTAGAACACACTTTTGAAAATGGTCCAACATCAAATTTCTCTGATAATTTTGATACCTTAAGCAAGCATGAGAAAAACAAATGACATAACTTAAGGCCAATTCAATGCCTTGAGTTGTGTGCGCAACAATACATTTTAAGAACAAATTGATTCTTTATAACAAATAGTGACTTCTGAATAATAGCAACAAAAATGCCAACACATTAGAGTTGCAATTAAATGGATTCCAGTGTATAAGCAACTTTATAATGTGACCTATGTCTGGGGAGTGAAATATCCCTGTTGAATATTTTTGATATTATACAGGCGTTATTACACCAGTGGAATAACTATGCAAATGAGCTAAGAGTGTGTAACAGCCTTATATTTTCTTTGTGAAAATGACATCACAATGCATTTGATGTCAATTTGAAAACTGCTTTATATGTTTCGCTGAATAACTTCAATCAATAAACTTATGGAATTTCAATTTATGATAAAAGTCAGGTCATATCTTAAATAGAATATCAAATTTGTTTTCATAAAATACTGAATTTGTTAAACTCTTCATGTACAACAGATAAAAACTCTGCAAAGTCTTGTTTTCATCTGTTTTTTGATGAATCATTTAATAAACTTGGTTTTCAATGACCACTAATTCAAAATCCTATTAACACTTCTTAAGCTATAGAATAACCAGGGGCAAATATGAGAGAGGGGGAACCCCAGTCTAAAATCTTGATTGCCGCCTTCATAGCGCAGTTGGTAGCGCGTCAGATTTTGAATCTAGAGGGTCGGGTTCAATCCCTGACTGCGGCACTCATTCTTTCGGACTATTTTTCTCTCACCAATGGGTTGATAATCGTAGACCTATGTGACATAGCAGCTGGAGGCTAGTAAAGGATGTGGTGGTTCTACTGGTTAGAGAAATACCAGAAAACCATTGTTAGGTGCTCAAAGCACCGCGAAATAACTGAAATTATGTTGAAAGCGGCGTTAAACTCCATTCAATCAATCAATCAATCTAAAATCTTGATTAAAGATTGATTGTGATATCCTATGTAGTGGGTCCTGATTTAAATCATCTCAGTATATACTTTTTTTTAGAAGATTAAAATCAATATCACTCTTTCTGCTCTGCTTCCTTGGCCTTCATTGGGATTTACTCCACTTTTACCGTATTTCAGTAATATCATTGGCACTAGTTCACCTAACCATGTCTTCCTTTGTATATTCACATTGTATTGAATGAACGTAATAATTTGTACCTTCAATGCATCACAACTCTGTCAAGTATCGTATAGATAAGGGTATCGATAAAAACTCCAATAAAAAGACCATCAATATGTTATCAAAAATTGCCCCGTTACGGTATACACCCAAAATATTATGATAATACACACCCAAGAAAGTGCACTTGTAAAGGCCATTAAGGATTTTATTTTAAAGGAGAAATGATTTATTGCACAAATAATTCAATTCAACAATTTTCATCACAGCACAGTCAGAACAATTTAAATTAAATGATTTGTATCTGTCATTTGATATTAACTGGTTATCTGTAATCATACTTAAGTTAACCCATTTACAAAAAATTGAACATCTTAAAACACTGCAAATTTCAGTAGAAGAATTATTTATTATCTTTTACTCAAAGGATAACATTGTGGAAAATGAAGATTTTGCTTTCAGTAACAGGGGTCACACAGAGCCATCAAGGTGGGGATTGTTTTTATAAGGGTTTTAAGTAGAATAAAGTATCAAACTCATTATTTCAAAAAAGAACATTGAATATATTCACCCCTCAGTATGAATAAGGACCCAGGGAAAGTGAAACACAGCATGACATAACATCTTTACTCAATTTAAGCTTTGAACCGTCATAAATTTATTCTACCTAGCAACGTCAGGTCATCAACCGTAACTATATAGGAGCGATTATCAATGGGTGTTATTTCAGCCCACACTATGGTGACATTTTTACCAATTATTAGACCATGCTTAGAGCGAATTGGCCAATCAGAGAACAGTATTTCAAAAGTATAAATCACAGATAAAGCTCCGAGCGTTGTATTTACAGATATACGATGGTAGTATAGCGTGCACGTGAATCTTGACAGGTTTTGTGTGCTGCGCCATTGCAAAAAGATGACGAGCATTTTATATGAGCGCCTGTTTCTAAAAGACCTATTACAGTCGCAAAAATGCAAAAGATCTGCAATAAGTAACCAAAAAAAGATTCATAAGTAATTTTAGCATTGTTACACATATAAACAGTAATTAAACAAAGCAAATTTTGCTCTTTTTTGTTGTTCAGAGGTTCGGGTAAAAAATACAATGTTAGGAAAGCGTGGTCTAAGTCAGATAGAAAATCTCGTGCCGCGGTATATGGAAAATAGACACTCGCTGAAGCTCGTGTCTATTTCCCATATACCACGGCTCTCGTTTTCTATCCTATACAAGGATGAAGAGGTATTACCATATTTCTCCTGATAATAGCATCCTCCCTGATAGTAGCACCCCTACATTTTTTACTAAGAAAATCAACTTCAAATGCGTGAATTTTAAGAACTTGTTTAGACTTCTTCTCTAATTTGATGAGAATTTCCTCTAAAGAATCAATTGTCTGGAGGAAATTTACCTCAAATTAAAGGGGAAAGGCCCTAAAAGGCATAAGTTTAATGATCATTTTAATCAGAAATGCATACCTAATAAAAGCTCCCTGGCCATGTTATGTATAGCTCCTGGGAGCGTTTATTAGGAGAAATACAGCATTTTATTTCATAGAGGTATGAAACTAAAAACCTTATCACTGACTCTGTATGAATTAACAGGACTAAAATGTGCATAAGCTGACAATTAGGTTGCAAATTGTCACAAGATATGCCCTTTACACTGCTGGACCCGCAAGTATGAAAACACAAAGGAAAATAACTAAAAAATTAAGCTAGGAAGACTTAAGATTCTTGAGCACTGCACTCTGTAATCATGAAAGAAACGTAGCTGCCAAGTTTCAAGACAATTGGTCATAGGTTGACAGAGTTTTGCTCTGGAGAAAGAAGTAGATGCCACCCTTCTGCCAGATGCCAAACACTGGACAACACAGGTGATCACATAATAAGTTGTCTTTTAAAAAAGATGCATACTAAAAATTGTTTTCAATAAGATATATTTAACCAATTTTTCATCCTATCAGAATACACAAAAGTTGATTGAATTATCTACAATTAAATTACTTTAACATGATTTTTCATTGGAGGACCAATGAAACAAAGGTATGATTAATGATTGATTGATTGAATGGAGTTTTACGCTGCTTTCAACATTTTTTTCAGTTATATCGCGGTGGCTGGAGCACCTAATAATGGTTTCCTGGTATTTCTCTCACCAGTAATACCATCACATCCTTTCCTAGCCTCAACCCATTGGTGAGAGACAAATAGTCGGAAAGAATGAGAGCCATCATCGGGGATCAAACCCGGGACCTCTTGATTGACAGTCCGATGTGTTACCAACTGAGCTATGACGGCGGCTAAAGGTATGATGACAGTGATAATAACAGAATGCATGAAAAAAAGTCTGTGTCAGACAAGTTGGGCATGGGAATTCAAAATCTTTGAGGTCCGGCTTGATTAAATCTGTACAGGGTTATCAGTTTTAAAAACTATACTCCAGCTTTGGCTAGAGGTAGTAGTACAGTCAAAGATCAGACTGCACATGCAGCCTGTTATTTTCACTGTTTTTTGTTCTTTTCATATCTTTATTTTAACGGTGCAATGCACAACACAATTTTTCAGGCATGTTTCTTTAAAGGGTTTTTCATGTATTATTTAACAATATCTGTTTAATTCAATATACTACTTTTTCTTTTCTTGCAATAACCCCCCCCCTCGTCATTTCACGTTTTTGAGGGTGTTGATATTTGCAGAGCCGGTGAGAGACCCTCAAAATGCTTAACCATCGGCATGCTTTGCACTTAAGCATTAAACCTTTTTTTCAGGGCTCTGCTCACATAACCTCCCTCAAAAAACGTGAATTCACACTGTATTACTATAAGTTCTTAAAGCTGCTCTTGCACAGTTTTCATAGAAAAAATACAAAACTTGTTCTAAGTTTTGGAAATGTGTGTATTTTTAGACTATGAAGAATGGCCCAAAGCATTGGCACTAGAAACAACATATTTCAATAATTTTGTAACTTATTTTTTCGAAGTGGCAAGCTCAGTAAGGTATCCAGTCTATTTATTTCTAGTCTATTTATTACAAATCGTTATTTTCCGTGAATAACCTTTCATTTTTTGCTTGTATTGATATGAAGTTTCTAGCTGTCAAATACTTTAACCTTAATCTTTGATTGAATTAGACAAATATGCCGAATGTCAAGCAAAAATAGTTGGCTTGAAATTGAAGAATAATTTTTTTAGCGTTAGTAGTCACTTTATTTTTTAGAATGAATCTAACCTAAATTCGGGTATATCGGTCTTTCTTTCGATGCATTACCAGATTGAATCTTGTTATTTTAAAGGCTTCAACATGATGGGGTAGTTTATTCCGATTGATCTTACGAAAAATGTTAAAATTCACATTTTCCCAATCTGTGCAAGAGCAGCTTTAAATCATGTAGATACAATTAACACCTCAATAGCACCCAATCATTTTTGAAGTCTATTAAATCTTTTGAAGTTATATTAGTCCAGAAATTAAAGCAATTTTCGTACCATCCAAATTTATAAGCATTTCAATTATATCTTCAACTTTATAGAAAATATAGTTATTTTGGTTTGAGAAACACTATTCTTAAGTTTCTATTCATTCATCGGTGATAAAATACTTTTGTGTTAATCATACTCAGTACTTTCATTAGCATATTAAAAAAATTGTCTGGGTTTGACACTAAGGGGAGTCCAGGAGTCCAAGACTCTTTGTGTACCAGATGGGACTCCTTCATTTCTCAAGTAACAAGTCCACTGGACTCCTAAGATCATAATGGGAGTATTTCAACAAACAAAATACACATGGCTATTTTCTGTTCAAGGACAACCATTGTCAAACTGTTGATGTTTTACTTCAAATCTTGTGGAAAATAACATTTGCTTGCATCTAGTAGTATTTTGAAAACAATAACATTTACTATGAGGGATATCATTGTGGAAAAAAAGAAATTGGTTTTCAAATTTAAATATTTCATGATTCCTTACTTTAATAACCCTACATTCAAATGAGTTCCCACAACATAGGGTTTCATTGTAAAACATAGATTTTAGACTGGCTTTACTCCCTCTTATCTGGACCCCTGCTAAGTATAGGATAGAAAACGAGTGCCATGGTATATGGGAAATAGACACGAGCGTCAGTGAGTGTCTATTTCTCATATACTTTTGTTACACTGTCTGTATTATAATCAGAACCGCTAAAATGAGTAAAACTTGATATAAAAACATGTGATTATGTTGAAATTACTTATGATACTTTTTGTTACTTATTGCAGATCTTTTGTATTTTTTCACACTATAGAAGGTCTTTAGGAAAAAGCGGTCATACAAAATGCTGCTCATCTTTTTAAATGACTCGGTACATAAAAATTGTCAAGATCCTGTGCTACCATCGAATATCTGTGAATATACCGGTAACGCTCAAAGATATATACTTTTGAAATACTGTTCTCTTGATTGGCCAATTCGCTTCAAGCGTGGTCTAATAAAAGGATATAATGTATTTCTTTAAACAATATATATAACAATAACAATATGACAATATATAACAATATGTATAAAATCTAGCTGTTTTTCTGAAGAAGGCATAAGCCGAAAATTAAAATATAATGAGTTATATTGAATATTTGTTTAATACCATAATTCCCTAAATACGGAATAAAAAGTAACATGGATGTATTTCTTTAATTCATATCAATTGATTTTAAACCATAGTTAAAAACCAAAACCATAGTTAAAATGCCTATAAATCTGTTGGCCCCTACTACAGTTTTGCAATTATATCCCTCCAAATATCGCAGTCATATCTTGAGCCTGTCAAACCACTGGACATTATTCTAACAAGATTAAAATAATGTTGCAAAGAGTAAAGTACCCCTCCCACCTTTGCCCCAGGCTCCATTTGTCATCTCCTGTTTGGTTGATTACACCATTAGAGCAGACAGACAACATATATAAATTATTTTATGACAGTTACAAGTATTTGACTTCTGGACATCAAATTAAATGTTTTATTTGAATGAAAGACGTTCGACCTTTGGTAGAATGAATTTAAGTCATTTAAGATGAGATCAAGAGGAATCCAGAATTATCCTTTAACCTTTAATATAAATCAACTATATGGGTAACTCTTGAAAGTAACCAAGAAATTATCGAGCAAAAATGTCCCAAATGATAATAAATAGGACAAGAACCCTTTAATCTGACATGAAATTACTTAATACTTTAAATAATGAATTGTGATCATAATTATGCAATAATTGATTCGTTCAATCTCGCCAGGACAATTTGTGTTGAGCCCTGACGAAATAACATTTGTTCGACCCTTAAACCAGGGTTATGACCATCCAAAATCTGAAAATGTACTAATTTGACCCTTAGAAATTACTCCCAATTGGTTCATTAAGACATTGTCATTCCCCTGAGAGGAAATTCAAAGGGTAAAAGCATGGTTTTATCACATGCATGCATGCATGTATGTATGTATGAATGTATGTATGTATACTATTTAGAATTATATTAATTTTTCCCTGTATATCATTACAACAAAAGGTCAATTCATACTGAAACCTGTAAAATTCTACACACAATTTGCCTTTTCTGTTGTTTTGACCCTTTAAGAATGAGATTTGACCCCCCCCCTCCCCCCCCAGAATATCAAGGTATAGGAGCCAATGACTCCTCAATTTCAAACATTAGCATGAGCCACGTTTTGACCTTGAGTTATGACTTGACCTTGGCTCAAACTTCTGGCTTTCAGAATTCACATCTAGTCATGATGGACAATGAATGTGCCAGTTTGCGCTAACACCCCCACCTAGTCATCTCAATTCCATATAGCCATCAATTACCCCTCCATTATGTTTGAACCTCCTTTACAGAAGTCCTTATTCCACAGTAGAAAAACGCATTCTGGCTAAAAGAGAAATTGAATTCTCTGAAAAGTTTCTTTTTGACCAAATATAGTTTTTAATCACATAAAACTTCGAGACTTATCTTTTAATATTTTTAAATCTTTAAATTGTTGTTAAAAACAGTTTGATTTGGACAGTTTAAAAATTTGTTGTCTAGTAATGGATTTTGTGTTTCCTTTAATAATAGCGCCCTCCATATAAGTAGCACCCCCAGATATTTTACTAAGAAAACCCTCTTCAAATGCCTAAATTTTAAGAACTTTTAGAGACTTCTTCTCTAATTTGAGATGAATTTCCTCTTAGTCTAAACAATCATTTATATGATTGTTTAGAGGATATTTGTTGCCAATTAAAGGGAAATGGGCCACAAAGACATCTATTAATGATTCTTTAAATCAGAAAATGTATACTAAATAAAAGCTACAGGACCATGTTTTGTATAGCTCCCAGGAGCATTCATTAGGAGAAACACGGTAGATGTATCTCACTGGTAACTTTCTTGAGGTACAGACAGTTTCTATAGTTGCTTTTAACCCTTGTCATGGAATATTCCTGCTTTGGCAGGAGGTATGGACAAACATCAGCTTGCATATATTATGTGCAGTCTGATCTTAGTCCATACAGCCTTATTTTCCTTTTTAAACCAGAAAAGTTTCAGAAATTATATTTTCAAAATCAAATGCTAACTCAAAATTAGGAAATACAGAGCTTTCAGAACTTTGATTTATATATAATTTTTCCAAGTTTTTTTTTATTCAGCATGATAAGGGTTAATTTATCAAGAGCTTCAGATAGAGGAGGGATTTTTGATTTCAAATTTAAAATTAATATTTCACAAGTCCTATCTAAAACCCTATTGTTTTGGGTTCTCATTGGAATTTATTGAGATGATTAAAATGACTAGCTACAACATAGGGTTTCATTGCAAAATGAAAATTAAAGACTGGCCTTAAAATCAATCATCTGTTCCTCTGATCCAGCTTATTTGAGTATCAGATAAAGTAAACCCCATAAATGTGAATAGTAGATAAGCAGCTTAAACTTGTCCAGACTGAATTAAATTGAAATAATTTGTTTAAGGTAACATAACACATTTCTATACCTCTATGCTTTTAATTACTTTATATACTGGTATAATCCATGATTAATGTCCTGGCAGGGCGGAGCCTAGGTTATGGGTTGTTGAACTTAAGGTTGGGGTAAATCAGCTTTAATTTGAAATAACTAACTTCTACAGAGAGTCAACATAAATAACTTGAGACCTTAAATTGTAGATTTGTAACAAAATCCTCATAACTTCAGCTTAATTAAGCTGAAGTTACGAGGATTTGATAACCAAACCATGAAATGTGTTCACTCTCTCTAAGCTTGTGAATCTTTTGGGTTTTATGATATCGTCATTTGCATGCGTTTACTATTATTGCCGACTAACTTTTCAATGAACCCAAAATATTTAAAAGTAAACTCGCCAAATTACGCCACGGCTAAGCTCCGCCCTGCCAGTTCATTAATAACGCGAAAAAGTATGCCTACAACTATTGGGAAGTCATTGGCTATGATCATAAAACATACATTTTATGCTTTTTTTGAAGTGGGTCAATATTTGCCAAGTCATGGTTCATACAGAAACAGGGCACACAAATTTAAGGTCTTTTTAAGGTCTTTTTAAGGCCAAAATTTCTATTTTTAAGGCCTTATTTCTTTTGAAAACGTACCTTATAATTGATGTAATCAGTTGTATCTTACAGTTAAACAGTAGATAGGCCGACTTCTTTTTTCTACATATTCTTTTTAGCTATATTGCTATAGATCTAGGAAACATAGATTTGAATAGTTTTGAAATAACTTCATTAGACATATAAAAATTATAACAATTGTTTGAATTGTCCTTATATCTTCTGCTTTCAAAACATTGCTCTTCTGAAAAAATATCAATGCTTGTCGAAGGTAAAACTGGCATAACAAGTGGGTGGGGTATGACCAATGCAAAATCTACAAACGTCTCGGAAAATGCATCTGACCTCATACACGTCAACACCGCCTAAGGAAAAGAATTATATAGTTCACTTGCTCGACTAGATTTGTTGTCGGTATGGAAAAAACCCCAAAAAAACCTCAGGAATCTCGCTTGATTGTCGAAAACTCTGGATGCGATCAGATGATGAATAGCATGTAATTTCATAGCGATCTCACCCATTTTAGAAAGATCGATTTCCCTCCGACAGTAATGAAAGTATGCTTTGTAAACACTTGTTTTTACTTCCCTCAGCCATGGATAGCCCGTTACCCCTTTCACATTGAATTGTGCATTTTTCAGGCATTTTTCTTCGCGTCAACACTTTTCAAAATCCTTCTACTGCACAAGACGGACGTAGAAGGGACGCAGAGAATAATTCCGATCATTTCATTGGCTGAATCGGTCCATAGATGGCGCAATTTTCAGCTTCAGCAGCGAATGCTCCTCGTTGATTGGTTACGATCGATTTATACGGAAACACCACGTCAATGCTCGGCAATCATCGGCCGACGTCGGAATCCTCGAAATAGATAGAATACAGCGGCCCCGATGTTGTGGGAATGTCTGTTGTATTATGTTTTTTAACACGATTTTAAGAAATAAACAATTTTTTTGCTCCTCTCATCAGATTTAAGGCCCTAGAAACAGAATTTAAGGACTTTTTAAGGTCTTTTTAAGGTCAGGAGACATTTAAGGACTTCTTAAGGCCATGGCGTGATTTTTAAGGACTTTTTAAGACTGTGCGAACCTTGCAAGTGGCAGATCATAGGAGAGGGGGGGGGGAACTAGACTTAGCCCCCTCCAGATGAACCTTATATAATAAGATTTTAATAGGATAATTTCAATAAATATTACCCCCTAATTCAAGCTTGAAACCCATTATAATGACTATCAGCCTCCTTTGAATCATATAGAGGGGGTTCTTCTAAGAAAGTAGAAGGTACACAGCACATCCTAAGATCAGACTGCACAACTGTGCAGGCTGATCTTAGTCTATTCTGTCTGCCAAGCTTTGTTCACAATAGGAATATGTCTTGAACAGCAACAGAAGGGTTGATTAAATACTGTTTTGAAAAACAAAATCATGCTTCAGAGGAGGTTTTGTATGATGAAAGGTGGCAGTATCAAAGGTATCAATGCATTTTTTTTACAAAAAATTATATATTTGCTCAATAAAAACTAATTAATGTTTATTATTTTTATAATTTCTTTGATACTGCCACCTGTGTGTATGACCCCCCCCCCCCCCCCAACTCCTCTGGGTCCGCCACTGAAACGTGCAAACAATATACATACTTCTCTCCATTATGATCCACAGCTTGGATAAAAAAGTAACGCACTGGCATATGAAAAGAAACTTTTAGTCCGGGTCCCCATACTTTTGTCTTTTTCAAGTCTAGAGACTTGATTGCAGACGACGTGTTTGGTGCGATCAACAAGAAACAGACACAAAACCCCACAAAATCCAGTTGAAATGTCATTCTTAGGTTTTGGTTATTTCAAGAATTGTTCAACACATAATCCGACAAAAAGGTTTCGAGTCGAATTGGCCCGATCTGTAATTCGATACGTCTACCCAGCCTCTGTATCCGAAAGGCGGTGTAATCCGATATCCTGTCATCCATGACATGACATTTTAGACCTGTTTGATTTAATCCACGAGGGGTTTATTTCCGTACGGCAGTAATAATGTTCTTCAAGATAAAAAGAAAAAAATGGATATGACACATAGTTTTGAAAATTCTGAATGTAAAAAGTAAACCTCTAGGAATAATTAGTGATAATAGTGTCATTTTATTCTTTTTTCTAATCTACAATTAACTTTTTTTTTCAAGAATATTTATTCGGTTCATCAATATAAAATAAATTTAGCAAAGCTTTTTTCTAAAAAAAATCTTTGACTAATTATCTAAAATCTTAAACATTTATGCCTTAGCACTTCCTTGTTTCTATATGTCTATTCAAGCGATTAAATTTTTTTCATTCAACGCAAGTAAACGCTTATTTTCTGGATGAATGAACAAATGATCAGAGGGGGCGTGTTCTATTAGATTAAGAGCCGCATGCGCAGTATCGTCCTTTCTCGCAGTTTACCGTTCCAGACGCCATTATCGTTCTCCGAGAAACCGAACGTGATTTCAGAAATTTTTCGAGTTTACAGCGGTAACTTTGACAGTTTAGACATTTCTTATGCACAAGAGTTTATGTTGGTTTGTCACTCCATAACCGGGTACCCAAACGATGAAATTTCCGTCACATTTCAACTTCCAGATAGCGAACAGGTCCAAACATCTTCCCTTTGAGAATATTTTAACGAAAAACACCCCTAATTAAGTGGAAATGCGTCGTCTGCACTAGAAATTTCCTTTCCTTAGACTTTTTAAATCGGAGATTTATACCGGTTTCCAGAAATCCAGTCTGTTTGACCCAGTACATTTTTACCTTTATCTTCTGAGCAATGTGTTCAAACCAAATAATGTGTTTTCAAACACCGAAGAAACGGCCTTTTCAGTCACAATCTACAAACTTTGTTTTTATCTTATTTACTTTTCGACAAATAGAGAAGATGCTAATACAAAATTTGATGTAATTTTCGCTTTTAGTAATTACCAGTTAGTATTTTCAGTGTTTATAACAAGATTTTCGGTTGAGTAAAGGATTTGAAACGTACAATAGGTTAACTGTAAAATAAATTTGTAGCACTTACAATATTACTACTCTGATTTTTCTCTCGAACGGTCATTTACCAGTTGTAGGGCTGACAACCAATCAAATTCTGTTTTGATTATCTCTCGGTTAAAACCCACGCATAAATTCACACCGCGTGGTAGATGCAATGGACATCGTCTGCTCGAAATGTGTCAATTAAGTTGTTCGTCATTGGTCAATGGTCGTCTGCACTCTGACAGGGAGCGTGGGAAGTCTACTGGTGGAATGAGTACTGTTGACTATGTGTTAACAAATAGAAATAATTTTGAAATATTTGATTTCAATGAGCACTCTGATCACGCTCCAATCCTATTTACAATTAATTCAAATTTGAGTATGAAGAAAAATTATTCAACAACAAATAAACCGACAAAAACATACGATAAACTGATATAGGATAGCAGTAAGAGCGATCTATTTTTAGAACAACTCATGAATAATCATAGAGTGCTGCTAGATTTAATCGATTGGTCAGAAACCAAAGATATAGTTGCATAGTTGCCGATTTCACGTGTTTCTGCATTTATAGTATTTGGGAAAACCCAATGCTTGAAAAACAAACATGTTGTTAATCAAAATTGTAAATAGTTTAATGAAAAATGTTTTGTTGCTAAACAGGCTTTTAAACTCTAGAGAGAGGAATAATATTAACAGACAAGCTTTTAGCTTGGCGTGTGCTCATTATAACAACGTAAAAATCTGCTAAGAAATAATTTAGACTAGCAGAGGGCTATCGAATCAGCAAACTTTCAAAATCGGACCCACGGATCCAATCGGAGGTTGGATGAGCTGGCGATGTCCTCGAAAAGATGAAGTGTTAAGACAAAAAACTCACAAATTGGGCAAATATTTTACCAACTTTTATTGTCCAAATTTGAGCCCTTTTGATTGGCGAACTATTGCACTATCCCAGCCTCTCAATGATGTCCGATTTACAGTGCTGACAGCACTTTGATTAATGGACTTCTTCCATTTTAAATAAATTTACACAGAGATACATGATTTTTGTTTGATTTTAAAGACTTGCCCATTTCCCATATGATGATCACGAAAAATATTTTGGGATGCCAAGTTGTAGACTGGAACGCTTTGCTCCTATCTTGTTAATTCACCCTTCTGATTTTTACCAGTCTACAATAGCCCATATTTATACAACTCTCGAACAGGTGACTGGATAGCAACTTTGATTGTAAAAATGTGGCCGAAAAGTGTCCCTGTCCCGACTAGCTGCAATAATGTACCCTCTCTCTGATATGCTGCCATTCCCACATCAGTTTATCAAAGGAGGGATACGTTATCCAATCTAGTCCAGGGTTTTCATTAGCATCCAAAAGCCAAGAGTCAATGACCCTTGAGTATAAATTTCCAAGAGTCAAATTAAAAATCTCGCACGTTAAAATGTGACCAAATCATGCATCTACATCCACCCCCCCCCCCCCCCCCCAATCCCCGAAAAAAATTTAAAAAAAGCATGAAAAAAAAATCAAATTCATAAAAAAAGGGGGAGACTCATTTTAATTCTATTGAAACAGATAAAATTAGGTACAAGTCATTTTTCAAAAGGTGCCTGAAAATAAACAAAAAATGATTTATCACCATCATAGTTCACCACAATTTCCAGTCATTAAATAATTACTAAAGAGCTTAATTTCAACTCAAATGCTTGTTTTTTCGCAAGTACAGTTAACTGGCCAATAGCGGATCACTAGTGTGAACTTTGTTGATAATTTTTCAAAGAAACGTGGCAGAATGCCGATTTTGGTCTTAGGAGGCAATAAAGTTTGTACACTTTGAAGTGAAACATACAACTTTAATCAATCAATCAAAACAGTTGCATCGTTCGGGAAATAGTAGTGTACGTAAATTAGCCATTTCCGGATCAATTTGGCCAATAGCGGATCACGTGATAAGATGACTCTGGGCGGCTGTCTCAAAATGATTTTGACCTGTCATCACTGTCAAACCAATATGTTTTCTTCCAATGGAAGTGATTTTAACAATAATTTTGTCATTTCAATATTAATTGAGTAGGTCAAACGAAATCATTGAGCAGACATTTATTTATTAAGCTTCTTACAAGACAAACTAACTAATAATCAACATTTTGTGGATTTAACTGTCTAAAGAATGTATAAAACAAAAGGTTTTTATATATTTCATCAATCCAGACATAGAATACGTTTTAAGACTGGTTTTTGGACTGCATCTATTTGAATTTGTAATATTCTATTAATTGTCTTCTGTGTAAGAAACATTGCCACAAAATGTTACATATAATCCTATCATTTTTTATTTTCCAATTCCGGATTTTCTTCAAATCCTTAAATTATCATTTGCTTCAGTATCTACCCATTTACACATGACACAATTTTGGGCTGGTTGAAATTTAGAAAAATAAGTACTGTACCAGAATTTTAAAGTATCACTTTTTTCGGTTATGGAAAATTGAAAATATGGACCTTTTCAGTTGAAACCATTGGAGAGAAATAGAAATCACTTGTACACTTGTAACTAGAATGACAGTTCTAACCACCTACCTGTTACCAGACAAAATTTTCACTTCGTAACTACAGCTTGATCAAAGCTGTCGTTACGAGATTTTTGAATAACAACGACGACATGTTTTGTTAAAAAAAACCGCTTCTTATTCAAGGTAGAAATTAGCATGGGCCCAATAAAAAAGTAATTTGTTACAACCAATTTCGTCATGTACACTTTGTTTCCTAGCCCATAGCATGTAACTCCTCTCCAATCAGGCTTTATTCATGGACACATCAACGCGAAAATGAAATTATATCCATTATAACACGATCACAATTAAGAAATTAGTTTTATAACATTTTCTTGGCGTGAAATAGTTTCATAAAAGTTTTCTGGGTGTAAAATAAATGAACAGGTAATGATATTGACGTCGGGAAAATTTCTGGAAAGTGAAGTACATCATTTAGCATACAAGTGGCATTTATGACGTCAAAAGCATTAATAAACGTTTGTGCTTAAGATTACGTTGAGAATAATAAATGAGTGCACTCTCAAAACACATGACATATGAATTTTATTGCCAATAAAGTTCTAGGCCATTTGTCCCCATTTCATACTTGCATTTTATGCCGTTGTGTTGGAATCAAATTTTGATAGAGGCTGCAGACAACTGGTGGGAAGTGATGGGGCCTTAAACATACTTGAAAGGAATTCAAATCTTTAAAGAAATTGTGTGTGGCAAGCAACCGAGGCTTCTTTTACAGTCCTGTTTTCTTTCTTTAAAAAAATATTTTAGTATCTTTAAAACATTAGAGTTGTAGGTCGACTGAAAATGATAAAATAATACCCCAAAAGCAATTTCTTCTATAACCACCATAATTTGGGCCATTTTTTCAAAATTATCAACACTAATTTCCCTCTGATTTGATATATGTATATATAGGTAGAAAATCTGATATCTATGGCCAGATACTTCTGTAATCTCCTAACTACCCACCTTTTTCATTCAAGACGTAGATCTAGTTAAGGTATTTTTGAAAAAAAAAAAGAAAAAAAGAAAAACCTACCAATGTTATAGCCTTTTAACATTTAGACTCAACGAACTATCTACTTTTTTTGTTACAAAAGAGAGATGTGTTTGTGAGAGACAAATGCCCCAGAAAAGGGCATTTTCATGATTTTGTCAGATGACCTTGACCTCGTCACATGAGGTTGACCTTGGTATCTGTAGATGCGCACTATTGAGATCTAACATTATACCAACTATGAACATGGTATCTTGAACAACCTTGCAGTAATTATCAAAGTTGAGTTTTTTGGGGGTTTTTTTCAGACAGACGGAAAATGGTCAAGCAATATGATCCCAATCTTTCAATGTACTGGCATAGAAAAAAACCCAACCAGATTTGAAAAAATTCTAAGAAATTTCAACAGCTTCTGCTGTCAAACAACGACATTGCTTAACAGATAAATGATCTAAATATAGGTCATTTCTAAATTTAATACAATGTTTCCAGAATTAATCAAAACCAGAATTGGGAGAATTGGAATCTATATTTTTTTAGCTCACCTGAGCACAAAGTGCTCAAGGTGAGCTATTGTGATCACTCACCGTCCGTCGTCCGTCCATCGTCCGTCCGTCTGTCCGTCCGTCCGTCCGTCCGTCAACAATTTCTTTAAACATCTTCTCCTCCTAAACCACTGGGCCAATCAAGCTAAAACTTGGCAGGGATGTTCCTTGGGTGAAGCTCTTCGAAAGTTGTTAAAAGAATTTAATTCTATAAATAACTCTGGTTGCCATGGTAACAGAAAGGCTGAAAATCGCGAAAATCTTAGAAAAAATTCTTCTCCTCCTAAACCACTGGGCCAATCAAGCTGAAATTTGGCAGAGATGTTTCTTGGGTGAAGCTCTTCAAAAGGTGTTAAAAGAATTTAATTTCATTAAAAACTCTGGTTTCCATGGTAACGGAAAAGTTGAAAAATGGTCGAAAATTGCTAAAATTCTAAGAAAAAATTCTTCTTCTCCTTAACCACTGGACCAATCAAGCTGAAACTTGGCAGAGATGTTCCTTGGGTGAAGTTCTTTAAAAGTTGTTAAAAGAATTTAATTTCATAAAAAACTCTGGTTTCCATGGTAACGAAAAGGTTGAAAAATGGCCGAAAATTGCTGAAAATCTTAGAAAAACTTCCCTTCCTCCTAAACCACAAGGCCAATCAAGCTGAAACTTGGCTGAGATTATCATTGGGTGAAGCTCTTCGAAAGCTGTTAAAAGAATTCAATTTCATCAAAAACTATGATTTACATGGAAAGATAAAGGTTGAAAAATGGCCGAAAATTGCTGAAAATCTTAGAAAAACTTCTTCTCCTCCTAAACCACAAGGCCAATCAAGCTGAAACTTGGCAGGGATGTTCCTTGGGTGAAGTTTTTCAAGAGTTGTTTAAACAATTTAATTTCATCAAAAACTATGAATTGCATGGTAACAGAAAGGATGAAAAATGGCCGAAAATTGCTGAAAATCTTAGAAAAACTTCTCCTCTTCCTAAACCACTTGGCTAATTAAGCTGAAACTTGATAGGGATGTTCTTTGGGTGAAGCTCTACCAAAATTGTAAAAATAATCTCATTCAATCAAAATCTCTGGCTTCTATGGTATTGGAAATGTCAAAATATTGCCAAAAATCTCAGAGAAGGTTAATCTTTGCCTAAACTATTGGGCATATCTTATAATTGGCAGGGATATTCTTAAGGTTTAGGTCTATTAAATTTGTTAAAAGAATTCAATTCCATCAATAACTTTGTTTGCAATCAAAAAGCAGTAGGAGGAAATTAAAGTATGTTTCTTTTAAATCCATACTAAATGTATATCAGACAATCTCTGGTATTTATAACTTGGTTGACAAGTTATGACTTGACCCCTCAGGTGAGCGATATAGGACCATCATGGTCCTCTTGTTTTTATCATTTTTAAATCGTACTGCGAAGCAGTAGATTTATATCTACCGTTTTTCAGAAATCCAGTCTGTTTGACCCAGTACATTTTTACCATTATCTTCTGAGCAATGTGTTCAAACCAAATTATGGGTTTTCAAACACCGAAGAAACGGCCTTTTCAGTCACAATCTACAAACTTTGTTTATACCTTATTTACTTTTCGACAAATAGAGAAGAGGCTAATACAAAATTTGATGTAATTTTCGCTTTTAGTAATTACCAGTTAGTATTTTCAGTGTTTATAACAAGATTTTCGGTTGAGTAAAGGAGTTGAAACGTACAATAGGTTAACTGTATAATTAATTTGTAGCACTTACAATATTACTGCTCTGAACTTTCTCGAACGGTCATTTACCAGTTGTAGGGCTGACAACCAATCAAATTCTGTTATGATTATCACGCGGTCAAAACCCACGCGTAAATTCAGACCATGTGTAAATTCAGATGGACATCGTCTGCTCGAAATATGTCAATTAACTTGCTTGTCATTAGTCAATAGTCGTCTGCACTCAAACAGGGAGCGTGGGAAGTTTACTTTTTTTCCGCATGTGTTAACAAGTAGAAATAATTTTGTAATTTTGAAATATTTGATTTCAATGAGCACTCTGATCACGCTCCAATCCTATTTTCATTAAATTCAAATTTGAGTATGAAGAAAAATTATTCAACAACAAACAAACGACAAAAACATACGATAAACTGATATAGGATATAGTTCCGCAACTTTATGTGAGTTTCGAGAAACCGTTATTGCCTATCATTTTCAATGGGTAAGTTCATATCGGACTCGATTTCGACCTGAGTTAACCGGGTTTCCATCAGAACGACCTCGGTTTCGACACTAGGGATGTCATTTTAACCTTTCAACCTCGACGCTTCTGATCCTGGGTCAGGCTGGTGTTTCTTGAGTTCCAAAATGGCGTCGATAATAGTGCACAACAATTCGATTACACAAAACAAATATTCTCTTTAACTTTAAAAGGCAAATACTTTTTTCTTATTTTATAAAGTATTTTGCACGAGTTTATCACATTTGCTTAATGGAATAACGATATTTCATGGTTAATTAATTATTGTAGCGGTAAATGTGAAGTTTGTTTTCTACCACCAGTGGGTAACTCCGTTCACATGAATGCCCTTTCTGCGCATGCATATTACAGTCAATTTTAGATTATTACATCATCTAACGCGACTCCCGGGCTGCCATTTGATTTTCACTAATGTAAAATTGATCTTTGACGCCTCACTATAAATTGTACAACTGTAGCAGTAAGAGCGATCTTTTTTTAAACAACTCATGAATAATCATAGAGTGCTGCTAGATTTAATCGATTGGTCAGAAACCAAAGATATAAATAGCATAGTTGGCAATTTCACGTGTTTCTTGAGGGAAAATGCATTTACAGTATTTGGGAAAACCCAATGCTTGAAATACAAACATGTTGGTAATCAAAATTGTAAATAGTTTAATGAAAAATGTTTGTTGCAAAACAGGCTTTTAAACTCTATAGAGAGAGGAATAATATTAACAGACAAGCTTTTAGCTTGGCGCGTGCTCATTATAACAACGTAAAAATCTGCTAAGAAATAATTTAGACTAGCAGAGGGCTATCGAATCAGCAAACTTTCAAAATCGGACCCACGAGGTTGGGCGAGCTGGCGATGTCCTCGAAAAGATGGATTGTTAAGACAAAAAACTCACAAATTTAAATATTTTACCAACTCTTATTGTCCAAATTTGAGCCCTTTTGATTGGCTAACTATTGCACTATCCCAGCCTCTCAATGATGTACGATTTACAGTGCTGACAGCACTTTGATTTCTCTAAAAACTTAAATCAAAATGCATAGGTAGCTAGATTCGGCGCGGTTATCTTTATAAAATACTTGGTTTGCTTATTTTGAGACGCCCCCTATGATGCGCACAGCTGATCCGCTAATGGCGAGTAAGGGTTGAGAGTTGTTTCTATTTATTGTACACAAAAAGGTGGATAAAACCATACGAAAGCATAGTGAACCAACAATTTATGCCTCCTTTTCGTGATTTCATCCACTATTTGAAGTTGTACTCGTTTACTCGCCTTCAATTTTGCAGACGAATTCTTTTCTTTGAAATTCCAATGACGTAATCTTTCAGTCGAACAGACGCTTGACCAGCGTTTCGTCGGTCTGAAGCACTACAACAACAACGTGAACTGTCAAAATTTTGTTATGCTACGAAGATATGGACAGTGTCTTGGGATAGAATATTAGTTTCTTCTTCGGCATTTGCGAGTGAAAGTAATTGAAGATGGAAATCAAAGTGATCCGCTATTGGTCATGTTCCGCTATTGGCTAGTTGACTGTACAATGAAGAAGAGAGTGTTTTGATGTTGGAAATGCCAGTAAAAGGTTCTGAAGATTTTCATTTTTCGCTGAAAGAAATGGGTTCCAACCACGAAAACCCATGACAATTCTCAACAGATCTTACTCTTTATTTTTACCTGCTTACTTTTTAGATACTGTTTGCATTATGGTGAAATTATTCAATAATAGGTTGATTTTAGTTTGAACAGAGGTAAAGCAAAGGGGTTTAAGCTGATTTTCAAAGGTGTCCAAAGACTATCAATTACAATTGACGATGCATATCCGATCACCGGAGTGTGTTAGTTGCCAGTCAAGCTAGGTGTTAATAGACCACCAATTAACTATTTTCAAATAATAAGACACACTTCTTTTAACCCTTGACGCACAGCTGCTATTTTTGAAGAGTCAAAATGACGCACCAGCTCAAATTTCCAAGAGTCAAAATTGCATCATTTTGAATTTCTGCGCGTCAAAACCCAGGGTCCCGGGTCAAACGAAAACCCTGTAGTCCCGAAGAACATTGGCCTTAAACCCACAACCCGCAATACGCTTAGAGAACTGTTGCTCCACCAATTTAGCTCGCCATGCACCTGTTAAGTGTTTATGATTCTACATGCTTTTAACCCATTTGGACAGTCCTATACTGCTCCTTAATGGCTGAACCTAGGCTAGCATCATCCATTTACTTCTGACACCATTTAGCATTAAAGTAATTCAGCAGTGTTCCCGAAAACCCCCAAATTGGGGTGATTTACCCCTAAATAGAAGCTTGTACCCCCAATTTTTGCAACCAGCCTTCTTTGTGTTATAAAGAGGGGGTACATGCACCTTATTAAATACCCATTTTTACCCCCAGATTGAAAAAGCAGCAGGAACACTGTTCAGGGCAGAGTGATCTCGACATGGTACTTGAACTCATATCCTGGAACACCAGCTTTGTTGTTCTACTAACTGAGCCAACCAGGCAAATGGTAGTGATTTGACCCATGGTCGAGTCCACTACTACAAGATAGGCAGATTTGAAAATTAATTTTCAATATTTTTCAACAGAATTATGGTGCCCAGTCAAGTAAATCGGGGTCAAAAAGTGTGCCTGACACAGGACTAGAAGCTATGACTGCTGGTATACTGTTACTTAGAACAACACTCTACCAACTTAGTGAATTGGGCACTTGGCTGTGATCATACCAATCATTAAAGTTTTACACTGATGTCTGTAAAATACCCATTTTTACCCCAGATTGAAAAAGCACTTGGAACACTGTGTCAGGATTTTAAGGAATGCTGGTTTTGTCAATCTGAGACTCAGCACAGATGTCGTTAAATTTTATTCTTTCGTTTCGTCTGCACTTCAAGATGACGTTTCCATATACAAAACATGTTCTTCAAAGATCCCTAACCATATTGTAGGGCGAGTGACGGTTAAACCTGGACTAGTTACTTTTTTTCAAGTCACTTGCCCTGCAGGACGAGTGCCTTTTTCTGAATTCTTTGGACCCTGCACCAATAAATAGCATTGACTCTCAAAACTATCTGATATGAGTCCCTATAACAGGGTTTCCAAAAACCCTCAAATGGGGTTTTTTCACCCCCAATTTGAATCGTGTACCCCCAATTTTTGCAAGTAGCCTTCTTTGTTTCATGAAAAGAGGGTGCAAGTATGCTGTAAAATGCAGCATTCAACACTTATGGGAGTCTGGGAGTCTGAGACTCCTTTTTTGATAGTTAGGACTCCTTCCATTTGCAAAAAAGGAGTCCAATGGCCTCCAAGGGTTATATGCGATTAAAAAAAATAACAAACAAATGCTCAGAGCAGTGTCCATTCTAAAACTTGCTAAAACTGTAGATCTTTTCACTACAAAAGTTGTTGAAGAAAACATTTGCTTGCATCCTGTATTGTTTTGAGAAAAAAAATCTTTTGGAAGAACATTGTGAAAAAGAAGAAATTGCTTATAACAAGCAAATTCTTCTTTTCCACAATGTTCTCCTATTATAAAGAATTTGGACTCCTTACTTTGGGCTTGGACTCCTTGATTTCATGTGTTAGGAGTCCAATTGACTCCTTAATCTCAGGAGTTAGTGTCAACCCCTGAAATTTTTTTTGACCGTATTCACCCCAAATTTAAGGGTCAGTGGGAACCCTGTATGACCCTCTTGGGATCAATTTTCAATCTTTTTTTGATGTTGATCCCCATGTACATGTAGCTTAAAGAATAAACAGGGATCGACACTAACACCAGTCCTCGGGCCTGAGACCTGTGGTTTTTAAGGAGGACTGGTAGATGTTACCATGCTGCAGGTCCTTCAGGCCTTTACTAAATGGCAGTACTTAGTATTTCAAATCTGTCCAGTTTTGAAAAATAATTGCCTTTCCAATTAATATATTTGCATTTCCAAATGGAAAACATTGCAGAAAAAGAAGAAATTGCTTGGCAAAAGCAATTTCTTCTTTTTTCAACATTGTTTTCCTTGCAATTTATCCCACAAATTTCTATAAATCAAACACTGTTTTCCCGAGGACCTGCTGTTATCACAGAGGACCTCTAATATTTAGGGCCATCAGGCTGGTAGCAAAAAGTAGTTAGTGTCAAATTCTGTGATAAATCAGAAAAAAAAATTCTACATTTAAGCAAAACTTGAATATAGTTTAAAATAAATAGTCTACATTACAGGTTTTTAGTCTGACATTAACAAAACGGGGTCTAAACAACTCAATAAATTGGATCCTAGGGGTTTTTTCTTAAAGTTTGAGAGAGTCCCTGCTTAAAGATATAGACTTTTCTTTTAAGTGATAGACTCGTTTTTAAAAGAATTTAGAGTTTTTTCTAGTTAAAGGAAAAGAAAGAATTGGATATATGTTGACAATTTTGGGCTCAATTTCAGGATAGAATTGAAGATTGTTTACAACTGACTGTCTTAAATTCTTTTATGAAGCTGAACGCCAGAGGTCTTTGGGACTCTCATCAAATAGATTTTAGGGTCATATATTTGAAAGTCTCAGACCCACAATATCTGCATCCCTTAAATCCAGGCGTATAAAGTAGGGACTTCCAAACCTTTCAGCAAGGAACCCAATAATCCTTACTTTTGAGTCCTTTGGACCAGGGTTTTCCCTCTATGTTCAAAACTGGGGGTCATTTTGGCACATTATGACCCCCTTTAACCCTTTGCTGTTTAATCCCTGCTTTTAATGTGCCTGTGATTTTATGATTGTGAAAACATTGTGAAAAAGAAGAAATTGCTTCTGACAAGCAATTTCTTCTTTTTCCACACTATTTTCTAACCTACTGAATGGTTATTTTTCAAATTAAATCCACTTTAAATTTTCGTCTGCAAAACCTTTGAATTTGGACAGGTCCAAAATTTTGTAAAACAGGAAAGGGTTAAACTTGATAAAGAATGTTTCTTTGACGATTTTGGGGGTCATTTCAATAAAGGGGGGTCCAAATTCAAAGAATCAGGGGGTCATGGAAAACCCTGCTTTGGACCCTATTTTGTTGATGTTATACTGGAACCCTGAATTTGCTGTTTAATATTTCAGAGAAGCGTGGTATAGATATCAGCAGAATGTCAGGTGACGCAGGTCTGAATGTTAGTACCCCACCTTTGGTACAGATAGCGGTCACCAATCTCATGGATACCACACCGGATAACATGGACTCTGGATCTGAACATGATGGTAGGTACATTGTAATTTATGTTACAGATCCATGGGTCAGCATTGAAACACTTGTAACTGCCTGTAAGCATAATAACAGGCAGTTATAACTGTTTCATGCTGACCCATGGTTAAATATACAGGGCTGAATGTTAATACTCCACCCTTGTTATAGATAGGGGCCACCAATCTGAAGTATACTTTACTAGATAACATAGACTCTGGCTCTGAACATGATGGTAGGTAATTTATGTTACAGGTTCATGGGTCAGCATTAAACCAAGGCTTGTGCTAGCTTTTTAGATTTGTGAGTCATTGACTCCTTGACCTTAAAATTCTGGGGGTCAAAGCTGGTTTCAAAGGGGTCAAAAAAGAGCAAAACATCCAAACTAATCAGTCTTGAAAAGTAAGTTCTATAACTGAATCAACATAGACAATAAATTTGTTTCATTTATATATACAGTTGAAACTGTGTACAGCAGCCAGTCAAGGGAGAGGGCCAAATTGGCTGCTGTACACAGATTGGCTGCTGTTCACAGTATCCTTACTGCGGCCATTTTGTCGTACCACTTTTGTTTAGCTCTTTACCAGATCGCAAAACTTTAGACTTCTCCACTTCTAAGCAATTCCAAAGTTTCTTTTTAAATGTTTGTCATTAAAAGAATAAGGAATTATACCATTTAACATAAAAAAATATTGTGAAAACGTGAAAATATATATTCATCGAGAATTTCTCGTTTGCGTTTAGCCACAGTTTGGACCAGCGTACAACCTACACCAAACTCATTAGCAATAATCCTAGAAGAACCTCCAGATTCAAGCATGCGTATCACTTTCACATGATCCTCTAGAGAGGAACTTACGTTTAGAGAGCGACATAATGGCCAGAATTGAGATCAAAAGCAGGTTTGCGTCCATCTTAAAGACCTCAAGAAATCAGTTTGCTAAAGTGTAAACAACCTGTAATGCTCAAGATCATGTTATTTAAAGAGACCGGACAACTGAGAAATTCCATATCCTTTAATTAATTATCATCATTTAAGTAGATCAAATAAATAATAATGGCCAATTACACGTCATTTAATCGACAACACGGGATTAAATCAATAATTGGTTGTTTATAACTTGTACATTACAATAAAGCTACTTCGGCTGTTTACCAGCGTGGTGATAATCAATTTTTTCAAACACGACTAGTTAAATCGTGTGTTTTGTCAGATGACCGTTGTATAGGTGTGATATACAGTTGGAATTAGACCAATTAAGGTGACCGATGGCCGCATTTCAGGAGATCACGCTATTCACAGTGCAACTAAAGAAGGAATTTGCACGGGGAAAAATCGAGTGGCTGCTGTCAGCAGATTGGTCGCTGTGCCTAGTTGGCTGCTCACACAGATTTGACTGTATCTTTTGTAAAAGTATGAAGAAAACAATTGCAAAGGTCGCACCACTGGAAATTCACTTGGTTTAAATGACCCCCAGCTTTGAGGGTCAAAAAGGAATTTTCGCGAGTCAAAACCCTGGTTTAAGGGTCAAATGCGAGCCCTGATTAAATAGTTGTAACTGCCTATTATTATGCTTACAGGCAGTTATTACTGTGTCATGCTGACCCTTTTTTTTGAAAATATGCAGCTCTGAATGTTAGTACCCTGGCCTTGGTACAGAAAGTGGTCTTCAATCAGATGGATTCTTTACTGGATAACATGGACTCAGGCTCTTACCATGATGGTAGATAAACAAGTGTTTACTAAATAAGTGTTTGCTGATCAATTAAAATAACTTTAAATGTTAATGTTTATTTGATTGAGAGAAATACCTGGAATCCACAAAGACAAATTTGACTAAAGATGTTAAATGTAGTGTTAAACGCCAACAAATTGATTAATATGTTTGTGTTTCCATCATTCTCTCTGACATTTGGCATAATTATTTGTTACTAGTTATCAAAAGATGCAGACTTGTTTTTTTTAAAGCTTGATGTCAGAGCTGAACTGCAAAGTTGAGAACATTAACTGTATAATATGACTGAAGTTATGTTATGCTGATACATGCGGTAAGGAGTATGAAACTGCATGTGGATGATAGTGGCGGCTTATGATGTATTCAATTTTCCTTTAATAGATGCTTGTGACGAGCCTCCCATGAAACACAGAAGAGTCGAGGTTGATTATGATATAAATAGTGATACATCCATAAAGGTAGGGACGAAATACAACAAGGGTTAGACCCTTGACTGCGGCAATCATACTTTCCAACTATTTGTCTTTCACCAATGGGTCGATAATCGTAGACCTATAAATACAAGATAGTAGCTGGAGGCTAGGAAAGACTGTGATGGCTGTACTGGTGAGAGAAATACCAGGAATCCATTGTAAGGTGCTCCAGCCGTAAAGATATAACCGAAATTATGTTGAAAGCGGCGTTAATCACCATGCAATCAATCAAAGAAATGCAACAAAACTTAATGATTTTTTGTAGTTTACAGGGTTCAATGTTTGACCATAAAACCAGGATTTTGAATAAAAATATAAAAATGACTCTCTTTGATTCCTTAAAATTTCTGTCAGGGAGTCATTTTGACTAAGTAAACTTTCTGTTAATAATTCATCTGGATACTGTTGTAAGTTGTAAATACATTAGAATGATTATCTGCTTTGAATTATTATCGAGTTATAACTTATGAATATATACTCAAGCACAATGAAAATGCTCCACCCGAAAAAGCTGCACAAATTGTCCTGAAATATTAAATTTTCAATTGACTCCCTTTTTTAGCTCACCTGAGCACAAAGTGCTCAAGGTGAGCTATTGGGATCGTAGAATGTCCGTCGTCAGTCGTGCGTCGTCAGTCGTGCGTCGTCTACAATTTCTTTAAACATCTTCTCCTCCTAAACCAGTGGGCCAATCTTGATGAAACTTGGCAGGGATGTTCCTTGGGTCAAGCTCTACCAAAGTTGTTCAAATAAATGAAATCCACCTTTAACTTTCCCTTTACCCTTAACAAAAAGGGTAAAAATATGAAAGTCTTTAAAAATCATCTTCTCTGAAACCAGAAAGCAGACAGCTTTCATATTTGGTATGTAGCATCATCTAGTGGACCTTTACCAAGTTTGTTCATATCAAGACCCTTGGGTCATATTTGGGCTTTACCCGGGCCCAACCCTTTTTACATAGAATCAAAGAGCGAAAAATCTTTAAAAATCTTCTTCTCTGTAACCAGATTGCAGACAGCTTAAATATTTGGTGTAGCATCATCTATTGGACCTCTACCAAGTTTGTTCATAACAAGACCCTTGGGTCATATTTGTGCTTTGCACGGGTGCATCCCTCTATCTCTTATGAGCACAAAGGGTAAAAAAATGAAAATCTTCAAAAATCTTCTTCTTTGAAAGCAGAAGGCAGACAGCTTTCATATTTGGTATATAGCATCATCTAGTGGACCTCTACCAAGTTTGTTCATATCAAGACCCTGGGGTTATGTTTGGGCTTTGCCCGGGCCCAACCCTTTTTACATAGAATCAAAGAGCGAAAAATCTTTGAAAATCTTCTTCTCTGTAACCGGATGGCAGACAGCTTTAATATCTAGAATGAAGCATCATCTAGTGGGCCTCTACCAAGTTTGTTCATATCAAGACCCTTGGGTCATATTTGTGCTTTGCACGGGTGCATCCCTTTATCTCTTATGAGCACAAAGGGTAAAAAATGAAAATCTTCAAAAATCTTCTTCTATGAATCCAGAAGGCAGACAGCTTTCATATTTGGTATGTAGCATCATCTAGTGGACCTCTATCAAGTTTGTTCATATCCAGACCCTAGGATCATATTTGTGCTCCACCCGGGCGCAACCCTTTTTACAAAGAATCAAAGAGCGAAAATCTTTTAAAATCTTCTTTAATTGAAACCAGAGGGCACACTGCTTTGATTTTTAGCTCCACTGGCCGAAAGGCCAGCGGGCTATTGTCATGGCGAGGTGTCCGTCGTCCGTGCGTGTGTCCGTGCGTCCGTCCGTAAACTTTTACTTTAAAAATCTTCTCCTCATAAAGTACTGGATGGATTCCAATCAAATGTCACAGGAATGTTCCTTGGGTGACCCTCTATCAGATTCCTTCAAAGATTTTTAATCGGTTGAAAATCATGGCTGTAGTGGGCGTGGCTAATTTCCATATATGGTAATAGGTGGCTTTTCTCAGAAACTAATTGATGGATATTTACCAAACTCCACATGAGTTATCCTTGTGGGGCCCTCTATCAGCCTACAAAAAATCATTGTAATCAGATGAAAAATATGTATTTTATGGGCGGAGGTCATTTCTCTATATGTTATATAGTGAAAACTTTGAAAATCATTTTCTCAGAATCTAATCGATAGATATCAACCAAATTTTACATGAATGATACTTGAGTGACCCTTTATCAGTATAGCAAAAATTATTGTGATCGGATGAAAAATGTGTATTTTATGGGCGGAGGTCATTTCTCTATTTGTTATATTGTGAAAACTTTGAAAATCATTTTCTCAGAACCTAATTGATAGATATCAACCAAATTTTACATGAATGATATTTGAGTGATCCTTTATCAGTATAGCAAAACTTATTGTGAACGGATAAAAAATATATATTTTATGTGTGGAGGTCATTTCCCTATATGTTATATAGTTTAAACTTTGAAAATCATTTTCTCAGAACCTAATTGATAGATATCAACCAAATTTTACTAGAATGATTCTTTAGTGATCCTTTATCAGTCTATTAAAAAAATATTGTGATCAGATCAAAAATATGTCTTTTTATGGGCAGAGGTCATTTCTTCATATATAGGGTAAAACAAACTATCCTGAAAAGTTAAACAGATGGATTAGATATCATGGAAATTTTATTTCTGTGAAGTTGTATCAGTCTGCAAAAAAATATTTGATTAGATGAACAGCATATTTTTTTTATTGGTAGAGGATATTATAACATATAAAATGAATATTTGATCACCCTTTTGGTATCTTCTCAATGATGAATTTTTCTAGACTTGTTAAATTTAATAGGTGTAATGATTATAGATTAGAAGGAACAAAACCTTTGTTGAAATTCAAATGTATAGAAACATTAGTTGAAATAAGTAGGCTGAGAATACCCACTCAGAATTGGTGAGTTTAGTTGAACGAAGGGTGAATCTGCACAGAGAGTAAAATGATGTTCTGACCTCCTGACATTCAGAGTGGGGTAGAAAGAGTTGAGTTTACTGCACTCTAAGGCATTGGGCAGAATAAAATAAATATATTGGATTGAATATTTTACTTCTTACTATCATTAGTTAGAATTTTGTTTTGATGACAAACAATTGTGAAGTAACATCTTTTAGTAGTGTTTAATTAAAAGTGGAAAGATCTGCAATCAAAATTTTGCAGACCAACACCAGTATATTGTGCAGTAACATTCTGTTAGTTTTGAAATTCTTATATTTGGATTTTAACAAAATATCACTAGAATGATCCTTGGGTGACCCATTATCAGACTGCACAAAATTATTGTGATTAAATGAAAAATATTTGTGTAACAGGTAGAGGTCAATTTTGTTATTCACTGATCATGAGTTTTTTATGCAGAAATATTTCAGCATATGACCCTTATTTACTTGAAATAAACATTTCACTCATTCATTCACTTCAATTCTCATTTTAACAGCTTTATCATCCTCTAATAGTCATTATTTGGATATTCAGGCCTGTGGAGCGAATCAGGTGCTCAAGCGCCTCTAGTTGGTATGTAGCATCATCTTGTGGGCCCCTACCAAATTTGTTCATATCAAGACCCTTGGGTCATATTTGGGCTCCACCCTGGGTGCATCCCTTTCAGCTCATTTGAGCATGATGGGTGAAAATTGGAAAACCTTCAAAAATCTTCTTCTCTGAAACCAGAAGGCAGACAGCTTTCATATCTAGAATGTAGCATCATCTAGTGGACCTCTATCAAGTTTGTTCATATCAAGACCCTGGGGTCACTTTTGGGGTCCAGCTGGGTGCATCCCTTTTTATATAGAATCAAAGAGCAAAAAGGCATATCTGTCTTGCTCTTCGCTGAAAACATTCCATGGTATTGATCTTAGGTAATTATCTTCTTTTTTACATCTGCCTATCTAATTAATGTGATGTCCCAGGGGTCATAGAGACTCAGGTGAGCGATCTAGGACCATCTTGGTCCTCTTGTTTCCTTCTTTCAACATATAAAGGAACATGAAGTTGTTGCATATCTTAACATCAACCATAAGACGTCGCTGTTTGTTTGGTGGTCAATGAAGAGGCCCTTTTGGATTGCTCATTTCATTGTATTTTTGACATATGTTTTAAAATGCATAATCAAAAGTACTGTTGGTTAGGGAATGAAAATACAGCATCAGATTTCACATTTGTTCTAAGCAAATAGCATTAAAGTGATCTCGACTTAGGTATAGTATGGGATTAACTAAGAACAGTACCTATGTAATTTTTTCGATAAAAACAAAGAATCGTAAATAACCTTTTTGTGTTTTCGAGTGGTTTGAACTCAAAACAGCATGTTTTTGTCCATCATTGACACCAAAGGTAGTTAAGGTACAGTGTAGACATAGATATTAATGAGCGTTAGTCTATGCACGAATCAACTGTCTACACTATGGCAACTGTTACACAAGGTGATAAGCAGCATTTTGTACTGAGTTAGAGGTTATGTTACCAAAAATCGAACGACAGAAAGGGTTTGCAATTCTACTTTGCAGATATAAAATTATGGACTTTTTTCTTAAGTCATTGGTTCATAAACCTTCGACCATTTCTGAGCTTACTCTAACATTGTTGTGCAGTTGATTGTTATGACATTTAATAATATGTTTGATTGAATAACACAAGTTGCTATATTCCAATCATTTCAGTAAATTATAGCAAGGCTTTCATTGTAAACAAAATATCAAATTTATTTAACTTATCATCATATATCTGCATACAGATAGCTCATTTAATGAATTTTCCATGTTCTGACCACTTGTTTCTAATTGAGAGGTCAGTGCAAAGCTATCGTTATTCATAATCTATATAGTTATAGGTACTAACAATAATCCTGGACTGACTGATTTTTATGCTCTATTTACAGCAAATTCTTTTCAACATCAACAAGGCTATCTGTATTCGCCTGGACAGTATAGAGAATTCTCTGACCATGTTGTGTGATCGAGCGAAAGAAATTGAAGAGAAAGTGGACACACTAATGTCAGCGGCAAAACAGAATGCTGTCTTACCTCAAGGGGCTGTCAAGAAAGGGTAGGTAATTAGGAGCTAGTGTTGGGCAATCGGTTGTCAAATCAGGATTGATAATCTGTTTTTAGTTGTACGAGTAAATCAACTTATGATCGACTGTACAATCATTTTCTTAGAAATTATTACAGCACTCCCAGTATCATTCATTCCAAGAATAGAATATGAAAGTTTAGTTTAAACCAGGGGTGTGGAAAGCCCATGCCCGACTTGTCCGACCCGGGCTTTTGTACTTGCGGACAAGTAAATTTTTCTAAGCCACTTGTCCAAGGACAAGTATATACCAGGGCAAATCTTGGAATGTTACTTAAAAGAATTAAGAGAGAAATAATCTTAATGTTCATATCATAGGGTAGAAAACATTGGTTTTAATGAAAAAAATGCTGGATATCAGCATTTCCATCATCAAAAGGCAATGTTTTTTTTCAATTTTTTCTATTTACTCTGTAGCGGACAAGTTCATTTTGATCCTGGACGAGTAGAAAATCCGCTTTTACTTGTCCAGGGACAAGTGGAGAAAACTCGTATTTCCACAGCCCTGTAAACTAATGACCTATAGACTCATCCTGCAGATTTTTCTACCAACTCCATTGGTCAGCATGAAACAGTTGTAACTGCCTATATGTTTATAGGCAGTTACAACTGTTTCATGCTGTGCCATCAAACTGATGTCAGTTCCTTAAACAAAATATAATGGCTTCCATTTATGTTTTAGAACTCAATTAATCCGATTATGAAATTTCTTAGTCAATGATCGCAATCGAAAGCCCAATACAACTGATTATCAATTAAAATTGAAATAATCTGCCCATCACAAGTCTGCACATACATATAGTTTCGTCTTTGTCTATACTTACAAACACAAATACTTTTGGTTCAGCATAACAATAGTTAAATCGAAGATAAACTTCTATTATAAAGTATAATGTATAAAAATCAAACAATAATGAATACATTTCTGTTTCATTTCAGGGCCTTTGTTGTTGGTCTCCCTCAACATTGTAAAACAGGTAAGTGTCTATAGTATACTACACAGACTTCATGAATTACCATATTTTTTACTGGTCAGTGGATCTGGTTAACCCTTTCCTGTTTTACAAAATTTTGGACCTGTTCAAATTCAAAGGTTTTGCAGACGAAAATTTAAAGTGGATTTGATTGGAAAAATAACCATTCTGTAGGGTAGAAAATAGTGTGGAAAAAGGAGAAATTGCTTGTCAGAAGCAATTTCTTCTTTTTCACAATCATAAAATCACAGGCACGTAAAAAGCAGGGATTAAACAGCAAAGGTTTAACTGAAATTTTTTACCGGACCGAACTAAATTCCATCAGACGGATCAATAGCATACATTATGTATGTGACCAGATTTTTACTGGTCAGTTCGTCCTGTATTCATGCTTAACCTATTGGACAGGCATGGTGTTTACCAGACATGTCAATGGGGCCGGCATATTTCGTGAAGTCTTACTACACAGTTTCTCTTGACTCCATGGAAACCCTTTGAATATTTCAGAAAACTTTCCCTAGTTATTATCGACATCATGTACCTTACTCCTTGTCATGCTGAACCCAGAACATTCCTGCTTTGGCAGAAGATATAAACAATTATCAGCCAGCAGTCTGATCTTAGTCCATACCCCATTATTTTTCTTTTCAATCCTAAAAGTTTGAAAAGGATTTTCAAAATTTATACTGACCCAAAATAAGTGCAGCCAGTTTGTTCACCACTTTGAGCTTTAGTGCAATTGAATTTTTTTTTATTCAGCATTACAAGGGTTACGTTTCCATCTACATTATGAGCCTGTGCATGAGATTTGCAACAATTTCATATATTGAGCAGAGCTGAATCTAGGGCATGGAATTGCGGGATTCGCGCTTTAAAATTGTTCATGCCGTAAAAAAGCAGGAGCCCGTGTGGCACAGGTCATGCGCATTTTAAAAGGTTGGTGCATTATTAAATCAGCTGTGCATAATTGGGAATATATATTAATGGGCCGTTGAGAAAACATTTCATTATGTAAAGCTGTTAAAAAAAAATGTTCTAAGTTAATAGTGTCATAAGTGATACCAATACACCTTATGGATACAGCTTTTTGTAATCAGAGTTTGCATTACTTTCAACACAAGACAGGTGACCCAGCTTACGAAAATCGTATTTTGAATCAGAATTTTCTATCAGGACATAAGATATTCATTGGATAACGAATGAATAAGAATCAGGTACAAAAACTAGACTATTCCATTGTCTATGTCTGAACAGATAAGCATCGCAAAATTGGATTGATACACCAAGAATCTGTTTTTTGAAACTTTGAATGTCCTGTCTGGAAATTCCTTATTTATACATGTCTCTTTTTAAAAATGCACCAATCAAAAATTCAATTTTCAACAACATCTATCTATATTTGTCCCTTCTAGTGTGCAATAGTAAATACAGCGGAACATATATCCAAGGGGAGGGTTTGCACGGTGTTGAAACCTTTAAGTACCAAATTATTTACCTGACAAAAAAATATTGTTACTAAAAATTACCTCAAATACAATTAAAATATAAGAGGACATAAAGGAATTGTTGTAACCAAATGTTCCTGATTTCACTGTGTTTTGTGTCCTCTTTTTAGGGTATGTACAATGTTAGAACTTTGAAATTTGTGATAAAAAGTGAATATCTGCTTGTGGCTCAATCTTTACACATGGTGGCCGACATTTTGAAATGTGATGGGGAAGTTGGCCCACTTTACTGAAAACCTAGATTCAGCTCTATGTTAAGGGTTTTTTGCAAGACTGTACTAAGTGTATGTACATTGTATATACACTTAGTACAGTCTTGTACTAATCCCTTGATATGTACATATCACAGTCTGACCAGAGTCTTCACTATGCATTTAGTAGATAGATAAAGAACTTGTACACTACCAGTTAGCACTATACATGTTTTCGCAGAGGTGGCTGTCTACGCTACTCAATGTTTTCACCTCATGCACATTTCAAATTGTGGGAAACATCACACACATGCTCATATGTATATTCTTTTGAATTTTTTTGGGAATGTTAGCTTTTAAATTCTGTTCATATGCAGGGCTGAGGAAATACAAATTTTCTCCACTTGTCCCTGGACAAGTAAAAGTCAATTTCTCACTTGTCCAGGATCAATATGAACAAAATGAAAATGGAAAGTAAATATTGAGAAAATTTTGTTTTTAATGGAGAAAATGCTGTAATCCAGCATTTTCTTCATTATACCCCCCACCTACAAAGTAGAGGGGGCAGAGCTACAGATAATTTTTAGTCTTAAAGGGTTTTTACCCCCTAATTATTTCTGTAATGCTGATTTTTAATGCAGCAATTTTGAAAAAAATATTTAAGGGTTAATATGAGTTGTTCTCATCTTTAACTGTTTAAAAAAAAATTAGCTATTAAAATCCTGAATAATAATAATGATAATGGACATTCATAATAATAATATCATTGAGAGATATTTTACAATTACCCTATTAAATACCTGTGATGGTGTCACAACTCAAATTCTATATTTAATGGATGTCCTGTTAAGATGTTGCCAGTCTGAAGTTGCCTTCACAGAAAGAGCATCAATGTTTCCTTGCCAATAATTTGCTGGGGGGGAGGGATTAATTTATTATTTTGACCAATATACAATGAAAAATAGCATGCCATAAGGCCCATTACCCTTTGATATTTTGAAAAAAAATCTAATTGGCAGATGATGACGAATGACCCAGAAAAACTGTCAGAGAGTTGGCCTGACAATCTTTTGTGGTCTATAAACTGTCAGACAAAAGCCAAGCCTGTCAAACTGAACATTTTATTGGGCAAATAATATCATCCATAATATAATTATCTTTCCTCCTCGAGAGAGAAAACTTCTGAAATTAATAGAAATAACATAACAAGGTTGTCAAAATCCTCTCAATCTGTCAGTGCTTTCAGTGCTTTGATTTAAGACTGATGAATCCAAGGTTAAGAGGGTTAAAAAATAGAACTGTCTTTGTAAGTCACAATGTTACAATCGCTTGTGGTTTTCATTGAAAATAAAAACGGACATAATTTGGTGGGTCGAACATTCTTGGGTACGAATAAGCGGAAAATCAAATTAGTCTTTGTGCTTTTAAAACTGGAAAAATTCGAAAAATTCAGGTAGAATAAGATTAGCTACCAATAATTCGTTCTAAAATTGATCCCCAAATCATGTTTTCTTCCTCTTTATTGATACGATTTGTAGAAGAGAATTTGCACTCTAGCGGTTCCGAAAGTCGTAAAGAACTGTTAATATAGATGAAATCTAGACCCATGTTATGTTGAAGATTAATGTTTGTTTCCATGAGAAAGTAATTCAGATTACTATTTTCAAAGGTGAAAGAAATTTTTCACGGTTAAAACATATTGTTTGCAAAGAAAACAGTATTGGACATTCGTAACGGAATGGTACAATTTAAGGGATTCGTTTTTCACCATTACTGAAAGGGTTGTGTACTTCTGTGCCAACTTTTGCTTTGAACTCGCCAATGTTTAGATGCCATTCCCCATATTTTGTATGGGAATATTTAGTCCAGCTTTTTCATTATTCGATTATAAAAATTATAGAAATCAGAGACCAACGGTACTAGACACGCTCGATAAGTGTCATCTGTAGGAAATGTGTATTATGTTCAGGCGTCGTACGTTCGGAAATACGCATTTAGAACCATTGGTAATGCTGATCGGCGATTTGAAATGCGTTTTTGTACCCCCTTAAATATCTTCAAATGCGTTTTTGTTTATTTTAAATGCGTTTTCACGCAAAAACGCATCTTATCTGTAGCTCTGGAGGGGGGTATAATGGTTTCACCATGTCTGTCTGTCTGTCCATCCCTCCATCTGTCCATCCATCCATCCATCCATCCATCCATCCATCCATCCATCCATCCCATCCATCCATCCATCCATCCATCCATCCATCCATCCATCCATCCATCCATCCATCCATCCATCCATCCATCCATCCCTCCATCCATCCATCTGTAGACCTTTTCGTTTCCAGACTCTAACTCAAGAACCAAATGACCTACAATCATGAAACTTTATACAAATGTTCCTTATGACCCAAGGAAGTGCCCTATTGTTTTTAGCTCACCTGAGCACGAAGTGCTCAAGGTGAGCTATTGTGATCGTAGAATGTCCGTCGTCCGTCGTGCGTCGTCCGTCGTCCACAATTTCTTTAAACATCTTCTCCTCCTAAACCAGTGGGCCAATCTTGATGAAACTTGGCAGGGATGTTCCTTGGGTCAAGCTCTACCGAAGTTGTTCATATAGATGAAATCCACCCTTAACTTTCCCTTTACCCTTAACAAAAAGGGTGAAAATATGAAAATCTTTCAAAATCTTCTTCTCTGAAACCAGAAGGCAGACAGCTTTCATATTTGGTATGTAGCATCATCTAGTGGACCTCTACCAAGTTTGTTCATATCAAGACCCTGGGGTCATATTTGGGCTTTGCCAAGGCCCAACCCTTTTTACATAGAATCAAAGAACGAAAATCTTTAAAAAATCTTCTTCTCTGAAACTAGATGGCAGACAGCTTTCATATTTGGTATATAGCATCACCTAGTGGGCCTCTACCAAGTTTGTTCATATCAAGACCCTTGGGTTATATTTGGGCTTTGCACGGGTGCATCCCTTTATCTCTTATGACCACTAAGGGTAAAAAAATGAAGATCTTCAAAAATCTTCTTCTATGAAACCAGAAGGCAGACAGCTTTCATATTTGGTATGTAGCATCATCTAGTAGACCTCTACCAAGTTTATTCATATCAAGACCCTAGGATCATATTTGGGCTCCATCCGGGCGCAACCCTTTTTACATAGAATCAAAGAGCGAAAATCTTTTAAAATCTTCTTTAATCGAAACCAGAGGGCACACTGCTTGCATTTTTGGTATGTAGTATCATCTAGTGGGCCCCTACCAAGTTTGTTCATATCAAGTCCCTTGGGTCATAATTGGGCTCCACCCGGGCGCATCCCTTTCAGCTCATCTGAGCACAAAGGGTAAAAAATGAAAACCTTCAAAAATCTTCTTTTTTGAAACCAGTAGGCAGACAGCTTTCATATTTAGTATGTAGCATCATCTTATGGACCTTTTCCAAGTTTGTTCATATCAAGACCCTGGGTTAACATTTGGGGTCCACCCGGGTGCATCCCTTTTTACATAGAATCAAAGAGCTAAAAGGCATATCTGTCTTGCTCTTTGCTGAAAACGTTCCATGGTAGTGATCTTAGGCAATTATCTTCTTTGTGACATCTGCCTATCTAATTAATGTGATGTCCCAGGGGTCAAAGAGACTCAGGTGAGCGATCTAGGACCATCTTGGTCCTCTTGTTGGGTCATATAGGTCAAAGGTCAAGGTCACAGTCAGCCTTTGTTCAATTTTCGTTTCCGGACTCTAACTCAAAAACCAAGTGACCTACAATCATGAAACTTTATACAAATGTTCCTTATGACCCAAGGAAGTGCCCTATTGTTTTTGGGTTACATAGGTTAAAGGTCAAGGTCACAGTAAATTTTCGTTCAATTTTAGTTTCGGGACTCTAACTCAAGAACCAAGTGACCTACATGCATGAAACTTTATGCAAATGTTGCTTATGATCCAAGGAAGTGCCCTATCGTTTTTGGGTAATATAGGTCAATTTAATTAATTACAAACACATCCTGCACTAATAGCACTTACATTCTGACAAAGCGCTTGTGGGGGGTATTAGTCCGCTCTGCGACAGTTCTAGTTAAAGACAATGTTTTCTACCCTTTGATACAAACATTAGGATGACTTTTCTCCAAGACCTTTTTAGTACTGTTCAAAGATTTGCTTTGGTATTTACTTTTCCATGGACAAGTAACCTAGAAAATGTACTTGCCTGCAAGTGGACAAGCTCATTTCAGACAAGTGGGGGCATGGGAATTCCACATCCCTGATATGCATTCTGCAAATCCAAATCCGTATTTTCGCGGACGTCATATTTCCCAGCAATCAAATTTTTGTGTGACACTTGCTCTGTTTTCTTTGAATTGATGCACATTTTGTGAATAAACCCTTCACATATCTACCAAGTAAAGATCATCAATCTCTAGATTTTTAGCTCACCTGAGCACATAGTGCTCAAGGTGAGCTTTTGTGATCATTGGATGTCCGTCGTGCGTCGTCCGTCGTGCGTCGTCATGCGTCAACAATTTAAGTGTTTACACTCTAGAGGCCACAAATATGATCCAATCTTCATGAAACTTGGTCAGAATGTTGGTCAGGTCGCAAGGATGAACCCTATCGAAAATGGGAAGGATCCATGCCAAATCACGGGAAAAGGGGCCTTATGACCAATTTTCTTGTTTACACTCTAGAGACCACAAATATGATCCAATCTTCATGAAACTTGGTCAGAATGTTGGTCAGGTCACAAGGATGGACCCTATCAAAAATGGGAAGGATCCATGCCAAATCACGGGAAATGGGGCCTTATGACCAATTTTCTTGTTTACACTCTAGAGACCACAAATATGGCCCAATCTTGATGAAACTTGGTCAGAATGTTGGCCAGGTCACAAGGATGAACCCTACCAAAAATTGGAAGGATCCATGCAATATCAAGGGAAAAGGAGCCTTATGACCAATTTTCTTGTTTACACTCTAGAGGCCACAAATATGGCCTTATCTTCATGAAACTTGGTCTGAATGTTGGCCAGGTCACAAGGATGAACCTTATCGAAAATGGGAAGGATCCATGCCATATCACGGGAAAAGGAGCCTTATTGACAATTTTCTTGTTTACACACTAAAGGCCACAAATATGGCCCAAACTTCATGAAACTTGGTCAGAATGTTGGCCAAGTCACAAGGATGAACCCTACTGAAAATGGGAAGGATCCATGCCATATCACAGGAAAAGGAGCCTTATGACCAATTTTTTTGTTAACACTCTAGAGACCACAAATATGGCCCAATCTTTGTGAAACTTGGTCTGAATGTTGGCCAGGTCACAAGGATGAAACCTATTGAAAATGGGAAGGATCCATGCCATATCACGGGAAAAGGGGCCTTTATGACAATTTTATTGTTTACTTGCTAGAGGCCACAAATATGGCCCAATCTTCATGAAACATGGTCACAATTTTGGTCAGATCATAAGGATGAACCCTATTGAAAATGGAAAATATCCATGTCATATCACAGGAAAAGGGGTCTTTATGATAATTTTCTTGTTGTAACATTAGAGGCTACAAATTTGGTCTAAACTTCATGAAACTTGTTTTTTTGTAGAAATTATCTCCTTTATGACATCTGCCTATTTAATTGATGAGATATCGGTCAAAGAGACTCAGGGGAGCGATCTAGGACCATCTTGGTCCTCTTGTTTATATGATATTAAACTATCAGTGCATTCAAAATCGTCATCATGTTTCATCATTCAGTCAACCCAAATCACCTCCATTTTCTTGTTTTAAAATCTTAAGCACAATGAAATTTTGACTGATACATGGTGCACAGACACCAAGGAATGTAAAAGGACGTGAATTTCCAATGCTCAGACCTAATTTAAATCTTTCAAGATAGATTTTGTCAACGACGACGAATATGACCTCCTGACTCAATACGGTGCTCGTGAAGGTGGTCAACATCCAGAGGCATTTTCAGTTAATATCTTTCTAGCTAGGCCCCTAATATTTTGCAGATCGACAAATGAAGGAACATGCTTTTAATGCATAATATTTTTGTTCTTGATTTGATTTGTATTTGAAGCTCATTTATTATTTACTAGTTTGAACCGTGAAAATACGAAGAGCCATGGTATATTTAACCTTATAATATGACCTACGTCGTGGGAGTGAACTAATCCCGTTGAATATTTTTGATATTACACGGGTGTTATTACACTAGTTGAATAACTATGCAAATAGCAACGCTATTTTGTTACCGCGAAAATGACGTCATAATGTACATAATATGACGTCAGTTTTAAATGGCGTTATAAGTTTTGCAGAAAATTGAAAAGCTGAATTTCAATTTTTTTTTTTTATTTTTTCGCAAAAACTCGGGTCAAATTATAAATAGAATATAAATTTTGTGCTCATAAATACCGAATTTATTAAATTCAACATCTAAAACAGATAAAAACTTGGCACAGCCTCGTTTTTATCTGTTTATGGATGACTCATTTAATAAATTCGGTGTTCAATGACCACTCATTTAATATCCTCTATTTTTCAGAGAACGGTGATGCAGGAGCATTAAACAGTGTGGACAGTATTGCTAGTCTAGGCCCCAATGTGACTCTTATCACTTTAAACAGTGAAGGTAATGGTTTAAACCTATTTATTTTACATCAATTGGGAAACAAGTTCTTACAACTTAGATTAATTCCTCTCTATTCTGCTTCCTGGAAAATTCACCAGTACTCATGTTAAATATGGTGGCAAATGAAAGAACCAAGAGCGATAGTTGTTCCCGGGAATTGTACTCAGGACCTTTGGGTCAAGAGGCTGACGCTCTGACTCTAGACCACAGACACCACAGTGAAGGTACAGTGAAGCCACAACTTTTTTGACACTTATAAAGAAATGCAATTTGCATTCAGCCAAAGTTAGCCCTTCCTGTTAATCATTCGAACATGTAATCAAGCGTATCCTTTATCAGTGTTTGTGTGATTCTCAATTTAGACTAAGGTCAGCTGTCTAATTCATTATTGTGGGGAACACTCAAACAAACTCTAAATTCAGGAGGATAAGGGTTAAATCTTCATTCAGGATCAACATGGGTACAATAAGGGTAGTTCTGCTACGATTATTAGCGCAGTTGGTAGCACGTTGGACTGTCAATCTAGAGGTCCCGGGTTTGATCCCCTACGGCGACACTCGTTCTTTCCCACTATTTGTCTCTCATCAATGGGTTGATAATCGAAGGCCTATGTGGGATAGCAGCTGGAGACTAGGAGAGTATGAGGTGGTTGTACTGGTGAGAGAAATACCAGGAATCTATTGTTAGGTGCTCCAGATATAACTGAAAAAATGTAAAAGGCATAGTAAAACTCCATTCAATCAATCTGCTACATTTAGTTTGGGTAATTTTGTAGTGCTGGAATTTCTCACACCAGTGCTATCATAATAGTAATGGGCTGATTAACCAATATAATCATATATCAATTGGTTTGGGTTTACAGAGCAATTATTTTTGAAACATATTTAAAAATTAATTTGACTTATTTAGTCTGGGTGAATTCTTATTTTCTGAAAAACATCTTGTTACTTTTATTCATTTTAAGGCAACCTTGAGAATGGACCTACAGATGGTTCTTTTTCGTGTGACGGGTCACATATATATAAAAAATAAGATTTTTTAAACCATGCTTTATTCAAAGTGTACATTAAATGAGAATTGTATTGATTTGAAAAAAAACTTTGTATTGATCATTAGGTGATTGTGTTCTTTCAATAAAAAACAGATTATCAATTATGATTTCAAATTGATTGCCAAACACTATAGCATGCCATCCATTCTAAGCCTCGATCTATATTTGACCATTGTATCAGGCAATCAATTTCAAATCACAATCAATGATTGGTTTTTAAGAGAGATGTTCTAGTGTAGGTCTACTGCAGACATGGCAAAGGACCCAGAAAATCTGTCAGACAGTTGGTCTGACAGTCCTTGAAAATTGTCAGACCGAAGTCGGACCTGTCAGACCGAACATTTAAGGGGGCAAGTAATATCATCATTGTAGTGTTTCCTCATTGAGAGAGAAAACTTTAAAATTAGTAGCAATACAATTAAAGGCCTAACTAGCTTGTCAAAGTCCTCTCATTCTGTCAGTGATTTCAGCGCTTTGATTTAAAAATAAAGATTCTGAGATAAACAGAGCTTCAGATATTTTAAGAATTTTAAAAAATGTCTTTTCAAGTCAAAAGGTAACAGTCATTTGTTTTGTTTATCATTGAAAAAAGAAAGACATAATTTGATGGGTCGAACATTCTTGGGTACGAATAAGCAGAAAATATTTTAGTCTGTGTGCCTTTGAAATTGAAAAAATACAAAAAATTCAGGTAAGATAAGACAAGCTACCAATAATTCTTTCTTAATTGGATCCTTAAATCATCTCTTCTTGCTCTTAATTGGTACAATTTGTAAAAGAGAATTTGCATATTCTGGCGGTGCCGAAAGTCGTAGAGGAACTGTTAATTGTTGGATTCTAGACCTATGTAAAGTTTAAAATAAAAGTTCGTTTTCGTGAGAAGGTTGACCAGAAATGTTTTCTTGAGTGAAAGTTTGGATTTACCGTTTTAACAGATTTTTCTGCCCAGAAAATAGTGTCGGACATTCCGACTGACGATATGGTACACTTTACTGGACCTAGGAGATTTTTGTCGGACATGTCCGACGGTCCGACAGTCTTCGCCATGACTGCTACTGGCGGTCCAAGTAGAAACTAATACAGCACTTCCAGTATAATCCTTTGAAGAAAAGAATGTGAAAGTTTAGTAAAAATCTCTAAAGACTCTTTCTGAAGACTGTTGTACCAACTTCATGGCTCAGCATGAAACAGTTGTAACTGCCTCATATAGGTAGTTACAACTGTTTCTAGCTGAGACATCAAATTGATGTCGATTTGGAAAACAATAAATCATGGCTTTCATTTTTGTTTTAGGAAGTGATTAATTGATTATCAAATTCTTGGTCGATTATCGAAATTGGAAGCCCAAACCAACTGATTATCGATGATAATCAGTTAATCTGTCCATCACACAGTAACAGTTATAATTTCTAATTTACAGAGGATTATCCTAATGGTACATGGCTAGGTGATGAAAGTAATGTTGAAATGAGAGTTAGATGTGGGGTTAGTCCAAGGTAAATCAATCATTCTTTTATTTCTCTTTATAATGTCTGCATAAAACAGTAAGGGGGAAAACAATGGTAAAAAGTATTATTTGATTAAGGTAGTGGCCCATGAATAGGTCCGCAGCTTTTCAGAAGTAATGAACTTTAACAGTGTTAACCAAGGTTTCCTAATGATTTTCATCAGGAAACCTCAGTCAACATTGTGAAAGATCATGTGTTGTGAATAGTTTTGAATAGTTACAGGCCTACTACCTTCCCACCTTTTAACATTCTTCAAGAATAAAATCCATGGGAAACATTATTTGTAGTAAACTTATTGCTTATTACAAGTATTTTTTGTGTTGTTTATGATGATTTCTACCCAAAATTAAAAGGAATTTTTAAATTTCATCAACAAGAAGTTCTTTGCAACAACTTCTTTCTATAAACTGAACTAACTTAAATGTTGTTGCCTGGTAATGAGTCAGTCTCTTTGCGGATGATTTTGCTTCTTTGAACCCTCAAGACAAAAAACTACGAAATGATTTTGGTAAAACACTCTTAACCCTTGTCATGCTGAAACTGGAATATTCCGGTTTTGACATGAGATATAGACAGATATATAGACAAAGTGCAGTCTGATCTTAGTCTACACCACCTGCTTATTTTTTTTTTCAGTAAGAATTGTGTAAAGCATACCATTTTCTTCTTTCAGAGCCTTCATCAATTTGATTTGAGTGTAATTTGGCTGAAATTTTTTAACCATCATGACAAGGGTTAAAATAAAAAAAAGAAAGCTTTTGATGTGTTATTTCTTTATTTTCCACTACATTCTCGCACCAAACAAAAAAGGGGGTATTAAGAATTCTATCAACCTAAAATTGTCATAAATAACATCAAATTTTAATTGGATTAGTTTAAATTTTTAGTGATGGCTTGCTAAAAAATTGTGAAGAATCCAGTTGAAGGGATTGTTCTGCTCTTCATGTGAAGAATTTTGATAATGGATGTGCTGTTGGAATGCTTGAGGGAGACTTGCTGCCATCGTAGCGCAGTTGGTAGCATGTCGGACTGTCAACCTAGAGGTCCTGGGTTTGATCCCAGATAGTAGCACTTATCCTTTCCCATTATTTGCCTTCCACCAATGGGTTGATCATCCTAGACCTATTTGGAACGTTAAGAGGGACATAAAATAATCAATATTATAATATGACCAACGTCGCCGGAGTTAAATAATCCCGTTGAATATTTTTGATATTACACGGGTGTTATAACACTAGTGGAATAACTATGCAAATGAGCTCAGAGAAATATTGTAACCACGAAAATCATAATCTGTTTTGTGATGTCATTTTGAAATGGCGTTATAAGTTTCGCGGAAAATTGAAACATTGAATTTCAAGAATTTTGACAATTTTTTGCTACAATTCAGGTCATATTATAAACAGAATATAAAATTTGTGCTCATAAAATACAATTTATTAAACTCGTCATCTAAAACAGATTAAAACTCGGCGCAGCCTTGTTTTTATCTGTTTATAGATGACTCGTTTAATAAATTCAGTATTCAATGACCACTCATTCAATATCCTCTATTTTCTTGTTTTTCAGTGATATTCTTCATATTCATTCTAACTGTAGAACTCCAGAGAAAATGGCGCTGACTTTGTTAGATTATATTTTCGATAGAGAAACTCAAGCTACGTCTAACTTGTCAGGCATGGGAAAACATGGAAAACGACAGCTTGACCCACTCATGATATACGGAATCAGATGTAAGATGTTTTTGTGTAAATCATTGTCTTACAAACTAGAATATATGAAAAAGAATAAAAGAAACAATTCCACATATTCCTCAATGTTTTTAGCTCACCTGAGCACATCTTGCTCAAGTTGAGCTTTTGTGATCATTGAATGGCCGTCATCAAGCTTCAACAATTTAAGTGTTTACACTCTAGAGGCTACAAATATGGTCAGTATGTTGGCCAGGCGAGGTCACAAGCATGAACCCTATTGAAAATGGGAAGGATCTATCCCATATCCTGGAAAAAGGGGCCTTAATGACAATTTTCTTGTTAACACTCTAGAGGCCACAAATGTGGCCCATTCTTCATAAATCTTTGTCAGAATGATGGCTAGGTCTCAAGGATGAAGCCTTTTGAAAATGGGAAGGATCCATCCCATATCACAGGGAAAGGGGCCTTAATGACAATTTTCTTGTGTACACTCTAGGCTACAAATATGGCTCAATCTTTGTGAGATTGGTCAGAATGATGGCCAGGTCACTTATGCAGGGATCATAGGAATAGACTAATGTCTTTCTTTGAAAAAGTTTATGATCTTGTAATGATCTTTAAAGCATTTAATTTTGCTAAGGGAGGAGTCAAAAGAGATGAAGATGAGCGATATAGGACCATAATGGTCCTCTTGTATATTACTCTCGGGGACCAAAACTAACAGGTAGTTTGTAGGAATCCTTACTAATTACTGACAGGATCACTCGAGATAACCAGAAATCCATTTCTTTATTTATAAAAATCATAATTTGATAAAAAGAGCAAGGAAAAGTATAAGTTAATGATATTTTCTAATATTTTTCAAGCAAAGGGTTCCAACTTTCTTTTTTCTTTACTTAATTGAGAAACAAAGTGAAGTTAAAATGATACTTTGAATAGATTGGATTCTGATTGAAAGCCCTTCTAATTTTATAAAGAAAAAAAAGGAATCTGTACAAAATACCTTCCTCTGATTTAATGGAATCTTAGGACATGTTTGTGTTAAATCCTTCTCCTTTTTTGAATTCTTGAATTTGACTTAAAGGATTGTTTAGACTTTATTAGAGAGTTTCTTGATATTAACCAAAAGGATAAAACACAGGGTATAACGTGCCACGCCGACACCAGAAGGTTCGTGGACACCTGATCGATTTTTTCGATACGGAACTAGCGGTGGTGCAAGTTTTTGACTGATTTGTAAACCAAAATAATCATTTTCATTTCAATTTTTAGTATCACTGTCGAGATAAATGGTTCTTCTTTTAGGAAATAGAAGGAGAAGGTAGCATCTAAGCAAAATGATAGAGTTCTAGCCCTAGGAGTAAGGGACTTTGCTTGATTTTTTAGGTTTGTCACTATTTATTTGTCAAACAACCTGACTGTTCTTCATTATTTGTATTTTTCTGAGAGCATTTATGTATCCTCTTCACACATACCAAATTTCTCGGGGAAAGATCTACATAAAGCGAAGATATTCGTACTTTTATGGACCTGGGTAGCGGAAAATATGATAACAATACACCCCCTGAATTTTTAGAGATTGGAAATCGACACCAGAATTACAAGATTTTGTGATAACTCGACACCTACCTCTAAATCATCTTTATTCCTCCCTAAATGCTCGTGTACTAACCGTTTTCGGAGCAGTTTCTGTACATTTCAGCTTATAATGGCTCGATGATTAATTTAGGAGCATATTCAAACCAATCCCGTTAATTATAGCACTTATTTTCACAGTTCTACCCATTATACATTGGACCAAGTTTACCAACTCCGATTGAATATTTGTATTCATAAATGCGATCTATGAAACGCCATAGGACATTGAATCTCGTGAAATCGTATTTCCCTTTCGTTACCAAAATCGGTTTTGTAGCGTTTTCATTTTGTTCTGTTACTGTTGCATGTATATTCATTTGTGTCTAAAAAGGCGTCTGAATGAGGAAAAAATGCGGTTTACCTAGATATATTTACAGCTTGCCTACCCGTCTGAATGTTGGTCCTACATTGTCATTTTAGAATACATTTCATCAGAGGAAGTTGACCTAATCTTTAATTTTGGATTTTAATCGCATTTGTTTACAGTCAGGCAACATTTTCAGGTATTTAAGGAGACTCTCAGAACTTTGAAAATAACGTGTTTTTTTCTTTTCTTTTCTTTTAAATTTCTTAATTTTCGGAGAAAAAATTTCTTTGGGTGACCCTTTTCTTAAAATGTTTAGAAATTTGGATTTGTCCTAAAAAAGAAGTGTCAGGGCAGGGCTTGTTTTCACTTTGTAATGTTTGAAAATATTCCGTTCTCCCAACCCAATGGCCCAATTTTAGTGAAATTTGGCATGAATGTTCCTTGGGTGACCCTCTTCTTAAGTTGTTCTAGAAAATTTTAATTACCCCTAAATATGGGTGTAGCAGGGCGGGCGTTTTTGATTTAAAATCTTTTAAATCATTGGCCCTATTTCAGTGTAGCTTGGTAGAAATGAACCTTGGGTGACCCGCTTCCTAAGTTGTTCAAGAAATTTGGATTTAACTCAAAATATGGGCGTGACATGGCAGAATTGTTGATATAATCAAGAAAAAATACTCGAAAAGAGTGGTTTGCTACTCCGCGATACGTATGACGCGACCACGGACGATTGTGCTACGTTAGATCTTTAACTTGTAATAATGATACGGATCAACAAGGATAAATACGGCACACAGCTACTAATAAATACTAACATTAAGCGATATGATCCCATACACAAATCGTCATTCTTTCTATAGCCTAAGTATATCAATCTGCATTACAAAAACACACATTTGAAATTTGTCATAAAAACGTTTACAGACTCATCGCTCAAGATCATAGTTATTCTGACTTTTTCGGTAAGTTAGTACATGTATACTGGGAAGATCACAAAAGTATTGTTAAATTGTAGCAGATCGAAACAATGGTTGATTATCGAAGACCTATGTAGGTTAACGGCTGAAGTCTAGGAAAGGATGAAATGATAGTACTGGTGTAAGAAACATCATGAGTCGATATTTAGGTTTTCCAGTCGCCGTGATATGACTTCAGGATTTTTAAAAGCAGCGGTAAACACCAAACAAACAAACACGCGCAAACGAGGATTGAAAGTGATAAGCGTGCTGTTTGAAGTCAAAGAAGTATGATAACAACGCTATACAATGAGACGAATATCTATGTATATCGATCTCAAACTTAAAGCGAACCATTATTCTTTTTTCTTCAATGGATAATATAAGACGATAAGTGAATACTTTAGGACTGATTGGTTTGGATAATCTCTTTCGCGCATGATATCATGGTATGGGATAACACCAACGATATGATGGTACCAGATTAAATGTCTCATACCACTTTATCTTTCAATCTTGATTCAAATTGGTAATTGCACTGGTTTGTGGTGAAATTACCTAGTGGTAGTCCACCTAAAAATCTTGTTAACACACTGGAAAGCGTCAAAGAAAATCCTGTTCTCATTCGATGTTAGCTTAATAAGAATTTTGCCAAATATAATATTAAACTTACAAACACAATATTAATTACAAATTTTCAAGTCATTGCATTAATTTGAATTATTTTTAAAATATAAGCCGAGAGAAGGTGAACGAGGTATACTTGCTATGACCCAAGTAGGGCCATTTGAGAGAAATATACCGGTCTGCACTCTACCAAAAACCTGACAAAAGACTGCATTTTTTCGCCCATTCATATTTTCTAGGTCAGTTAGTAACGTGTAGCCTTGCTGCGCACAACTTTCATAAGACCATTACCATCTGACACGCATCATTTTTCTCTCACCAATAAATGAACGACAATAATCGGAAAGCTATTGAAAATGCTAGGTGAATCCATAGCATAACAGAAAAAACATATTATACATAAGCGTAGACTAATTTAAGTTTGAAGAATGTAGGAAAGGAGTTTACGGCATGAACATTATGTTGTATTTAGAAGAATTATCATTTCGTTTCCATAGAAATTGCGAAGTCCGTTAAAGTCTTGTTTTTTTCATTGAAACAAGAAATCATAACATGTTCGAAAGAGTGTCACCCAAGGGTTTTTAACCACCCAACGATCTATTGCGGACACGTGACATTTGACGGGAAATATACCGTCTTTACACCAATAAAGTAAATGGATTCCTATATCTCCAAGAACCAATCAGACGCTTATAATTTCAATTATTTTAGTGAAATTGCGCTTTTGTCTGGCTATATTAATTTTGAATGCAGTTGTTGATCTAATCTCTTCAGTGCTTTTTTAGCGTTTCTGAATGGAGTGAGCGAGTGTTCCGGGGAGTGAACGATACGAGCGCTGAGCGAGTGATTTTGAAATGGTTTTGATCGCGCTTGGTGTCAATTTCACGATGTTATTAACTGCATTTATACTATAGCAAACGGATAGCTTAACCAATGTTATCGATCTTATTCGAAAATCTCACGATTTTCGTTTTGTTCGGATATTTTACACCTGAAGGGCTAAATCTATGAGTAACAAATGTTGTTTTTTTTTAAATTCATTTTATAAATCTAAAAGTATTTTCTTTGATTAAGCTTTGAGTCGAGTCTATTTGGTCTCCTAGCAACCGGGTCATTTTTGGAAACCGCTTGCGGTGCGTTTCGGTGCGGTGCGCTCAAGATAAACTGTTCGCTAATAAAACTTTTCGCGGCGAGCGCTTTCGTATCATGAATTCAAGGCAACTTTTGATTGTCCTTTGATGAAATGTAATCTAAAATGACGCAGTATGACCAACATGTTGTACACGTAGGCAAGCTGAATATATGCTCTTAAGGTCAACCGCTTATATTTTTTCCTCATTCAGACGCAAAGGAATACACACATAACAGTAACAGGACGCATGAAAACGACATATACACGATATAAGTAAAGAAGGGGATATATGATTTCACGAGATTCAACGTCTATGAACGTTTCATAGATCGCATTTATGAATACAAATTTTCAAACAGAGTTGCCAACTTGGTCAAATGTATGATGGGCAGAACGGTGAAAATAAGTGCTATAATTTGCGGGATTTGTTTGAATATGCTCCTAACTTAATCATCGAGCCTTTAGAAAGCTGAAATGTACAGAAACTACTCCGTAAACGGTTAGTACACGAGCATTTAGGGAGGAATATAGATGATTTAGTGGTAGGTGTCGAGTTATCACAAATTCTTTTAACTCTGGTGTCGATTTCCAATCTCTAAAAATTCAGGGGGTGTATTGTTATCATATTTTTCGCTACCCAGGCCCATAAAAGTACGAATATCTTCGCTTTATGTGGATCTTTCGCCGAGAAATTTGGTATGCGTGTAGAGGATACATAAATGCCCTTAGACAATCACAAACAATGAAGAATAGTCAGGTTGTTTGACAAATAATTAATGCCAATCCTAAAAAAACAAGCAAAGTCCCTTACTCCTAGGGCTAGAACTCTATCATTTTGCTTAGTTGTTACCCTCTCATTTATTTCCTAAAAAGAAAAACCATTTATCTCGACAGTGATACTAAAAATTGAAATGAAAATGATTATTTTGGTTCACAAATCAGTCAAAAACTTGCTCCACCGCTAGTTCCGTATCGAAAAAATCGATCAGGTGTCCACGAACCTTCTGGTGTCGGCGTGGCACGTTATACCCTGTGTAAAAAGAATGAATACCCTATTTCATATATAACATGCACCCTCCCTAATAGTATCACACTCAACAAGAGAAAATCCTAATTCATTTAGTTGAATTTACCCCAAGTTCTACGTCTTGGTAGATAGCCTTTCAATTTAAATGTTTAGACATTTTGACCAGGCTGAAGCCTTGTCCACAACAAGCAAGAGCCACAAACAGTAAGAGAGTAGTTGAAATACTATATGAGCCTGTGTGTGACATTTCCAACAAAGTAACATGTGTGTGAGGTGCAAATATTGAGCAACTTAGACTGACACACAATGCAATTATTAGGATATCTGACTTCTAAAAGAAACTTTAAGACCTTTTCAATCTACAGAGTATGTGGTAAAGAATCTGGTCAGACTGTGCGGATGCACAGGCTGGCTAGAGTCTTTGCTTGGCGTACTTTCGAAATTGTTGGAAATGTCACGCACAGGCTCATATTATCTCTTTTCAGGTCATTTAATTCACAAATTTGGTATAACAGAACAAGACTGGCACAGAATCAAACAAAACATAGACTCAAAATGTCGAACAGCATTTAGGCGAAAACAGCGGGGAATGCCACTTACCGTGAAAGCATTTCGGGGGAAATCTTTATCAAATTATCCCTTCGGAGACATGATCAGTGATGATGACTCGTTAAATCATGATGATGCTTTACATCTACACCAAAGAAATGTAAGTTATGCTGCTTGTCAGCCATTCAGTATTTCCACAGTCGACTCGCCTTTGTAGAACAGCTGTGACAAATTTTAGGAATTCGGTCACACATTTTAAGAAATTGCTGTTGAAGTTGGAAATGTTAAATACGATACAAAAAAAAAATTTGTCTATGTTGTTCTTAAATTTGCTGAATATGTTTGCTTGGTGATTGGGAAGACCTTTTGGAATATTTCACTCTCTTGTCAATTATACAGCAAAATGCTTTTAAGTATTTTGTTGTTTTGTGTTTTTCAACTGCATTGATGGCTCTTCATTTATTCATCCTCGGCCTAACTCATTCTTTCTGACTTTTTGTCTCTCACCAATGGGTTGATAATCATAGACCTATGTGAGATAGCAGCTGGAGGCTAGGAAAGGATGTGGTGGTTGTACTGGTGAGAGATATACCAGGAAACCATAGTTAGGTGCTCCAGCCACCACTATATAACTGATAAAAAATGAAAGCAGCATAAAACTCCATTCAATTAATCAATCTATTCCTCCTATCCATTACAGGCTTCAGATGTGTATTTGCATGGTGATATAGACCTGGCACAGACTATGCAAGGTGATCCTAGTCTACAAGGCGAGGTGCAGATTCTACATGCCACCCCAGAACAGATCTCACAGCTACAACATGCACAGCACATACAAATTCTCCAGGGTGATCAAGTTATACAGGTCCCTGTACCAGTCAATGATCAGGTAATTATGGATCTTACAGTTATACACAACATAAACAAATATTCCAGGGTTGTTCAATAAATACTGGTCCCTGTATCAGTCAATGATCAGGTTATTATAGATCTTAGTTATACACAATATATACAAATACTCCAGGGTGATCAAGTTATACAGGTTCCTGTACCAGTCAATGATCAGGTAATTATAGATCTTAGTTATACACAACATGTACAAATACTCCAGGGTGATCAAGTTATACAGGTCCCTGTACCAGTCAATGATCAGGTAATTATGGATCTTAGTTATACACAACATGTACAAATACTCCAGGGTGATCAAGTTATACAGGTCCCTGTACCAGTCAATGATCAGGTTATTATGGATCTTAGTTATACACAACATGTACAAATACTCCAGGGTGATCAAGTTATACAGGTCCCTGTACCAGTCAATGATCAGGTAATTATGGATCTTACAGTCATACACAACATAAACAAATATTCCAGGGTTGTTCAATAAATACTGGTCCCTGTATCAGTCAATGATCAGGTTATTATAGATCTTAGTTATACACAATATATACAAATACTCCAGGGTGATCAAGTTATACAGGTTCCTGTACCAGTCAATGATCAGGTAATTATGGATCTTACAGTCATACACAACATAAACAAATATTCCAGGGTTGTTCAATAAATACTGGTCCCTGTATCAGTCAATGATCAGGTTATTATAGATCTTACAGTTATACACAACATATACAAATACTCCAGGGTGATCAAGTTTTACAGGTCCCTGTTCCAGTCAATGATCAGGTAATTATAGATCTTAGTTAAACACAACATATACAAATACTCCAGGGTGATCAAGTTATACAGGTCCCTGTACCAGTCAATGATCAGGTAATTATGGATCTTACAGTCATACACAACATGTACAAATACTCCAGGGTAATCAAGTTATACAGGTCTCTGTACCAGTCAATGATCAGGTAATTATGGATCTTAGGGTTATACACGACATATACAAATACTCCAGGGTGGTCAAGTTATACAGGTCTCTGTACCAGTCAATGATCAGGTAATTATGGATCTTACAGTCATACACAACATAAACAAATATTCCAGGGTTGTTCAATAAATACTGGTCCCTGTATCAGTCAATGATCAGGTTATTATGGATCTTAGTTATACACAATATATACAAATACTCCAGGGTGATCAAGTTATACAGGTTCCTGTACCAGTCAATGATCAGGTTATTATGGATCTTACAGTCATACACAACATAAACAAATATTCCAGGGTTGTTCAATAAATACTGGTCCCTGTATCAGTCAATGATCAGGTAATTATAGATCTTACAGTTATACACAACATGTACAAATACTCCAGGGTGATCAAGTTATACAGGTCTCTGTACCAGTCAATGATCAGGTTATTATGGATCTTACAGTCATACACAACATAAACAAATATTCCAGGGTTGTTCAATAAATACTGGTCCCTGTATCAGTCAATGATCAGGTTATTATAGATCTTACAGTCATACACAACATATACAAATACTCCAGGGTGATCAAGTTTTACAGGTCCCTGTTCCAGTCAATGATCAGGTAATTATAGATCTTAGTTATACACAACATATACAAATACTCCAGGGTGATCAAGTTATACAGGTCCCTGTACCAGTCAATGATCAGGTAATTATGGATCTTACAGTCATACACAACATGTACAAATACTCCAGGGTAATCAAGTTATACAGGTCTCTGTACCAGTCAATGATCAGGTAATTATGGATCTTAGGGTTATACACAACATATACAAATACTCCAGGGTGATCAAGTTATACAGGTCCCTGTACCAGTCAATGATCAGGTAATTATGGATCTTACAGTCATACACAACATAAACAAATATTCCAGGGTTGTTCAATAAATACTGGTCCCTGTTTCAGTCAATGATCAGGTTATTATGGATCTTAGTTATACACAACATGTACAAATACTCCAGGGTGATCAAGTTATACAGGTCTCTGTACCAGTCAATGATCAGGTTATTATGGATCTTACAGTCATACACAATATATACAAATACTCCAGGGTGATCAAGTTATACAGGTCCCTGTACCAGTCAATGATCAGGTAATTCATGGATTACTGCTGTCTATTAAAACAACCGATTGATCAATTAAAATTATGATTTGTAATGAGATGATTGTTGACCTTCAACAAAAACATCATTTTGTTTCAATTGGTTTCATGGATTGGCTACTCAGGTAGTGGACCCGTAGTAGATCCGTAATATATTGGAAGTAATGAACTTTTACAGAATTGACCTAGGTTTCTTAATGATATACATTAGGAAACCTCAGTCAACATTGTGAAAGATCATGAGTTCCGAAATGTTGTGGAACTACTAAGGATCCAATACCTTAAACGTAACTTCAGCTTAAACAAGCTGTAGTTACGATGTTTTGGTTGCCCTTGAATGATTTGTTGTTTGATTCATATCTGTGACCATAAATAAAGCAGATAGTTAATTTTTTTAGCTCAACTGTTTTCATAGAAAGCCCAAGGTGTGATGATCACCTTGGCTTTGTGCGTAATGGTGTGTTTTTATTCAAGATAACTTCATGAAACTTTACATATGCGTTCACGATTACAATAGCTATAAAGACTATCCAGGGGGATTACTCTGAAAGCATTTTCAAGAGTTATGCCCCTTGTCCTACTTATATTATCAAGCGTTTCAATTTGTGGTTGAGTGTTGGGATCTGTAGGTGGTGCCCTTATCTTATTTTGAATACATTTTGCGAATTAGTTATGCTAATTAAGTAAGAAATCTATAAGTAAGCAGGTTTTTTTGTCATCAAAAGACTTTTTATCAGATCTCCAAGGGGTTTATATGTTAACCTGGCAGACTACATCTATTTTTTTTTGCACCTCCTGTATTATAGCATGATAGTTTTGTAATACTTATAAATGCAGCCTTGGTAAAAAGTGTCTGTGTAAGCCATTATCAAAATTAAGGCTGTCTGCCAAGGAATTTGTAGATCTATATGGAGTTTGATCTTCTCTAACGTGAATTACATTTTATGAGGATCTTTTGGTTATCACACATTTAGCAACTAATGAATAAATGTACACGTTTTTTTGTTTATTGCAATTCTTGGTTGCATTTTACTTCAATTCTCAAATAATTTGTAACAGGTGTTTCTAAAATAAAAAGAGTTCCAATGTTGAAAAGTGTAAAAATTGCCTTCTTGCCATTAAATGTTTGTTTTATTTTGATCACTCAGCATATTCAACAGTTGAATGCCGCAGACTTGCCTGAAGGAATTCAAGTTGCTGTATCCAGTGTTACCCTGTCACAGATGGAACCAAATTTAACAATACAGAGTATTAACTCGGACAACAATTCCGATATAGTGATCACCCAGAATAACTGATTTATTTATTGTTAAGCTTGTGTTTTATACCCTTGTCCCACTGCAGATTTAGACAAATATTTATTAAGTAGCATATGCAACAATTACTCTTAAATTAATTGTAATAACCCTTGTCACGCTGAATAAAATTGCAAATAGCACTAAATTAAAATGCTGAGCGCTGGTAAACTAAATGAGTGTCAGTTTTTATGATTCTCCCTTTTGAATAAGAGGGGGGATACTGCTTTGCACTTGTCGGTCAGCCTGCCTGTCTGTAGACATTTTTGTCAGGAGGATGTCTCAAAAATTATGCAAGCTAGAATCATGAAACTTTACAGGTTGATAGATCTCATTGAGGGGAATTGCAGTACACAAGAACCATAACTACACTCATCATATTTTGTGAGTTATTCCCCTTGGTTGATTGACAAAGAATATGCTATTGACCCACTTTTATGGGGGTCATAAATGTTTTACAAACATCTTTTGGTTTGTTTTTTTCCGGAGATTTAGCTTTACAACCTCGTGCGCCTAGAAATGAAAATCAGGAAGTAAAGACTAAGGTCAGACTCCTCACATGTGCAGGCAGATCTTTGTCTACACCACCTGCCAAATCTGAAATATTCCAAGTTGAGCATGATTGAGATTTAGATTGATTTAGTCTGAAAAGTTTCTTGAGCCCTCTACATGCATGTATAGTTTTCATCAAAGTTTTGCAGAATACTTGAGCCTGTGTGTTAGATATTCAACAATTTCAAATGTGTGCAAAGCAAAGACTCTGACCAGCCTGTGCATCCGCACAGTCTACCCAGAGTCTTCACTATGCGTTTAGTAGATGGATAAGGTCTCTAAGTATCTGTGGACCATCAGATAACTTTATATTTACATTAGGTGGCTGTCAACACTGCTCAATGTTTGAACCTCTAGCACATTTCAAATTGTTTGAAATGTCACACACAGGCTCATTTCATTTAGAACAATTTTTAATCTGTTGCAATAGGTTTTTAGATTATCTTAACACAGCTATCTCTTATATTTTGTCAGAAATGTGCCTCCATAGCTTATATTTAAGCCAATGTGTAACATTTTCAACAATTTTATTTGCACTCTAAGTCACCTGGTGTTGGTATTCTCTAGAGCAACTTGTCTGAAAAGTGTTTTTATGCCCCCGTATCGAGAGATCGGGGGCATATTGTTTTAGTCATGTCCATCTGTCTGTCCGTCTGTGATAGATCTCAATGATCCGCATCTGCTGGTACCAAAGTCAAGGTCATGTGACAAGGTCAAGGTCATCTGTCAAGGTCAAACTTTAAAAAAATGCTGTTCCGGGGGCATTCGTGTTTCACAAACACATCTTGTTTTAGCTGCGGACAAGTAAATTTTCTAGGCTACTCGTCTGTGAATAGTAAATACCTTGAAGAATCTTGGAATTGCACTTGAAGGATCAAAGAGAAAAATTAGCCCAATGTGTATATCAAAAGGAAAAATACATTATTTTTAAGGTAGTAGAACCGTAATAGTTCCGCAACATTTCGGAACTCGTGGTCTTTTACAATGTTGACCTAGGTTTCCTAATGAAAATCATTAGGAAACCTCAGTTAACACTGTCAAAGTTCATTATTTCCAAAATGTTGCGGATGTATTATGGGTCGACTACCTTAATGAAGATAACTGTTCACAGTTGTTGATTGTCCCGACCCATCTGCAATATTATTTTCACTATAAGTGTATGTTTTTGATATTTTAGTTAAGAGCTAATGTTGTTCCTTGATTGTTTTTATACTTTGATTGTTTAGAAATTAAAAGATAATACTTTATTGGGTACTTTTTTGTTTTTAATACCTGTTTATATATAGTGCGGTTTTATTGACTTGAATCTGACCCCTGCTATTTTAATTTTAGATGAATAAAAATCTGATTATTCCTGCTCTGCTTTGCACGTGCTTTCAAAGGAATGAATAAGAAACGATATTGAATATATTATACATTTTGTTAATTGATAAAATATGTCGCTAAATTTTATTTAAGCATTTTTTCCACAGAGGTCAAATTCAGGTCAAATTAACCAGGCTATACAATCAATGATTATTGCCCTGGTTGAATGGAGCAATGTAACAGATCATTGCACTTAAGGTAAAGGTAAACAGATTTTATTTACAATTACTTCTATCGATAGACTTTGTAAATAACATGAGACCTTAAATCATAGGTTGGTTACCAAACCCTTGTAACTTCAGCTTGCCCAAGCTTGCCCAGGAGTTGTCCTGGTATTAGCTCCACTGGTAAAAGGTCAGCGGGCTATTTTATGCAAAGGGTCTACCTTGCATGTGCCTAAGCAATTGTCTGTCTGTAAACCTTTATTTAAAAGATCTTCTCTTTGAGTTCTACCAAATGGATTCCGAGGAAATTTCACAGGCAACTTCCTTTCGTGCCGTCTATCTGATACCCTTAACCCTTTGCTGTTTAATCCCTGCTTTACGTGCCTGTGATTTTATGATTGAGAAAACATTGTGAAAAAAGAAGAAATTGCTTCTGACACGCAATTTCTTCTTTTTCCACGCTATTTTCTACCCTACTGAATGGTTATTTTTCAAATTAAATCCACTTTTTATTTTTGTCTGCAAAACCTTTGAATTTGGACAGGACCAAAATTTTTTAAAACAGGAAAGTGTTAAAGAAACCTAATAGAAATCATGGCTTTAACTGACATAGCCCATGTCCATTATATACTGATGTCAAGATAATAATAATAATCCAACTTCCTTTTGTGCTGTCTAACAGATTCCCTTAAAGAAATCTAATAGAAATCATGGCTTTAACTGACATAGCCCATGTCCATCATATACTGACGTCAAGATAGTAATGAGCCTGTGCATGTGATTTCCAACAATTTCATATACGTACATAGCAAAGACTCTGAACAGCCTGTGCATCCGCACAGTCTGACCAGAGTCTTCACTATGGGTTTAGTAGATGGATAAGGTCTCAAAGTACTTTAACACAATCAAGTTACATTATATTTACAGTAAGTGGCTGTCTATGCTCCTCAATGTTTGCACCTCACACATATTTCAAATTGTTGGAAATGTCGCGCACAGGCTCTAATAATAATAATCCAGTGCCTCCGAATGAAACCACAATTAGTAGGGTCCCTCCCTATGTAATGACAAACATCATAAGCAAGTTTAACACTTTCCTGTTTTACAAAATTTTGGACCTGTCCAAATTCAAAGGTTTTGCAGACGAAAATTTAAAGTGGGTTTAGTTTGAAAAATAACCATTCAGTAGGGTAGAAAATAGTGTGGAAAAAGAAATTGCTTGTCAGAAGCAATTTCTTCTTTTTTCACAATGTTTTCTAAATCATAAAATCACACTCACGTAAAAAGCAGGGATTAAACAGCAAAGGGTTAAGAAGGATTGATCCAACATTGTAATGAAGAAATTATCTATAGGGTCCCTTTTTCTATGACATGTGTCGAAGTGCCACCACAAGCAACATTTTGTCTTAATAAGCATTTAGCAAATTTGAGGAAGATCAAGTCAAAGTTGTGACCTCTAGTGCTAAAACAAGATGTTGCCTTTTGATCCCTTTCTGACCCTATTTTGATCCCAATTCACAATCTTTGAAGTATTTTGAAAAAAAAAAAAAACATTATCAAATGATCATATCTGTGAAGTTTGGTGAAATCATGTCCAGCAGTTTGAGAGAAGATTTTTAAGAATTATTTACAGACAGACGATGGAGAGATGATAGCTCACCTTGAGCGCTTGGGGCTCAGGTGAGCGAGAAAATTTACATATTTTATACTGTGTCATGGAAAAGGGGGCCTAAATGTAAACTTTCTTGTCAACCAAACTCCCCTTTTATTAATGGATATATTCATGTGAAACTTTCACAGAGTATTCCATGTCCAGTGACTGCATTTGTTACTGAAAAAATCACTTAGCATACTACATCATGTGACCATGTGCATATTGGTGTTTTCTGTTGATTTTATACTTCATTATAGAAAAAAGGAGCTTTCATGTAAACTTCTTGTAAACACAACTCCCCTTTCATTAATGGATACATTCATGTGAAACTTTTACAGAATATTCCATTGACTATGCATTTGTGGCTTTTTAGTTATATGTCGCGTCATGATAAAGGGGGGCCTTAATGTATATTTTTTGTTAACACAACTCCATTTATACACAGATCTTCTTAAAAACTTACATTTCTATTATATTTCTCATCACGTGACTATGGCCACATTCTTTTGCCATTTGGTGATAAGTCACGTCACGGAAAGAGATGCCTTAATATTAACTTCCTCTTTGGTGATAATATGCTGTGTCATGGGAAAAGGGACTTTATATCATTTTTATTGTTTACACAACTTCTTCATTCATGCATAGATTGTCATGAAACTTAAAGAAAATATTCTGTATCTGTATATACGTCGCAGGTCCCAATACTGGTTTTAACGCGACGGGGGGAGTGCGCTTATTCACAGATTTTGTCGAGTGCTGATTTAAAAGCCTCGACTGATTTAGCACAGACTATATCTTCACTGAGCTTGTTCCACTCTATGGGTGTCTTAACAAAAAATGAATGTTTGTACTGGTTTGTATTAGCGTGTATTATATTAAGGCATTTAGAGTTATTTTTCACTTGATTTTGCAAAATGTTTTGAGTGTCACAGTTTTCGAATACTTTGATTTTTACTGATCTCTTTGGTCGCGATGTTTTAATGAGGTCGGTTTTCGGAAGCCCTGGTACCAACCCCTCAACCACCTTGTACATCATGATGAGTCTAAGGCTCTTTCTTCTTGATTGTAGTTGAGGTAGCTTTAGTTCTTTCATTGTGTTGGTGATAAAGCCTTGTTCTTGTGACTTGTAGTTTTGTTTGATGAATCTGGTGGCCCTCCTTTGAACTCTTTCTAATCGATCGATGTCATTTTGTTGATAGGGGTCCCAGATTGTAGAGCCATAGTCCATGAGGGATCTAACCATGGAGACATATGCAACTTTCCTACAGTTTTCTGTGCAGTGTTTTAAGTTTCTTCTTAGGAATCCCAAAGTGGAGTTTGCTTTTTTAACTACTTTGTTTATGTGAGTAGTCCATTTCATGTCAGCTGAGATCTGGAGACCTAAGTACGGATTGTCTTGGACTTCTTCTAAGATGTGATTGTCAAGTGTGTACAGTTTAGATATGCGTTTCCTTATGCTCATGATATAACATTTTTTTGCGTTGAATCTCATGCCCCAGTTTTTTGCCCATATTTCAAGGTTGTTAAGGTCCTTTTGAAGTTCAATTTGGTCTCTGAATGAATTTATTGTTCTGTATAAGAGGCAGACATCTGCAAACAGGCGGACTTTGGATTTTACTGCTTCTGGTAGGTCGTTTATATGGCATAAGAATAATAAGGGTCCAAGTACAGTTCCTTGTGGTACTCCCGAGTCAACAGGTACGGAGTCCGAGAATTCCCCTTCTACAGCTGTTCGCATGGTTCTCTTTGTTAGAAATGATGAAAGCCAGTTTAGAATATTTCCTTCTATGCCGTAATGTTGAAGTTTCTTTAGCAATTTTTTGTGTGGAACTGTGTCAAAAGCTTTGGAGAAGTCCAGAATCGCTATGTCAACTTGTGAGTTGTCGTATTGTTGGAGAAAATCATTTAAGGTGGTGAGTAGTTCATGTGTCTATGACCATAACTTTGCCATTTTGTGCAATTATGCGGAGTCTTGGGAAAAGGGGCCTTCAAGAAAGTTTCCTTGTCAACACAACCCTTGTTATATCTTGAATAGCGCTATATATATCAAGACGTATGCATTTCAAAGAGTCAGCAGTGCGGTCTCAGGCCCTGATGGGCCTCTTGTATTGATATTTATTTTAACCAGTTTCCAAGGGGGGCTTATTTACATAAGAAGGTCACATTTTGTATTTGAATGGAAATCCTTTCACAGCTTTTCATTATATTTAATATGATATTTTAAATATGTCATTTTTACTTCCTCGTCGATTCGACTTCCATTTGATTCTTTCCTTGAAATTGTCTATATTCAAAACACTATTCATAAGATTAACTAAATCCCCTACTGTCGCCGGGGTTGTTTATGGGCAGTACACTTAATAGCCAGCCCCCAGTTGAGTGTTCGAGAGCGATTCTCTAAGCTTTAGTATAAACTATACTTGATCTAAGTTTATTCAATATAACCATAGGATTGTTTTCTTATTATAAATACGATAATAACAACCTGCTAGAAAATAACATACGCCTTATGAATCACTTTGTACCGTCATGACGTTTACGGCACCTTGCTTCTTTGAAAAACATATATAAGATAACTTTAAATATTTCGACAAAAATGACTATAACGTGAAAACCAAACTTGTCACTAGAACAAAATAATACAAATTGCCACATCCATTTTATTTTATTCAATAAATCATCCTTTACATATAAAATACATTAAGTACAAAGTGCCGGTTTCTACTCCTCGTTTATCCATTTTCTTAAACTTTCATTTTCAAAACAGTGTTTAGTGATAGTTTCAAAAAAAAAAAAAAAAGATTTTTGCCGTCGATTGTTTGTGATAAACAACAAAAAATATAGCAATATGATTCAATAATTCAATTGGAGATTTCTTCATCAAAATCCGTGTATTATAAGATATTAAGAGTGTAATTATTGATTTCATAGAGATATGAAACTAAAAACCCAATCACACTTATGTATGAATCCGCTTCGCGTATTCATACAATAAGATTGGGTTTTTAGTTTCATAACTCAATGAAATCAACAAATATTCTCTTCATCTCTTAAATATTACATCTTTTGACTTTTCGTGTGCGTTAACACAAGAACGCTGTATTTTCCCCAAGCTGTTCAAGATATGAACGGATGACTCGAAAAATCAACGAACTCATTTTCTTCCTTTACATTATTTTCAAAAAACAAAACAAAACAACAACAACAAAAAAAAAAAAAAAAAAAAAATCAAATTTGCAATGATTCAGGAAAAGTTACAACCTTTAAAAATAGGATAACAAGCCGGTGCCGGATTTCTGTGTAATGTTGATGTCTATTGAATGTTTGTAATGAACTCGAATGGTTGCATTAATATTGATGTTAAACTATTCAATGTTCGGTCTACGAGTCATCTTACAATTTCCTAGATACAAAGAAAGATTTTTTTGTACGCACATAGATATTGTACATGTTCTTATGAGACTACAAATTGTCAAAATCGATTTTGCATGCACGATTATCGACTACTATTAAACGAAAATTATTGAATCAATAATTTCTTTTGTAAACTTTTCACTTCCTCCTTCAGATGAAGATATGTATCTTTTTTATGTACCGTTTATTTCTAGGACACTTCCAAACATAAATAGGTAAGATAATGTTTTTCAAAGTACTTTAAGGCATTTTCTTTTTACTCTCATTCTGCTAAAATAGATGTAATAGCTCTAAAAGTCAATATTTATTCATTTAGGCGACGACCTTTTGAAGTTTTACGTCGTTTTACTACTGAAAAAAGTTTGTTTGGTAAATTTCTGTTGTACCTATCACGAAATTTTGATACATTGCAAATTTTATTTTAAGTCAATTGTCCTTGTGGAAATACTTCTTTTTTGGGGACATTATAGCTACAATCCTTAGCTACATCGACAAGTTGAATTTGCTTAAGCTTTCAATATTCGGCCTCTATTTTTGTTAAAACCAAAATGTATCGTACTCTTACAAATATCGAAATAATTCATGTAAAATTGTTTGGCGTCGTTTACATAAGTACATAAAGTATAAAAATATAACGAATCGGCATTCAGAACAGATTTGTGTTTGTTTCAAATAAAACAAATTATAAATACGTATGATACTCAAAAAGAAATACGAACCAATTGTCACTATACCGAGCGTGGGTACATACACCCTTATGGTGCTTTCAAAAGGCTGTCTTTGACAATATGCGGTCATCATTTTTACATTTTCAGAATTCCGAAGAAAAGAACCTGACTCACACAATCTATTCAATGTAACGAATAAAGGGAAAAAGTCGGAATGGCCGACTTTAAAGACAAACTAGCTTTTTTCCAGAATAAACAGAAGATCAAAGTGATCAAGTAAGTGGCAAACGTCCAAACTCAGAACAAGTTTATGACCAAGTGAGCGGCCGTCGCTGGGATATTGAGTGTTCATCCGATGTAATAGAACCCGATACATGTGAAGAGGTTTTCAAAAACGCATCTTTTAAAGAGGCTAAGACAATAGAAGGTGTTTCAGTAGACATCCGGGGTTTTGTTTGGTTACACCAACAAATAGTTGTAAGCGACGCTGCCAACTGTAAAATAATAGTTCTCGATGAAAACTTTTCGACACAATATGAGCATACATGTTCAAGTATACCGCATGATATATGCTCTCTTGATGATAACATGATAGCGATGTCATCTGTAAGTGGACAAAATTTAACCTTACTGGTAGTAGGGCCTTATGCTATCAAAGATTCTATTGAAATTGATGTACATTTTGCGTGTTTTGGCGTTTGCAGCCATCAATGGGAAATCTTCTGCGTTGTTAGCGACAACGGTCAGCCCAGTCTGCAGGTCTACTCTGCTGCTGGAAAACTAATTAGATCTGCTCAGTATCTAGAGGACGGGAAAGTGGAGATTGACAAATCTGGTTATATTACAATAAACCCCTTTACAAGTATACTGTACGTTACTGATTTGAACTATGGTGTCGTGGCTTTGAATACCGATGGACAAGTTATTTCTACATATGCGGTACACAACTGCAAGATCCCACAGGGAATCGCTCTTGATAGTAATGTGTGAAGGCGACTCTAATAATGTAATTCAAATATCTATTAAAGGACGGGGAAAACATTAAGGAAATCTTGGCTGATAAGGAAATCTGTAAATCTGCTCTGTGTATCGAAATTATTGGGAACACGTTATATCTTTCTCGGAGAGGTTCTAGAATGATTGTACTGTTTACGTTAGCTTAAACGGCTCTAGTTGTAGACATTGTTGCAAAATACTGAACATCAATTGAAGAAGGGGAACTGATATAAGCCTGTTCTTGACATTTCCAACAATTCTCAAATGTGCGCAATGCAAAGACTTTGCTCAGTCTGTGCATTCCCACAGTCTGACCAGAGTCTTCAATATGCGATATCCGCACAGTCTGACCAGAGTCTTCACTATATGATTTCTTTATAGACAAGGTTTTAAAGTATATGTACACAGTTCGGCAATTTTCTAGTTATACTTTATAAATGTCTAGGCTGCTAAATGTTTGCACCACACCAAATTGTTGGAAATGTCACGCACTGGCCCATATAACTTGTGACCAGTCAAACGAAAAGGCGAATGTCGCATGTCGATCAAAACGGTGCAAACGGTTTTTTTCAATTATACTCCGCTTTGCACACAAACACACGAATAAAACGGAGTAATATCCGAAAACTCTTAACGCCGTTTTGTGATCCTGAACGCAAGGCTGGGTTGACTGTGTAAGCTGAGTAGGATCGAAATCTTTCGCACTTGGCTGATTTTCTGAATCTTAAATCAGAATTCTATTATACCTTTGACAAATATTTGATTTGGTATGAGCTAATATTTCATTTCGCCGAAATTTCTGTCCAGACCAATATTCTCGGAAATGAGTAAAAGTGAAATTATTTTCGTTTGTCAGTTGTGCAAAGATGATCTTATTCTCGAATTTAGACGATAAGATAATCTTGTTTATCATTACTTTCTCAAGAATTTTGCATTTGTTGTATCCCAAAAATACCCATTTTCGCGTGTCCTAAAATACATTTTTCTGATTCTGCTATGCATTTTGATTAGAAATGGTTCATTTTGATAAGTTATTTCATCATTAAAAATCTATTTCATATCTTAAAACGAAGTTTAAACTTTCAGATTTCGGAAAATTAAAAAAGAAGAATATAAAAAATTCGTTGTTCAAAGTTTGTCCCTAGATTTCGACATGAAAATGTCCTCGCAATAACTTACATGCGCGCAATAATAGTACTTTTGGTCAGTATTACATAAAAATCTTCGTAAACGGATATCTTAACATTGAAAGAAGTCATGATGGTTGATACATAAACTTTGTATGGGTAGTTAGTGAAAAAAGGTGAAAATAAGGTAAGCCTCTAACAGCGTTGATTTTTTTCCTGTCCATTATGTAACACATTTACCAAGGTCATATTGACTAGATCTATTACATTTCTAGCTGTACTTGTTCTGAATTGACAACATATCTTTATCTTTGGGCAACAGATTGTCTCCCTTTTTGTTTTCGTGCTCTATCCAGCAAAAGTGGTAGCGTTGGTCTTCGCAATAACTGTCTTCTAAATAACGGCATTTTTCGTTATTGAAAGTACGCATAATGTGTTAGCAAGGACAAATTTACGCTTAATTGAGAATTTCAGGGCTTTGTAAACAAATGAAATGTCAATGAGCAAATATCTAAAAGTGATAACGAAAATAATAAGCATCCCCTAATCCGTTTTTAAAAAGGAAACTACCTAACACATTTTATCTAGTTGGTGTTACTGGAATGACTTATGGTCGTTATGTGAAGGATATTTTAGGAAAAATATGACAGTTTTATAAAGAGGCTGATCAAAGTCAGACAATTATTCCATGGGCTTAATCCAAATTTACCATTTGAAACATCATACGTGAAAATATAGGAGTATGACAAACAAAAGCTCATCATATTAAGTTTTTTAATAGTACGTTACTTTGAGGAGATTCTTCGTTACTCGAAAGACATGGTACACTCATCTAATTGTTTGTAGGTGTACATCGTCAACCTTTTTGTTGGAATGTTCCAATTGCATAGTATTTACTTCGGTTGTTGATCTGCAAAATTTGTGTTTTTTTCACATTCTGATCTTCATCAATTCAGACAACAACCCCGATTTAGAGGGTAATCATTTTAATTTGCATTGTAAAAAAAAAAAAAAAAAAAAAAAAACGAGAATATTATGATTTCTTTACTTTAGGAGAAATTATGACTTGGTCCAAGTATATGTACAACGAAACTGTACATGAACACCCTTTTCTTACATATCAAGAGAAGATAATTATCTTTGATTTGGAATTAGTATCGATCTGATTTGACTGGTACATTACCCTAATCTTAAACGATATTCTACTTTGTTACAAAGTTATGTATCTTACATGCGAACGAGTTGAACATTGTTTTATGCCCCTACGTCTGTATATTTAAAACTTCTGATATCCCGAACGTCTGTTAGCCTTAAGTTTCAAGCTCTTAAATGGCACCGATTTGTCAAAGAAAAGTCAAACCATACAAAGGTTGTTCATAAATCAAATTTCTACCCTTCTTCTTTTGGTTCACTAGGGGTCGGAGTTATATCTATCTATCAAGATATAAGAAATCAAAATTCTATTTGTTTCTGTGCTCTTAATTATATAAGCACTTGGCCTAGAACCTCGAAAAGTTATTTTGCTAACGACAAAAAGAAACTGCCCTTTTGTTTAATTTGGTCACGGCATCCATTGGTTAAGGTCAAAATAAAACTTTGATGAAAACCACTTCCATCTTTGAACACAAGAGCAATTGGCCTTCTACTATGTACACATTTTGTAAATGGCCTAGGGTATTGACGTATTGTTGCAAGGACCGATAGATCATATGTAAACGAGACAGATTTTGTCCTAGTTAACGTGTAATCCATTTAATAAGACGAAGATCATGAAACTGTTTATACTTGTTGGTCGCACATGTAACTGCAATAAACCCATTTATCAAGACCACTGAGTTCAAAAAGTCTATCATACAAATGAACTTTGTTTGAAAACCATTTTCTGTGCTATTACTCTATGTACCATTTGGCGTCAACCCTTGATAAAAAGAAAATGTTGCCAGGATAATATTTTGTTAAAGTTGAATTCATGTTGTAAAAGAACTACCCATTTCTTTGTGGGTTTTATGAAATTGAATTGTTTCTTAGAGTTAATGCCTCTCTTTTGACAACGAATTTTTTATGTTTTTCAGCTTTGAAACAATTATATTTTCTAATGAAATTTGAGCTTTTATTGACATAAACGGCAGGATCTGGATTTTGAAATACACGTATCTTTAATTACTTCGTTGATTGTAATCTCCCAATCTCATTCAGCATAACTAGTAACATTTTATGACAGACGTAGTTTGGATAAAAATCTTAAAGCATTTCTCAATTGTTTCAGAAAATATTTTCTTAAAATGCAAAATTTGTTTAGGAACACCGGTGGAATTGCATGTATTTATTTGACTAAAAATGATAAATTAATTGAATAAAGTAACAATGCAACTTTTGAGAACACTAGTGTGATTTGATAGGCTTGATCCAAAAAACAGGGAGTTAGAATTTATCAGTTACTTAATCATCAATATGATTTAAAGTATTGTTTAGTTGCTATTAAGAGTTTTTTGTTTGAAAAGAAAGCTGTTGATATCCTTCTTGTTGATTAGAAATCGCGTTCATATGTTGAGTTGAACTGAAACAAGGTGTGTGTATAATCGAACATGTCATGGGTGCCATTCAGACAATAGAGTTGCAGCGAAGAGATCCCGATGTGAGGTGACGTCCATTTCGGCTCTTTAGAGACCGTCTGTATATCGTGGTAAACATGCGAATTGCCACGTTTCAGAACGTATCCATCTATCAAGACATCTATTTCGGTTCACCATCTTAGGAATAAGAACTTTTTCTTCAAATGGCATCATCAAATTCTGTTATGACTCCCTGATTGATGTTAATGGTTAATCTGGCCTTTCAGAAAAAAAGGTAAGTTCGAAATAAGGTAGAATATAAGAAATTCCAATCCTGGGTCCCTGTGATATGCATAGTTTTGCAATAACGTCAAAGACAACGTCTGATTCAGTGATAGAGGCAGTTTATACGGTTAAGTAGGGAAACATTGAATGATGTGATATTGAGTGATGCGTCTCAAAATCATACTGATGTCTTAAGACGTATTGTAGAACGTCCTGTCGACCCATGAGTTATTCAGCTAATACCTTTTTTGGCATTTCTTGGAATAATTTAGTAGGACGGGATCTGATAAAAAGATAATGGAAATTTATTTTGTATTTTCGAACAAAATTTGAGGAAACGTTGTGCAAAATTACCGATTTTACATACTTTTAATTCATCCTTAAAAATGTAAATGAGCAAATCCGCTTGATTTCGAACGTTAAGTTAGATAAAATAATAACTGTAAAATCGCAAAAAAGTTTTTTTTTGTGATAAACGAAAGACCAAAACGAATAATGTCTTTCCAGTTGCAAAATCAGTCATTGCAATAACGTAATTAAATAAAGATCCATGTGACCAGATTTATTTTCTAAAAACGCTTTATCTTATATTAAGAAGAATTTAACATTCATTAAGCATGGCATGTTGTCAACGAAACTGTATGATAATGATACTATTTCTATAAAAAAGTCTTTCTTTTCCTTTAACGTTATACTTCCTTCGAGTAACAATGATGATTTGAAATAGAAAATGTAAAATTGATGAATATGAAATTATATGTTTTGGTGTTATGATTAGATTTTTACTCAAATATACAACTCTTGAATAAAATTTGATTGTTGAAAGGGGGAAGTATAAGTTCAAAATACAATTCTAGGTGTTTATGTCCTTTCAATAACGTTATGTGTCATTTCAATATCTTATTTGTCCTTTGTATAACAGATAACTTTCAGTCATTTTTTTTCAGACAAAAATGTTATCATATCTTAAGTGAATAGCTCAAAACAAAGGAAAATTTATATTCTATCGCATTTGGAACAAAACAACGTTTTCTTGTGAGAGTGATACATTGGATCACATTTGAAATAGTGTAAATTAACGACAAAATTCGTAAAGGTAAGGTAGAACATCATATGAGCACCACTTATTACTTCATGAAATCAAAATTTACTCCTGTCAATTACATAATATGTCTTATTAGAGTACAGCAAAATAAAAATCATTTAAAAACTTGCTTATTGCGAGTAAAGAAGAAAATGTGGGTGTTACTGAGAAGACAGGCGTTTATACAACATGATAAATGCTTGCAACCTGAAGTATTTTTATGTCAATCCCATTGTGACCAGTATGATATTTAGCTGTCCAAGATGCTAGCCTTCCGATCTAAGCAAAGAAACGGGGCAAAATCATAAGTATATTTTTCTGAAAAGTTGACTTCCAGATTTCGGCCAAATTCGATTGGCTCATATCTAGGAAAACCAGCCTAAAGAACCCTACTAGGTAATTCTAGTCGTTTTACCAATGACAATTACAATACCATTCTTTTTATTTTCTATGATAAATGCCCTGGCAGGGCGGAGCCTAACTAACGGGTCGTTGCACTTAAGGTTAAGAGAAATCAGCTTTTATATAAAATAACCTACTTCTAAAGAGAGTCGACATAAATAACTCGAGACCTTAAATCGTAGATTGGTTGTCAAATCCTCGTAATAAAGCTGAAGTTACGAGGCCTTGGTAACCAATCGATGAAATGCAATCACTCTCTCAAAGCACGTGAATCATTTAGGTTTTAGGATACAGTTATTTGCACGCGTTAACGATAATTACCAACTAAAATTTGAAAAAAAAACTTTGCTACTGAAAAGTAAACTCGCCAAATTACGTCACGGTTAAGCCCCGACCTGCCAGCTCATTTATTACGCAGAATAACTAAGGCCTCTGACCCATGATACCGATATTCTATGAAACGAATAATTTTAGACTAATCCAAGCTCAAACAAAATTAATGGTAAATCTAATGTGCTTTGAGATTGAAAAGAACCTGCAAATATATTATTGAAGACATCGAGAAAAGAGCAATTTCTCCTTTTTCTTCAATGATTCCTTTTTATTTCCTTCAGTGCATAAAAATTCAGGTTTCTGGGAAAATGGCTATATAAGAAGGTACAAAGGATCTAATTCTTTTTAGAAATAACATATTATTATTTTTTGGGGTGGGGGGTTAAAAATTGTATTTTTTTTTTAATTTCATATGATTGGGAGTTTTTAAAAGTTTATTGTTAATCTTATTGTCATTTATGAAGGTTTTTTTTTTTTGATAAAGGGTTATTTATTTTATGGAGTAAACGGTAATTTATGAGCACAACTTTGATATTTCATTTATAACATGACCTGAATGTTTGCGATAAATCGAGGAAATTCAAGAAACTGTGGAATCAAATTCCTCCGCGAAAAGTATATAACGCCATTTGCGAATTGACATCATCAAATGCATTATGACGTCATTTTCACAACAAAAAATAAAACCTTGATCTCCGTTTGTGGCTCATTTACACAGTTATTCCACTAGTGTAAGAACACCCGTGTAATATCAAAAATATTCAACGAGTTATTTCACTCCCACGACAAAGGTCTTATTATAGATCAATTTGTTAAAAAATGCAACGATGACTTTAGACATTTCCTTATTAGCACTGATATTCTCTCGAGCTGGTTACTTTTCGGCACTCATGAACTTTCACAATGTTGACCGAGGTTTTCAAATGAAAATCATTACGAAACCTGTGTGACCACTGTTAAAATTCATTACCGAAAACTATTACGGATCCACTGCCTTAATGGCTTCTAAACAAACAAAGTCATATGAGGCATCATACATATTTCTTAAAAATGCATACTCTGCAAAATTAGAGATATGTTAGTTAATATAGCTTGGATGCTTTGATAACCCGACAATAAAATGTGTTCACTCTTGCTGAGTACGTCAAAACGTTTGGTTTTTAGGCTACAGTTTCGACAATGACTGCCCAAAATTTATTTCAACAATAGAAGAAATAAAGATTTTCTAGGATTCGACCTAGGGACCTACATTTGACCTGTTATAGCGTTTTTCTTTTTTTTTTTTTTTTTTTTTTTTTTTTTGGGGGGGGGGGAATGACCTAGATAGAGTCAAATATCTACATTGATAGAGCCAAAATTGAATCACAAAGAGCAAATATAATTTATTCTATGAATTAATTTGATGACCTGCTTTATGACCTAGTATGACCTTTCATCAACATGGCCTCGTTATCATAGAGATTAATATTCTGAGAAATTTTGACTATGATCGAGCCAGAATTTGGACCTCTAGAATAGCAATGTTTTTTCCTTTGTTCTGACCTAGTGACCTACATTGTTAGCTGATGGGTCCTTTTTCTAAACGTGGCCTAGATAGCATCAAGATAGGCTATATGACAAATTTTGACAATGGTTGATCTTAAATTCTGACCCGTAGAGCAGAAATAAGATTTAATCATTTGACATATTTGTTTACCCCTATCTGGACCCTGATTAAAAAGCTTTGGTGAATTTTGAAGTTTCGTTAAATTCTGTCTTTTGGTTTCAGAGGATAATATATTTTGTATTTGTTAACGGACGAACAGACAAAAGGACAGACTTACCACGGACATCGATCATAGTAGCTAACCATTAAGCTATGGTCACATTTACGGCAATTATCGTAGTAAGTCGCACTCCATTTTATCGTAGGCAAGCCGTGTCACTAATACGATTAACAAACTTGAAGTTAGACAAAGTATATTAAACAAAGGTACTATCGAACAGTTTCCGTAAAAGAAGTACGCGCGAGTAGGATAAACAACGAAGAACTGCATTAAAATAAGAAGTTTAATTGGATTAATTATTATTTTTAATTAATGGTAAATCACCATTTATTTGTTTTCCAAGCCCTGATATCTCCTGTTTGTCATTCTATAGATAAGAAACGCGATTTTTAAATATTCTCTTCAAAAATAGTTCTTTGACACTGATTAAACATACTATTTTTCTGAGTTCATGTAAAAACTTCGATAAATTTTGATTGATTTATGTACAGTAATTAGGATGTAAAAATATCACACGTAATTGCGATAAATTACTCGACGACGTTTCTCGATATAGACGTCAACGTCACATAACGTAAAATCTGAATTCTCATTCAGCACGTGCAGTTCCAGATTAACAGAACAGTCCTTAAAGCTCTTCATTGTGTTGTGGATGAAAAGACATTGCTTGGTTGCTTTTGAAATTGAACGTCTAGACACACCTGTAATGAAAACATGTCAAGCGATCGGAGGACGTCATATTATTTTTGGTCTCCACAAAGCAGGCTCTATAAGACAAGCCGTTGCAAATGACTTTGTTGTTTCCGGACAGAGTATCTTGTGCCTTTGGCACCGCTATTGCATGCCTCTCAGTGCTATGTATAGAGCCAGATCAGTCTGACGCTGAATGACAACGTTCGTCAAGGACGTCGAATGACGTAACGATATTTGGGATTTTTCAATCTAACTATTTTGTCAACGAATACTTAGGTTTCCAGTCTAAGTAGGATCTCTGGTGAGAAAGTGTGGAACCAGATAAGAGAGGTCAAATTTTCCACTGTAAGACACGCGCGACGTAACGTCCTTAATCGACGTCTCTGTTACAAATCATTTTTTTTTTCAAAAAAGTAATTTTTGTTTTAATACAGTGTGAAGATGCATTGACTTCACCATCATTGACTGACTGCTTATACATATAGATATTTATGTCGAAATTAAAATCTGCAAATATATATATCAAACGTCATTTTTTGAAGAGTATATATCATAAGGTTTAAGGTTCATGTAAAGTGTTTTAGACCCAATTTTAGAGACATTCATTTGCCAAGAAAAAGCAGTATGTCCAGGAAAATTATATACCAAAATGAAGCTATTTATGAGCACAAGCAGTTGAAAAACATAAGACTGTTATAACTATAGCGGTATTGCCAAAACATTGTGGAAAAGGGTCATTTTGTACAGAACAAGCAACTGCATGACTGTTGGATCAAATTGGCTCATATTTTAACAAAGTCTAGCATAAGTACCATCCAGGTAGTGCTACAACCATTGGTATAAAACTCAGCCCCAAAACGTTGTTATGCAAGCAATTTATTTTGACTTATTTTATAAACACATATGTCATATATGTCATTCTAATTTTGTAAATGTGTAGATCTTTTTAGGGTATGGTGTGTTATCATAACATAAATAGACATTAATTGTTTATATACCTGTAAGGTTGTTTAGCAATATATCTATTTCTATTTCACAGAATGATAAATATATAGTAATATTGTAGATCATTGAATTTAAAAAAAACTATAATTTGAAATAAATGGCAGAAAATATTTCACAATATTATGGTGTGATATTGCACCATACCTCACATCTATTTTGAAAACAGACCAAACCGGTTTGACATGTATATTGACAAAATAAATGGAAATTGATTGTTTCAAAAGAGCCTTTTGAGACTGAGTTTTATATCTAAGGTTGTAGCACTACCTGGATGGTACTTTAGACTGTACTTTGTTAAAATATGGGGCGATTTTGTGCAACCGTCATGCAGTTGCTTGTTCTGTACAAAATGACCCTTTTCCACAATGTTTCGGCTAGACCCCTTTAGCTATGGCGGTCTTATGTTGCCTAACTGCTTGTGCTTACGAATAGCTTCATTTTGATATATAATATATCTGGACATACTGCTTTTTCTTGGCTAATGAAGTGTCCTAAATATTGGGTCTCAAACACTTTACATGAACCTTAAAATCTAGCATTTCTATCAGTCATCTTTGGGTATTATAATTAATTTGTTGTAAAAATACGCGAGTTTGAAACCATTGATTTCATGTGCAATTCATGATTAGATTTTATCAATTTCACTGTTTCTATTCGTACTATGAACATAGTCCAACCCCACTATTTCCCTGCTTGGTCGTAGCATCAACTTGGACAGATGTTTACTAAACGGTTTGTACGACAAACTAGGGTAAACGATACCTTCTAATTCGGCAAGAGCACGATTAAGGTTCATGTAAAGTGTTTGAGGCCCAATTTTAAAAAACTTATTTTGCCAAGAAAAAGGCAAATGTCCAGGTTTATTATATATCAAATTGAAGCTATTTACGAGCACAAGCAATTAAGCAACATTAGACTGCCATAGCTATAGCGGTATAGCAAAACATTGTGGAAAAGGGTCATTTTGTACAGAACAAGCAACTGCATGACTGTTGGATTAAATAGGCTCATATTTAAAGTTATTTCAAGTTAGAATCTTCATTTTTAGCTCACCTGAGCACGAAGTGCTCAAGGTAAGCTTTTGTGATCGTCCAATTTCCGTCGTTCCTTATTAGTCGTGCGTCGTCCACACTTTCTTTAAACATCTTCTCCTCCTAAACAATTGGGAAAATAATGACGAAACTTGACAGGGATGTTCCTAGGGCCAAGTTGTACCAAAGTTGTTCAAATAAATGAAATCCACCCACAACTCTCCCTTAATCGTTAACAAAAAGGCTGGAAATAGGAAAATTCAAAAAATCTTCTTCTTTGATACCAGAAATCAGACAGCTTTCATATTTAGTTTGTAGCATAATCTAGTGGACCTCTACCATGGTTGTTCATATTAATATCCTTGGTTCACATTTGGGCTCCACCCGGTTTCATCCCTTTTAACATAGAATCAAAGAGCGAAAATCTTCAAAAATCCTCTTCTGTGAGACCAGAAGGTAGTAAGCATTCAAATTTGGTATTTAGTATAATCTAGTGGACCTTTACCAAGTTATTTCATATCAAGAGCATATTCGGCTTGCACCCGGGCACAACCCTTTTTACATAGAATCAAAGAGGAAAAATATTTAAAAAAAATCCTCTTCTCTGAAACCAGAAGGCCGAGAGCTTTTATATTTTGGTATGTAGCTTAATCAAGTGGACCTTTACCAATGTGGTCATTTCATGCCTCTGGGTTCATATTGAGGCTCCGAATGACCCCTTACCCCCTATTTTACATAGCCACCAAGGATGAAATCTAAAAAAAATCCTTTCTCTTAAACCAGAAGGCAGGGGCTTTTGTTAATAGTTTCATTTAATTGAATCTCCTTTTAAATATTCATTACATGCCAAATATGTTTATATAAGAGCTGTGCCAAGGTATTTCCTTTTTGCTCTTTGCTGAAAACACTCCATGGTATTGATCTTATGTAGAAATCATCTCCTTGTTGGCATCTGCCTATCATATTGATTTAATGTCCGAGGGGTCAAAGAGACTCAGGTGAGCGATCTAGGATCATTATGGTCCTCTTGTTTGTAAGTAGGCACTTTTCAATATCATTGATGGTCAAGATATAATATTCTATCTTTTACCCCGTAACTTGGTCTTACTTTTTCTTCATTTAGAGTTCAGAGAATATCTCTGAAGGGTGGTATAGCGCGATTTTATTGACTTGAACCTGACCCCTGCCATTTAGATGTATAAAAATCGTATTATTCCTTCCTACTCGACTTTGCACTTGCTTTCATGGGAATGATTAACAAACGGTTTTGAATATTATGTTTATTTTGTTCATTGTTTACTAGATGATAATACTATTGTTTGGTTACAAGTACATTCAAATTAGTTTGCTTTCCATGGAAGATAATGTCTTGAACAATATCGATACATTTGGTGTTGGCGAAGTCTGTTATGGCGTATGATGTTGTAATTGGGAAATATATTGCCTTGTGGTTAAATTAGATGGAGCAAATCTTCAAGTTTACGCTACAAATGGAAGACTGTTGAGATTAATCAAATATCCATTAAATGGCAAGCTGAAAAATGATTCATATGGATGTATAATTGCAAATTCAAAAAAATGGTTATTTGTACATCACTGATTCGAGAACAGGTGCTGTAGTGCTTTCTATTTGTGGAGATCGTATTGATTTCATCTCGCCTCCGAATCTAAAAGACCAAACCGGTATCGCTTTTGACGATTATGGTCAGATTTTCGTTAGTGATTCCGTATCCGATAAATGTAATAAAATATCCCGAGATTGAGAACATGTTATTGAAATTTTGTCTGGACAAAAGAACTGCAGATCTACCCAATGTATTGAGATAAATGGGAACAAAATGTTTTGATATCGAAGAAGGAGTGGGACAATTGCAGTTTATTCGTAGATCGGAAAATAGTTTTATCGAATAAAATCGTTGCCAAAGAGAAATTACTAAATTAAAACTTTATCTCGACCTTCATGGCATGTAGCTGCCTTCTTTTGTAGGGGATACCTTTTTGTTTCAATGAAAAAAAAAACTTTAAATATGATAATATGTTTGAAATATCAGAAAATGTCAAAGTTTTCGCACGACGACTATGACGAAAACGACGACGTCGACAACAAGGTTATAGCAATTTCTCGGGTTTTCTCCGAAAACAGCTCTAGAGCTAATAGAAATGATTACAATGCTGGTAATAACTTACTAGAATTTGATACCTCAAGAGATCTACTGGGTTATATTGCTCTATATTGACGAATTACAAATTCAACTGTGGTATACTATTACTACTGAAATTACATAAAATAACACACAGTGTAATTTGTATGAAAGTGTTATTTGTCATCTTGTCGAGCCAAGGGTTACGAACGTTCTACTTATCTTACCTATTCGAGAAGAAGCTATCGATTCGATACCCATTGACTCGTGAAGATGGTTATTTGTATGAATGTTGAATACATTGTATACAGTATCCATTTATATCTGTAATAAACAATGGAGCGCACATACTCAAATTTCATTTCAAGGCAGTGTTAAATGTTTACATGTTGAGTATTCCCTTTTTATATCGCGGAACAATGCCTAGATATTTGATACTATGATAGCCGTTTTTCCGGTGATAGCGCGCATTTCTTTACTCCTATATCTATTTAGCCACGTGTACTAGATTAAAGGTTGTGTCAAGATTTGCAATGGATTTACTTCTGTTTTAGATGATGTCAATGATTCGTAAAAGTAACAGCGAAAACATCATTTAATGATATTCATTTGGCTTTATTTATTTTTATTTGGTGTATTGTTTTCATAATTACTGCCCTCCCTAACTAACAACATGTAGATATCCCATTGTGTCTTTTCTGAATTGTACAATTAGAAACGCCACCGTCATAGCGCAGTTGGTAGCGCTTCGGACTGTCAATCTAGAGGCCACGGGTTCGATCCCCGACGACGGCACTCATTCTTTTCGACTATTTGTCTCTCACCAATGTGTTGGTAATCGTAGACCTTTGTGAGATAGCAGCTAGGGGCTCGGAAAGGATGTGGAGGTTGTACTGGTAAGAGAAATACCAGGAAACCATTGTTAGGTTCTCCAGCCGCCGGGATATAACTGAAAAATGTTGAAATCGTAAACTCCATTCAATCAATCAACCAACAATTAGAAACACTATCGTAAACCCTTAGACATTTGAAAATCAGACAATAAAGTAAACACATTGTTTAAGGAAATAATTTTATTCCTTACTTTCTACATAAGCATACTATCAGTCAACATATACATGCAAAAACAAGAAACATTAAACGCATAATACATACATAATATATATATACAATACATATAGAGATAAAAGTTATATAGAAGTTGTGTACGTGTGTGTGATATGATGAAAATACAGTCAAAATGAACGAGAACATATTTACAAAATGATTTAGTATAAATATAAGAACAACTTGAGAATTAAGAGACAGATAATTATTACGCAATACTGAATGAGAGAAGGAAAAATTGGCCTACTATAAAACCGTATCAAACACCACTCGAAAACTAAACAATCTTCATACGGGTCCAGTTACCTTACTTTCAATTGGAAAATTGAAATGCTGAAAATAGGCATGATTGTATGTAAACAATGCTCTGTATTTTGTGTTCCATAATTAAAAAAAAATAAATAAATAACTCCACAAAAAGGGGGAAAAGTCACAACGTATGCTATTTAAATTTATTCTCGGAGGATTTCGATTACAGTTTAAAAAGAATATCTGATATCAACAATATCCTCCGATTTAAAACAAGGTATAATAAGAAACAAAGCAAAGTACAATTTTAGATATGTTTGAATAAAATCAGAAGCACGTTTAGAATGAAATGATTTGATATACTCTAAAAGTAAACAAATTCAAAACGATAATACTATTAATCTGAGACAAAAGGGGAACATATGATATACCATGCGGCATTTGGTAACGGAGAAAGGGAATTAAACGACCTATAAATTGAATTCCCGATGCATAGATCAGCAAGGAATCATAAAGGTTTTTATACATGTTGAAAAAAATCAAAATTCTACTTAAATGGATTATTGAGTTTTTGATTGATTACTCAGCACTACAAAAAAAAAAGGAAGAAAAAACCGCAAATTCTATTTAAATGAATTATTGAGTTTTCGATTGATTACGCAGCACTACAAAAAAAAAAAGAAAAAAAAAAACCCGAAAATTCTATTTAAATGGATTATTGAGTTTTCGATTGATTACTCAGCACTAAAAAAAAAAAAAAAAAAAAAAAAAGAAAAAAAAAAAAACCCGAAAATTCTATTTAAATGGATCATTGAGTTTTCGATTGATTACTCAGCACTACAAAAAAAAGGAAAAAAAAAACCCCGAAAATTATATTTAAATGGATTATTGAGTTTTCGATTGATTACTCAGCACTAAAAAAAAAAAAGGAAAAAAACCCCGAAAATTCTATTTAAATGGATTATTGAGTTTTCGATTGATTACTCAGAACTACAAAAAAAAAGGAAAAAAAAAACCCCTCGAAAATTCTATTTAAATGGATTATTGAGTATTCGATTGATTACTCAGCACTACTCAAAGTTGTGTTGTCAGTTAAAGGTTCGGTGTAAGATGTAATTCTTCATCATCCATGAAAACCAGATGTAGTATTCTTATGTCTTTCCTTTTTGTTCATCTATACTGAAAATGTGAAACCGTCGTTTTATTTTCGTCTCAAAACAAGTTTTAAATACGAAAAAACAAAAAAAAAACCTAGTAATTTAAATTATCATCATTCAATTTCAATAAATTTTCCAACACAATTAAATCATAAATATTGCAATCATAGCTGACCATGAAGATTCTCTGTTTGTCCTTTTATTCTAAATTTGATTTGGGAAGTTTTGTGAAGCACGTTTATTTTTATGGTTTCAGGATGCAATCAAAAAGCAAAAAGGATTATTAAAAAATTAGATTGCGATAGAGATCAACACATATGAATGTTCACTCACTTTTAAGAATTAACACCACAGCAAAGTTTTTCACGCCGAACATAAATAATTATTATATTATAAAGATATAGTACGTACTTAGTATTTTGTAGGAAAAAAATATCTTACGAGCTTTGGAGAATTGGTATTTGTCGAGGCTCTGCCGAGACAATTATCGATTCCCACAACTGAGTTAGATATTTTTTTCATACAATTCACTAATTCTTTATATATAAATCTTATAACCTCTTTTTGCCTTGTTTTCGTCGATGTTTCTAACAGAAATGCAAGTTTCTAAATAACCGAATTATGTCATTATTCTGAAAATAGCCATATGATATCATAAAAAATATCTTATGGGATGCTAGAACAAGATTATTTGTAGATTTATAAGATAAGATGAAATTTATATATTTACCACTAGATGATAGGCCGTCGTAGTAAATATTTGGATTGCCAACGTGATGCCGCCAATGACCCAGTAATGTTCGTTGTAATCCTTTTCCTACTTTACCGTGCTTGTTATTATATGGCTTGAATAAGTTTGGATGGTGGATGAACGTTGACATATTGTCTCTATCACTCCAAGTAGATATCCCGTTAAATGGCGTTATAGAAGGAAAAACTGGACCATTTTCACTTGATCTGCGCCTCAGTCTTGAATAAATGTTAAGAAGTATAAAGGAAGGAAACCAGGCAAACAAAACATATAAAAATAAATCATATTGCAACAAACATATGAAGAAGGAGAAGAAGAAAGAAATGCACACAAAAATGATCACGAATCGTGTAAAAACAAACAAAAAACTTAAACTTTATTCAATTGTGTTATTGGTAAGCAAAAAGACTCGTACAAATCATATTTTCAATCATGATTCTTAAATATGTGATCTACGGGAGCTTGTATGTATCGAAGCGTAAATGTACCTATGGAAGCTTGTATGTTGGCGTTTAAATTCAGACGACTTGTTTTCTTTCTGTATACAATACGACATAAAAATGTCGACATCAATGCAATTCGTAAAAGATACATATGTTCTTTTGGGCAAGTCTTCTATATGTAGGATATAAAAAAGACACAATTTTGGCCAACATATAGAGATATATATCGACTGTCATAGTAATTTTGACAACTTGTAAGGTTCAATTCGTCTTTGGAAACTAGTATTTGTCTTCATTATGGGGGTATATACAAGCTTCCGTTATTTTGAATCTCGTTGTAGATTACAAAATGTCATCAATTTGAGGATACATGCAAGCTTCTGTCGTGAACATTCTAAAAAGGATTTGGCAACTTCAAATGGTTTGGTTTTAAACATTTCAAAATACGACCAAATTTATTAATATATAATTGGTAAAAGAAAACATTTTTTCCAATGCCAAGCAAAGGTCTTGATAAATTAGAAACTACCCGACTGTGAAATAATATAAAAATATGAATCTCAAACGAAATATTTGGCAAACGGTTTTAGAAAATACTGCTCGTTTACAAAGATATCAAATGAAACACGTATAGTATAATCTACAATTTTTCCCCTGGCAGGACGGAGCTTAAAAAAAACGGGTCGGTGCACTTAAGGTTAAGGTAAATCAGTCTCATTTTTTTTACTTCTAAAGATATTCGACATAATTAACTTGACACCGTAAAGCGTAGGTTACCCGACGATGAGATGTCATCACTTTCTCTATGCACGTGAATCCATTTGTTTTTTGGCTACAGTAATTTACGCGCGTTCACGATTATTGCAGACTAACTTTTCAATGAACCCAAAATATTTAAAAGTCGACTCGCCAAATTACGTCACGTCTAAGCTCCGCCCTGTCAGTCCATTAATAACGCAGAATAAAACGCTCATTAAGCGACTGCTTATAGTTCCGCAAGAAAGAGTGAGGTCCGAGAAACCGTTAACTCCTATCATTTTCAATGTAAAATTGATCTTTGATCACTCACTTGAAATTGCAGGTCTATACGTGACCACCAAAAGCAGTCGTGTAAGAGTACACATTTTGTTTACAAATTGCAAACAAAACTTTGATTGAAATTGGACATTGCTCAATAGTTCTAATGCGTTAACACTCAACAGATTAGTCTCATTCAGTCGATTCAAATGAGTTCTAACAACTAAATTCATTTACAATAATTTCAGACCATTAATATCTATTTATTTTATTGAAGGAATGGGGCTTTGAAACGTCGCTTAATAAAAGATTGCCGGTCGATAGACCTGCCCTGCGTTCTGGATGACAATATGGAGCAAACAGTCTGTCAACCATTCCCAGCTTTGCAAGCAAATGCACAAGCTTAGCGGGATATGATTGGCAAACAGTTTGCACCGTTTGGTCATCCTGAACGCAGGGCAGTTCTCTCGACTAAATGAAATGATGTTACCATGCATTGAACTGTAACTTTAACCGATACGCATTTTTTCGATGTGTCTATTTTCCGGGTGCATATAGCGGATTTTGATTAACCGACATAAAAAATCGAATTTAGAAAACGATGATCTATTTACTTATAAAAATAATCTTTATCCATTCAAGATCATTAGTCTCATAAATTTGCATTTCGTGAAAACCGTAAAGTTATATTCTATCTATAGCATGACCTTTTCTTTTGGGGACTAAGTGACACATTTCTTGAATAAACAAAACCATATTTCACTATTACGACATAGGTTTAAGTATAAATGTCTTCTACTTGGATGTTTGATAGTCTTATAAATGAATTTGCTGGAAGATGAAAATGATAAAAAATATAAATAAATAAACAAACAAAGATTGAAGTAGGTATAATATAATGATAAAAACAAACCTTTTATGAAAAGAATTTGAGTAAAAAGTATTTGAGTGAACACTTATTCGATTGTTTAACATCTTAAATCTCGTTGTCCTTGACATGAGGCCTATACAAACAGTTACCAAAATGATGAAAATCGGTAAGCCTATTGCTATACATAGTACCAGGGTGACACCACCTGAAATGGAACAAATACACAGTTAACCCTTTGCTGTTTAATCCCTGCTTTTTACGTTCCTGTGATTTTATGATTTATAAAACATTGTGAAAAAAGAAGAAATTGCTTCTGACAAGCAATTTCTTCTTTTTTCCACTTTTTTCTACCCTACTGAATGGTTATTTTTCAAATTAAATCCACTTTAAATTTTCGTCTGCAAAACCTTTGAATTTGGACAGGTCCAAAATTTTTTTTAAACAGGAAAGTGTTAAACACCAGGAAATGATGTAACTCTAGATGGTATTATAATTTTTTGTGCATTCTGATTGGCTGAAAAAAAAGGTTTAAATTCTCACTGGAAAATGTTTGTATACAGCTATTTTTAAGATATTTTGTTTTCTATTTCAAAAATATACAATGGTGTGCAACTTCTAGCAAATTGTACATTGTTCCCCTTTATTTTAATTGCAAACCTATTTATTTGTCGAAAGTGTATGGTATTACCGGTAATTTCAAACTGTATTTTTGAATCTTTAATTAGATAAGCAACGTTTTGAAATGTTGTAAATATCCTTACCTTGTTCACTTTTTTGTCTGAAATTAGAAATGATACACAAATAGTATCGATTTTGAATTTTAAATTATTTACAACCATTATCATGAATGATTCAATATATATTTACGTTTAAACTGGTATATATTGAAATAAAATACTGTAGTCTCAAAGACTGCAAAATACAGTCTTTACATAGTTTCATAGTTTATTTCGAATGTATTAAGATCACCGGCCCATAAATCCAATACATTTACTAACTGTACAAAAACGGTTAATAAATGACGTTGTATGAAGACATAACTTATTGCCTTTCAATCCAGAAATATTGAATATAAAAGCATATAAAATATTTTAGATATTTAAACCTTAATGAAGTTTTGATTGTCTTTTGCATTTCAAAATTATTTCAAAACAAACCAAACAAAACATCATCATCAACAATAAAGGAGAGGACCGTGAGTCAACTTGACCCCTTGTGATTGACAAATGTCAAATGAAATATAATTTGTACCTATCCCTTATTGTGGTACCTGATTCAGTGAAGATTAATATTGAAAACTTTTTATTTTGATGGAACATACCAAATAATCGCAACATGTGACCTCCAAATTATGATAAGTACAAACAATGATGCACTGCGAAAGATTAATAGTAACCAGATTAAGCCAAAAAATGAGACCAGGGACATGATATATTTATATATAATTTCGGTAGAGGTTCACTAGATGATATGACATACCAATTTTTGAAGATGATTTTTCTACTTTCTAGTTTCAGAGAAGATTATTTTAATTTTGTTTTCACATTTTCCCTTTTAAGTGCCTGTGCCAACCACAGTTGAATGTTAATTTCATTTTTTGTACGTCTTTAGTAGAGCTGTACGCAAGTATTTCAAGCAAAGTTTCACTAAGATTGGCCTAGCGGTATGCACTGAACCGAATTTCTAAATAGCCACTTGGATTTTGCCCAAAAGGTTTTATTTCATTTTGTGTCTTACACCGGTAGAAATCGATATATGACACGAAATTCATTTTGGGGAGTTTAATTATCCTTGATCCGAAACATGAAAGGAAATGGAATTATGACTTTTGATAAGAAGAGATTTCTGTCTTTGTCCGTTTATAAAAGACACAATTATACAAAATATCCAGTCCATTCTTCTTCCAGAAAAGTTCAAAATGAACATGTAGAAATAGTAGGCTTTTTTTTACAAAATAGATTTTGCTAGATTCAAATTTGTAATATAATGTTTAGAAGTTCGTTTCATTGTATGTTTAAAATAGTTTTGAGTTATGATCTCAAGATGAGTAAAAGAAAATGACAACAGCAAACAGACACTTACTCGCAAACAGCCGTTCCGTTTTTCGCAATGCACCTGTATCCAAGTTTGCAGTTTTCTGATACCAAATACATTTTGCAAATGTTGGTAGAAACGTTTTCACTTGTAACTGAAATACAACAATAAAGATTGAATTGATTGATTGAATGGAGTTTTACGCCGCTTTCACATTTTAATTCCCCGCCGTTTTCGGCGAATGGATATAGTAATGGTCTCTGTCCGTCATTCCGTCGTTCCGTCATTCCGTTGATCCGAGGTTACGTCACTAAACTTGTCCGAAGCATATCTCCTAAAGTATAATAGCTATCAACTTGAAACTTTATGGGTGGATAGATCTCATAGAGGAAAAGTGCAGTGCACAAGAACTACAACTCTTGCTTGCATAATTTTGGAGTAATTGCCCGTTGTCATATTTGATACTTAGATTTTGTTTGGAGCATATCTCCTAAAGTATAATAGCTATCAACTTGAAACTTCATGGGTGGATGGATCTCATGGAGGAAAAAAGCAGTGCACAAGAACTACATTTCTTTCTTGCATCATTTTGGAGTAATTGCCTTTTGTTATTTTTAATACTAAAATGCTGTCCGGAGCATATCTCCTAAAGTATAATAGCTATCAACTCGAAACTTTATGGGTGGATAGATCTCATGGAGGAAAATTGCAGTGAACAAGAACTACAACTATTGTTTCATTTATGTCGCGGCGGCTGGAGCAAAATGGATTCCTGGTATTTATCTCACCAGTTCAACCATCACATCCTTTCTTGGACTCAAGCTGCTAGCTCACATAGGCCTACGATTGTCAACCCATTGGTGAGAGACAGATAGTTGGAAAGAATGAGTGCCGCCGTCGGGGATCGAACCCGGGACCTCTAGTTTGATATTCCGAAGCGCTACCAAATGCGCTATGATGGCGGCTACAACTATAAAGATAATTACTTAAATGTTTCATTAAAAAGCTGTTTAATGCAATTCGTTTTTAAATTAGAATCAATCTTTTAAGCTACTTTAATACTTTTTACAACAACAAGAAAAGGAAAAACGTATTTTTTTGTTTCACCCTATTAAAAGTTTTCTTAAATAAGAATGAAATCGCATCGCTGCATAGGAATGACGTGTAAGATGACGCGCTTAGATAAATGTTGTAGTATATAAATGTTCAAAAAGACCGCATGACTTAAAACAAATTATTCCTTCTACACTTATAAATAATCCACAGCTAATCAATAGGTTTGGATATCTTATGGTAGCTTGAGTGTTCCAACTTTAACAACACCAGCGTTTTTTCCCCGCCTTTTTAGAGTTAATAAGCTTAAGGTAGTGGAACCGTAATAGCTACGCAAAATTTTGAAGTAATGAACTTTAACAGTGTTGACCGAGGTTTCCTAATGAGAATCATAAGGAAACCTCGGTTAACATGGTGAGAGTTCATGTGTTCCGAAATGTTGCAGAACTATTACGGTTCCACTACCGTAAGTCGATCGTCCCTCGAAGCCGGAACTCATCCTTTTCAACAATTTGTCTCCTACCAATGGATTGATAATCGTATTGCGGCTTGAGGAAAGTCAAGGTTGTAATGGTTTTACCTGTACGAAAAATATCAAGAATTGCAAGGTGCTCCAGCCGACATGATGTAATTGAAAGAGTATTTAAAGTGGCGAAAAGCCCCATTCATACAAACAAAATTATCAATAAGCTTCAGGGAAATAGAATCACAAGAGGATCCTTGTTGAGGCAAGTGTAATGTCAAAAACAGGAAATATTTCCATTCGGGTTGCTTAAAGAAACGTTACACTATTTTTGTATAATTTTTGAAGCTTTTCTTTTATAAATGAAAAAAATGAGCCCGTGCTTGAGATTTCCAACAATTCTATGTATCCACATAGCAAAGACTCCGACCAGCCTGTGCATCCGCACAGTCTGACCAGAGTCTTCACTATGCGTTTAGTAGATAGATAAGGTATCGAAGTACTTGTACGCCATCAGGTAACTTTTCATTTACAGTAGGTGGCTGTCTACGCTGCTCAATGTTTGCACCTCATCCACATTTCAAATTGTTGGAAATGTCACGCACAGGCTCATATATCATCTACGAACAAGAAGGTTTATTGGAATAGTCGTTTTGAGAAAAGAACAAGTAAGCCTTAATTTTTATTTGATCGTTATGTTCACAACTTACACAAGATGTCACCAACTTCTATTGAGGAAGCGATTGTGGTTCGATTGTCTATTACAAACGTACGTTCTCCTGTCAAAATATGCATATTTGTTTCTACAAGTAGACTTGTCGCCCCAGTTTCGTCATCATGTGTAGTGGTGTACTCTACAATGAGACTGCCAGGTCTGAAGAACAAGTAAGAGAGACAAGGAATTATCAAAATCTAATGAATTTGAATAATTGATTGTTTGAATAACACGTATGGATAAGTGAGTACTTTCAAAATATTTTAATTCAGAGATAGGGCTAAGTCTCAAAACTGTCCTACAACAAATTGGTTTTTTCGAACAAAATTAAAAAAAAGATATGGAATTGATTTACTGCCAGGCGCATAGCTGCCTTAACGCGAGTACGCAGCTGAAACCACATTATATTGAAATTCAGCCGCGTACGCCCAATCTGATATTTACCACACTTAATAATTTATAAAGCATATAGCCAAAATCGGCTAGCAAAGGCCGCAAGTAAGACTGTGAAATGTAGACTAGACCTAGTTGAAATAAACGAAAGTAAGCTATTCATATCCAAATTTATGCTAAAATAAATGGATTTTCGTTGGTCATGAAAGCTCTCCGGAGGGTCCAAAACGCACCAAATTTCACCATTTATTTCAAAATTATAATAACAAAGCGAATGATTTGAATTAAACCTGGCCCCTTCATTGCAATTAGAAAGCACATGTTTGAGTGAATCTTGCGTTTTAAGACAAGCAATAACGTTGGTTAACAAGGTAAATTGTAAACTTTTTTATGCGCTATTTAAACCTATCTTATCAATTTCGAACAAATGGCACGAGAATCTAACATTAAAAAGTTGATTTCACGGCTCACCGCGCAAAATCTACCTATAGTAATGCGCAGTTGTGATCTACACTACTCAAAAGTTCTAAGCGGCCACCTTACCTTTCTCCATTTTTCACACATTTTCCGCTTTTATTTTGAAATGTGAACTTTTTCTTTTGAACGAGTTCCCATTCAGTCATCATCCTATCTAATTGTTTTGTAAAATCATGCATCAGTCAGTCCTTAAGACGGAATTAAATGCATGTACCCCCAAATTCAAAAGTCACAAAATTGACACTTTTCAGAGAAATTTGAATTTTTCGATACTTTTAAAACGCAAAGCCTATCAGTCTTTTGTTCTTATATCGGTGGTATAACGCCTGTGGACTTCTAGAATTAAAAATAAATGCCAAAACTTTCTACACAATCCTTATACTAACAAGAAATGTCAAAAATACCCCACCCACCAATGTAAACTTTGAAAACGAGGGTAGTCCTGCTTTTGTTTAATTTGAAAGCAGTTCTTGTTAAATTATTTCACTGACTTCACTAATGATTTGGCTAAATTATTCAAGCGAAAACGGGATGATACCATATGGCATTTACAACAAATGACCAAAAAGGCAAGTGGCCGCTTAGGAGTTTTGAGGAGTGTATTAGGGGAATTCATATGGCAGCCCGGGGGTCGCGTGAGATGATGTAATGATTTAAAATTAACTGTAATATGCATGCGCATCAAGGATATTCATGTGAACGGAGTTACCCACTGGTGGTAGGAAACAAACTTGATATATACCGCTACAATAATTAATTACCTCACGAAATACCGTTTCCTATTAACAAATGTGATAAACTCGTGCAAAACATTTGAAAAAAGAAGACACCCCCTATAAAAAATTCTGGTGTCGATTTCCAATCGAAAAAAATTCAGGGGGTGTCTAGTTATCATATTTTTTGCTACCCAGGCCAATAAAAGTACGAATATCTTCGTTTTATGTGGATATTTTGCCGAGAAATTTGGAATGTGTGTAGAGGATACATAAATACTCTTAGACAAACACAAACAATAAAGAATAGTCAGGTTGTTTGACAAAAAAATAATGACAAACCTAAAAAACGAGCAAAGTCACTCACTCCCAGGGCTAGAACTCGCTCATTTTGCTTAGTTGTTACCCTCCCATTTTATTTCCTAAAAGGATAACCATTTATCTCGACAGTGATACTAAAAATTGAAATGAAAATGATTATTTTGGTTTACAAATCAGTCAAAAACTTGCCCCACCGTTAGTTCCGTATCGAAAAATCGATCAGGTGTCCATGAACCTTCTGGTGTCGGCGTGGCACGTTATACCCTGTGTGGATGAAGCTTGAAGATCACATCAGAAAGGTCAACAGGAGGCAATTTCGATCTTATTACAACATGAAGTGCACTTATTAAGTGCTGCATCGATTAATCGATTTATAAGTGAAATTGGTAATCGACACTTGGACGTTCGATCGAGTACTCGATTACTCGAGTAATATTTCCCATCCCTAGTAATTATTTTAAAAAGAAGTGTGATAGATTAAAACAAATTTATGTAAGAAACTTACCTTAAGGCATCAACAGATAATGATCTGAATAGGGAACCCATCGTTTGACTGTATATATCCTGCAACTATAAATAAGAAAAAAAAAAGCATATATATTTATAATATATATAATATTCAAATATGATTTTTATTTATTTATTTATACCATCGTTAACACATTCGTCTTTTTCGAGAAAATAAACTTTCTAGTGAAACGTTAAATTAATCGTAACATTAATCGAAAAGAAAGTTTATGAAAATTACCCAAATGTAAAAAAAGTCAATGTTATCTATTACACAAAAATCTGAATTTGGAACATCAAGCTTTCTTTTACAGTATAACAATTGTACTTGATAAATTGACAAATATCAATATATTGATATTTACACCAACTAGCATCTCCGTCTATCAGAATCTATGAGCAAGACATTTCTTGAGGAAGAGTTATCAATGGTTTTACCTGTAAAGATACATCGTCTTTAAGTGCATTGTAGCTTCCGCTTGATGTATTATAGAAATCGACATCATCCAGATTAATGTCAAACAATATTATCATTTGGACTTTTCTGCTAGCTGAAATTGTAAATGTCTAAGAAATAAAAAGGGTATTTATTTATTTAATGAAAAGGTGTAATTAAAAACCCCAAATCACTGTAGCTTATTCAAATATACGTGTGTTTGGTTTCTTTTTTTTTTTTTGGGGGGGGGGGGGGGGGGGGGGAGGGGGGCAACTTTTTTCATATGATAACAAACGTGCTGCACAGTCAAAATTGTGAAAATATTGGAATGCACGAATTTTGATAGGCACAACGCAATTAAATTCTTGTTTATAAATAATTTCAAAGGAAGTAAAATGAAAAACAGCTATGAAGAAAAATATTATAAAATGATGTGTATAATCAGAATGCACTGATTGACGAAATAAAAATTGAATGCGCCTGTGCGTGACGTTTAACCCTTTTCTGTTTAATCCCTGCTTTTTACGTGCCTGTGATTCTATGATTGAGAAAACATTGTGAAAAAAGAAGAAATTGCTTTTGACAAGCAATTTCTTCTTTTTCCACACTATTTCCTACCCTACTGAATGATTATTTTCAAATTAAATCCACTTTTAATTTTCGTCTGCAAAACCTTTGAATTTGGACAGATCCAAAATTTTGTAAAATAGGAAAGGGTGAAAAGAATGTATTATGTGAGTGTATTGCAAACTTTAAACAGCTTAGACAGCCAGATATAGCAAATATAAGCTTGCCTGCCTGTCTAAAGAAACTTTAAGATCTCATCTTTCCAGTAAGCCAAAAAGTCTAAAAAAATAATACAAATAGCGCTTGCTTGTCAATACTCGGGACGTTAGTAAGACGAATGGCTAACATTCATACGACAGTTGTCAACATGAAAGTCATTTGGTTCCCACCAATGTGCGATGATAAGAAGTACGCCCGTAAGGGATGAGTAGTTGTTGGCCCGGAAGATATTATGTTGCTGTTTACTGGTGTGAGACTAACACACACACAAAAACTTTTTGGAAGAGACGTCGAGACGAAAATCGTTGAATATATTTTAAAAATACTTACTTGATACAATAGTCGTATCAGTTGATAGTGATTCTGTACTTGTAGAGGGACTAGCTGTTGGTCTTAGATAAATTGTAGTAGTATTCAGTAATGTGGATTTTGTTGTTAATACTGATTTACTGCTGGTCTCAATTTGTGTTGTACTTGATGGTGATGTCAAACTTGACAAATCATTTATGGTGGTTGCTGCAGTCGTTGTTGGTGATAAAATAAGGTGTGCCGTGGATGCTTGTGATGTTATGTTTGATCTTGATAAGTGCGTGCTTATCGTCGAAAATGTTGATGAATTTCTATTTAAAGAGGAGGTTGGTGATTTCATGCTTTTTATAGTAGATGATAAAAATGGTAATCTCGTAGCGGTTGTAAGAGCTGTTTTAATTGTTGAATTGATTAAAGTTGATTTACTTGTATTGGACATTTGTGCTGCTGTGCTTTTTGTAATGGATGTTGGAGGTGTTGTGCTTGTTTTAGCTGATGTTGATGTTAAAATGCTCGTTAAAGTGGATGTTTGTGTCGCCATTCTTGTTGAAGCAGATTTTGGTGTTGTCCAGCTTGATGAAGCGGATGTTGGTGTTGGTATATTTGTTGAAGTGATTGTTGGTGTTACTGTGCTTGTTGAAGTGAATGTTGGTGTTATCCTACTTGTTGAAGTATATGTTTGTGTTGAAATGGGGACTGGTGTTGTCATGCTGGTTGAAGCGGATGATCGATTTGTCGAGCTTTTTGACGGGGATGATTGTGTTTTCATAGTATTTGAAGAGGATGTTGGTGTGAACATGCTAGTTATGCTGAATTTTAGTGTTGTCGTGCTTGTCGAAGAAGATGTTTGTGCTGGCATGCTTGTTGAAGCCGAGGTTGGTGTTGCAGTGCTTGTTGAGGTGGATAATGGTGTTGTCGTGCTTGTTGAAACCAAGGTTAGTGTTGTCGTGCTTATTGAAGTGGAGGTTGGTGTTGTCTTGCTTGTTGAAGCAGAGGTTGGTGTTGTCGTGCTAACTGAAGTGAAGGTTGGTGTTGTGGTGTTTGTTGTTGCGGTTGTTCGTGTTTTCCTGCTTGTTGAAGCGGTTGTTGGTGTTGTCGTGCTTGTTTGATCGGTTGATGGTGTTGTCGTGCTTACTGAAGTATATTTTGGTGTTGTCGTGTAAACTGAAGCAGAGCTTTGTGTTGTCGTGCTTGTTGAAGTTGTTGATGGAGTTGTCGTGCTTACTGAAGTGGAGGCTGGTGTTGTCATGTTTGTTGATGCGGTTGTTGGTGTTGTCGTGCTTTTTCGATCGGTTGATGGTGTTGTCGTGCTAACGGAAGTAGATGTAGGTGTTTTCATGCTTGTTGGAGCGGTTGATGGTGTTATCGTGCTCGTTGAAGTGGTTGATAAGGTGTTGCTTACTGAAGTGAACGATGGTGTTGTTGTGCTTACTGAAGCGGAGGTTTGTGTTGTCGTGCTTGTTGAAGCGGTTGTTGGTGTTGTCGTGCTTACTGAAGTAGATGAAATTGTTTTCATGCTTGTTGAATCGGTTATTGATGTTTTCGTGCTCGCTAAAGCAGATGTCGGTGTTGTAGTGCTTACTGAAGCGGAGGTTTGTGTTGTCGTGCTTGTTGAAGCGGTTGTTGGTGTTGTCGTGCTTCCTGAAGTAGATGAAATTGTTTTCATGCTTGTTGAATCGGTTGTTGGTGTTGCCGTGCTCGTTAAAGCAGATGTCGGTGTTGTTGTGCTTACTGAAGCGGAGGTTTGTGTTGTCGTGCTTGTTGAAACGGTTGATTGTGTTGTCGGGCTTACTGAAATATATGTTGGTGTTTTCATGCTTGTTGAAGCGGTTGTTGGTGTTGTCATGCCTGTTGAACTGGTTGATAGTGTTGTCGTGCTTACTGAAGCAGAGGTCCGTGTTGTCGTGCTTGTTGAAGCGGTTTTTAGTGTTGTCATGCTTGTTGAAGCGGTTGATGGTGTTGTTGTGCTTACTGAAGAATATGTTGGCGTTTTCTTGCTTGTCGAAGGGAATGTTGGTGATGTCTTGCTTACTGAAGCGGTTGTTGGTGTTGTCGTGCTAACTGAAGAAGATGTTAGTGTTTTCATGTTTGTTGAAGCGGTTGGTAGTGTTGTCATGCTTACTGAAGCAGAGGTTTGTGTTGTCGTGCTTGATGAAGCGGTTTTTAGTGTTGTCGTGCTTGATGAAGCGGTTGACGGTGTTGTCGTGCTTACTGAAGTATATGTTGGTGATTTCTTGCTTGTCGGAGCAGATGTTGACGATGTGTTGCTTACCGAAGCGCTTGTTGGTGTTGTCGTGCTAAGTGAAGAAGATGTTGGTGTTTTCATGCTTGTCGAAGCGGATGTTGGTGATCTCTTGCTTATTGAATGGGATGTTGTTTTTTTCTTGCTTGTTAAAGTAGATATCGGTGTTGTCTTGTTTTTTGATATGGATGTTGGGTTTGTCCTGCTAGTTGAAGTGGATGTTGGCGTTGTTTTACTTGTTGAATTGGATGTTATTTTTGTTTTCATGGTTGTTGGTATTACTGTGCTTGTAGATGTGGATGTTTGTGTAGGCATGCTTGTTGACGCCGATGTTAATGTTGCCCTGCTTGTTGAGGTTGAAGTTTTAATTGTCATGCGTATGGAAGTGGATTTTGGTGTTCTTTTGCCAGTTGATATGGATGTTGATGTTGTGTTAATTGAAGTAGATTTTGGTGTCATGCTTGTTGAAATTGAGGTTTGATCTGTCATGCTTGCTGAAAAGGTCGATTGTGTTTGTTTGCTTTTTGAAGTATATATTGTCGTGGAAATGTTTGTTGTAGTTGATGTTGGTGTTGTACTTATTGAAGGGGATTTTAGTGTTGTCTTTCTTGTTAGAGTGGAGGTTGGTATTATCGCACTTTTTGAAGTTGCTGTTTTCGTACTTGTTGAGGTAGATTTTGATGTTGTTATACTTGTTGTAGCTGTTGGTGGTATTGTCAAGCTTGTCGAAGTCGACACTGATGTTTCCGAGCCTGTTGAAGTTGATGTTGGTGTCGTATTGCTTATTAAAGTGGATGTTCTATTTTTCTTGCTGATTAAAACGGTTGTTTGTGCTATCGTGGTTGTTGTTTTAGATGTAAGTGTTGTCCTATTTGAAGCTGATATTGGTATTGTCGTACTCGTTGAAGTAATTGCAGGTGTTGTCCTGCTTATTGGAATGGATGTTGAAGTTGGCATACTCGTTGAAGTAGATAATGGTGTTTTTCTAGGAGAAAAGGGTGTTCGCGTTGTCATGTTTATTGAAGTGGGAGATCTTGTGATAATTGAAGATGATTTTGGTGTTATTATGCTTGTTGTAGTCGTCGTTGTTGGTGTGGTTATTGAAGAGGACTTTTGTAATGATGTGTTTGTTGCAGTAGATAAAGTTTTTGTGGAGCTCGTTGAAGCTGATGTTGGTAAATTGCTTGTTTTTGTTGATGCTGTTGTTGTGCTGCTTGATGCCGATTTTGATGTTGTGAAGCCTTTTGTACTGGGTCTTGATGTCATTGAGCTCATTGAGTCCGATGTTTGTATTGTGTGTGTTGAAGTGGATTTGAGAGTTGTAATGCCTCTTGTTGTTAATGTTGATGCTGTCATACTTGTTGAAGCCGATTTTGGTAACCTCAGGCCTATTGTGGCGGATATTGTTATTGTTGAGCTCGTTTGAGCCGATTTTGGTGTTGTGCTTGTTGAAGTTGTTTTTTGCAATGTCCCTTCTTTTGTAGTGGATGTTGTTATTGTCGAGCTTGTTAGAGCCGTTGTTGGTGTTGTTCGTTTTTGAGTTGCTTTCAGTCTTGTTGTGTCTGTTTTAGTAGATACTGTTACTGTCGAACTCATTGGAGCCGATATTGGTATAGTGCTTGATGATTTGGATGTTGGTGATTTATAACTTGAATTAGATGTTAGTGAAATTGTGGTGGTTTCTTTCCGTGTTGAAAATCCCGAGTTTGTTGTAGAGTTTAGCGAGCTTGTTATAGTCGATGATGGCGTTGTCGTTCTTGTTGCTGTATTTGATGGTGTATTCGTGCTTAAGCTTGTAGTAGTCATACTATTTGTAATAGATGTTTGAGCTGCGTTGCTTTTTGAAAATGATGTTGGCAATGGCATGCTTGTTATAGACGGTGTTTTTGTCGTAGAAATTGTTGAAGAGGTTTTTCGTGATTTAGCACTAATAATTGATGTTGAAATTTTCATGTTTGTTGTACTCGATGTTTGAAATGATTTAGTCGATGTCGGAGGTTTCATGCTTGACTTGGCAGATGTTGTAGTCGTCGTTCTTGTTGAAGTTGTTGCAGTTGAAGGTGTTCTTGAACTACTTGTTGTCGTCGTTTGTGGTATTGTGACATTTGTTGTAGGAGTTGGTAACATTGTACTACTTGTTGCGGTCGTTTGTGCTGTTGTTCTATTTGTTGTGGGCGTTTGTATTATTGTACTTCTTATCGTCGTCGTTGGTGGAACTGTACCATTTGTTGTAGGCGTTGGTATTATTGTACTATTTGTTGTCCTCGCTGGTGATATTGTACTACTTGTTGTCGTCGCTGGTGGTTTTGTACTACTTACTGCTGACGTTGGTTGCATTGTAACACTAAATGCGGTCGTTGGTGGTATTTTTCTACTTGTTGTCGTCGTTGGTGGTATTGTACTTGTAATTGTTGTCGTTGATGTTATTGTTCTATTTTTTGTTGTCGATGGTGATCTTGAACTAGTAATTGTCGTCGATGGTTGTATTGTTCTGCTTGCTGTCGTCGTGTGTTGTATTTCATTACTTCTTGTCGTCGTTAGTGTTTTTGCACTATTTGTTGACGTCGTTGGTTGTTTTGTATTACTTGTTGTCGTTTTTGGTGGAATTGTTCTACTGGCTATCGTCGTTGGTGGTATTGTACTATTGATTGTTTTGGTTGTTGGTGTTGTACTATATGTTGTAATCATTGGCGGTATTATACTACTTTTTGTCGTCGTTGCTGTTATTTTAGTTTTTGTTTTAGTCGTTGGTGGTATTATACTACTTGCTGTCTTCGATGGTGGTATTGTACTACTTGTTGAAGTCGTTGGTGGTAATGTTCTACTTGTTGTTGTCGTTTGTGGTATTGTTATTCCTGTTGTAGACGCTGGTGTTATTGTACTACCTGTTATCGCCGTAGGTGGTCTTGTACTTCTTGTTGTCGTCGCTGGTGGTATTGTACTACTTGTTGTCGTCGTTGGTGGTATTGTAATACCTGTTGTCGTCGTCGGTGGTATTGTACTACTTGTTGTCGTCGTCGTTGGTATTATACTTCTTGTTGTGGTCGTTGGTGGTATTATTCTTCCTGTTGTCGTCGTTGGTGCTATTGCACTACTTGTTGTCGTCGTTGTTGGTTTTGTACTACTTGTTGCAGTCGTTGGTGGTATTGTTCTTCTATTTGCCGTTGTTGGTGGCGTTGTACTACTTGTCGAACTACTTGTTGTAGCCGTTGGTGGTAATGTAGTATTTGTTCGAGTCGTTTGATGTATTGTACTCCTTTTTGTTATTGTTGGTGGCATTGTACTACTTGCTTTTGTCGTTGGTGGTACTGTACTTCCTCCTATCGTAGTTGGTGGTATTGTATTTATTGTTGTCGTCATTTGTTTTATTGTACTGTTTCTTGTCGCCATTGTTGATATTGTACTACTTGTTGTAGCTGTTGGTGATAATGTAGTATTTGCTCGAGACGTCGGTTGTATTGTACTGCTTTTTGTCGTTGTTGGTGGTATTGTACCACATGCTTTTGTATTTGGGGGTCCTGTACTACCTCCTATCGTAGTTGGTGGTACTGTAATTATTGTTGTCGTCAATTGTGATATTGTACTGTTTATTGTTGTTGTTGGTGGTATTGTACTACTTGCTGTCGTTGTTGGTAGTTTTGTACTACTTGCTGCAGTCGCTGGTGTTCTTGTCGTCGTTTGTGGTATTGTACTACTTTTTGTTTTCGGCGGTGTTAGTGTTTTACTTGCTTTCGTCGTTAGTGGTATTGTACTTCTTTTTATCGTCGTAAGCTGTTTTGTACTACTTGGTGTCATTGTTCGTGTAATTGTACCATTTGTTGTAGTCGTTGGTGGTATTTTACTACTTGTTGCAGTCGTTGGTGGTATTGTACTACTTGTTGTTGTCGTTCGCGGCATTGGACTACTTGTTGTTGTCGTTCGCGGCATTGGACTACTTGTTGTCGTCGTCGGTGGTTTTGTTCTATTTGATTCTGGCGTTGGTGGTATTGTTCTACTTGCCGTTGCCGTTTGTTGAAATGTACTATTTGTTGTAGGCGATGTTGGTATGGTAGTTCTTGCTGAAGTGCTTGCAGTCTGTCCTTGTGGAGCATTTGTCGAGTTTACACATTCACTGGCTTCACAAATCTGGAGCAGAAAATATTAACACATGTTAAATAGAAACAAATCTGTTTTATACATTTGAATTATCAACATCAATGTCATGCATTTCACACAATGAGACCATTTTAACATGTATTTTAAGTTAATGGATATGGACAAGCAGTTTGTTTTCATATGTAACTGTCTAGATTTTATTGTCTCGTAATTGGGAAATTTGATTATTTTAGATAAAAAATATCTATAAACCGCATCAAAGAAATGTTTCATAAACTTAATTGACCAATTGACAACCTAAAAAAAAATAAGAAAAAAAGTCCGTTTGAATGTACATATATTCTCAATGTACGACACGTGATTAGTTTTGTACGCACATATACCGATGATAACAATAAGATATATGACTTTTGTCGCGAATCATAACAAATAATCAAGCTATGGTGGATTTCTTATTTCATTTGTTATAACTTTCAGTGCAAAACAATGGATATATATGTTTCATTGAGTTATAAAACAATTTTTGAGCTAATAAAATTGCTAGAATCTCGGTTGAATAATTGAAGTTCTAGATAAATAATGCTAAATGTTACCGATTATAGATCAGAATTTGGAAAATGAAACAATACTTTAATCATTTTTGAAGGGTGATGAATACCTTGTTGGTACCACAAACGGTTCCTTCCCATGCCAGAGACCACGATCTTCTTGGAGTATCAACATGATTAATGCAAACAAGAACTTTACAGATTTTCGAATAATCACCGTTATAAAATACCTGTAATGGAAAAATGTTAACACTTTTTGACAATGTTTGTATCACAAGCCTAGGAATTAACAGTGCCATATAATCCACGCATGGCTTTTTTTCCCATACCGTTGAGGATATCGAGCTTATTTTTGGTGTGTGAGCCCACTTCAATGAGTTACGAAACAAGTTCGAGTTTGGTTTCGGTCCAATGATTTTTCAGGGGGTAACTGATGATAGACTTAGGAAAAATTTGGGAAATTCAGTTTTCAAGACTTTTCTTCTATACTCTAGTTCATATTGAGCTAATATTTGGTGTGCTAGCCGGTATCAATGAATTACATAACAAGTTCGAGTTTGGTTCCAGTCCATTGATTTTTCAGAAAGATACGGGTGCTGGAATTCGAATTTTAATAAGAATATTCAGTTTTCCAAAATTTTCCAAATCCTTGGAGAAATTGAGTTAGTTACAGATTGATATTACAATAGTCATACTAGCAAACACAACTTGCAGCTATTGAGCTAGTTTTTGGTGTGCAAGTCGACGTTGATGATTTACAGAATAAGTTCGAGTTAGGTTCAGATCCATTAAACGTTTTAAGAAATACAGTAATTTGCTAATTTAGGACGTGATGACAGCAATGAACATTTCAACCAAACATTAGCTACCATTGCTCACTATAGTTTCAAGCTATGTCATCAGATTTACTAATACAGCTACTAAAACTCAAACGCTGCCTAATGTAGAAAGCAATTTTGTGGTGGCGATTATTGTGACAACGTCATTCTTATTGAACATATACTAGGTATGTTTCTTACTTGATCAAGGAAATAACCGGAACCAAACATAAGTTCACACTGTTCATCCGGTAGGTATATTTGACCTGCATTTTGACCATCGTATTCATCTATGACACTATCATTCGAGCTCATTGATCGATTCAACAAACAATTGTAACCGACTCTGAAATATTTAAGAATGATTGAGAAATTTGATTTGAAAAATAACAAGAGGACAGTGACGGTCCTAATCGCTCACCTCCGTGTCCTTGACTCCTGTCTGATCAAACTGAGACGCCTTTTGACAGGTCATTAAATGAGAATTAAGAGCCCTCTTTCAAAAAATTATTGGTGCCTACTACATATACAATAACATAACTGTTTTTCAGTATTTCAGAAAGATTTTATTGCCTTGACCTTGACAGATGATCTTGACCGTGGTATCAAAAGAAAGGCTTTGTCATAAGCTATACTCATGTGAAATATGGAGCCTCGAGCCATTGTCAATCATTATTTATGACCAATGTTATAGGGTTTTGGGAACAAACAAACAAGGTACACGAACGAAAATATTTCGGTTTATGTAATAACTATAAGCTTGCCGCTGATAAAAATGTACCAGGATAAAAAAAATAAACTGGTCACAATCGACGAAGATTTTTGCGATCATCAGCCAGTAGTCCTACGAAATTGCTATAAACAATTAACTTAACCTTGAATGGTTTCGCGCTTGTTGCAATATCTTCATTGTCATCTAATTGCGAGCCAAACATAGTACAGATACAATACGGTTGGCTATTTTTTCAAAAAACAAAAACAAACAAAAAACAAAATAAAACATTTTCAAAATTATATCTTCTGCTGTTCTAGTAAACAAACAAATACATATATAGATTTTATTGCTAAATTTTCGAGTTATCGTAAATTATCTCAAAAGAAACCAATTTAAAAAAAGTTTTTTTGGTAAAGCATACATGAGATATTATTTTTATTATTATTGTTATTATCATTATTATTATTATTATTATTATCATGTGATATCGAAGGAGTTTCATGCCAGGATTAAAATGATACAAATCGATAATAGACACCAAGCATTAAAGGAGCAGAAATAATTTCGCTAATACCAAAATGTCATTTATTACGACTAGATATTTTATTTTATGCTATAACCATACAAATATTCGTGTGATAACATCCCGTTTGATAATTTGTATGATACCACATAGTTATTTTTAGAACAATGATATAATGCGGTTATATTTAGAAACTTGCATTTCAGTTAGAAACATCGACAAAAACAAGACAAATAGAGGTTATAAGATAAATATAATACGTAATTAGTGTATTGTAAGAAAAATATCTAACTCGGTTGTGAGAATTGATAATTGTCACGGCAGAGCCTCGACAATGATCAATTCTCCCAAACTCGTCAGATATTTTTTTTCATACAAAACACTCAGTATATATTATATTTTTATATCGAAACGTTGCAAGTACCCTACCTGTCAAGAAACGCTATATACTTTTGAAAATAATCCAAAGAACATAACGAGAACGTCCACTGGCCCTTGTTGAAGCTCGGTGCGCCTAGTCGTGTATTTATAGAACCAGCCATAACATATCCATTTCTCCAGGAGCAGTTATTTTGTAAACCATCATGCGATGCATTTAAACTATGAAATAAAAACAAAACATCGTCGTCATCCATTTTCTACATTTTCTATTGATCTAGAGTCTCTAATTCTTTAACTGTTTGAAATGATGTAAAAATGATGGTTCCTTTTTTCTCAGTGTCTCACTATAATAGACCTATATAAATAAAATCTTAAAGTATTCTTCGTTTTACGTGTATATTCTATATATGATAATGGCCATTTGCTTATGAATATTTGCATTAGTGTCAAGATTGTAAACAAAACGGTTAATTTAAGATTATTCAAATGATAAATACAGTCAAATAAATATTTCATTTTTTAAAAGTCTCTCCGTACAATTTACACATACAATTAACGATAATATTTTTTCCCGAAAAGAGACGGGATCAAATCAAGAATACTATGTTCTCAAAAGTCAAAAATATATTCATTAAAACAAAAATTGCATAAGTAGACAAAACAAAACAAAAACACCAGAAAATAGATAGACATACTCAACTTGTTTTGAAAACTTGGCTGTCTAAAATGTGAGCAATATATGGTATTTATGTACGTAACAAAAAGTGGATTTATTTTTCTCTGTTGATAACAGATCATTTAGATTTTTTTCTTTGTTAAATGCTTTTTGATAGTTACCGAGAAATAACGGAAGATTATTACTTGATAATCCCACTGCCAAACCGGTAAAATTATCGAAAAGATAACTTGATTTAGTGCATTTTTAAAATAATGTCTGGATTCATCAAAAGCAGAACCCAATAAGTGACGTCAATATGATTGATGATCATGTAAAAAATGATGCACTGTAGCAAATTTGGAATTAAATTTACATACAACGTCCCACTTTGCATTAAACAAATAGAATTTATAGCTTTTGTTGTTCCTTTAATGTAATACAAATCGAGTATACGCTGAAACTAACAAATATCCTCTATGTGTTTGAAGTAAATCAATGACTCGTGCAGTATTATTAAAATAATATGTGACCCGTTTGGCGAAAAGGGGCCACCTTGGAACTTCGTAGAATAAATATTTGAAAAAGATTGGTTCTAGATCAGGCCAACCAAAGGTCGCACTTAAAAAATCTTTCACAGGAATGAAGATTGATTATTCTACATTCAGAAAATTATTAATGTGTCAAAAGTTTCGACCCTAGTCAGTCTGCGCAATCCGCGCAGTCTGACAAGGGTCGAAACTTTACGCACTTCCAAATTGGTCCCTATTGGCGTGACGGGTCACACATATAAAGGAAACACTCACTTGTGTCCAAGCTCGTGCGCAGCAATCGTGCCAATAGATGCCCCAAAACGTTCTTCGTTTACAGAGTAACGCCAGTTGCTACAGGTTGTCCCCAAATAACCTATACCTACATCAAATATGAACTGTATATCAAACAAATGATCAAAACCCCTTTAAATTGGCAGGCAATATCAAAGAACCGGATTTAAACCTCAAGTATGTATTAAATTGCCGATTCACTGCAAGAAGGGCCGCTTTCAATGTATCTATATAATCTATTTTGATGTTCCTTGAGACAAAATGATATGAATAGGATAGAATGTTGTTCTACAATCTGTTCAGATCGGGTTGGCACAAAAATAATAATTATGAACCTTAACGCGAAAAGGGATCACCTCGGAACTCTGTAAAATGAATATTTGAAAAAGAGATTTGGTCCCGCATATGTCAATCAGTGGTCGCAATTCAAGAATTCTTTCATTGAGAGGTAGATTGATCATTCTTAATTCAGAAAATAAGCATTAAGAGAAAAGTTTCGACCAAAGTCAGTCTGCGCAATCCGCGTAGTCTGACTAACGTCGATACTTTACGCACTGCCCAGGTGGTCCCTTTTCGTGTGACGGGTCACAATTAACTAACAAACTCTTTCCTTATAAAGCATGTACTACTGAAAAGTTGAAGAGATATTTATTAACTTTTCGAGGGTTGCTAGTGGAAGTCACGTCCTCAACACTTAATCACTTTTTAGCTTAAGACAATAGTACACTTATTTTTTCTAGGTTTCTTGATAATTATTTGTTTGTGTCATTAAAGGAAGAGTTTTGGCCACAATGAAATAAACGAAACGTATTTTACTAACGTATTTAGATTTTTAATTCAATTAAATATTGAATTAAATACATTTGCTTATATTTGTATTTTGTATGTACATGTATTTATGTCACACTTGATCGGAAATCAACCATAGAATTGGAGATGTTTATTTTTTTTGCATATTCATATGAATTTGAGGATTTTTTCTTACCAAGAGCTTTTGTGGAGACGAATCCATTGCTTTTGATTGTAACTAAGTCATACCTGGAATTAATGGTAGCAAAGATAACACCAACACGATAGATGGATTCGGTAACCCCCTTTTCTTCCTATATCATTTCATAACAGACGTATTGTGACCATCTTGGCAAAAACGAACTATCTAGCAACACTATACAAATATATAGTTGACCGGAGATTAGACCTAGTCAGCCGGTACAATTCGTGCAGACTGACTAGGTTCGATGCTTTGTGCTCTTACAGAAAATTAATTTTTGTCTAACGGGTCAGATTTATGTAAAAGACGGAGTGGAAAAATCCACACATTTTTCGTAAACCAGTAAAATGAAGTTAGGTTACATATTGGATTAATTTTATTCGGATGAATGAAATAGAGCAAAAAAAAGTTTTGAAATGATAAGGTCAAAAAGATAATGTCAGATGAATAATATTTCTTACAATAGTAACGAAATCAATAAGCTGAAATTTATTACGCCAAAAATACGTTTTAATATTGAAAATTGTTACCTCCGTTTTTACTTTTGACACACGTGCTAAATTACGTGCTTAGTTTTCTGTGGAATTCTCCCATCGTCAATATTCTAAACTATGTATCAATTGTACACCCCAAAAAGTTGTCATTTTACTATTTTACACCCAGTAAGGGATATTAAAACTAATTTCAGAATTGTAATTGTGTTAAAATGAATACAATTTCCGCCCTCATATTTTACATTTTGCATACAACCCCTCCTCCATCAGACTTTATTCATGGGGACGTCAACGCGAAAATGAAATTATTTCATAATCGTCATTTAGAAAAGACCAGGGGCTCGTTTTACTAAACTTCTTACGACAAAATTGATCATAAGTCAAAATCACAAATCGTACATGTTGAATTCACTCATTGTTAGATTCTGCCTTGCAATATCTCATTGGAATCGTCTTTAGAAGACGATTCTAATGAGATATTGCATTGCGGATTTCCATATTTAGTTACTACTGTAGAAGCAAATTTAATTTTTCACTTACGCAAAAAATGATCGTGAGATGTTTAGTAAACCTTTTTATAGAACTCACGCGGTAAACAGCATGGCGGCGTCATAGTTTAAACGACCACTGAGGTTTTCCTCCGCCCAGTCTCTAAAGGCCCGTAAGATAACATCTGCTACTATCCGGGTCCGTGTTGAACCTGACCCTTCTGAAAAAATTGTATCCTCTACAAAGAGTGAACGATTTCTTGTCTGTAAAAGAGAGGAAAGGCATTACTGAAAATTAACAAGAGGGCCATATTGGCCCTTAATCGCTCACCTGAATTAACAATCTAAAAATGTTTTTCTAAGATTTGACCCCGTGACCTAGTTTTTGACCACACTTGACCCAATTTCGAACTCGTCCGAGATTTTATCAAGATAATCATTCTGACCAATTTTTAGGTTGATTGGGCTATAAATATGGCCTCTAGAGTGTCCACAATACTTTTCTAAGATTTGACCCCGTGACCTAGTTTTTGACCCCACTTGACCCTATTTCGAACTCGTCCGAGATGTCATCAAGATAATCATTCTGACCAATTTTCAGGTTGATTGGGCTAAAAATATGGCTTCTAGAGTGTCCACAAGGTTTATCTAAGACTTGACCCCGTGACCTAGTTTTTGATCCCACTTGACCCAATTTCGAACTTTTCCGAGATTTCATCAAGATAATCATTCTGACCAATTTTCAGGTTGATTGGGCTAAATATATGGCCTCTAGAGTGTCCACAAGGTAAATTTTGACGACGGACGACGAACGACGCACGACGGACAACGGACGACGGACATAAAGTAACCCCAAAAGCTCACCTTGAGCGCTTCGTGCTCAGGTGAGCTAAAAACAAAATAACTAGAACAACAACAACAACAACAACCTACAAAAATACATTTATAATCATTTAGAGTTTGATCAGATCAGACACATACGAGGCTTTACAAAACCAGAAAAAGAGGTTATTGGATGAGAAGTCATGAAATACTACAAATATAAATGAGTAATCTTCAAACAGATATAACGAATTTGATAAATTTTGTATTTTATGGATAGGAAAGATTACCCGATTTTTGTGATAATTAGAAAATTTTCTTGAAATTCGTTTAATATTCTTTAAATTTGTTAAATAGAACATTCCGTGGAATAAAAAACGATGAATGTCGAATGACGTCATCAAATCCATTATGACGTCAATTTCACGGCAGCACAATACTGCTGTTTTTGCTTAAAGCTCATTCGTTGACTTTTTTTTCACTAGTGTTATAACACTCGTGTAATATAATAAAAAAAATACCAACGGGATTATTCAAACAGGCGAAGGTCATACGATAATTCGAAGTAAGGCGACTAGAAAACTCGCAATACTAAAGTTAAGTTCTGGTACTACTCATCTAATTAATTGAATAACGTCGATGAAAAAAGTATTCGTATAACTCATCTTATGTTCAAATAAAGGCGATGATAATACGGACAGCAAATGTTTTTTTCTGAAAATTATGTTTGATAAAATTATCTTAAATGAGGTTTTTACTATCATCAAGTGTTAACCATGTAAAATACGCAACATACACATGTATATTACTAAGCGTAATAAATGTGTAGACAAATTAAAGTGTTCAATCTTACATCGTAAAAGTTTTTCCCCATAATCGATATATATGTAATTTAGTGTGAAACATTTCCGTCTTCGAAAGAACATGTATGATAATGTAATCTAAATCAAAATATTTTTTAAATAAGGAATTTATTTACGTCTGCTATATAGATCCCCGCAAACAAACATGTAATTGTAAATTCCCGTCCTGCAACCATCTTGTATCGAATATTTATCTACAATACAAATATGAAAGATAAACTAAAGTATGTGTATGCCTTTCGTTTCTGAATTCATGACGTTAATAATAGAAAATTATTTTTCTTAAATCACCTTGGATTTTTTCTGTAAAAATCACCTTTGATGTTTTCTGTGCTTAACAGTAAATTCTTAAATAACTGACAGTTCTTACAATACTTCAATTTCAATATACAGAGAGTACATTTTGAGAATGTTTGATATTGTATAAAAGAAGCATTAAATGTGCAAATAAATAAAACATTTCTTAAAATGATCTGCCAAATATGTTACCCAAGTTTTATTAATTACATTTCTTGGTTTATAAACAGATGTACATTATTTGGCACCACTCAATACGTTCATTTCACGAGCTGTATAAATTTCTTTACTATGTGCGATCGAAAGGCGAGTTTGGGGTTTTTTTTGCGAAATTTCATCTATTTATATTGTAAATATTTACTGTTCTACAATTTCTCTTCTTATTTTTATCCGTCATTACAGGACTTATTCACGACACTCATCCACAACCATACGCTTCAGTTTCCAGTGGCATTTTAAAAAAGAATACTAATAAAAGTGTACATTTCGCCTACAAATTTAATATATAAATGGCTTTCCGTGACTTTGCACGGATTAGTTGCGTATCTTTTTTTGTTAATTCTTTCTTAAAATTGCGTTTACAAATACAGTTGATGAAGGTTTGGACCATTAAGTTAATACCCTCCCTTTATTTCACAATCAATTGTATTGTCATTCTACAAGAAATATGAATCGATCTAACACTATAGCGAATATATCATAAAAATAAAGTTTCTGACAAGAAAAAAAAAAAAAAAAACATTGAAAACTAAAACATTTTGGTTGTTGCCATTTTAAGTTGAATCTTTCATTGGCTGGGCGAGTTGAGCAATAAAGTACTTACTGCATTAACTACAAACGCATAGAACTGTCTGATTGTGTTGATTGTCGAAGTTTGGCGTTCTCCTTCAGTTCCATTTGATTTTTCATACCAACTAGTTAAAAAATGTAACAATACAAAGACGTGTAGTGGTTGGCATTTTTTTCTCAAGTCTAGACAATTTTTTTCGGTGAACAACAAATTATAGCGATTTTTGTTATGTTAGCGAAATAAAAGATTGATTGGTCTTTTTCGAATCAAAAAGTATTGTTTTCTTTTTCTAAGTGCAAATAGGGTCAAAATGAAAAAGGATAGAGTCTCCTAGTTGGCGTTATTAAAAATTAATTGTACTGTACTGTAATAACTTCATTGGTTCGATGAGTCTTGTTTACATGGCGTCTAGTGACGAAAAATATGTTAAAGCGTTGACATTACAGAACAGAGAAAGAAGTAACCAGCTTAACACAACTATTTAATGGAATCTATTTGAGGAAATTTATGTTTAGGCCAAAAAGTACGTAAAAAATCCATGGTCAAGAAGTCTATGGTTCGATTTTTATGAGCTAACAGCGATCTTGGTTCTTTTCCTGGCCCTTGCATTCGGCCCGTGTCCAGGAAGAAGCATCGAGCGAGACTCATCTAAATTGTAAGAACTTGTATGAGATATAAGATAAAAGGGTTAACACCAACATAATAACATGGTTTCCATAACGTTATTCTGCGTAATTAATGAACTGGCAGGGCGGGGCTAACCCGTGACGTATTTTGGCGAGTTTACTTTTCAATAGTTTGGGTTCTTTTAAATCTTAGTCGGTCATCATCGTTAACGCGTGCAAATAACTGTATCCTAAAACCTAAAGGATTCACGTGATTTGAGAGAGTGAACATATTTCATCGTTTGGTTACCAAGGCCTCGTACTATGTAACTTCAGCTTGATTAAGCTGAAGTTAGGAGGATTTGGTTACCAATCTACGATTTAAGAACTCGAGTTATTTATACCGACACTCTTTTTCTAAGTAGGTTGTTTTAGATAAAAGCTGCTTTCCATTAACCTTAAGTGCAACGACCCGTTACTTAGGCTCCGCCCTGCCAGGGCAATAATCATGGATAATACTCCTGGGTTAAAAAATGAATCAAGGTAAACAATCAATAAAATGCGCTCTTACAAATTGTATACAGTGTAATCAACTACAACTAATATTTCCATCTCATACGGCTTTAAGTCTCTTTTCCTTCTTGATTCGTGTTTTTCTTCTTCATTGTTATTTACAGCGGTATCATCCCATACGTCTGAATAAAAAGGTTACAATAACAGTAGTATTAGTAGTAATAACATTGTACTGCATTGTTTAACCCCCCCTTCCCCCTTAAGCAAAAAGTTTTTTTTAAATATTTTTAAACGCATTTTCACAATCATTTTTATCAAAGAAACATCCTGTTAATGTAAGTTTATTGTTTTTATAGCCTCATATGGAACGCTACAGCTGTCATATGTTTTGAAGTGTAGTGTTAATATGCCCAATTTCTATATTAAAATGTCTAAATCATGTGTTATTATGCTCAAATGTAGTGTTGATTTGTCCGAACTATATCATATACTGTCAAAAGGAAGTTTGGTTATATGCAAAATGAGTATTGACTTGTCTATACGAAAAATTATCATCCCAAAAGGTACGTTGACTATGGCTACATTTTGTGCTGACCTGTCTAAACATTATCTGATTGTGTCAAATGGTGCTGTCGTCAAGTCAAAGCATGGTGTTGACTTGTCTTAGAATTACATTATTATTTGAAAACGTAGTGTAATTACGTCCAAATAATGTGTTGGCTTGCCAATGCACTACTTTCGTATGTCAAAAGGAAGCATTGTTATGTCCAAACAACACAATGCTATATTCAAAGATGGTCTTATTATGTTAAAAGGTAATGTGGTTCTGTCAAAACAATATGTTGACTTGTTAAAACATGGAGTAATCATGTTCACGGGTGGTGTTGTGATGTACAAGTAATGTGCTTACTTGGGTAAATACGAGTTATCATGCAAAGAGTAAGATTAATTTAGATCAAATATTGCGTTAATTTGTCTACGCATTACCTTATTTTGTTCAAAGGAAATGTGGTCATGCCCAAATGTGGTATTGACTTGTCTTCACAGTATGTTATCATGTCGAATTGTAGTGTGATTTAGTCAAAACGAAGCCTTAACTGGTCAATGCATTGCCTTATTATATCAAAAGGAAGCATTGTTATGCCCAGATTTCACGTTGATATATTCAAACATGGTCTTATTATGTTAGAAGATAATGTGGTTCTAACAAAACCAATATGTTGACTTGTCAGAACACGAGCTTATCATGTCAAAAGGTAATGTAATGATGTTCAAGAAATGTGTTTATGAGTCTAAAAAACTAGTTATCATGCGAAGAGTAAAATTGATTTTGTTCAAATATTGCTTTAATTTGTGTACATATAAATTCATTTTGTTCAAAGGAAGTGTGGTCATGCCCAAATATTGTGTTGACTTGTCTTTACAATATGTTATCATGTCAAATTGAATAAGATACTATGTAGACAAATTAACGCAATATTTTAACAAAATCAATCTTACTGTTCGCATGATAACTCGGTTTTACACAAGAGAACACATTCTTGAACATCATGACACTACCTTTGGACATAATAAGCCCATGTTCTGACAAGTCAACATATTGTTTTGATAGAACCACATTACCTTCTAACATAATAAGACATTGTTTAGATATATCAACGTGAAATCTGGGCATAACAATGCTTCCTTTTGATATAATAAGGCAATGCATTGACCAGTCAACGCTACGTTTAGACTTAATCACACTACAATTCGACATGATAACATACTGTATAGACAAGTCAACACGATGTTTTGCCATGACTACACGTCCTTTAAACAAAATAAGTTAATGCATAGAAAAATCAACACAATATTTGAACAAAACCAAGCTTACTCTTCGCATGATAACTCTATTTTACCCAAGTTAACACATTTCTTTAACATAATGACACTACCTTTGGACATAATAAGCCCATGTTCGGACAAGTCAACATATTGTTTTGACAGAACCACATTTACTTCTTATATAATAAGACCACGTTTGAATATAGCATTGCATTGTTTTGGCATAACAATGCTTTCTTTTGACATACTAAAGTAATGCATTGACCAGTCAACGCTACGTTTTGACAAAATCAAGCTACAATTCGACATGATAACATACTGCATAGACAAGTCAACACGATATTTGGGCATGACCACACTTCCTTTGAACAAAACAAGATAAAACGTTGACAAATTAACGCAATATTTTAACAAAATCAATCTTACTCTTCAGTTGATAACTCGGTTTTACACAAGAGAACACATTTCTCGAACATAATGACACTACCTTTAGATATAATGAGCCCATGTTCTTACAAGTCAACATATTGTTTTGACAGAACAACATTACATTCCAACATAATAAGAACATTTTTGAACATAGCATTGTGTTATTTAGGCATTACAATGCTTCTTTTTGACATACTAAAGTTGTGCATTGACCAGTCAACGATACGTTTTGACTTAATCACACTACAATTCGACATGGTAACATACTGTATAGACAAGTCAACACGATATTTGGGCATGACCACACTTCCTTTGAACAAAATAAGATACAACGTAGACAAATTAACGCTATTTTTTAACATAATCAATTTTACTATTTGCATAATAACTCGTTTTTACCCAAGTTAGTGCATTTCTTGAACATAATTACACTACATTTGGGCATAATAAGCCAATGTTCTGACAAGTCAACATATTGTTTTGACTGAACCACATTACCCTCTTACATAGTAAGACCATGTTTGAATATAGCATTGTGTTATTTGGACATTACAATGCTTCCTTTTGACATACTAACCAGTCACCATAATAAGATGGTGCTAAGGCAAGTCATCGCATTATTTAGATGTAATTACACTACGTTTTGAAATAATAATGTGATTCTAAGACAAGTCAACACCATGATTTGACTTAACGACACCACCATTTGACACAATCAGATAATGTTTAGACAGGTCAGCACAAAATACTGCCATAGTCAACGTACCTTTTGGTATGATAAGTTATCCTTTAGACAAGTCAATACTCATTTTGCATATAACCAGACTTCCTTTTGACATTATATTATATAGGTCGGACAAATCAACACTACATTTAAGCATAATTACACTTGATTTAGACATTTTAATATAGATAATGGACATATTAACACTACTGTTCAAAACATATGACAGCTGTGGCGTTCCATAGCCTCAGTTATAGGGTTATTCCACGCACATGCTAGTTTAGATGCCAACGTTTCTGTTTGTCGTACGCAAGATTCCAAGTTCGTGACCAATTGACATAGATCTCATTTTTCAAATAAACTAAAATCAATGCTACAAAGCTAACCATTTATCAAAGCAAGTGGACTTCGTGATAATTCAGCCATAAGAAAGAAAGAAAAAAGTACATTTTTCGAAGATTGAAAGCAATATGCTAAACTATAAATTTACTCTTCCCTGCATTTTTGAAAAGAAATTTCGAACGAATATTTTTCGCCGTGACGCACCTCAAATAAGTCCATTCGGACCTAGAAGCGCTGCGTATATTTAAGCCAACAAGTATGAGAAAAATATGATGTAATAAATTTAACAACACATTTCAAACATATGAAATGATACATTCATATAAAATTTCTCCTTTTAATACATAAGAGAACAATTTGTAAGATTTCTTTAGAAGAAAGATATTATATGTTCGAGTACCTTGAGGTTTAATGAAGTCAAAATTCATTTGTTGTACATTTGCTAGTTTGGAAACTGTATGACTGGTATTTAATTCTGTAGAAGGGGGTTGTATGAGATAACTCTGATTGTTGATGTATAAAATACTAAACTGAAAGAGTAAGCATTTATAAACAACCATTAGTTTGTTGACGACATATTTCAATGATATACAATCATATTCTTAAGGTTCATGTAAAGTGTTTGAGGCCCAATTTTAAAACACTTCGTTTGCCCAATAAAAGCAGTATGTCCAGGTATATTATATATCAAAATGAAGCTATTCATGAGCATAAGCAGTTAAGCAACACAAGCCTACCATAGCTATAGCGGTAAAGCCAAAAAATTGTGGAAAAAGGTCATTCTGTACAGAACAAGCAACTGCATGACGGATGGATAAAATTGGCTAATATTTTAACAATGTACAATCTAAAGTACTACTCAGGTACTAATACAACCTCAGATATAAAACTCGGTCTCAAAAGGCTCCTTTGAAACAATCAATTTCCATTGATTTTGTCTACATACTTGTCAAACCGGTTTGGTCTGTTTTTAAAATAGATGTTAGGTATGGTGCAACATCACACCATAATATTGTGAAATATTTTCTGCGATCTATTTCAAATTATAGTTTTTTTAATTCAGTGATCTATAATACATTACTATATATCTATCATTCAGTGAAATAGAAATTGATATATTGCTAAACAACCTTACAGGTATACAAACTATTAATATCCATTTATGTTGTGATCACACACCATACCTTACAAAAAATCTACACGTTTACAAAATTAGAATGACATATATGACATATGTGTTCATAAGATAAGTCAAAATAAATTGCTTGCATAACTACGTTTTGGGCTCGAGTTTTATACCAACGTTTGTAGTAGTACCTGGGTAGTACTTTAGTCTGTGCTCTGTGAAATTTTAGCCATTTTTATCCAACTGCAATGCAGTTGCTTGTTCTATACAAAATGACCCTTTTCCACAATGTTTTGGCATTACCGCTATAGGTATGGCAGGCTTGTGTTGCTTAACTGCTTATGCTCATGAATAGCTTCATTTTGATATATAATATACCTGGACATACTGCTTTTTCTTGGCAAACGAAGTGTTTTAAAATTGGGCCACAAACACTTTACATGAACCTTAAGTTTAACCGACTTTCGCAAGCATTTCACTGCATCAATTCAATCGTATAAAATGTATAAATTCATTACATTCTAGTATCATTTTAGTGAAAATAAAAACAGCAGTAATATAGTTTACCAAATAAAAAGCAGTCTTTTCACTAGTTACTTCTTCCTGACTGTCCCATATCAATGCGGATGCTCCATAATCTATATCGTCATAAACTCCAACGATCTGTAACCGAGATTTCGAAATAAGATATTATTTTTATTATATGGAATGAGATTTTGTTGATATTGAATTGGTGGTCATTGAATACCAAATTTATTTACGAGTCATCTCTACCAAACGAAAACGAGGCTTTGTCGAAATTTTATCAGTTTAAGATAGTGATTTCAATCAATTTGGTATCTTATGATCATAATTTTGATATCATTTCATAATATGACCTGAACTTTTGCAATAAATCAAGAACTTTCTAAACCATTTTCGATTCCATTAAGTCCAGGGAACATAAAACACCGTCGACGAAATGATGTCAGCATATACATAATTATGTCATTTTCACAACACTGTTGCTCTACGTTCGTTGCTTATTTTGCATACGTATTAAGCTATTGTTATAACATCCTTATGTTATCAAAAATATTCAACGGAGTTATTTCACTTCATCGACGTATATCATTATTTGGTTTCACAAATCAACTTGTTATTACTGAATACCACCAACTCAAGCCCTGCGTTCATGATGATAAAACGGCGATAACAGTTTTCCAATTATACCCCGCTTTGCACGCGAGTGCACTAGCAAAGCGGGTTAAAATTGACAAACCGTTTGCACCGTTTTGTCATCCTGACCGCAGGGCGGGACATTGATGTTTTATCATGTTAAAGACGACTTCTAAGACATAATATAATGCTTTCACGTTTTTTTCAACCTTTATATTAAAAAAATCATTCACATGTTTTAATCTTTGGGGTTTCTCAGAGACATTTAGAATTATGCTTCATTCTGTATTTGTTTTTATTTTTTTGTACAAATCAACGGTAAAGTTAATTGGCATACTTCTTTTTTTTTCCTGCAATGTCTTTTTGAATGGAGTTAAAATAAAAAAAAATCTCTATATTTTTGTATTCTTCGATATATTCGTTCAATATTATAAATTAGATTTGAAATTAGAAAATGAATATTAAAATATGTATTATAAACAACGAAAAAACACAAATAAACCGCTACTTTCTAACTTTATGTAGTGAATATTAATTAGAATCTAAGAGTAATGTATTATACTGAGCCACAAAAAAAACCTCGTCGCAATAGAATAATTTAATTTGTACAAAACTCTTTTAATTGAAAGGCGTACTTTTGAGCTAACATGTACAATGAAGAGTCGTTTTCTATTTTTTTTTACAGTTAAACTTGTATTAAGCGACCAGGGGCCTCTTTCAAGAAAAATATCGTACGATTAATCTTATAATCATCGTACGATTATATATAAAATAAAATATATACAAAAAATATCGTTGAAAATCGCAGACTATAAGACCTAGTAAAATCATCGTAAATTTGATCTTTCACATTTGCACGTGCTGATCATATAATATAAACTTCAGCGTAAGTGGGTAAATTGTCTGCTTTTTTCATTACCAGAAAGGGTAAATCAGCAAAGCGACCGAAGAAAAGCCATTTACTTGCTTATGGATGCATATTTATCGAGCTTTTTAAAACAAAATCATTATCATTTATTTTCATTGCTGTTTGTTTGGTTTGTTGTTTTCTGAAGCATATGCATGTACAGGAATATAACATTGTTAAATAGGCAAGATCAAATAAATGTTATTTGCTCAGTTTATTTTTGACGAAAAGAGAAAAAATAAGATGTTAGCGGAGCAGCGATTTTGTTGTTATTGTTGTTTTAGGAAACCTCTTATTTATTTAGTTCGCAGCTTTAAAGAATTTTATAGTTTTGACCGTGGGCTGTGGAGTTTTCCTTTTGCTTTCAATTAATTAAGTACAAGTACTTGAAGCATGAAACACGGGAATCTATATTGCTTAATGTGCGAGTAGTTTTGTTTTACAAAAGCGATTTATATATGTGTAAAACATCTACTGTTTTGGCATCTCCCATCTTCTTGTTCTTTCTATATATATGTCACTAGGAAGAGTTAGCAAGCTTTTTCAGTCGTGATCATATAAGGGTCGATTTTCTTATCTTATGCCACTATGTAAACATTCTGCGACAATCGTACGATTATCGCAGAGAAAAATCAAACATCGAAATGATGGTGCATCAATTGTTTTCAATATATCTCGTTTATTACACTATATTGTACTGGGAAAATTTGCATGTACATAGCTAAATAATCGTTCTAACCCCCACGAGAGCTAGAAAGGAATCCGAAAACATTTAAGGCTCATAGGGACAAAACGTAAAATTTACGACTGGTTTAAAGGTGTCGCAAATTTTATCCTAAATTTCACGATACGACGTGTTTCTTGTAAGCCAAAAAAAAGTTTCTTGAAAGCCAATTTTTATCATACGATTGTGATACGACCAAATTTCAATCGTAGGACCTTTCTTGAAAGAGGCCCCAGGAATGGGACCACCAAAAAGCGGTCGTTAAAGGAAATGTTCGCTTATTACACGTTTTGTTTACAATTAAGAAATCGAAAATATAAATTATTGCGAAATTCTCAAGAATCCTCTGCTGTAAAAACTCAACAGAATCGTCGGATTTAGACGATTCTGGTGAGTTTTAACAGCATTGGATGCATTTACAATATAATATTTTTTATACCAGTGATATCATTTTTTTCAGATATATCGATTTAAAGTATGGGATTTTGAAAGCGGTCGTTTAATCAAATTGGTCGCTTAATAGACGTGGTCGCTCGGGCGAGATTGGCTGTAAAGCACGATCGACAGCAATAATTGAGATAACGACGCTACTAGCGTCGATGTCAATCTTAAAAATTATGAACCTAAAGTAATGGCGAAACCGAACATACCGAAATCTAGGCAGTCATTTCTGATACAGTTAACAACATCGTGAAATTGGCATTCATCTCGATCACAACCATTCCAAATCACTCGCTTAGTGCTCCATTCATTCATTCCAAACACTCACTCAAACCATTCAAAACCGCTCCAAACGTACTGAAAAAGATAGAAACAACAACTTTATTCAAAATGAATAAAGTTAGAAAATTTCACTGACATAATTCTAATTGTAAACGTCTGATAGGTTCTTGAAGAAATATGAAGTTATTGATGTAACTTTTATATATATTTAATTAAAGGGGGGGGGGGTAATTGATAGTGCCAATTTGTTAATCCTAAACAACATTTGCGATATTTGATTAACTCTCATTACATTCACTCAAAACTAGCTCCACACACTCATTCAATTTCATTCCAAAACCATTACAACCTCATTCATCTTGTCAATTTCACGATGTTGTTAACTGTACGATGCACGTGTGTTAAGGCAGGATTTTCAGTAGTTTAAAGAATTTTGTCGGAGACTCATTCAAAATATATTGTCGAACGACTAAATTTTCTTGAAAAGTGGTTTCTTTCTTTCTTTCGTTCAATATACTAGTTATGGGTATCATTCAAATTTTCTAAGGCTGAAGGAGAATAACTGACGTTCGCCAGAAAAAGTGTGGCTGTTTCTAGTGCAAGAATTCTTTAAAATACATTTTATGTGATTTGGGAAGGAATCTGAATGGTATTTCTATTAAAATTGACATCGATAAGCACATTTTTGAACCATTTTAGCACAAATGCATACACACGAAAAAAGGGAAACATTACATTTTGCAAAATTTCTTGCATAAATTCGTCCCATCTGAATCAGTAAGTACTAACGGTTTCGCAACCGATTGAAACGACCAAGCGAAAAATTGATAGAAGCAGACTTTTTCTGTTACTTGCAGCCAAGCCGAATTCATTTTCACCAAAAACCGAAATGTTTCATAATTTTCACTGTTTGCTGCAAATCTAATCACTGCGACGTTCCTTTTGTGGTTCAGTATATGTTGGAATGTAAAGATAACAATTATATTACCTCTAAAGAAGGCATGTGGTATTTGCGAACCACCCCTCTCCGTTGAAGTAGAATAGGGACTTCATCATTTATATTTGGATTTTTTCGTAAGTTTAAATGTATATATTCTCCGTTAATTGTAAATTCAACATTTAAACCGTTAGGCAGCCTCTCTGCCGATCTTTCGGGTCGGATGTCGTTGGTTTTCCATATCTCCAAGTCAATTGGTACTGATATTATATAAAAGAAAATGAGACCTTCATTATGTGCATGATGACACTATATTTCAACTGGAAGTTATTAAGTGTTGCTTGCATCTTTTAAAGTCAGAAACGGTCTATAGATATCTTGGAAGTTCATCAAATACATTTTAAGACCGAAATATACTAATATTTTACAGAAAACAACATAATTCTTTTTATATCACTTATAAAATCATATTTACAAAAGTCTAAGATACATAGCAGTTATGATATTACTTGATTTTTATGTATAAATTCATTTTGATTTTAACCTTATTTTGCCATGAATATATTTGAATTATAAATGAATGATAAATGTTGCCTTGAAGCCGTCGACAACCTAGGGCATATCGATCGCATGAGTCTATATGAGCCTTTTTAAAGAGCTCGAACCCTCATGAAATCTCCCCAAACCAAAAAAAAACCCATGATAATAATGAAAACAAAATTGAAATCGAAATTAAAGAACGACGAAAACAGTTTGATGCGTGACAATCCCTTTGTTTGCCTTACCTTCCGTTCATATTTTTTAAAGATCTTCTACAATTTTGTCAAATAAAGAGGGCTCCAAGGACAAAAATCGAATCCATTTTTCTTCAAGAACACGCCAAATTGAACGGCCTTTCATATACAAATAAAATATACTTCATTAAATGACTATAGATGTGTTAAAATGTGGCAAATGCAAGGTGGCCGTTTAGAGGTTCGTTTCAGTGTATTCCTGACTGGTACTTAGAATCCCGTCTCCCTAGAAACAGATGGTAACATCATTATTATTCAGTCAACGTTCCATTCATTCATTTATTCGTTCATTCCATACCCTCACTCAAACAGTTAATAAACGCTCCAAAATCATTCGAAAACGCTCAATAATCATCCACAATTTCTCACAACTTTATTCGAATCAAACAATTTTTATTAATTGCTTTTATCAACTGGTGTTGATTTTTAAGCGTCATTGTAGACACACTAAGCATTGCAAAGAAAAGTAAGTATTTTTTAGAAGGGAGATAATAAATATCAATAGGTTCGTCTACGTAATTGGACTACCTCATTCAAAATTCGCTGTTCACACTCATTCAATATCATTCCAAAATCATTGAACCTATCAATTTCACGATGTTATGAACTATAGCAATCATTTTGTAATTATTCAGTACTTGAGGATAGATTTGTCACGCCTCGCGCCTTTTCAAAGTTTTTATAGTTTTGAACCAGGAAGACAGCTCTCAGTTGAATATATTATCTTTATTGTAGGTAATCAAATGATTTATCTAATTATGCTTTTCAAACCCATCTACGTTTTAAATTATGACAAAAAACTTACAACTTAAGTAGGCACCTACTTTTATTTCTTCCACTTGTAGAAAGCATATATTTACGATCTATGGAAAACCTGCTGAAGAAGGACATTTTTCCTTGAATCCACATTTGCAAACTGGTTCCTGAATTCCGAACATCGAAAGAGTATTTTCAGTATACGTACCTCGGACGAAAATTGAACAGTTTACGTAATTTGGCTTCGTTTTGTTATCTAAGTATGATATGCCCATTTTTATGTTGTTTTACTTAACTTCAGCCTAAGCAAGAACATTGATATTCATTTACGTAATAAAAAACACTTTTGAATCGAGCTTTTTACCGTAACATCGCCGATTTTTCCAGATTGATGATCATGCTACGTATTAAAAGGTGAAAATCTACGCTACATTATGTAAAAGATAGCAGCTTCAATCACCGACTAGAAAATAATCAATTCTTTTTAAATAACTACATAACGCATGGATTTTGGATCGGCCGATTTTAAATTTACCCAGACCAAGCCATGACACTTTTCGAGGCGCTGTGACGTTTTTATTTGCGTCATTTGTATCAACTTCTCGATTCACATGCTTTCGAAAGGTTACGAGGTTACCCGAGAAATCCCGATGTCGGTCCGAAATCAATTTTTACTGCAACTACCTGATGTCAGTATCCTAATTCGAGATTAATTGTCTATACTTTACACAAAGGTGGTTTCTTTTACGCAAGACATTTCCAAACGAAAGAAAGTCATACAAAGGAAAGCGACATAAAAAATATATATCTTAGGATATCACAATTTAGAGTCGAAGACTTCGTATTTCGATTATGGTCTTAACCTTTATTATATACTTTGATATTGTCTCTATGTATTTGAACGGGAGGAAAGTGTGCAATATTTTTTGATATTGCATACTTTGATATTGTCTCTATGTATTTGAACGGGAGGAAAGTGTGCAATATTTTTTGATATTGCATACTTTGATATTGCACTAAGATTATTTTCACGTGCACAAATGGACTGGACTACTTTCTGGTTGCTACCTCGCCATAAGTCAACATAAAAATCACATTATCAACGCTTTCTTTTTGCGTTCAATGATCGAGAAATAGATTTGTCAGAGTAAAGAAATACGTTTCAAGTTCTTTGAATGCCCAAAGGGCATTACGCCAGTGTTTGTTTCCATCTATTTGAAAGATTTTCCGAGAAATAAACCACTTCACCCCCTCCCCCTCTCCGTCGACTCCGATGCCCCCCCCCCCTCATCCCCCCCAAATCAAATTTCTTCCAATTCACTGTTTTTCTGTTTTTGTTTCTACTTTATCTATGCTATTTAATAACTCATTCAAAACTAATTCATGCCAATCTCTTTGTGTCTATCATTATTTTAGTATCTATCTCTCTTCCTCCCTATCTTTCTCTCTTTCTCTTTATCTCGTCTTTCACTCCGTCCCGTCCTTCATGACTATCGCTAGTCTTCTCCCATATCAAGTACGCCGATTTAGTCAGTTCTGGAACATGTAACTTGTAAGAATAACAAATGAACAAGTTTTTATAAATATATTTATTTCATTTTTATTCAAAGTAAGTCGAAATCAACGCGTATTTAAAGATCGAAAACGCGATTCGACACAAAAATGTCCGCCGTCTTTTTTGTTTACACTGTCACTTCATAGCAACGGATGTATTCATCCGAACGTAAAAATATAACGTAAAGGATTTTGCGGAAAAAAGGTGTATTGCGTAGCTGTTATTAAAAAGCGGTTTAAATTTAAACAAAAATCGTTTTTGAAGTATAGGTGATGTAAAAAATTAATTGATAAGAAGTGAACATCGTCCAACAATATCAAAGTATACAATAAAAAGGTTATTGAATTTAAATGGGAATATATTGTGTCGGACTCGTTCTTTTCGCGTAGTTGCCCTCGCAAGCTCGTGCACTCTGCCAAAAGAACTCGTCCGACACAATATATTCCCATATAAATTCAATAACCTATAATATTGCATACTTTGATATTGCACTAAGATTATTTTCACGTGCACAAATGGACTGGACTACTTTCTGGTTGCTACCTCGCCACAAGTCAACATAAAATCACATTATCAACGCTTTCTGTTTGCGTTCAATATACCAGAAATAGTTTTGTCAGAGTAAAGAAATACGTTCTAGTTCTTTGAATGCCTAAAGGGTAATACACCAGTGTTTGTTTTCATCTATTTGAAACATTTTCTTAGAAAAAAACCACTTCACCCCTCCCCCTCTCCGTCGACTCAGATGCCCCTCCCCCCTCCCCTCCGTCTCAAATTTCTTCCAAATCACTGTATTTGTTTCTCCTTTATTCCTTTATCTGTGTTATTTTATAACTTTCAAAACTAATTCATGCCCATCCCTTAATGTCTATCATAATATCATAATTCTAGTATCTATCTCTCTTCCTCCCTATCTTTCTCTTTATCTCGTCTTTCACTCCGTCCCGTCCTTTATGACTATCGCTAGTCTGCTCCGGAATCAAGTACGCCGATTTAGTCAGTTCTGGAACATGTAACTGGTAAGAATAACAAATGAACAAGTTTTTGTAAATATATTTATTTCATTTTTATTCAAAGTAAGTCGAAATCAACGCGTATTTAAAGATCTAAAATGCGAGTCGACACAAAAATGTCCGCCGTCTTTTTTGTTTACACTGTCACTTCGTAGCAACGGATGTATTCATCCGAAAGTAAAAATATAACGGAAAGGATTTTGCGGGAAAAGGTCTTTTGCGTAAGTGTTATTAAAAAGCGGTTTAAATTTAAACAATAACTCGTTCTTGAAGTAAAGGGGATGTAAAAAATCAATAAATAAGAAGTGAATATCGTCCAACAATATCAAAGTATACAATAAAAAGGTTATTGAATTTAAATGGGAATATATTGTGTCGGACTCGTTCTTTTCGCGTAGTTGCCCTCGCAAGCTCGTGCACTCTGCCAAAAGAACTCGTCCGACACAATATATTCCCATATAAATTCAATAACCTATAATACCAAATCTTATCGTGCATATACCTAGGACGTAACTTCCATTATGCACATTACGCAAGTACGTAAGAAAAATGAATCCTCTTTCAAAAAGTGTCGTTGATGAATGATCATAACATCGAAACTACAGCGTATTCAAGCTGAAGCTACGATGTTTTGATTATCTACCAACACTCAAACCATTGAAAAGGGGAGTGGAAGGAGGACATTCATCTTTAGTCAAAATTGACATATCGCCTTTATCTTATAAATTCTATGTTTGTCGCCTTCTGATTGCGTATAAATTTCAAAGTCTTAGATACGCCTATGTATACATATAAAGAGGGGTAATGATTCTTACTCTTGTTTCCCACTTATTACAGCCAGGATGACAAGGGCTCTGTCTTTAAAGTTCCCTGCTCAATACACAAGTCACCTACGATAGGGCTCGAAAGAGTTAAGCACGCTCACCAATCGGGCAACGAAACAACATAGTCGACTCACAGAATTCTCTCGAAATGTATCGAACAAATTCTGATACAACATAGTCGACGCACAGAACTCTCGAAAAGTATCGAAGAAATTCTATCAATTTCCTATTTTCGTAAGATAGATAAATATTGCCTTTTCTATTCATTAAACTTCAAGAGTTTGAAACGAAACTGTTCAGGGAGCGAAAGTACATACGATTAAAGTAGATAGTAATGTCATTTACATGATCTATTTAGAGGACAGGACAGATACTTTGACTCATATCTTTTTATAAAGAGAAATCGTCAGAAAGCATTGAAATGTTTAAAGAAAGAAAATTAAAAAAAAGAGTTATATAAAAAAAGAAAATGACGCAATGGCTGCAGGTGGTAAACACGCATCGGTCAGAAACGATACACGTTATGTTTATGGTGGACCAGCTAAGTTCACAAATGCCGCCTTTGCTTATGGAAAGATAGACAGATGGTTTAAAATCCCAACACAGGATAAAGACTAAAAGAATAAGGTTTGCTGTAAGTCAAAAATGTTATAAGAAAAAATGACGTTCAAGAAAAAGATTTTCTCCTAATTGTCCTACCAGGGCTTTTTCTTAGTACATGATCTATTTGTCACATGATAACAAAATCTGAGTAAAAATTACAAGTTAAATGGAGATAATTTGGCAACAACTTTGTGCAGTATTCTAGTTATCATCTTTCAATATGGACTTGTGATTATGTAAAAAATGTAAAACTATTTTATGTAAGACATAAACGTTCGTTATCATTTTCTACACATCTGATTTGCAAGCCATTTCTGAAACAGTTAAGTGCACTTACTTTAAGAGTTGCTAAGAGTGATGTGAGCAATTACCGAAATGACAAATGGCAGATTACAATCGATTAACGGTATATCAACACTTATTACCACGAATAAACATTTCACGCAATATATAAGGGTTCGAAAAGAAATTTAAAGCTCTGTCATCAGGAAAAGTGGGTGTAATCATATCCTCTGAGACGTCGGCCCGATCGCCAGATGCCTCTGAGGTTAATAAATGAAACCTACAACGTATGTGCTGCTAAGTGTGCCGCTTTGTGTCTAAATCTAGATGAAGGGGCAAATCGTCAGTCGAGGTCTAAAACGTCATATCTACAGATTTACCAAGCTCTAGTACAATGCTTAAGTCCTGAACGACAAAAGAAAGAAACTGAAATAACCACAGTCTATAGAGGAAAAGAAGACTACTCGTATTAGTCAAAGGACGTTTAAAAAGCGGTTGATAACGATTTACGGGGAATTCGCATGTATCTTGCAACAAGTTTTCTGTTTTACTTCATAGGCCGATTAGATTTTTTATACTTTTGTATTTTCCCGTGAGTTTAACGTAAAAATGGAATGAACCACACATTTTCAACTTTATGAAGTTTATGATTTTCTGAGGGACTTAATATTTCATTCGCGATTTAAATACAGATTCCATACAAGTTCATATAAAATAAATATGTAGTAAAACGTTCGAATAATGAAGATACCTTCTTCTGTCTCTGTTGATATATGCTTTATAAAAGCGTCACCATATCTTGTGATCAGTAGAAACCAACCAACCATCAGTTGCACCTCCATAATCGGCAATAAATATCTGTAAATATATCATTAATCCGTTAACATTATTTAACAAAAAATCAAACTACGTTTTTCGAATAAATATCAAATACGTGTAGACATGTGCCATAGGACAATATATTGCTATTTTGAAAACAACCAAAGAATTTTGTGAGTAATTCAATTATAGGATAAACTAAGATAATTTCAAATAAAAGGTAAACAGGCAGTAAATGTACTACTTTTGAATCGGTCAATTCCAACGATTGCCATACGTCTATCATTTTCATTTTCCATCCAACAAACTATCATCCTGCTACCCATATCACCATCACTACATTTTTCTTCACTTCACTTTTCTGTCCGTCAATCTACCCTTGATTGTTACCTATTACCCTGTACACATTGATTCGTTTGTCAATGTATCAATTAAACATCTAACAATCCACCAATCAATCCACATATCGATCCTTTAATCAGTCATTCATATTTTCTTTATCCATTCTTTTATCCTTCTTTTTTTCTTTTTTCTTCTATCTATTTGTCTCTCTTCTTTCATTCCCTCAATCAACCAGGCCGACCACTCAATTTTTTCTCTTGCAGGATATTAGAATGGTACATCCATTTTTGTAGACATGAATAGCAAATTCATAAGTTAAACTTCATCATTGTTATTTTCTATATGTTCACAAGGAACATTTGCAAGTGCAAAGACCATCTCGTTATTTTTAATGACGCACAACTAACGTGCATTGTCGCCGTTAAAATACTTGTATCTCGTTTATGCCGAATGCCGAAAAGTACATTATAAAATGGAAATTAAATTGAACATAAGTGTTAAAATTAAACGAAGCAATAAAGCATTATTAGGTAATATATAATTTATCGAGCAAAAATTTAAAGATATAAAGTTTGTTAATTAAGAAGAAAATGAAACATTACATAAAGTAATTGATTATTCACGTAAAAATCTCATGAATCAATAAATATACATGTATTTATTTGAAATTTCCAAAAAATATTGAACTACACCTTTTCGTCTAACAATCAAGACTAATGTACGTATCTTAAATAAAGTTTTGGCCTAAACATTGTATGTTGTTGAACGGCACTTTAGCCGGTTTAGCATTTTCATCGATCCACAAGAGTTCCAAGCAAAGCCTCTGTCATGCCTGTGCTGGAAGATCCCATCCTCTCTCTCTCTCTCTTTCATCCCCTCTCTCTTTCATCCCCTCTCTCTCTCTCTCTCTCTCTCTCTCTCTCTCTCTCTCTCTCTCTCTCTCTCTTTCTCTCTCTCTCTCTCTCTCTCTCTCTCTCTCCCTCTCTCTGTATTAAATGATATAACCATATCATTGTGTATGTAAAGTTATCGACCTTTTTCATTTAACGGCTTCGCAAAACATTACACCGTTTGTAAAATATCGTCATTACATGCAGAATGATTTTCATGGAAACGAAAAAACACAACCCTACACTCTCAAATTATTTGCATATTAATAATACTTGTGCAAAAACAATCATGTTATATCAAAAAAATCAATTGGTTCATTTCTCTCCTTCATATATAAAGTTGTTTGTTTTACGACGCCGTTTTCAACAATATTTCAATTGTATCGCACAGCTGGAGCATCTAACAATGATTTCATGGTATTTTTTATACCAGTTCTATCATAACACCATTTTCTTGCCTCCAGCTGTTATTCCACTTGAGTCCACGATTATAAACCCATTAGTGGAAGACAAATAGTCGGAAAGGATGAGTTCCGCTGTCAAAATCGAACCTAGGACCCTTTGAATGATAGTCAGCCACACTACCATCGCGCTATGACAGTGGCCCCATATATAAACGTGCATTTGGGAGCGACAAAAAAAGGTAGTGTTCTCATGGAATGTTCGTTTTGAATTAGTATATGCTCCCTTATTTTATAAAGCGGAACAATCGAGTTTCGAAATGAATAAAAAGATCATGCAGACTGCACAGAGTATCATCTTAATTATCAGTGTTCTTAAAAAGACTACTGACATTAAGTTGAAATATTAGGTCGGCACAATACACTATAATTCGAATTGAAGTCTTCAAAAGAGCACATAAAACATTAAAAATGAAGTTGACGTCAATTTTTCTTCTGAATGATATAGAACATGTGGATTTTTAAATAATCCTTTCCACGATATCATTAATATTTCTAGACGAATAATTGTCTGAAAAATTGGATTTTAGAACTGTTTTGTTTGCACCTATAAATGACCTTTTCAGATTGTGGAATTGAACCTTCTTCTAGCTCTTTAACTGTGAATTGCTGTGTAGGGGGCATTTGTTTTTTGCGAACCTGTATACTTTATTTGTAGGGATATGACTAATTTTTTCCCACGCTGTTTGTCGTCACTGCAGTCAAAAAATTGGAAACCCACATCGTATGAATTGCACATTTTATACATGTATATAACTAAATGCATACCGAGAAGGAAATTGTGTTTTAAAGAGCATTTTGCATCACTTACCATTATGATTAAGACAAATGCAAATACGTAGCATTTATATTGCGCAAAAACTATGCTTATTCCATTGGGTTTGTCAATTGGCTATAATGACCAGATTGTTTTAAGATACAGTTTAGAAACATGATAAAAAGTTAATTGAATATATTGAAATACGAAAAACAAAAAATGTAAGAGAATAGTACAACAAATAATGCATCCCCGATGCCCACCGGATTCCATTTTGCTACGCTATGGCGGTTGTAGAGTCACCAATGTGAGATCGTGATAAATCCGTATGAAGCGTGAACGAGATGCATTGTTTCACATATACTCGTATAGGAAGCAAAAATCTGAGCTAACTTTTCCATCTTATATACCTCCATGCTTGACTTCAAAATTAAACATCGATTGAAAGAAATAAGTTTTATTGGAACGATGTTATGCACAAAAGAACATGATTTTATGCAATTATGATATTTTATCTTATAACTATACAAATATCCGTGTGGTAACATCCCTAATGATATTTTTATGATATCACATAGTTATTTTAAGAACAATGGTATAATGCAGTTATTTTTAGAAAATTGCATTTCAGTTAAACATCGACAAAAACAAGACAAATATAGGTTATAAGATATATATAATACGAACTTGATGTATTGTGTGAAAAAGTAACTAACTCATTGTGAGAATTGATAGTTATCTCGGCAGTGTCTCTACAATTATCAAATTCTCCCAACCTCGTTAGATATTTAACATTAAGTACGTCTTACATATTGGACGTAGAATGAAAAAAAAATATCCATTAGAAAACTACACCTACACTTTAATAAAAAGAAAAAAAAACATAAATATATTGTATCCTCTAGAAAAACCGATTATACGATTTTAAATTTTTGAGATTAGTTAAAATTGGGTCACTTTGTTTCTGATTTGGAAATATAAAAAAAGAACATATTTTTTGCAATTTTTTATACTCGCCTTTCGTAAAAGGACACTAACATTGAACTATTTGGGGATAGGATTTTTTTTATCATACATTATTTCAACGTTAAATTCGGTAAAAAAGTAAATGATCAATTTTGAAGAGCGCCATAGCTTGAAAACACACACATAAAACAATGAACGAAAAATCAAATGATTACCTAAATAAAGCAAGGAAAATTATTAAAATAAAATCAATAGAAATAATATACACATACTCACAGACAATCAAAAAGAAATGTGAAGGTTGCAAAGTGCTGAACTAAGTTACAGACAGCGAAAACGTGTTCATGCACGGGTGAATTACAGTAACAACGTAATCATTTCATCTTTAATAACTTATTTGAATGTGTACTAACGACAAAACAGATATGCATCTTAGGTTTTATACTTTCAAACAATTTATGTAAAAAAAAACAAAAAAAATTTATTGAAAGCGGCGGTACACCTCAACTAATATTTCGACATTAATATGGGTATTTCATATGCATCAATATGCATCTGCCGATACCTAGATAAAAAATCAACAAATCCACGTATAATTTAAACAAAATGTGTTTTTGAAACACGAAAGTCCCAGAAACGACTTGTTTAAACAAGAGGGCCGTTGGCCCTGGGTCGCTCACCTGAGAAAAAAGCTTCATTACCTAGGTATGTCCATGCAACCAAAGAAAAAGAGATTTTCACTTATTCAATCAGATAACATTTGAAATACCCCCCCCCCCTCTGCTCCTCACCTCGTCATTATTTATTTAAGCTTTTTTCATAAAAGGTCTGTGATCAGCTAATCAATGCCAGATATACAGGCTGAGTCTGAGACTTTTAAAGTTTTCTTTAATGAGTTGATCAATCCATGTCAAATATAAAGGCTGTAGGGATTCAAAATTCTCACCTGGTGAATCTACAGTCATGATTTTGGCTAATTCAATTGATGTCCATATGCTGATTATTCATACCAATTTTCAAGTCTGTAGGACTCGTGGTTCATTAGAAGTTTAAAGATTTCAAAAATGATCCAAAGTACTACCTCCTCCCCAAGACACTCAGCACCTGGTGACCCTACAGTCATGATTTTAGCTATTTTTATTAATGTCAATATATTGATCACCCATTACAATTTTCAAGTTTGTAGGGTTCCTGATCCAGGAGAAGATTAAGGTTAAAGATTTCAAAATTGATCCAAATTACTACCCCCTCCCCCCTAATGCTCCGCATCTGGTGGCCCTACATTCATGCTTTTAGCTATTATATTTAAGATCCATATGCTTATCATCCATGCCAATATTGGAGTCTGAAGGGCTCCTGGTTATTTTAGAAGATGAAGTTTAAAGATTACAAAATTTTCACAAAAGTACTACCCCTTCCCCACCTGGTGCTCCGCACCTGGTGGCATTACAGTCATGATTTTAGCTATTTTTATTAAGGTCTATATACTGATCATCCATGCCAATATTCAAATCTGTCAGGCTCCTGATTCATCAGAAGAAGAAGGTTAAAGATTACAAAATTTTCACAAAAGTACTACCCTCTCCCCCATGGTGCTCCGCACCTGGTGAATCTACAGTCATGGTTTTAGCTATTTTTATAAAGGTCCATATACTGATCATCCATGCCAATATTCAAATCTGTCAGGCTCCTGATTCATCAGAAGAAGAAGGTTAAAGATTACAAAATTTTCACAAAAGTACTACCGCATCCCCCCTGGTGCTCCGCACCTAGAGAATCTACAGTCATGATTTTAGCTTTTTTTTTTTATATAGGTCCATATACTGATCATCCATGCCAATTTGCAAATCTGTCAGGCTCCTGATTCATCAGAAGAAGAAGGTTAAAGATTACAAAATTTTCACAAAAGTACTACCCTCTCCCCCCTGGTGCTCCACACCTGACAGACCAACAGATATGGTTTTAGCTTTTTTTATTCAGGTCTATGAGCTGATCATCCATGCTAATTTTCAAGTCTGTAGGGCTCCTGGTTCCGAAGAAGAAGCAGCTTGAAGATTACAAAATTTACCCAAAGTACTACCCCCTCCCACCTGGTGCTCCGCACCTGGTGGCCCAAAAGACCTGATTTTAGCTATTTCAATTCAGGTCTATGAACTGATTATGCATGCCAAGTTTTAAGTGTGTAGGACTACTGGTTGAGAAGAAGAAGAATTTTAAAGATTTTCTTAAAATTTCACTGTTTGTTGCCATAGCAACCAGAGTTTTTCATGGATTTCAATTCTTTTAGCTATTTTTGAAGGGGACCACCTAAGCAACATTTTTGTAAAATTTGGTGTTAATCGGCCAAGTAGTTTAGGAGGAGATGTCGTTTTAAGAAATTGTTGACGGACGCCGGACGACGACCGACGACCGGACGACCGACGACCGACGGACGGACGCCGGATGAAAGGTGATCACAATAGCTCACATGAGCACTTCGTGCTTAGGTGAGCTAAAACAGGTCTTAGACATTGGTATGAACAGATGTGTACAGTTAAATGACAAGGTGATCAATTTTTGAATGATTTGAGAATGATATTGAATGAGAGGAGCGAGTTTTGAGTGAAATTTAACGGAGTTAATCCATTAACACTAATTTTGTTCAGGATGAATAATTTAGTGATATGTATTATCTCCCTTTAATAAAATATGCATGAAAGTTCTATAAATAGCTTCCTATTTCTCCAAGAACTTTCCAGACGCTTTGAATTCAATTATATCAGTAAAATCAGTAAAATGGGTATTGGATTTTGAAGGTAGTTGCTGATCTTATATATATTGTCATTTTGAAGGTTTTTTAATTGGTTTGAGTTAGTGTTTGGCATGAATCGAGCGCTGAGTGACCGATTTAGAATGATTTTGATCGAAATGAATGTCAACTCCACGATGTAACTTACTGTACTATCGATATATGTCACTATGTCATGAATGGGCATTGTTTTTTCCTTAACCCTGAAGTAATTTACTATATTGTTTTTTACACACAGACGAACAGAAAAACGGACGTCAGACAAACAAAAAATGAGATAACAGTTTTTGATGCAATCATGCATCTATTAACCTCATATCGTCTCGCTGAAAACATAAGATTATATCAGGCAGGTCAATCTATGTATATATATATATATATATATATATATATATATATATATATATATATATATATATATATATATATATATATATATATATATATATATATATATATATATATATATATATATATATATATGTTCTGCGCAAAGTAGGAATAGGTACAATTTCGGAATCGTCCGTGTACAAAGTAGGAAACTGGACAAAGTAAGAATATTTGTATTTGTGGCATCATTAACTAAGACTTCTTGACATTGTAAGTATTAGCGAAATAGTATAAAAATCATACTTCATGTTCTGTTGCTCTTGCTGTCGCATTACTCACGAAATTTTATATTTATTTCATTTAAATGAAAACGTTCACCTTTTTTTCTGTACATTTGAAGAAATGACCATTTTTTGCTCATGGTTAACTGCGGTCAAGCGTAATTGTTAATGAGCTAAAACTAGTCAAAAAAACCGTTGAAACACAAGTGAAAAAGAATTAATTTACTTCTAGTAATATATATTTTTCTAGTTATTTATTTTTTTTTTCATTTTTACTTATAAACTTGTACCAGTACTTATTTTAGGCAACATTGTATCGTATTGCCCTACAAATTCTTACTTTGTCCAATACTATTCCTACTTTGCGCAGGAACTCCGGCAGGTGAAAATTTGATAACCCCCCCCCCCCCTTTGCGCTTTTCTAGAATTGTCCGGTACAATTCTAGAATTGGCGGACAAATTAGGAATTCCTAAATTGCGCAGGACAATTCCGGAAATGTACCGATTCTTACTTTGCGCAGAACATATATAAAAACAATTTGCGTTTTCATATGACCTTTACCTGAACTACTCTTCTCCCAGTGTCGAAACTCCTTAAAAGCTTTGGGTTTGGATTCAATAATGGGGATTTATAATTTTCTCCGTAGTTGAACAAAACAAAACCAATACGTCAGAAATGACGTCATCGTTTCTAAAAGGCGGAACCATGTCCAATAAATTGTTTAAATAATGGCGTGTTTACAGGGAAATTATTTAAATCTATTGTCTTTTTTGAAGTGTTTGCTGGGCATGTTCGTGTTTGAACGAATTGAAAATGCAAATGTCACGTTAAGGTATGGATATATCTGCAGTAAAGATATTCGTTTGAATTTTTGTTGTGAATTTCTTTTATTTTAAATTTTAATAATCTCCCTACCTCGATGTTATCATCGACACGTAATATACACTTAACAATTTGGAAAGTTTAATTTTCATAATAAATTGCTAGTTTAATCAAATTACCGATTCTTAATGACATTTAAGATTTACACTTTTGTGGTTTGTTTGAATCATGATATCTCAATTACTGTGGATATACACTATAAAAAAAGGATTAAGGCCAAAAGGGCCCAATGACAAAAGTCCCAGTGTACAAAAAAGGCCCAATGACAAAAGGGCCCGGGTCAAAGAGGTCCAGTCCAAAAGGCCCAATAAGAAAAATCGCCAAAAAGGCACATTGAATAAAAGAGGGTTAGAATGTGATATCATAGATAGTCAACTTTTGTTTATTGTTTGAAATGAAAAAGAGACACAGGTGTCAGAGCCTGGGGGATATATTTTGATAAATGACATTGTATATTTTGCATGTCTTCTGCTTCGTAGCATCATTCCCAATCCACCCACCTGTTAAACTTCATGTCAAGTTAAAATATTTTCACATATTGATGATACATGTACCTCATAAATTAACATGAAGCCGTAATTTCATGATTGACATTTGTAAAATTATCTTAATCCATTCAGTGTTGAAAGTGAAACTAAAAGTATAAACAATAGGATGTTTTAAGAGTGAAATTATTTGAAGTAATCTAAATATAAGTAACTGGTTTAATGATTATCAACATTAATATATCCACCAGGTATTTGAAGCATTGTAGGTCAGTATTTGTGGGCATATTTGTCAAATTCAAGAGTGGGCCTTTTTGACCTGGGCATTTTTGGTCAACTCTTATAATGGGCCTTTTTGGCCCGGGCTTTTCTGATCCGACACCATGATGAGGCAATATTGAAAAAAACCCCAACAGATTATCCTTATCCATTTCTGCACTTACCATATTCTCTCTATTTAAACTTAAATATTTCACCCCTAGCAAACTGGAATAACCATTACTTTCGGGGATATATTGTTTTATCGATGAATTCCTTTCCTTCTATCTTTTAACTGTTTGTCTGTGAAGACTTAACCGAAAATTAACTTTAAGTTTAACAATTTCACGTAAAGTCAACACTATTCGAGACTTATATTTGACATTGAGGTTCCCCTTTACATGGCACACCATTCAATGTCAAAGACAACGCCAATTGGTTCCCCATTTACATGACACACAATTCAATGTCAAAGACAATGCCAATTGGTTCCCCTTTACATGGCACACCCGTCAATGCCAAAGACAATGCCAATTGGTTCCCCTTTACATGACACACAATTCAATGTCAAAGACAATGCCAATTGGTTCCCCTTTGTCACAAGACGGCTGAGCGGTTGGCTTGGCTACGGGTCAGTAAAGAGTCAGGATGTGCATTTCCAAATTTTACTTACATAAACAAATAACCAAATGCCAATTTATCAAAAATGTAAACAAGTTAAACACACACACACACAAATCAATAAAGTTCCTAGAGAATTACGAGAGTCCACTACCACTGTATGTTTTAGGTTGACGTTTAATGTCCCAAAATGTCCACGTTACTTCGCACGACTTAAAAATTAATGCAGCTGAAAAATATTGAATTTCTTCCAAAACATCATCAACACAGAATTTCTAAGATTAAACTGTCGCCTGACCGCGCCTACATCACCAAGATAATGTGATTGTCCAGCCGTTTGTTATATATCACTATGTTGTTCCCCGGTTGTCACATCCCAAACGTCCTTTCCCGATAACGCTGACGCCGGCACGAAATACTACCAAAGACTCCTGGTCGGGACTACACGTTTTCTTTTACAAGGTCAGGTCTCCAGCCCTCACACCACTCACGTCTATACGACATCAGTATATATTGTAGGTTGTTACAAACAATCAATCAACATCAATCATCAACAAGCAATCTATAGGAAGTATAACAAATATTATAGCAATTACCTAATAAGAGCTCTAACAGCTCTACTTAACATCATATTTTACAAACATCTCAAGACAATATAATATGATAGCATCTTTTCCCACAAAGTTTTCTGAAAACAACAATTCAAAGTACTGAACTGTGTTTTGATACAATTATACAACATTTGACATTATCCAAATATCATTTGAACAATACAACATTAGCATTTACAAAATATGAACTGCTAAGCAGACGATTAATTATAAATTATCACAATGTTTGTTTCTTTGAAAATAGTTACAAAAAAAGCTTATTTAACCATGGCTTAAATGATAATCTGGCAAAACATTCAACGTAATAGTCCTCCGATATAACAGTGCAGGAAAATGAGAAATTAGCTATACAGCCATTTGTCATTTTCCGGCGTTGTTTGCGATAATTCAACAGACCAAAAGCTGCTCATTTAAGCCACAAAACTTCTAAAACCATTAACACAATAAAATCAATGTAAGTTAAAAGTATTTACCCCAAGAAGAATCTAAATCTCACACACAAATCTCAACTTCACTTTCCAGCTACCATGCCAAAAATCGTCTACCCAACGAGTAATTTCAACGTAGGGTTTTTATACAAAACCCTACAAAGAAAACTCAGTACAAGCACCCAATTCCCATGCACCACACTCAACTAGTAAAATCTACTCACACACCCGCACGCTTAACCCAAGCATTCTGATTTACATAATGTACAATTAAAACTACTAGCCACCAGAAAATGTATTAAAACAGCCAATTTAAACCACACGGCATATAAAAAGAGGCGAAGTCTCGCCTTAACTAAGTAATTAACCCTTACTCATAAAACTTAATGTGACATATACCTCCCCAACCAAAAGAGTACGCAGTACTTTGTCCCCACATTAAGTTTTTAGGAAGTTAATACTCTCCATAAATCACAAGCGACTCAAATAGTCAGCCCCAACATTATCACTACCTTTAATGGCAACAATTGTAAACCTGTAAGGCTGCAAACTCAAAGACCACCTAAGTAACCTGGAATTTGACCCTTTCATACTTGACAAGTAAGTCAACGGCTGATGATCAGTCTCTAAAACAAAACTTTTCCCATACAGATACTTTCCAAACTTCTGAATAGCCCAAACAATTGCCAAACACTCTTTCTCTATTGTGGAATAGTTTAATTCCCCACCTTTCAATTTCCTACTAGCATAAGCCACCGGTAACCTCCCGTCCTCATCTTCTTGTAACAAAACTGCGCCTAGTCCACCCTATGAGGCATCAGTCTGAAGGATGAAACTCGTTACACAATCGGGCAATTTCAGTGTTGGTTTCTTCATCAGTGCTTGCTTAAGTGAAGAAAAGGCTTTCTCATGCGCAACACCCCAACCTACCTTATTAGGCTGACCTTTTTTGGTCAAATCGGTCAGTGGTAACGCTATCAGGCTAAAATTGGGTATATATCTCCTGTAAAATCTACTAGCCCTAAGAACGACCGCACTTGTCTTTTGGTAGTAGGTCGATCCGCTGATTGGATTGCTTCAATCTTATCCGGCGTAGGATACATACCATCAACCCCTACAATATGGCCTAAACAATCTATCTCTTTGCACGCAATGAAACACTTACTAGGTTTAGCTGTGAGGCCCGCTATACGTAAACGCTTCAGCAGTTGTCTGAGAGTGTCCATATGCTGCGAAAACGTAATGGTAAAGATCATGATATCATCAATGAAATTGTCTGTATGTTCTAATCTCTAGCAACATGCGCATCATGCGCGTGAAAGTGGCACCTGCTGTCACGAGACCGAAAGGCATAACCACAAACTGAAACAAACCTTATGGTGTCTGGAAAGCTGTCTTGGCTCTTGAACTTTTCTCCAACGGGATCTGCCAGTACCCTTTTGACAAGTCTAATTTCGAAAAATACTTACAACCCGCCAACTTTGCGAATATATCATCGGCGTTAGGCATTGGTTCGGCATCAAACACCGTGATATTATTCAAAGCTCGCATGTCTATACAAAATCTGTTGGAACCGTCCTTCTTTTTTATCAATAGATATGGTGAGCTGTACGGACTATCTGATGGTTCGATGAACCATTGATCTAGCATAGACTGCACCTCATCCTCGACAATCCTTGTCATTGCGTATGGTATTGGAAAAGGTTTTAGTCTTACCGGAGTTTCCGTGCTAGTCACTATCTTGTGCTCTAACAGCTGTGTTAGACCCGGCACATCTGACAATACATCTTCGTACTCACTAAGCAGGGACTTGACTTGTTCTCTTTCTACGGTATTCAGCTGGTCCGAGACATAAACATCATCTGACCACTCCTTCCTTATATTAACCGGACCTGATAATACCTGATCACCTGCGTCACTTTCTTCTTCTGATTCGATCACGGCCAACGACCCTACATTGCCTTCACCCTCTATACTGTCTACACTCCTGTCTACATATAACTTAAGCAGATTTGCATGAAACGTTTTCAGTACCCCATTCATTTCTATCCTGTAATCTACGTTTCCTAACTTTTCAACAATCTTAAATGGACCCTTCCACTGCATCAAAAGCTTATTGTTATCTGTTGGTAACAAAACTAATACTCTTTCGCCTACCTTCATCGTCCGAGTCCTCGCCTTCCTATCATAATACCTACAATACCTGTTAACAGCCTTCCGCAAATTGTCCCTGGCTAATTGTGACGTAATCTCCAGTTTCTCGCGCAGGTCAGTCACATACTGGTAAGTAGACTTCACTTCAGGATCAACACTTTCGTTTGACCAAAGTTCCTTCAAAATAGTCATTGGCCCACGTACCTGTCTTCCATACACTTACTCAAACGGTGAGAAACCCAGTGACTCCTGCGGCACCTCCCGATAAGCAAACAAAGCCGCATTAACATACTTATCCCAATCCTTCGGTTTCTGGCTACATAATCTCTTCAGCATTTGCTTCAACGTCCCGTTAAATCTTTCTACAAGACCATTACACATGGGATGATACGGTGTGGTCGTCAACTGCCTCATATATACTAAACGGCTCACCTCAGACATAAGACCTGACACAAACTGAGACCCCATGTCACTCAACATCTCCCGCGAAACTCCAACCCTACAAAATATATCTACTAAGGCCTCTGCCACACGCTCTGTTTCTATTGTCGGTAATGGTACTGCCTCTGGAAAACGAGTTGCATAATCTACCAGGGTTAAAATATAACGGTTACCTTTTGACGTAACTGGATGTATCGGACCTATCAGATCCACGGCAACTCGTTGAAACGGCTCGTCTATCAAAGGCATCTTCTGCAACGGTACTTTAGCAGTCTTCCCTTTGGGAGTAGTACGCTGGCAAATGTCACAACTCTGACAGAATCGTCTCGTATCCGCCTGAACACCCGGCCAGAAAAACTCAGACAAAACTCTCATAACTGTTTTCCTAGTCCCTAAATGTCCTCCCAAAATAGACTCATGCGCTAAACGCATAACTACCTCTCTATGTGGTTTTGGCACCACCAACTGTGTAAACACTTGTTGCTATATTAGCTATTGTCAACGACTTGAATTCTCTAAATATCATACCACTCTTCTCAAAATATCTAGCCTTACCACTCTCCGACACAACATCTTTACTCATTACTAATTCACGTATTTTTCTTAAGTCAGCATCATTTTTCCACAACCATCATTTCCCTCGTAACCTCCTTCCGGATAATTTCGGGTACCTTTAGGTTGTGTTCTTACCCTAGCTTGAAGTCTGGTCTCAACCGCCCCAATTTCCGTCCGTTCTGGCTTATCTGGATCTAACGCTCATTGAATATTTCCAATCATCACGTCATACAACGGGTCCTCAAAGCACCAAGCACTAACCTTTCCTGTATAATATGGGGTTTGTATCTCGACCTCTGCCATCGGTACACTAATCACCGACCCATCAGCTAACCTTATCTTCTGCAACACACCTATGAAAGCTTCTACTAAACTTCTACGTATAACTACGCCGCTGCAACCCGTATCCCTTAACACCTTAACCACCTTACCATCTACCTTACCATTAAGTACGGGCATAGAATTTTGCACACCTGAAACAAGGTTTACCGTCACGGGCTTACCCCTGCCCAACGTCATCGGTGCGGTGGACGTTGTTACTGTGTCAGTAATGATGGTACATGCTCCACAAGTAAAAACTCCTTCCGGTGGCACTTCCGCGCCTACTTCGTTGTCGTCCTCCTCATTGCTTAGCATACTAGCCACTTTATGCCTTTTCGGACATTCCCTCGCTATATGGCCGCTCCTATTACAAACATAACATTGTGCTGGACTAGTACATTCATTAGCTAAATGACTTGTGCTGTTACACTTAAAACACCTCCTACCTTCAGCTTTTACCTTAGACTGACTCAGTAGCTGATTTGACTGATTACTTCCCGTGGCCCTATTCTCCGACTTATTCTGCACTGGCTTCTTACTTTGCTTTGTTAAACTTACTGCCAAGGTAAATCTAGCATTGCGATACCAATCTGCCATCTGAGCCATCTCGTCCGATGTCGTGCATCTCTTCTCTGCGAGAAACGTTCTCAATTCTGTGTTACACATAAATAAAAATTGGTCCCGTACCATAAAATCAAACAAATTTTCGTAGTCCTTCTCCAATTCTGCTAGTTCAATCCATCTGCTGAAATAACTACGCAAACGAGTGTTAAACTGAGCAAAACTCTCACCTGTCTCCGGCTTACTGCTCCTAAACTTACGTTTAAAGGACTCCTCCGACAAATCATATCTCTGAAGTAAAGCACTCTTCAAGTATTCAAAATCACTTGACTGTTCAACCGGCATTAAAGCATACACGTCCAAAGCCCTCCCTTTAAGCAAAGCACTTAATACATGGCCCACTGGGATTTGTCCCAGCCCTGTGCAGTGGCATAGATCTCAAACCTTTTCAAATAGCTATCGATCTCATCATGTGCCTCGTCAAAGGGTGGAATCTTAGGTCCCCTAGGGTTTGACTGTCCTAATGAAATACCACATTTCTTAGCTAACTCCATCTTTCTAAGCTCGTGTTCACGTGCCCTCTCCTCTTGTTCTATCAAAAACTTTCTCTTTTCTAACTCTTCCTCTCTCTTTCTTACTTCCGCCTCTCGTATAAACTCCCTTTCCTGAGTTCTTTCATCTCTCAACCTATTCTGTTCGGCCTTTACGAAAGCCCTAAGTTCCTCCCCATCATAACCCAAAGCCTTCCCAGCATCAACCAACTTATTTATGTCAGACATGACCAAAGGCGACACCTAAATGTAAATAAACAATACCTACAGTATGGACAAGGATACCTCACCAAAGTAGGTCCACAACAAAGTCAGAAATGGAACCAATTTCACCAATCTCACCAAAAATTTCCTTCTGGGGTTGCTTAACAAAACACAACTGAAAAATAGTACCTAAACATTGAACAACCTTGTCAGGCTATGGGGTAGACTCCTGACAGTGTTATTAACGTTTAGCTTAAAGAAAAGTAAAACATGTTATAATAATGGTTTACACAGACGACAATCAAAATTCCTAGTATGTAAATTACTATAAGGTTATTAATTAATATAAATCTAGTCAATTTTAACGACCAAAAGTTTAAGTTTTATTAACCGAAAGAGCTAAAGAATATTTGTCAATTTTACTAAAGAAATAGTTCAAAATCTCAGACTAGCCAATGTATCCAAGCCAAACATCCCACTTCTGACACCAAATGTCACAAGACGGCTGAGCGGTTGGCTTGGATACGGGTCAGTAAAGAGTCAGGATGTGCATTTCCAAATTTTACTTACATAAACAAATAACCAAATGCCAATTTATCAAAAATGTAAACAAGTTAAACACACACACACAAAAATCAATAAAGTTCCTAGAGAATTACGAGAGTCCACTACCACTGTATGTTTTAGGTTGACGTCTAATGTCCCAAAATGTCCACGTTACTTCGCACGACTTATAAATTAATGCAGCTGAAAAATATTGAATTTCTTCCAAAACATCATCAACACAGAATTTCTAAGATTAAACTGTCGCCTGACCGCGCCTACATCACCAAGATAATGTGATTGTCCAGCCGTTTGTTATATATCACTATGTTGTTCCCCGGTCGTCACATCCCAAACGTCCTTTCCCGATAACGCTGACGCCGGCACGACATACTACCAAAGACTCCTGGTCTGGACTACACGTTTTCTTTTACACGGTCAGGTCTCCAGCCCTCACGCCACTCACGTCTATACGACATCAGTATATATTGTAGGTTGTTACAAACAATCAATCAACATCAATCAACAACAAGCAACCTATAGGAAGTATAACAAATATTATAGCAATTACCTAATAAGAGCTCTAACAGCTCTACTTAACATCATATTTTACAAACATCTCAAGACAATATAATATGATAGCATCTTTTCCCACAAAGTTTTCTGAAAACAACAATTCAAAGTACTGAACTGTGTTATGATACAATTATACAACATTTGACATTATCCAAATATCATTTGAACAATACAACATTAGCATTTACAAAATATGAACTGCTAAGCAGACGATTAATTATAAATTATCACAATGTTTGTTTCTTTGAAAATAGTTACAAAAAAAAGCTTATTTAACCATGGCTTAAATGATAATCTGGCAAAACATTCAACGTAATAGTCCTCCGATATAACAGTGCAGGAAAATGAGAAATTAGCTATACAGCCATTTGTCATTTTCCGGCGTTGTTTGCGATAATTCAGCAGACCAAAAGCTGCTCATTTAAGCCACAAAATTTCTAAAACCATTAACACAATAAAATCAATGTAAGTTAAAAGTATTTACCCCAAGAAGAATCTAAATCTCACACACAAATCTCAACTTCACTTTCCAGCTACCATGCCAAAAATCGTCTACCCAACGAGTAATTTCAACGTAGGGTTTAAACTCAGTACAAGCACCCAATTCCCATGCACCACACTCAACTAGTAAAATCTACTCACACACCCGCACGCTTAACCCAAGCATTCTGATTTACATAATGTACAATTAAAACTACTACATGTAGCCACCAGAAAATGTATTAAAACAGCCAATTTAAACCACACGGCATATAAAAAGAGGCGAAGTCTCGCCTTAACTAAGTAATTAACCCTTACTCATAAAATTTAATGTGACACCCTTTACATGGCACACCATTCAATGTCAAAGACAATGCCAATAGGTTCCCCTTTACATAACACACCCGTCAATGTCAAAGACAATGCCAATTGGTTCCCCTTTACATGACACACAATTCAATGTCAAAGACAATGCCAATTGGTTCCCCTTTACATGGCACACAATTCAATATCAAAGACAATGCCAATTGGTTCCCCTTTACATGGCACACCATTCAATGTCAAAGATAATGCCAATTGGTTCCCCTTCACATGGCACACCATTCATTGTCAAAGACAATGCCAATTTGTTCCCCATTACATGGCACAACATTCAATGTCAAAGACAATGCAAATTGGTTCCCCTTTATATAACACATCATTCAATGTCGAAGATAATGCCAATTGGTTCCCCTTTACATGGCACACAATTCAATGTCAAAGACAATGCCAACTGGTTCCCCTTTACATGGCACACCATTCAATGTCAAAGACAACGCCAATTCGTCCCCCTTTACAGGGCACACAACTCTATGTCAAAGATAATGCCAATTGGTTCCCCTTTACATGGCACACCCGTCAATGTCAAAGACAATGCCAATTGGTTCCCCTTTACATGACACACCATTCAATGTCAAAGACAATGCCAATTGGTTCCCCTTTACAAGACATACAATTCAATGTCAAAGACAATGCCAATTGGTTCCCCTTTACATGACACACAATTCAATGTCAAAGACATTGCCAATTGGTTCCCCTTTACATGACATACAATTCAATGTCAAAGACAATGCCAATAGGTTCCCCTTTACATGGCACACAATTCAATGTCAAAGACAATGCCAATTGGTTCCCCTTTACATGTCACAGCATTCAATGTCAAAGATAATTCCAATTGGTTCCCCTTGACATGGCACACCATTCAATGTTAAAGACAATGCCAATTGGTTCCCCTTTACATGGCACAACATTCAATGTCAAAGACAATGCCAATTGGTTCCCCTTTACATGACACACCATTCAATGTCAAAGATAATGCCAATTGGTTCCCCTTTACATGGCTAACAATTCAATGTCAAAGACAATGCCAACTGGTTCCCCTTTACATGGCACACCATTCAATGTCAAAGACAACGCCAATTCGTTCCCCTTTACAGGGCACACAAATCTATGTCAAAAATAATGCCAATTGGTGACCCTTTACATTGCACACCATTCAATGTCAAAGACAATGCCAATTGGTTCCCCTTTATATGGCACACCAGTCAATGTCAAAGACAATGCCAATTGGTTCCCCTTTACATGGCACACCATTCAATGTCAAAGACAATGCCAATTGGTTCCCCTTTACATGGCACACCATTCAATGTCAAAGATAATGCCAATTGGTTCCCCTTTACATGGCACAGCAGTCAACGTCAAAGACAATGCCAATTATCAAAGCTAAACTCTATATTTAACATTTCAGGGGCATAAGTGGGTTACGGACACATGTTGTTGCTTCATTTTCTTAAATGCTTTTCGGTGGTTTATCGAGAAATATCGGTAGATTATCACTTAATAATCTCGTCGAAAAAGCAGTGAAATTATCAAAAACTAATACCCCGCTTTTGTGCATTTCATCCTTTCTGACGTCATCTGTGCGGGGCGTAATATGTTACGTCATAATGAACGTTGCATAGCAATCGCGCGCAAAATGACGGCCTTTACGACAACATGTTCAAGAAATTTCACATTTTGTCTCAATAAAGAAGTAGATTAATCGTTTGTTTTCCGAGTAAGATCGATTAATACTTCTTTTCGTGACCAACAAAAGCTATTTATAAGTATATATATATATATATATATATATATATATATATATAAGTGGCTCAGCCACTCGTGAAAATATAGCTTGTATTGTTCACTCAATGAATATAAATCGATCTAACACTGAAGCAAACAATTATCCTCTATATATTGTGTTATATGAAATGAAAAGCATTCAAAGATGCATGAGCCCAAAAACATAATAATACGAGTATGGATTCACTTCGCGAAATCATTCATTGTGATTTAAATATCGATGAAATCGACAAACACTCTTCTTTTCTTAAAAAAAAAAAAATCATTTATCAATAAGAAACATTGCGATAGAAAGTATTCCCGGTTTCATAGTGGAATAGAACAACCGACTCTGACAAAAGAGCAAAATTTTCACCCACAATCATTTATAATTTGCCATGAATCCTTTGCAAAATGTGTTTTTTTTTATCTATTGCAGTTCATTTCTATTCGTCAAAGAATTTGTCTTAAGTATGTGTGATATATTCTTCCGCCATTTTTGGGTAAATTGATTAAATTTTTACTGTATTCTTTAATTCTTTATCTCATTGTCTCATTAGTTCATCAATTCTTTTAGTTTAAGCGTGTAATTGTTCCGATTGGTAATTTCAATATTGGTATTTTTTTTTCAAAAATATTCCATATTATTTCCTTATTGGGAATTAAGTACTGTTATTTTCACTTTTCAAATTTCAATTTGATTCTTATTTCTTCATGTAAAAGACGACTATAAACACGTTGAAAATCCATTATAATCACGCGTGGATTACTATGTAACATCTAACAATGAATAGTTATTTATCGTGCGATGAAGCCTGTTTTGACCTGATATTGCCTGTCTGATTACAAAACATGATATCAGACAGTCTATGTTTAGAAATAATTTGCATAAATATTCACATAAATTTCTTCAATTTTTAAGGGCTTATTATAATTAGGCACTGAAAAATGATTGCATGATAAATAGAATAATATGTTTGTGTCTTAAAATATCAATGTTATCTGGTCTCGGCTGCGAGAAATTATCATGACTCGGCAATGTCTCGTCCTGATAAATTTTCCCAACCTCGACCAGATAACATTGATATTTTAAGACACTAAAATGTTATTCTCTATATACCTCTTTACGTTTCTTGGTGGAATTTGGAATGTTTATCAGTATTCAACATATCTTCGTTTCGTATCTGTCTGATGAAAAGTAGATTTTGTGGTTGTAGAGAATTCACAGAACAAAGAATTGGTTAAAAAGTATGTTTCCTAAATTGACATAATCTGATTTAATATTAACAAATATAATAAAGTTTGAAAAAACCTAAATTTGAAATCATAATTGAGCATGTGCGTGTCATTTCAAACAATTTCATATGTGTGCAATGTCAAGATTCTGAACAGACTGTCCATCCGAACAGTCTGATCAGAGTCTTAATAACGCACTAAAAATAGCTATTGACCTTTGTAACTGTTCTCGTCCGGAGGATATTTCTAATGCACTGTATGATTATCCAGACTGCTCAATGTCTGTCAATCATCATGAAATTGTTGGAATTGTCACGCACAGGCTCAATAGTTTTTTTATTCATCATATTTGCGAAACTTGTCATAAAGGCCCTGACTATATTTCCTCGTTTAGAAACAAACTATCAAATCCCAACAGAAGACGTTCCCTTGTTCGTATATAAATAAGTCAACGCATTCAAAAGATAAATTAAACTTCATCGTTTGTCCTTCTTGATTCTTGTTTTTTTTTGGATGCCTATAACGTACATTGTTAGGTTTTTTTTTATCATGTCACTTGCTATGAATTTCGCCTTGTTGATATCAGGTCAATTGATCACGTGACAGCTTTATCTTGTCACTTGGTCACGTAGTCTGCCGGATCTTCTTTTTGCGGCTATTAGGTCCGGAAACAGTCCTCTCCAACATTTTTTTCTTTTGAATTCGAGTGTCTATTTCTGATGAGAAATAATTCACTCCATTCTCATATGTTTTTAAAATCAAATCGGGACCACATCGATGACGTAGTACATGACTGATGACGTAATCTATAAAGTTGTGACGAAACTTATCTCGATGTTTACATTCGATCTCGAAAACAGTCAAGATTTTAAAACATTTATCTGAGTGGATTTAACACAGAATTATTCGACCGAGGAGGATTTCGGAGATAGTAGCTTTTATTTGTATTTGTATCTAATATCAATCTTTGTCCATCCTCTGATTAAGAGCAAAAGTCATTGAATTGAGATTTGCTTTTAGCTGCATGACATCAAAACTTCGGAGAAAAAAGGACGTTTGAGATTGAGAAAATCACCCGGTTCATATCTTCTTAATCATTTTTAGGTATGTACATATTTATTACTTATGTTTTCTTTTGTTAAATATTTTCTAACTACGGCATTAGAAATTATCTCAATTATCGAATTCTTTAGCCCTAAGCGATCAACCCACCTCATCGACCCATTAACCCTTATGACGAGGACTCGCCGAGTATCCGAGTGGAAAATCTGGATCAGATTAAATTTTCGTAAATAAATAACGAGTAGACTTAAAAAAGTTTTAAAAAAATGTTACAGGATAAATAGAATAGATGATAGGTGACTTGAGATGGAAAAATTTATCGGGATCGGCTGCGGATTTTACCCAGTTCGCCTCCGGCTCCCCAGATAAATTCCTACGCCTTGCCCGATAAACTTTTTCATCTCAAGTCACCAACCATCCATTCTCTATATCTCGTCCTGTTAAACTGTTGTGCAATTGAGACGTGATTTCGGGTAAAAAAAATAGTACACAATGATAGATGGTGCTCAAGGATAATAGAATATGATATAAGCCGCAATGGATTCAATTTAAACTATAGCCTTTAGAGAAACTATGAAATTGTTCTTTCTTCTTTATGATTTCCCTTGTTCATTACATTTGGTCACTCCATCCATGTCCGTCTTGTTCGAAACCAAAGTACAAGGTGGACTGACAGAGTGTTCCCGGTAATTTACAAAATATCGCAAGAGTTGTTGGGCATAAAATCAAATCGACGATATTTTTCTAAAATATAGTTTACTAGTTATTATGATATCAGTCACAAAATACACGAACTTCTTGATCTGGCCATGTGTTAAGATTCTTAGCTAATTACCACACCGCAAAAGTTAGGAACGGCGATATAAGAAATAAACAGCTTCACCAGGGGTGTAGCATACAAAATTTTATGATTTCTCCTTAGATAAGCTGGCAGTTACACTGTGGTTGTCAAAATTGGGACTTACATTTCTAGATTTCCTGGTATTCTTTCATAGAATTTAGGATCATAATAACTATTGATAAAAAAAGGCTGAACTTCAACTGCACTTTGGTTAACAACATTGAATTTGAATCACTTTGTTACATGTATATCTTTTTGGGGCAAGAGAGGCTCAAAAGAAATGTGAAATATCCTATAATGTTTTGTGTGTAAACTTGTTCTCGCAGAAAGGCGAATAAACTGTTCAGTGTCGCTTTTTGGCGATACAATAGAAAGGTTTTGGTTTCACAAGGAGATTATACTCGTATCCACCATTTCTTGGGTCACACGATACAATTGGTCCATCAGGTGCTTCAAAACTCCACTTTTGGAGTAAGTAGGACAGGTAAAGAAATATCCTTGAGGACGCCAAATTTATACCTGGACATTTCCGTCGTCCAATTCCAAAAGGCAGCCAACTGAAATACAAAGATGAAATATAAGAATACACTAATTAAACACATTTAAAATTCCATTCGAAATATTTTAGAAACAAATTTCCTGACTTGAAAACACACAATATATTTTTGAAGGATATATAATCGAATAGGGATACGTGATATATATATTATACGTACTTAGTGTATTATATGAAAAAAACATATCTCACAAGGTTGAGAGAATTGAAAATTGTCGAGGCTCTGCCGAGACAATTATAAATTCTCACAACTCAGTTTTTTTGTGTTTTTTTTATACAATACACTAAGTACGTATTATATTTATCTTATAACCTCTATTTGTCTTGTTTTCGTCGATGTTTGTAACTGAAATGTAAGTTTCTAAAACTAACCGCATTATATCTTTGCTCTAAAAATTACTTTGTGACATCATAAAAAATATCATACAGGATGTTATTATACAGACATTTGTAAAGTTATAACATAATTTCTTATAAATGATACCTGATATTGATATTTTCCTGAAGAAATATAAACATAATTATTTATTATGTTGAACATATCCTATCACTTTAGGGCTTGAAAATACCCGGTTCAGCATGTGCAACCGTCCTGTCTAAAACTTTTGAATAAAACTGTTTAAATATAATGAGTAACTCCAGAATGTCGTGGATTATCCCATACTTAACTAGAGACTCAATTTGAAATTTAGCGCGTACTTACCATTTTATTACCCACAAATTAATATTCATTTTCGTTGAAATGTTATATGCCAGAATAGAAGTCTTTCGTATACACAACATTCTGTTCAAATGGTAAGTTACTAATGAGGTCATTATGTGAAAGTGTAATGTAAATTAGCACATCAATGAGGGACAAGTGATGTTAAAAAGGAAGTTTACACCAAGAACACCCATTTTTCCATGATCCAGCGCCATGTATGTGGTTTCTGGGTTCAATCCCCAACCGCGGCGAATATTCTATCCTAAATTGTCTCCAAAATATTCGCAGTGATCGTTTATCTTTGCGGAAGGGCAATCGGATGCTATCAAAGAAATTAGAGGTACATGACGTACTGGAATTATAAATACCGGAAATCCAGCTTTAAATCTTCCAGTCGTCGTTATGTAATTGAAAAGGTGACGTTAAACCCTATAAAAAAACAAACAATTTAACAATCAAATTTTTGAAGAAAAAATGTCACATTTCACCTTTGCATATGTATGTCTGTCCCGGAGAGAAGGTGGCCATTGTCGTCTAGAAATCGATCAGGTCGAAAAACCCAAGGATCTTGCCAGATCCTTTCATCGTGATGAATATACCATATATTAGCTAGAACCTGTGAAGTATTTTAACGTTGTACTTATGAGCAATTTTTAAAAAAAAAATATTTTAAATTCATATTCCAAAGGCAAACCTTTGGATAAAATCATTCAACAATGTCAAATCATTTATTTACTTAAACATAATCAAGCTATTTTGGAAAAGGCATTTCATAGATAATGAAATTACGAAAAAAAACCCCAACATATTATCTGTGTAGAAGTTAACTTGGGCGAATTACAAGTGAAAAATAATCTTCAAGATTTTTTCGTCCGACACCTGAATAATTAGTTGGTGAATAAGCTTTATTTTTAAAATGTTTTCCAGCTTAAAGACTTACTCGCTTATCTCTAGATGTATTAGCTTTACTTTTAAGATGTTTATCACCTAAAAGACTTATTCGCTAATCTTACCTGAGTATTTTTATAGACATGGTACCCTTCAAAGACAGTATCCTTCGAACAAATATGAGGTAACAGAAACGGTGCAGGTGGTACAAGTCTAAGTGTTTCCATAATAACAGCTTGCAGGAAGTGACAATCATTTCGATCGCTAACAGTTGGTTCCCTGTCTCTACCTACAACATTATCGAGCTCTTCCTTTACTCTCAGCTGGTATCCGGGGTGATTCATCAAACATAAGATGACTGTCGGTAGCACTGACAGGGCTTACCCTGGGTGAAAATATCTTTTAGCCAAACTTTTAGCCAATTTGAAAATATTTTAGCCAAATTGATTTCATGGTAGCCATCTTGTTCTGCAAAGTTGTAAAAAACTTGCAATATTTTTTTTTGTAAAAACTTGCAATATTCTTTTTTGTAATATTTTTTTCATGAACCATTAACTTAATTAATTACATTTGAATTAAAAATATTCTTTTCAATGATCAGCTACTGTTACAAAATGTATAAAAACATAAGAAGCATTGGACAGTTTAAAAAAGAAATTGTCAGATTGTGCAGTTATCACTTGACAAAAAAGCAGACAGGAGTGTCAACATACCAATTTAGACAACAGCAACTAAAACCAATAATTTGCAGTTTCGAATTTTCTCTGAGTTTATTCAAAACCATTTGAATGAAGAATACCAAAAGAATATTGAAATTTTAAGATTTTTGCACATCAAATCTGGATATAACAGCCTTTACAGAGCATCAATTAAAAGAATGCATGGTCTAATGGCCTAGTGACCAACTACCTTTTAACTGTCAACAGGCCAATCAAAGGTGTGAAGGATTATCTCTCATTTCAATTTGTTGTTCAACCAATGATCTTAACACACTTGATTTTTCCTTTCTATATATTTATTGACTATACAAAATGATAACCACCCTTTGCTTGCATTTTAGCCAGTTGAATTTTCTTTTAGCCAATTTTTCAGAATTTTAGCCAATGGCTAAATTGGCTAAGGGCAGGGTAAGCCCTGACTGATGATGTTGTGATTATACCTATAAATATGATTTCAGATGCAAATAAATTCTTGGAAACAGCTTTTCGCACTCAATATTGTACATTTCTTCGATTGTGAATAAAGTATCTTTGACGTTCTTTTTTTTATTTTCAAACCCCTTTTTAAGCGAGTACAAATTTAATAAAACATCTAAGAAGTGAAGCTTAAAGATAATTTTTTGAAAGCGAGGAGGCCAGAATTGAATAACAGGATATCATCCCCCCACTATGGCAGTTGCATTTGGATTTTATGGTGAGTCTATACAAAGCACTGGGTGTCTTACGTCAATCATTAAAGTATAATCATTATTATGGAATTAATATTTATTCACTCAGAATAATATGTTAGAAGCTTCGCTCTTCCCGCTCGTTTAATGTTATTCCTAAAGCATCAAAATCATAAATATACATAACAAAAATTTACAACTGGCTTAATTTAAATCCCGCACAGGTCACGGAAATTTCTTGCATTTAAGGTTCATGTAAAGTGTTTGTGACCCAATTTTAAAGGCACTTCAGAAGCCGCGAAAAAGCAGTATGTCCAGGTATAATATATATCAAAATAAAGGTATTCATGAGCCCAAGCAGTTATGCAACATAAGACCGCCGTAGCTATAGCGGTATGGCCAAAACATTGTGGAAAATGGTCATTTTGTACAGAACAAGCAACTGCATGACGGTTGGATAAAATTGCCCCATATTTTAACAAAGTATAGTCTAAAGTACTATCCAGGTAGTACTACAAACGTTGATATAAAACTCAGTCCCAAAAGGCTCTTTTGAAATAATCAATTTTCATTCATTTTGTCAACATACATGTCAAACCGGCTTGGTCTGTTTTCAAAATAGATGTTAGGTATGGTGCAACATCACACCATAATATTGTGAATCGTTTTCTGCGATTTATTTCAAATTATAATTTTTAAATTCAATGATCTGTGTTAAATTACTATATATTCATCATTCTGTGAAATAGAAATTGATTTATTGCTAAACAACCTTACAGATATATAAACTATTTATGTCCATTTCTGTTGTGATAACACAGCATACCTTAGACAGGACTACACGTTTACAAAATTAGAATGACATATATGACATAATGTGTTTAAAACATAAGTCAAAATTAATTGATTGCATAACTACGTTTTGGGTCCGAATTTCATACCCACGGTTGTAGTACTACCTGGATAGAACTCTAAAATGTACTTTGTTAAAATATGGGACAATTTTATCCAACCGTCATGCAGTTGCTTTTTTTTGTACAAAATGACCCTTTTCCTCAATGTTTTGACCATACCGCTATAGCTATGACAGTATTATGTTGCTCAACTGCTTGTGCTTTTAAATAGCTTCATTTTGGTATATAATATACATGGACATACAGCTTTTTCTTGGCAAATGAAGTGCCCTTAAAATTGGGTCTCAAACACTTTACATGAACCTTAAGAACAGAATCGATTATTTAGTTATTAAAAAGAGTGAGTGAATCACAACTACAATTAGATTACAATTTAACAAAGTATATCTGAGAGAGAAAAAAAATACCTGCCGATAAAATATCTATTATCATTGCTTTTATAACATCATCGTCTAGAGTCTGTTCATCAACTGATTCTTTCTCTCTTTGTTGCTCTTCTAAATACCAATCAACAATGCCTCTGTATTGACCCGGCACCCAAGTGTTCTGAATGATGAAAAGAGGTTTGCATAAAAATGATAGAAACACTGAAAGTTGGAATTGACAACTGAGACTGAGTCTAAGAAATGTATTGAGCAAAAATATAAGATTCCGCCTTATAAGGATTTCTTTAAAATTGAACAAGAAATTCTATTGAATATATTGCAATCCCACCCTGATCATTTGGAATTCAGATCGAAAATCATGTGATTTGATGTTGACGTTACGGAATTGAGAGAGTTAACGTTGCATAGAGGTCGTTTTAAAAAAAATCGCAGATTCTAAATTAAATTTTCTATTGATATTTGTGGCAGATTTTTTTAATGCTTTCCAAATACAATAATAGATAGAGCGAAAGGGATGCTTGCAACTTGATACCTTCCATTCGGAACACCACTCGGCCAATCTCACGATAAACCTCGGATGTACATAGACGGACTTTATTTAAAAACTACGGGAAAACCTTGGAAAAACTCGATGATGTCAGTTAAAATGGCGTTAGCCCTGGAAACTCTAAATGAAAACATTCGACGTCGCCAAAGCTACTCGTTAAAGTCACTGACGTGAAACCATCGTATCCTTACATGTATACAAGTATCTTTCGATTCTTAAATCACGGCTGAAAAATCTTATTTTTTGAGAATGATTCGTCATTCTCAAAAATTAAGATTTTTCAGACGTTATTTACTATAAAAGAAATAAATCTTAAGATAGTGCCGGTTGTTTCCGCGCTAGTTTTTCTATTTCCGTCTAACAAAATGCACAATTTTGTTATATACCCATCCGCCTTACATACATCCGAGGTCTGTTGCAGTTGACGGAAATGGTCGAGTGATGTTCCGAATGGATACCTTCTGGTGCTTCCTTTCGGTTACATTTCAGCTCTTAAGTAAAGACTAAATAACATGTGTATTGCTACGTTACGTTACAACTGTTGTTTGATTTTCATAATCACAGGCCTTTAGAGGTTACATTCATTTGAGGACAAACTCGAGATCGAAGTCGTGACGTGCGTCGAAGTAAAAAATAAAACTTTCGGCATTTCTCGGATAACCAAAATGACATATTGCTTTGAAAAAGAAATACGTGTGTATGAGAAAATGAGTCACAGCAATCTCGTTGGTACCTTAATTGACTAGTCGATTCTACAGAGGTAAAAGATACGTAAATGAAAAGAGGATACTTTCTTTTTATACTGAGTATATATTGCAGGTTCCGAACTAGGTTCTTAACATCGATTTTTTTTCATTCTATCTGGGAACGATTTTACGATCTAAGGTGTCTTACACGTCAATTACCAATGCAAAAGGGATTCATGAAAATTGTATTCAAACAATTTGTGATACTTTCGAGTATAGCCTACATATTTTGTCCGATTCTCTTCAATATTGCAATGAATAATTGTACCGCCATTAGGATCATTCCTTTAGAAATTTAGACCCATTCACAGGTATCAAGGGGAAAGGAGTCTAATCGGATTTAGTTTCTACATTTTTGTCAGATTCTCTAAAAAATCATCGTAATGTCTCAAAATTTGACAGAAATCATCTAACTGTCAAAGGTTATATCGAATTTTGGTCCGCTCCGTGAAGTATCATAGGAAAGGGCAGATTAAGAATTGATTGATTGAATGGAGTTTTACGCCGCTTTCAAAATTTTTTTAGTTATATTGCGGCGGCTGGAGCACCTAACAATGGATTCCTGCTATTTCTCTCACCGTACTGTCATGAAATCCTTTCCTAGCCTCCAGCTGCTATCTTACATAAGTCTATGATTATTAACCAATTAATGAAAGACGAAAAGTCGGAAAGAATGAGTGCCGCCGTCGGGGATCGAACCCGCAACCTCTAATTTGACAGTCAGACGCAATACCAACAGCTCTTTGACGGCGACCCGGAACATTAAGAAATATTTTAATTAATGTAGCAATGGACACTTGGGGTCATTTTTTCCGCCCAATGAATTTATTCTTGTTCACATATGTTGTAGATTAACATTGTAAAGTCATTATATAAAAACATTGAAGGTACCTTTCCTTGCTTGTTTTCATGCTAGTTTAGACTCAGAACCAGTTTATAGGAATCGAACACAAATATGTTGATGGACCTCTTACATGTATGCAATGGCTGTTGCAAAAGAAATTTCTCTTTGATCAATTGCATTTGCGTAACGGGCTCCCAAAAGTTTAAAATGCACTTATTCGTGTAATACTAAAGGGTATTATGTCACAATAACTTATTTTTTGAAGAATTACTCAATGGATTTTTTTCCCGATATGTTTAAACACCATATTTTTCCTTTATATGGTAAAAAATTCAGCATACCTTTCCATGCAATTGAGAAAGTCTTTCGTTATTGTATAGTGACCCTTCCTAATTAAATGACACTTATAACGTATTTTTATTGTTGAAGTCACTGATCCATTCTTTCAATTGACTTTAACCATCATTTTTCAACGCTATTTCCATAGGCAGAATCTTGTCAAAAATAGTCTTTTTAAACATCGCGCAAAAAGAGCCGTTAGATAAACTAAAACCCCACTTCCGCTTTATAGGGTCGGAATGCCGCTGTCCATTGCAACCTAAAAGAGAACTTAGTTATCACTCTTTAATTCAAGTTATCATCTTACCTCTACCAACCTGCGCTGAATAATATGTTCCTTGCGGAATGATGTAAGAGACAGACAAGTGTACAGTCATACGTATCGGTACTTTTATAATTGCATAACGGATTGTTTTATATGCAGAATCGGCTAAGTATCAATAATGCCGGCTTAATCATAAGGAACGATGCTTATGCCCAAAATATCATTGTACCATTGTAGGTTTTATTATATCTGAAGTTCTTTTACGTTTCACACAATGACTGCACCAATACAAGATCCATTTCTTCCAAACTGTCATCCTTCATTTTGACTCTAGCAAATAATTTGTACCTCTTCGGACGTGGTCAGATCAGGCATGTATCGCGGATGTGTTGATTATTTTTAAGGTAACTAAAAACCTAATCACACTGTATGAATACGCGAAGCAAATTCATGCATGAGTGTGATTTAGTTTTGGCATATTATACCTTATTGACAAAACGCAGTAAAACACTGCGTTTTGTTATTAATTATTTTATATCCATTTTTATTCTTTCGTTGATTTTGTTAATACAACGTCATCCTTAGCGGAATGGTTGATAAGTGTAACGTCATATAAAATAACGTAAGCGAAATGACGTGGTTTAAATAATGGCTTTTATTATTCCCGCAGTCAATTCCTTAGAATCGTCGAGGTTTGCGCATTGTTTTCCTCTTTGACTTAAAATTTCCCTAACCACAGCCAAACACAATAATCAGAATACATTCAAGATATGCTCCGTTAGGGTTTTTTTAACGTTCAGTTTTATCGCACTTGGCATCAAAACATTTATAATTTTCTAATTTTGAACTTTTTGTGTATTGCTTTATATTTCAGAATTATATTTTGTACCAAATTACTAGGTTAAAACCTTTTTCCTATTGTCAATTTACCGTCTCTGAAGCCCACGTGTCCATTGTTAAACTTAATATAAGAATAAATTACCTTCATCTTGGTAAACATTTTGTCTATTATCGACCTGTAGACTCCATAACCTTGTCATATGTAGGCTTGAAAAACGGCGCAAACCGAAGAAACGGCAACTTCGATAAAAGTAGGTTGAATACTGGATTAAGGAAGAAGTCTTGTCCTTGGAGAAAATCCGTGTAGCATTGGACGTCGTCATCTGTTGCGTGTTCACCAATTAGCTGTAAATAATAATAAAAAAAAAACAATTGAGCTCTGAGACTCCCAACTGTAGCCTAATTGTTATAAATTTTTTATCGGAAAATATAACGTTTTTGACGTAAAAGATTGCTTTGAGCACAATTGTATTACATCGATTTTTACGTTAAGTTATTCCACCGATCCAGCTATTATTATCATTTTTTGAAAATGAACACGATTCATGAAAAATTATTCACGACGCTAACGGTGACATTCATTCTCTGACATGTAAATGAAACTTTGTTAACAACGTCATATTATTGCACAATTACTAATTCATACCATATCTAAGGAAGGATCAGCAATCTGAAAAAAGTTTCAAGATTTTCAGAGGTAAAATGTACAGAGAATTTAGCCTTGTGGTTTGAATTGCCTAAAGCAAGATTTTTAATATATGCGACCCGTCGCGCGATAAGGGACCATCTGGGAAGTGTCTAAAGTGTCGACCCTAGTCAGACTGCGCGGTTTGCACACACTGACCAAAGTCGAAACTTTTCGAAATGTTCTTATTTTCTGAATCTAGAATGTTCAATCTACCTTCCAGTAAAAGATTTCTTGAAATGCGACCTCTGGTTGACCAATGCTGGACCCAATCTCTTTTTCAAAAAGTCATTTGACAGAGTTCACAGATGGTGAACAGATATACTGCATGTAGTTTTGACGACCTGTTGAGGAAAACACATAAAATGACTATAAGTTTTTATTCCAGAGGGATATACACTTGCATAAAATTTACTAAAAAACTTGTATTTACCTTTTTAGAGATGAATTAATACCTTAAGCTTTTGTGTATAATCTAGAAAATTCCAGAAACTTTTCGATTCAAGTTGTTCCGCCGTTTGCAAAAAGACGTTAGCAATGCATTATGACGTCCTTTTCACAACACAAATATAATGTCGCTATTTTATTGTAGTTTAGTTGCATTAGTGTTATAACGCTTTACAATATCAAAAATATTCAATGGGCTCATTTCACACCCGCAACGTCTGTCATATTATAAATTTTAGGCTTTGTCACAGCTGTTCAATTCAAAAAGTAAGTAAGGTTAAATAAGAAAGGGTTTTGACAAGCTTACCAAAATAGTCATGACGTCACTCAAAGACCGTCCCATTAGAGAGACAACTTCAAATTCTTTACTTCCACAAGTTTCGATATAATCCATGACACGATGAATCTCCGTTCTCATGATGCCTTCAAATGCCGGTTTTCCTTCCCCGTAAATATGCAGCGCTTTTGTCAAACATTTTCGAGAATGTCCGTGAAATTTGTCGCAGTTTCTGAAAGTAATATTTCTACGTCCACTCACATGATTCCCCATATAAAGCTGTGGTCGGTCATTAAACACATGTTTGAATTCATCCAGACAAAATGCTTTGTTAATTATTTCAACGGAATTCATCACAATATTAGTAGTCCCAAATAATTTGAATTGGAAGAGATCACCATATTTCTTAGCTAATTCCGAAAATTGCTCATGAAGTCGGTCTGGTCTGAGTTCAAACATGGAACCAAGGATTGGATAGCTTTTTAAGGAGGGAAAAGTTGTATGTTTCTGTTTTTTATTCCCTTTTAAAAACCTATACAGCAAAACCACTCCGGCACATATAAGTAAAATGAAACAAGCATCCATATTAATTCACAATCAATTCCACGAAATATACGTATAAATGAGAGTAAAAATAAATAAATGTAAAAACGAATATCTATTAATGATCAGCGGTTTGACTTTACTTGAGTGCTTTGAAGGCACTTTCTGCATTCTCCTATAGTTGATATTCACAAACAAAAATTAAATCCTGTATCTAAATGCTTATTTCATATTCAACGTCACTTACGCATTATACATTTGAAGATGTCCTCAATCTTAAAGTCAAACTGTTATCTTTTATGTAAACACGTATTTGATCTTTATCTTAACGAATCACACTTTGCTAAAACTCAGTACTATTATTTTTTCTCTCAACCAAAGCCAGACTGGTTCATATTTCTTAAAAGACACATGTAAACATTATTCATGCTATTCTTTAATTACACTGCCTACCAGTATTTATCAAATATGAAATACAAGAATTTTGATTCAATTTTAAAAAGGTCCCTATATCTTTCTCTCTCTTTTTTTTTTTTTTTTTTTTTTTTACAAAATCTGTTAGTTCGAAATTTGCTTCAGATTTTAATGAAACTTGAACAGAATGAAATTATTTGTGTTGGAGCCGAGATAATTCCGCAACGTTTTGAAGTAGTACACTTTTTTAATAAACAGTATTAACCGAGGTTTCCTAATGATTTCATTAGGAATGCTCAATTAACATTTTGAAAGCCCATGAGTTCCGAAAAGTTGAGAAACTATTAAGGGCCTACAACCTTGAATAATACTTTATGCATATTCTAAAGGACAAATGTCCTGTCCGGTTTCTTGAACATATAATTGAAGGAAAATCCTTTCTTCAAGTTATCAAACCTCATTGAAGGATAAGTTCAAACCTTTCATTCTTAGCTAGTTATATAAAGCTTAATAAAACGTCGAAAAAATAAACACCTCAAATTCTATAATTATGAATTGCTCCTAGTATGCTAGGGCAAAAGTTTAGATCTCCGAAGCGTGTATACATGTACGTAGTATCCATCTGGTTGATTTAAGGCAAATCATCTTTAGAAAATGAAATGGTATCGAAATTCATTATAAAAAATATTTGCGTCTATGATTTTGGATTTTTCATACGTGAATAAAATATTGTTAAATTACCATTCTTTGATAAATAAACAACTGGATCCAACGCTATAAAACATGGCGTTAAACTTTGATTTTTTTCATATTTAGTATTTTAATTGATGTATGAAAATAAAAGATACTATTAATAAGTTGTTTTATGGCTACTTATCAATATTATCTATTATGCTCATACATGTATATTAGTATTACAGCAAAATAACATGTTTATCTTCACGTTAAAAGTTTTTTTTTCAAAAATAACGGCATAAATACCTGGTAAACATAAACAAAATCGGTTATCACGGCTCTTTTTTCCATTTGTATGCTTACTTTTCAAAATCCTGTGAAAACACATACATTGTAAGAAGGTTTCACCGGCTGAGCAAGAATTCGGGACTAATTGTTAAAAACAGGCATTCAAAAAAGTTTCAACACCGATGCAATAATAATATAAAGTCTGAAGCGCCCTTCCATCCATTTCAAATTGTGACCCGTGTCATGAAAAGGGACCATCTAGGAACTCCGTGAAATAAGTGCGCGAAAAGAAGTTTTTATCCCCAAAAGATCTCGCATTTCAAACATTCGTTTTCAGGAATGCAGAATGATAATTCTAGATTCAGAAAAGCTGCATAGTGTGAAAAATTTTGTCATTGGTCAGAATGCGCGAACCGTAAAATCCGACTAGGGTCAATACCTTATGAGCTGTCTGATGACCCCTTTTAACGCTACGGTAACAGTCTTTACGTTTGAATGTGTGGCAATTCCAACAAAGATTTAACAAACCCGCAAAATAATCACGGGGGAAATTTTAATTCCGTTTTTTTTATTCTCATGTTGTTGTAGAAAAAGCAAGTTGTAATTGAAAATGGAAAATAGATGGTTGGTGGCTTGGATAGGTAAATTGGACAAGGCGGAGCAATTTATCTTGTCATGGACTTACCATGGACTGCCTGTTAAAATGAACCAAGACCGGATATAAAGGACAGTCCCCAAACCACAAAATTCATCTGCATTCTGTTCGAAATACTTATTTTTCTTGCTTAATTGCTAGTCGCAGCAGTTTTAGGTGCAAATCGATTTTGTGATCGTAAATCGATTCGGAGGTTGGCAGGAGTTTATAGACAAATTTTCATGTTGTTGGAATAAGCACGATTGCTGTCATCGTGGAGCCGCCGTACATTACCAGCTGTAGTTCTACCGGGCTGATATTGGATCAATTTCTTCATTGGAATAAAATCTCCGGTTGATATGTGGCTGCTTTAAATTTGGAAAAGGATCAGCAGGACCTGGATAAGGGATGGTTGCTATTGGTGTGCGGGTAAGAGTGTTTGACAATATATTTGAATAGGCTTTTAGCGTTTTTCAGGCATAAAGGTGTAATTTCTTGTGGCCACTGATTTGCATTTTGTCAGTAGGGGCCACACCAGGGTCTGTAAGCTTTTGGACTATTTGCTTTCTGGTGCAATGATTGGACAATCGTTTCCCTGAATCCAATTCACTGTCAATTTCCATTTGTTTCAAAATCTGAGATAGATTTTTTTCTGACCTTCAATCATTTTCATAAACCAAGATGAATAATTTTTGGCTTTGAGATTAAGTTTTAAGGACTATGTAAAAAAGACTTTTGTGGCATTAATAACTGCATATTTACACATAATATCTATATTTTACATAAAAAAGATAAGTCTAAATAAAGGAAAGTCCATGCGTCAGCATCTTGGTAATATTTACACATTAATTTCATATAACATAAAAAATATTTTTTAAACTTCAATTCAAAATCCCAACTGATTTTTCCCGTGTTCATAATTGACAATGGAATAATCATGGATTTCATAGAAATATTTTATTATATTTGTCGATTAATCGCAAGTATTTCCCCCTTTGGCTTAAAATGTAATATTGCCAAATACGTGTATTAATGTATTCCTAAGAAATAATATTTCTCTCAATTTTTGACTCATGAGAGCAATGAAGCGGTTACATTGTTTTCTCTATACTTGTTGTTTTGATTATTGTTCTTTATTATATGTAACTAAAGTCCAACCGCGGTATTCGTAAACCCGGGAAAATGTGATAAAGCCAGGAGTAGATGTGGACTAATCACGAAAAACACTGTTTTCTCCCTTGCGATATACAATGTTATTTGTTGCTTAAATTTTACTTTCTTTATGAAGAATTAGGTATCGAGTACGCTATAACGCATGCATTTCCATAGTTATATCAGGGATGGAAAAATCACAGCAGTTTTTGCGTTTCTTTGATCTTTCAGTATAGCCATAGACCGTGACAGCAAACATTGCATTGGTCCCAATTTATCTATATCTACTCAACGAAAGTCTATTCATAAACATTCGATTAGTGTGTTTTACCTTTAGCTTGTATCATTTTGTTATCAAATGGATACATGAATGCGTTGTTTTAAGTCAGAACTTAATGACAAAGCCGAAAAAAACACACGATAGGTTAGAACATGTACCTTTTGATGCATAATACATAAAAAAATCCTTGTTAAATTGATCTGTGTAAAGAGCTTGACATTGTCATTTTCAATGATTTAGAGGGGTCCTCTAAATATATACTGAACAACAAAAATAACGCACCACTTTTCATTGACAAATAATTTTATTTTCTGCTCGTACAACATATCGAATGTATCGTACGAAGATAAAGTTGGTCGAGAACTACAGAAAATAAAGGTGGTAACGAAAATGGTGTAGACTTTTATCAGATCATGCAAAATCTTCGAGTTTGGCGGTAGCGATACCATGAATTTCGGAACGTCATCTCGCTGAACTGATTCATTAACGTGATTCAAATCAAGGACACTTGCGCCTGTCATGAGGGATCATAACTGGACCATTGTAAGGTTAAAACATCGATTTAAATAACTCTCGATGCTCTACTTTGAATGCTGACACGGTGAGGAGACTGCACTGTAAAGTGCTAGGACCTGAAATTCTTACTCTCTATGTCATAGTATTTCAGGTTTTAGTGGAGTTTTGATGCCAGTGAAACACAAAAATTTTGAATCTGAGCCGAGTATCGAATCTTTATTAGCTATAGCCATATGTAATACCCCATGAGCAAGTCAATGTTACGGTCCATTTATCTCTTGCAATTATGGACTTTCTTCGCGAACACCTTCTTTGAGTTATACCAATGCCTCATCTTTCACCGACCAGACTTATCTCAATATCGAACACAACAGATACGAGCTCGCAATGAGAGTCCGAAAAAGGGCACAAAAATCTATTGTTTTGAGTCAGATTGAGACAGAATGCAGAGCGAATGGATAGCAATGTTGGGAGTATTTCTTGATAAAATTCATAAATGTACGTGTCAGACACTCCTTGAGTGCAATGTTACACAAGGATCCTCGCGCTTGTGACTTTTACTGAGCAATGGAAACTTACTCCTTATTTGAAAATGTTGATTTTTGGGATTGTCGCCTCTTTCAGTTTGTAACTCTTCAACGCGTATGTATACGTTGTCGGTCTTTTTGTCGCACACCAATAATTGGTCATCCTTTATTTTGGTACATATATCAATCAATTTATTTTATTGACACCAATTTTTGTTTAATCAAAGTCTGATGAAAAGGATTATACTATTCATTGTCTCTTTCTAGCGATACAATAGAAAGGTTTTGGTTTCACAAGGAGGTTAAACTCATAACCATCTTCTCTCGGGTCGCATGATACCAGTGGTCCTTCGGGTGCTTCAAAACTCCACTTTTGCAGTAAATAAGACACATATAAAAATAGCCTTGAACTCGCCAAATTCATACCTGGACACTTTCGTCGACCGATTCCAAAGGGAAGCCAACTACAATATGGAAACAAGAAAAGAATATGAACCCGAAATGATGAATATAAATCGCAAGTCGTATGAAAAATATGAAAACAACAAAAGACTATGTACCCGAAATAATAAATATAAATGGCATGCCGTAAAATCACATATGCACGGTTTTAATCATAAAATGAAAAGAAAAAATAATTTTCTTTAACATCTCAAGGATAACAATATTCAATTAAGATTTAAATTTGGTGAGAAGGATAACTTAGTGTATCTTAGTACATTATCAGTGATTAAAGATTTTCGTTTCAATTTGATGGTTATATTTAAGAAAAGCTGTCATTTAGAACAATTCTATTCAGAGCATAAAAATCAACACAGATTTAATATATTTCAATTTAAAATCTCATTTTGCTTGAATACAATTCGTTTTTTTCCTAAGCTGCTTGAATTACCACTCTCACCTTTTAACGTGCATGTCTGATCCGGGTAGTAGATGAGCATTGGCGTCTAGAAATCTGTCTGGACGGAATACCCAAGGATCTTGCCAGATCTTCTCATCGTGATGAATATGCCATACATTTGCGAGAACCTGAAAAATGTGATGAAAATAGTTGTTTTAATACAGTTACAAGCTGTGCCTTTTTATTCGAAATGACACTATCATGTCAAAGATATTGTTATTTATTGAATTAATTTTTGATCTTGATCATTGAGATATTGGTTAATAAAACAAAGCTAATGCAAATCCTACATGGCGGTCATAATTTTTCAACATGAAAATTTTAAGTTTATTTTACGAAAAAAGTATCTAAGCAACATACTGAATGCTCAACTATTTGAATTTTTATCGTAAGAGGAAAAAATACGAGCGGAGAAGAAAAGCGGTTCCTTGTTAGATCATGGAGGTATCAAAATAACCATCGTACAGAAGATTTTTCAACTGGTTAGAAATCAAACTTACCCATAGATTTTATTTCCCTTCGTCTTCAAACGACTTCTGTAGTTATATTGAGTTAAACATATCTCATTATATTTATTACAGGATTTGTATTTATCCTACATTTATCCGTTCTTACTTTGATTTATAGTACCGGTCAATGGAAGACGTCAAATACCTCCTAATCAACCTGAGATCACGAAACAGAATCATATCAGTGCGTGCTTTCTCCTTTATTCACAATTTTAGAACATAATTTTAGAACAGGATACCGGTGCCCGTAAAAGTATTCACCATGCTTACAATACTTATGTCAATGAATTTCATCCGGATACTGGACTTATCCCTTTTGACTGACTGACTAAATGGAGTTTAACGCCGCCTTCAACATTATTTCAGTTATATCGCGGCGGCTGGAACACCTAAAATGGATTCCTGGTATTTCTATCACCAGTACAACCACTACATTCTTTCCTAGCCTCCAGTCGCTATCCTAAATAGGTCTACGATTATCAACCCATTGGTGAGAGACAAATAGTCGGAAAGAATGAGTACCGCCGTCGGGGATCGAACCCGCGAACTCTAGATTGACAGTCCGACGCTTATCCCTTTTGAAGTATGCACTAGGCCTGTTTTAGCAACCATAGGGAAAGTGTTCTGATCAGTGCAAGGTATTGCTACTCATATAATGTGGAAACGTCAGCTCAAAAATACGATCACCATTGTCATCACTAGAAATCAGAATTGATTGTCCCTAAATGTGGAAACTCTACACCCAATAATTGAGTACCAGATGTTCGACCATAATCCTAACGACGGAATGAAGCACGCTGCACTACAGTTAATGATTATAATCCAAATTCTTTTGACATAAGTAACTAACTGTAGAAGTCTAAGGAGTGGTAAAAAGGGGGAGTTAAAATGCATTTTTGGACCACACTAACCCTTTACAATGTATAATACATTTTTAAACACTCACACAAAAAACGTATGAAGAAATCTAGATCTAGAAAAGTAAAGAATAACCGAAAGATAGACCATGTTATCGGATAAAGAACAGAAAACATAAAGGGAATACTTTGTCGAGTCAAAAACTTATCACAACAAAGGCATAAAGTGCAACGCTTTGACCTTATAAGATGTCTACATCAACTAACATACGAACCCACCAGACGGAACAGTATAAAAATACGTATTCTAACATTTCATTCTAATATGGGCTGTAAAAATAATGGATGGAATGAGTGATCATCACATGCTAAACACTACTCTCTATGCAAGAACACAGACCAAAGCTTAGAAATGCCGAATAGCGAACAACGAACGTTTTGACCACCTGGAAGAAATCAAAACGGATTATCAGAGTTAAAAAATTGAAGAATATTAGACAATATTAAAGAATAAGAGTCGAAGATTCTCACATGCCATCAACGAATCTAAGAATCGATTATACCTTGCGTAAAAAGAGACAAAAGGAGCTAGAAAAGAAATAACAAGAAAATTCGTTGAATTGATATCCCCAGCCGAACATATTTTCATTGTCAATGGAGTCAATATCAAACTTAGGTACAGGTTATCTTTTATTTACATCAACCTATAGTTTTCAAGAAATAGCGCGGAAACGAATATCACTCTGTATGTATATGGCTTAAACAGTCAGGGACAGTAACTCTAAATTCGGCGATCGAACCGGGTTACCCCGACGATATATGCATGTCCTCTTTGAAGTGAACCTCTGCACTGTTCCATCTAACACCACGAGACTGTAACATTTTGGACCACTGCTCTATTGACCATTATCTTGATTTACCAGAAAATCATAGGTGAATAACCCCAGGTAGTCCGTTACCCAAGCAGTTTTGACCATGGCATTTTGTTTACTCTGCTGGAATGAGGAGAAATCATTGGCCAGTTCTCAGAATTACTCAACTGTAACAGGCAGAATGATGCATTTAATAGTCCCATGGAAGCAATTAACAGATAATCATGAAACCATAAAACTGTCCGGTGAATTTGGAGAAATTTTGGCCAAACTGGCGTCAGATTGTGGACTGTGTGTGAAAAGTTTCATTAAAATACAGTCTACAGTTTTCAAAAAATAGCGCGGAAACGAATATCACTTTGTATGTATATGGGGTAAACAGTCAGGGGCAATAACTCTAAATTTGACAGTCGAACTGGGTAACCCTGACGATATGCGCATGTCCTCATTGTAGTGAAGCTGTGTGCCAAGTTTCATTGAAATCAGGTCTATAGTTTTCAAGAAATTGCGCGGAAATGAATATCACTATGTATGTATATGGCTCAAACAGTCAGGGACAGTAACTCTAAATTTCGACGGTCGAACCGGGTTAACCCGACGATATGCGCATGTCCTCATTGTAGTGAAGCTGTGTGCCAAGTTTCATTGAAATCAGGTCTATAGTTTTCAAGAAATAGCGCGGAAATGAATATCACTTTGTATGTATATGGCTCAAACAGTCAGGGACAGTAACTCTAAATTTCGACGGTCGAACCGGGTTAACCCGACGATATGCGCATATCCTCATTGTAGTGAAGCTGTGTGCCAAGTTTCATTGAAATCCGGTCTATAGTTTTCAAGAAATAGCGCGGAAGCGAATATCACTCTGTATGTATATGGCTTAAACAGTCAGGGACAGTAACTCTAAAATTCGACAGTCGAACCGGGTAACCACGACGATATGCGCATGTCCTAATTGTAGTGAAGCTGTGTGCCAAGTTTCATTGAAATCAGGTCTATAGTTTTCAAGAAATAGCGCGGAAACGAATATCACTTTGTATGTATATGGCTTAAACAGTCAGGGACAGTAACTCTAAATTTCGACGGTCGAACCGGGTAACCCCGACGATATGCGCATGTCCTCATTGTAATGAAGCTGTGTGCCAAGTTTCATTGAAATCCGGTCTATAGTTTTCAAGAAATAGCGCGGAAGCGAATATCACTCTGTATGTATATGGCTTAAACAGTTAGGGGCAGTAACTCTTAATTTGACATTCGAACCGGGTAACCCCGACGATATGCGCATGTTCTCATTGTAGTGAAGCTGTGTGCCAAGTTTCATTGAAATCAGGTCTATAGTTTTCAAGAAATAGCGCGGAAGCGAATATCACTTTGAATGTATATGGCTTAAACAGTCAGGGACAGTAACTCTAAATTTCGACGGTCGAACAGGGTAACCCCGACGATATGCGCATGTCCTCATTGACGTGAAGCTGTGTGTCAAGTTTCATTGAAATCAGGTCTATAGTTTTCAAGAAATAGTGCGGAAATTAATGTCGGGCGGACAGGCGGACGGACGGACGGAAGGACGGACGGACGAACGGACGGACATGGCAAAAACAATATCGCCCCCCCGATAATTTCATCGGCGGGGGATAAAAAGACAAGGCTGCAAAATACTTTGATTCTAATGAACATAAGAATACAGCATTTGTGGCAAATCTAAAATTACCAAAAGCACAAGATCTGTGCATACAAATAACATGAAAATAATATAAACAAAAACAGCCAAACAAATCCAGGATGACACTTATGAATATTATATACTCCATACGGAAAGAATAATGTAAGTTCATAAACTAAAACAAACAGAATCAATTGGAGTATCAACCTTGTTTTACTTCAGAGGACTCAGACAATATACAAGAACCTAACCATACCAACATACTAAATATTCCATCACTAATAATTCATCTCCATGATGACAAAACTCATTAAAAAACACTTACCCAAATAAAGCAAGCGGTCATGAAAAGGGTATCTGGCAGGATACTTAAAGGCAGAAACATAACGTGTCTTAAAATTACAGCCGTTTTTATAAGGGTTAAGAAGAGAAGAAATTTTCAAAGGACTGGTTTATAGCAATTATAACAGCATCATTTGAAAAAAGGTGGAACAATGAAACCAGTAAATCATGAACCAACTATAGGAAAGAAATACTAGGAGTCTTCAGACAAGGATTTCGGAGTTACAGCCATGCTTATTTTAGATTTTGGCAAAGCTTTTGAAACTGTGTCACTGGGGTTTAAGGATGAAATATTATTATCAATAGAAGCTTAGCTCACTTAAAAAAAGCGCAAGTATTAGTCGAAGGCGTTATTTCTTTCTGGCGAGCCTTAGCTACCCCTTTCGGTCCCCTTAGTATATTGCTACAAAGATCTTTCAAGAAACGGCCTTTTTGCAGTTTTAAGCCTGCAATATCAACACAAATGGAAATGATCTTATTAAATTTGGAGCAATGGACTTAAACTGGAAACGGTTTTCAATCGTCTCTAATTTTATTAACTAAAAAGAACTAAAATGAGGAAACCTATACAATTTGAATGTATCAAAGACAGTCAATTTTTGAAAAAAAAGTCCAAAACAATCTGTGCACAGAGAATGATGCCCTCGAATTTATCAGGTGGAGTATTGACTTTCTATCTATCTATCTATCTATCTATCTATCTATCTATCTATCTATCTATCTATCTATCTATCTATCTATCTATCTATCTATCTATCTATCTATCTATTGTTACTTGCCAATGTAACACGAACAAAGAAGCCAGCAACAAACTTTACAATTAACAATATTTATTGACAATAAAACCAGAATTATTGACAATATGAAATTAATACAAAAACAATTTACAATACCTTGAATGTTTAATCCTAAAGTTTTAATTTTAGATCCAATTTATTAAAGTTCCCGGTCCACAAATAATAATTCCAATAATATCTGAATTTAAAATTAAACACGCTTTCAAACACACTTTTAAGATAACAAGAAATCCCCTTTTAGTTTAACACAGTACTACTAAATGAAACCATAAGTCTAAATCAAGTGAACCAAGAATGCTGTAGGAACCCCTTTATATAATACTATAGAACAATCTGGAATAGTATAGAACATAAGAATACTCTAGAGTCTGAATCACCTTCCAAAAGGCCTTTCTAGAAAGATCTACATAATTCTACATACATTTACGTAACAGAATCAAGAGATAAGAAAATTCCCAGTCTAAAAATAGACACGGTAAATACCATTAGGTTTATTTATAGCTTATACATAACACTTTCCCCCTTGAAAGAAAAAAGAAAGGTTTATGAAATAAATCTTTCTTTTTGTATTATCTTTAGCATATACAATGATAATATACTTTACATAATTAATAATATCATGATTTGTTGAAACATTTCAGCACATCTAGCATGAAAATACAAACAATTTTCATCAAAAGAATTGAAAAAGAGATATATATATACAAACATATATACATATAAACAAAAAATATAGTGAAATGGTACTGTTAAATTCAATTTTATATTAAAGATAAGACAATTCAAAATTTTAGACTCTTGACAGAGCATCTGGTATAATATTGTCTTTTCCTTTAATGTGTCTTACATCAAGATCAAATTCTTGAAGTGACAAACTCCACCTCAATAATCTTTGGTTCTTACTCTTAAGTTTGTGAAGAAAACTTAAGGGATTGTGATCACTGAAAACAACTATAGGAGAAGTTGCAGATGTTAAATAAACTTCAAAATGTTGGATTGCCAAAATCAGAGCAAGACATTCTTTTTCAATGGTTGAGTAGTTTTTCTGATGTTTGTTTAATTTTTTAAAAAAATAACAAACGGGATGATCAATACCATCATCGTCTTCTTGCAAGAGAACAGCACCAATACCCACATCACTTGCATCAACAGCTAATTTAAAACATTTGTCAAAATCAGGTGCTAAAAGAACTGGTGTGCTCTTTAGTATGGCTTTCAAGCGATCAAAGGCAACTTGACAGTTATCATTCCATTTGAACTTAACATTTTTCTTTAATAAATTTGTTAAAGGTTCAGCTATTATAGAAAAATTCTTACAAAACTTTCTATAGTAGCCAGCCATACCAAGAAATCGCATCAGTTGCTTTTTAGTAGCAGGCACTGGAAACTCAGAGATAGCATTGACCTTAGATTCTAAAGGTTTAACTTGACCCTGTCCCACAAGATGTCCTAAAAAAGTAACAGTAGCATGACAAAATTCTGTTTTTCCCAGATTAACAGTCAATTTTGCTTCACTGAGACGGTCGAAGAATTGTTTGATTCTTTGAAGGTGGTCACTCCATGTATCTGTATAGATGATGACATCATCGATGTATGCGTCACAGCCATCCAAGCCAGCTATAACCATATTTACAAGCCGCTGAAACGTCGCAGGAGAATTTTTCATCCCAAACGGCATAACTTTGTACTGGTACAGACCAGTTGGAGTAGCAAATGCTGATACTTCTTTAGCCCTATCAGTGAGCGGAACTTGCCAGAATCCTTTGAGAAGGTCAAATTTGGTGACATATTTAGAATTACCGACTTTGTCAATACAGTCATCAATTCTTGGAATTGGAAAAGAGTCAGTTTTTGTCACAGAGTTCACTTTTCGATAGTCAGTACACATTCTGTATGTTCCATTTGGCTTTGGAACTAATATACATGGTGAACTGTAATTACTTTGGCTGGGTTCAATAAAGTCATTCTCCAATAAGTAATTCACTTCATCTTGAAGGGCTTTTTGTTTCACTGGATTCATTCTATAAGGATGTTGTTTTATTGGTTGAGAATCTTCCACAATGACATCATGATATATTTTATCAGTTCTTGTGGGGATGTCAGGAAATAAGTGTTTATATTCATTAATCAACTGTTTCAGCTCTTCTCGTTGAGATGGCTCCAAATGTGAAAGTTTGTCGTCAAGATTCTTAAGTATTTCAGAGTTCTCAAGTTTAGGTGGACCAGGAACGGATTTTTCACTAAAGTCTGAATTTACTTCTGATTCAATCACATTTGATTCTTGTGGGACAGTGTTTACAACTGTAACCGGTTTTGAAATAGAGCTATCTCTGTCAAAATACTTTTTTAACATATTCACATGACACATTTTTTTATTTTTACGCCTTCCAGGAGTATTGATGATATAATTCAAATCACTTGTTTTCTTATCAATAGTATACGGGCCATAATATCTTGCCTGTAAGGGTCGGCCAGGTATTGGCAAAAGAGCAAGGACTTTATCACCTGGTTCAAATTTCCTATCAACACTATGCTTGTCATATCTTGCCTTCATTTTGCTCTGAGATGATTTAAGATTTGACCTAGCAACCTCACATGCCCTAGACAGTTTATTTCTGAAGTCAGAAACATACTGTAACAAGTTCAAGGGTGTTTCATCATCAGCAAGAAATTTCTCTTTTAAGAGTGTTAATGGCCCACGAACAGAATGACCAAAAACTAACTCAAAGGGGCTAAAGCCAAGAGATTCTTGAACAGATTCTCTGACTGCAAATAATAGCAAATGAATACCTTCATCCCAATTTTTATCAGTATCAAAACAATATGACCTTATCATATTCTTTAGGGTCTGATGAAATCTTTCTAAAGCACCTTGACTTTCAGGGTGATAAGCAGATGACCGATATTGCTTGATACCTAATTCATGCATAACCTGTTGGAATATGCCTGACATGAAGTTTGATCCTTGATCAGACTGAACTGATTTTGGAAGGCCAACAAAAGTAAAGAACTTGACAAGAGCCTTAATAATTGACTTTGCCTTAATGTTCCTTAAAGGAATTGCTTCTGGGAAGCGGGTAGAAGCACACATAATTGTCAACAAATATTCAGAACCTGACTTGGTTTTTGGTAAAGGACCAACGCAGTCTATTATTATTCGACTGAAAGGTTCATCAAAAGCTGGAATGGGTTGTAACCTTGCTTTTGGAATAACTTGGTTAGGTTTCCCTACCATTTGACAAGTGTGGCAACTTTTACAATATTTGGAAACATCCGATTTAAGTCCAGGCCAAAAGAAATGAGTCATAATCTTGTGATAAGTCTTGTTTACACCTAAATGACCAGACATTGGACTTTCATGGGCTATACTAAGTATTTCATGGCGATATGACTTTGGAACAACAATTTGGTGATGAACAGCCCAATCGTCATCAGCTGGGACATCAAATGGTCGCCATTTTCTCATCAGAATACCATTCTTTTTATAGTAACAAACAGGATTCTGAGACATTTCTTTTTCGGGTAATGCCCTATCAATTAACTTTGAAATCTCAGGATCATTTTGCTGTTCCTGGATTAACTTTGACTTTGAATGCGTTTCATGACCTTGGTCATTTGACCTTGGAGATGACTGACAAAATTTTGACGAGTCTGTCTGAGTATCAGGCAGACTAAGATTAAAAGACTTTTTAATCTCGTCATTGAAATATTGACCAACAAAAGTATCAGTTAAGTCAATATCATTTGAATTTTTCAAGGAAGCTTTTTTAGCCATACCCCGAGTTACTGCACATGAAGGGTACAAATCAGGTATTTCCTGCAAAATAGGATCATCTGTTTGACCTACATTAGGTGTGTCAGTTACAAGAGGATTAACAACAACCTTATCTCCAGCTAAGTCATTGCCTAGCAATAAATGTACACCTTTAAATGGTAAAGAATGTTTAACACCAACAACCACAGAACCAGTAACCAAATCTGAGGACAAATTAACCTTATGAAGAGGAACATTAATAACACCACACTCTACACCCTGAATAAGGACACTAGTACCAGACGAAGTCTTCTCAGAAAAAGGCAGAACATCTGCTAAAATAAGAGATTGAGAAGCTCCTGTGTCTCTTAAAATTTTAATAGGGGTAGGTGGGCACATATCACCTGAAAGTGATACAAAACCATCCAACATGAACGGTTCAAAAATCTCCATACAGGAATCAGAATTTGGTTCTGCCTTAACAATTGAATTTAACTCAAAAGAAGGCTGTGATTTAGGCTAAAGGCTGGTGAGCCCTGTAGATTTGGCTGCACTCAGTTCCTTCTTCCTTTTTAATCTAAAACATTCTGAAATAAGGTGACCTGGTTTTTTACAAAAAGTACAATGTACTCGAGATAAGGGATTTTGAACATTGGTTTCACCAGTAGACTTTGGTTTAGGTGAATTCGATTGACTAGACATGCTAGATGAATCACCAGACATAGATTTATTTTGGGGATGTGAGGAAGCAGGTTTTGCTTTATTAACAAAATAATTTTTGTGTGTAAGGTAGTAATCATCAGCTAAACGAGCTGCTTCATGTATAGTTTCAACATTTTTTTCATCTAAATGTGACTTAATGTCAGATTGAATGCAATTTTTGAATTGTTCAATTAATATAAGTTGTCTAAGATTATCATAATTTTGGTCTATTTTCTTAGAATAGCACCACCTGTCAAATAATTTTTCTTCGTTTCTTGCAAATTCAACGTGAGTCTGGCCAGATTCTTTTCTACAACTTCTAAATTGTTGTCTGTATGCTTCTGGAACCAGCTCATAACCTTTGAGAATGAGTTCTTTTACAGTATCATAATCATTGCTTTGTTCTGTTCTAAGTTGCGAATAAATATTGCGAGCTTTTCCTACTAAGACACTTTGGAGAAGTAAGGTCCATTGCTCCTTTGGCCATTTCAAGTTATTTGCAACTTTTTCAAAATGTTCGAAATATGTATCAACTTCATTTTCTTGAAATTGAGGAACAAGCCTAAAATGTTTTGTTACATCAAAATGGTCATTATACATATCTCTGGGCTGATTTGCTCTATCTTGTATTTCTAATTCTTTTAATCGTAATTGAAATGCTCTTTCTTCTCTTTCCCTCTCTCTTTCTATTTCTCTCTCTTCTCTTTCTCGCTCTTCCTTTTCCCTTTCTCTCTCTCTTTCCCTTTCTTCCTTTTCCCTTTGAAATTGCCTTTCTCTTTCTTTTTCTTCAATTTCTCTTTGTGCTCTTTCTCTTTCAATTTCAATTTCTAATTGCTTTTCTTGAAATTTCCGCTCTTCTCTCTCTCTTTCTATTTCCAATTCCTTCTCCCTTTGTTGAAGTTTTAACAGTTCAAGATCTCTTGAGCTTGAAACTGATGGAACATCAACAATGAGAGACAGAGCCTTTTCATCAAAGATGTCCTCATCAACAAAATATTGAACCAAAATATTCTTAATTTCATGCTTTCGCAATGAGGACTTGACTTCTTTTAATTCATAATGCTTGGCAAGATTGAGCAAATCAGGCTTTTTACCCAAATTCAATAGCTCCACGGAAGGTTCGTGCGTAAATTTTTCTAAGTCAAAAGACATGGTAGCCTGTTGCTGTATTCAAACAAGAATGTAAGATTTCGATAAATAATAGTGAAAGTACACTCTAGATTTATCAAAATTGAAATATGAAATTAATTTCTTAAATAATTTTAAACAGCAGATTTAAATAAAGAATTTGTTTGATTTGTTTTGTTTTGTTTGTTTGCTTGTTTGTCTGATGTTCGTATCCCGGACGAGCCCCCAATATGTTACTTGCCAATGTAACACGAACAAAGAAGCCAGCAACAAACTTTACAATTAACAATATTTATTGACAATAAAACCAGAATTATTGACAATATGAAATTAATACAAAAACAATTTACAATACCTTGAATGTTTAATCCTAAAGTTTTAATTTTAGATCCAATTTATTAAAGTTCCCGGTCCACAAATAATAATTCCAATAATATCTGAATTTAAAATTAAACACGCTTTCAAACACACTTTTAAGATAACAAGAAATCCCCTTTTAGTTTAACACAGTACTACTAAATGAAACCATAAGTCTAAATCAAGTGAACCAAGAATGCTGTAGGAACCCCTTTATATAATACTATAGAACAATCTGGAATAGTATAGAACATAAGAATACTCTAGAGTCTGAATCACCTTCCAAAAGGCCTTTCTAGAAAGATCTACATAATTCTACATACATTTACGTAACAGAATCAAGAGATAAGAAAATTCCCAGTCTAAAAATAGACACGGTAAATACCATTAGGTTTATTTATAGCTTATACATAACACTATCTATATCTATATATCTATCTATCTATCTATCTATCTATCTATCTATCTATCTATCTATCTATCTATCTATCTATTTATTTTTAATCATTTATTTATTCACAAATATATATGCACAGTTTGATCTAATCTTCATTTGAAAATTCAACTCCAGCCATGTTAGATGGACGACTTTACCTAATATATTGGTCTAGGACCTCTTTGAATTTTAACATGTACATAGATCATGTAGATGTAGTGGGATGTGGGGAATATTTTCAAATTTAAACGACCAATCTTAAACAGTCTAAAACAAGGCCTTTCAAAGTTTTTATCTATCTAAGATAGCGAGTGAAATGAATTCGTACTATAAGAAAAAAATGGTTTTCTATTTATATTATGAATTTGTTTGATTAATGGACACTATTTTGATATTCCTTGATTGAACATTTCCGCATAACAAATAACGCTGTTTGTAAAATGACTAAAGGAATTTAATGTTAACGTTACTTTCACGCTTTAGGTCTCAAGCTCCTTTCCATAATTACGTTATGATAACATTCATATCATATCAAAGACTTTTTGATGATGTTATTTCACTGCTCGACTTTGTTTTTATGAATAATTGAAAATATCAAAGGTCGAATGTTATTTTTTAAGTTTTAGGATAAAGAATGCTGTCGTTTTGGGGAAATCATCTTTTTTTCGTAGTCAAGCTTGTATGTATTTTGTTCGCCGTATATTGACATTTATGTCAATTTTCAGCACAAATATTTTGACTAAATTAGGATGAAACCGTTTGATGTGACTCTCGACATTAATATACCACTACAAAAACGAATTATAGAATTTGTTAAAATCATTGCTTTCGAATCTTTTATAAAGAATATGCTCATTCTATACATTGAAATATGAAATAGATATTACCTGAGTATTTTCATGTACAAGGTACCCTTCAAAGACAGTATCCTTCGAACAAAGATGGGGTAACAAAAACGGGACTGGTGTTACAAGTCTAAGTGTTTCTATGACGACAGCCTGCAGGAAGTGACACTCATTCCGATCTTTAACGACTGATTCCCTGTTTTTACCTACTACTCTATCAAGCTCTTCTTGTATTTTTCGTTGGTACTCGGGATGATTCTTTAAACACAAGAAAATGGCTGGTAGAACTGACGATGTTGTTATTATACCTTAATGGAGAATATTTGCAATGTAAATGTTACTTGGAACTTTTTCGATAGAGTGTATCGACTGCTATCGTGGAATCTTCTAAAGAGATAAAGCAGTATTTAAAGACAATTTTTTTTTCTTTTTTGTACCTCCCTCGACAGAACGGATTATATTGTTTGGGTTTTTCTTGCTGTATATATGTTACTCATTGTCTGATATTCCTTTTGTCAGATCGACCGCCTAAACCTCCACGCAGTGGCCTATATTTAAATTGTTAGTGTTAGAGCCTCCATATTTCATAAATTATTGCTGGAGAAAATACATTATTGTACGAACATTATTGTAAGTTCAATGCCACCAGTCAAGGTTATTATTATTTTTCTAGTCAACTGTGTCTGAAATCAACTCTGTTACATTCTACTTCGTTTGCGGGGACTATTTCTTTCTATTTTCAAATGACGATGGTTACCAAATTGAAATTGAAAGAAAACCAAAAATCATTATGAGATTATGAGATGAGGATTATCCTTTGATGGTTGATTTTGAGAGGTTACATGACTAAGTCGGCATATTTATTTAATCCCTCAAAATAAGTGAAAGAGAAGTTGGGTTTTTTTGCCAAAATTAACAAAAAAATCTCATAAAAATATAGATACCTGCTACTAAAATATCTATAATCATTGCTTTAATGACATCGTCTGTTAGAGTCTGTTCACCGCCGAATTCTTTCTCTCTTTGTTGCTCTTCAAAATACCAATCCACAATTCCGCGGTATTTACCTGGTGTACAAGAACCCTGTGTGGATTAAGGAATAGTTTTTGTATTCGTGAAATACTTAAATATAATTATTCTACTCTTCAGCATATGTGATATATTCATACTATATTTAATATGTGGACGTTTGATAGTATTCTATACTAATATACCGTCTATGATAAAATGAGTACAACCAGAACTTTCTTTCAATGATATGTCAGTCCCCCCTCCCAAACAATTACCAAGTCACCGGTTGTTGTTTTTTTCCTGAAGTTAAAGGGGCCTGACGGTTGGTCCTTTCTGAAGTGGGAAAATGAAAAAGAGAAGCTATGAAATTGATGAACCACCTTTTTGGTCGCTAATCAGTTTGAATTAAAATAGTTTCAGTCCAAAAATAGTTTTTGGTTCTTTTATGTGCTAACCTCTGTTAGAAGTATCAATTCTTTGCAGAGATTCTGTTTCTGTAACTGTATCAGATTTAAAAGGCTCAACTGTTTCAGCACAAATTATTATCAATCCTTATGGAATTGCACACAATAAGCCGCGCCCTGCCACGCCCATGTTTTGAAGGTCAATTAAAAAATTCCTTTCCAAAATGGGTCAGGCCTGTAGGATGTCTAGGAAAAGGGACCCAAAGAAAATTTAACTATATTACCCTTATGATGACAATTTACTGCTTTTAGAATGAAAACTTGTCCTACCATATTTTCAAATATCATATAATAACCTCTCATACAGCCCTCCCATGCCTTCCATCTAGTTTTTTTAAGGTGGGATGATGCAGTTTCATGGGGTAACCAAATATCCGCGAAAAAGATGTATGTTTTAGACCATACATTTGCACACATGTAGTGAAAAATTCAACATAGCTTTCCACGCATATTTTGAAAATATGAACATTTTTCCGAAGGTGATCATATTTTCGAAAATATCAAAGATAACTGTTTACTACGCCCACAAATTCCAAGATTGATGTGCTAAATGAGCATGTAATTATAGTTTTAGATATAGTGAACATCAAGATATAATATAATTTCTAATTTTAGCAAAACTGACTGAAAGATTGAGGTCTTACTTTAATTGCTCCTCAAGGATAAAAAGTGAACTTTTTTCTTTGTAGTCAAAATAAGCAAGGACGTATATTAAATAAAATTGAAATACATTTTTAGAAATTAAGATCAACTATAGTATAATTAAAATCAACAAAGAAAAGTATATGTATCCAGGCATTTTATGTCAATTTCATTGTTTTGAAGTACAGTACCCCCCTTTATTTAATTCAGTCCCTTGATTTGGTCAAGACATTGTTACTTCCCTTGATATCCTAGACAACTAGAGAGAAGTTTAGAGTGTATTTCTGATACACCAGGTAACGCTAATGGCGGAAAGAGGGTGTATAAAACGGGGGTTTTAGCTACAACTCCAGGGCTAAGGGGTCATTTCTTACATTTTCAAAATTTTGGCCGAATTTCCGAGTGATGTGAAAAAAGACTGAACACCTCACGCCCCATCGATACTTCATTATACCGTCAGTCATCAATTAAAATCACGCTGTTTTCCGCAATAACAGAACAGAACAGAACAGATATTTTATTTAGAATATCGACTTGAACACATTATGGTTCATCGTCGAAATACAAAACATTTTACATTATATACATGGGTATGAACATAATTAACAATATATGTGACAACGTATAAGTGGAAATAATGGATTTCGTAGAGTTCCCGTTATAACTCTAATATCTATGTGCATCATTAAATGTTAAAATTACATGTGTCCTGGTTGCCATGGAAGAAAAGATGGCTTTTTATTTGGATAAAAAGGACAATTTTCGATTGATTTTGCAGCCTGTAGAGTTCTGTGATAATGATTAAGGTTTGAACCTAGTTATTTGTCATAGCTTTGGCACCAATATCCTAAATCTTAGAATACCCCCTGCAACACCCCACAACATCCCCACCCCTCGATTATGTTGATTATCGGAGAATTCATCAGTACTCTCGCAAAAATAAAGGATAAAAGTCCCTGAAACCGAACTCGGGACTTCTTGACCATGGAGCAGACGCTATAACTCCCGAATACATAGTACTCTTCGCATAATGCGAAAGCTATTTGAAACCAGTGCCAATCGAAATATTCAATAAGCCCTTGATAACGTAATTACAATTCTTATAGAAAAACGTTTTCATAAACTTACACACAAAAGCACACACACGCACACACATGCACGAACAGACATAGAACACCCCCCTCCCCAAACACACACACACACACACAAAGAATACTATGTATATAAGAAGCAAAGAGAGAAGGAATGAAATCCTGATAAATTTAAATTTCTCCTTTTTCTATATTGATTTTTTATCTTCATTTTTTAGCAATCATTACTTATGGAATTTTTACAGAAACGAGTAAAGTATTTTTTGAACGTTTCTTTGATGAATAGCGAAAGACGAACAGTCTACAAACGTAGCATAAAAGAGAGAGGGAGAGAAAATTATGAAAAAGAGAGAATCGCTTTTTTGTTACTTGTTCCTCCTTTTCGAGCAATGTTCAAATATCGGAATTAGAACT